>JALAZF010000093.1:12697500-13897500 GCA_022829125.1 Lathyrus tuberosus | reverse complement strand
CATGTCTAATACTAATACCATGATCACACACATGTAAGGGATATGCAAGACTCCACTATATGTTTGGACTCACGATTATGCAATGCGAAATTAGAATACTGACATAAATGAGATGATACCATCCAAATTGCAAACTACGAGCTAGTATACATTTTGACATCATTAAAATAAAGCTCTAATGAGAGAGACACCTTGCCCTCACATACTCCCACTTTTTGATGATGGCAAAATCTTCAGCTTGTTTTGTAATTTGATAATTTGAATATCGTCCTCCCCCTAACTATGTGAAGTCTTCTAAGATTCAACTTTGCTGCTTGTAGATGTCCTTCTCCCCCTTTGACAACATAAAAAAAAAAAAGAAAAAAAAGACTATGGTCAAAGAATCTCATATCATATACCTATGGATATACTCAACAACTTGCAAACAAGATACATCAACATACATTCACATAGAATGATGATAATGCGAAAATTTCATGGATAAATAAGGCACAATAAATGCATACATAGAGGCTCAAAATACATTACATAATAGATTAAATGTCAACATATTCCAAAAGCAAACCAAGTACATAAGCAAAATGCAGCAAATAAAAGTCATACAAGCAAAAACTAAACATAACATGCATTAAACTAGGATCCTAATTCTCATGGCCTCCTCCCCCTAAAGTGGTGACCCCTTCCTCTAAAATGCTGGTCTGGAGGTGGAGGAAGTGGTTGTTCTTCCAACCGCTCATTCAGTTCTAATACGGCCCGGTTGAGAGTATTGATACCATTAGTCACACAACATGTTTAACTTTCAGTAGCAATATCCAAATTGTCAAAGCAAGTCATGACAGGAGTAGCAAACCTGTTGAAATTTTAATTTTGTGCCTCCAACTGGTTTGAGAGAGCCGTATACCTCTCTTTTTTTGTGGTCATGAAACTTTCTTGCTGGAGCTGCATTAAGCGTAACATGTTGAGGATTTCCTCGTTGTTCTGTTGCGGTTGTTGTGTAGGTGTAGGATTAGAATATTCGGGTTAGTGTCATTCATATTCTTCATGTTGTTGCCATCCATGATTCGGAGGAATGTAAGATGAACCAAGTGAGGTCCATCCGGTGTGCTACCATTCACCCCATCCCTGATTTTCATATGGATCTTGAGGTAGAGAGTAGCCCATCCATTCAACATTGTCATCTTCCACAGTATTCACCTCAGTTTGCATGTTGTTACCGGTTTGTCCTTCTTGCGCATTCTCTTCTTCATATTCTTCTTCATCTGCAACGTCATACTGAGTATCTTGATATGTTGTTCGGTGCTTAAATTTGTATTCCTTGTCTTGAGAGTCCCAAAAATAACCCATCATGGTAAGAGTCTTCTGAGTAAACTCTTGATCAGTAGTAAATGTCACGTAAGGAATGCCTGGGAGCATTACCTCAGCCTTGTTCAAGAGACACTGAATAAAAGAGGCATAACATAAAGTCGTACCTCTAGTAGAATCGCGGAGTGCAAACATCCGACTTGTGAAGTAATGCAGCCATTCAATGCGCTTTTTGTTTTTCAGCAGATAAATCAAATGAACTTCTGCTTGACCGACCCGAGAGTACCCTTATTTCTTAGGTTGTAAGATATGAGCAACAATCCGTTGAAGAATTCTATCAACAGGTTTCAACAATCCCGTTGTGACTGTCTTAGGAAATATGTTGCTATTCATAATGCTCTCCGAGAAAGGGTCTCGTAACATTGAGTTCAAAGCAGCCTTAAACTCATAATCTTCAACAAATATAGAGTTTGTGACCTTTTGAAGATTTGATGCATCTATATTAACCAAATCTTCCAAACATATGCATTTACAGAATACTTGTTACCACCAATCATGTATTGAAAATTAGTACCTTCGAACATCCCTAGAATCCCTGTGTAAAACAACTTGACCAAGTCTTCATTATACTTGGTATCACATGCCAGGAATTTATCAAACCTTTGAACATTCAGAATTTTAATAATTTCAGACAGATGATAGTCTTCAACCCTCAAAGGGTAGTACACAAACTGTTTAACCACATACCAGTTTTGAAAATCTTTGTTGAAGATATCAGTTAGATTATCAGTCAGTAAGGAAAGAGCATTTATCGGCATAGTCGATGTACCTACCCTTGAAGTTGATGCTCTGGAGGTCCTTTTTCCGGTAACCCTTTGTGAAGCCATTGAAGAACACTCTTGTAAACTTTGATGAACAATACTCACCTTGTAGATGATGATAAATAGTATTGAATCTTGATGATAAAGATGAATAGACTGAGAAACCTTGGTTATATGTAGAGAAAACCCCTTTGAACACTTCTTTGATTTGAAATTTGTTGGATTTGAAGAAGGTAGTGGTAATGGGTCTTTAGGGTTTGAGATTTTTAAGGAGAGGAGAGAAGAGAAATGAGGAGAGAAATGAGGAGACAATAGAATCAATGTATAATGATATGTTATTGGAAAATGAAACATGCAACACTACTGGGTCAGAATTTTTATTATATGAAGCGGCGTGCGTCTTCCTGAGGAGAAAAAGAATCTGTGTTCGTCAGCGATGCGTCGACCTAAACAGGTCATGCGTCAGTGCACGCTGAACAAATTTTGGCAATTTCAAAAATTTAACGCGATGCGTCGACCATAGGTCGACCTGCGTTAACCCGGGCCCACATACAAAAAAAAAATTGACCATTCTTGAGTCGACCCATGCCATGTTTTGGTCGACTCAAACACACAATACATGGAAAAAATGCCTATTTTGAGCAAATTATGCAACAAGTAATAATAAATAACAAACCAAACACATGCCAAACTTAAAAATGGATCAAAAATAAATTAATCATGAATTAAACATCAATTCAAACCACATTTTGGCCATAATAGTTCACAAACATAATTGATCAAGAATAGTAATTCTAAGAAGGAACGATATTACCTCCGACAATTGATGATGGATGCCCTCACATATAGCTTAATCTTATCACTTATTGTTAGTTAAAAGAAATAAAAACAAGCAAAAGATTAGAGCATGCAATCATATAATTAAACGCGATCCGAGATATCGAGAACACCAAGTTCCCTACGGATATTAAAGAAAGGCTCTGTCGCAAGAGGTTTAGTGAAAGTATCCGCAAGTTGATTCTTAGAATCAACATGCTTAAATACCACATCGCCTTTCTCTACATGATCCCTAAGAAAATGATGCCTTACTTCTATATGTTTTGTGCGAGAATGTAATACCGGGTTTTTGGTTAGGTTAATGGCACTTGTATTATCACACAAAATAGGAATACGTTCAAGTTAAACATTGTAGTCGAGTAATTGTTGCTTAAGCCACAAAACGTGAGCAAAACAACTACCGACCGCAACGTATTCCGCCTCGGCTGTTGACAAAGCAACAAAAACTTACTTTTTGCTATGCCAACTCACTAAGGAATTCGAGAAAAAGTGACAAGTACCACTAGTACTTTTCCTATCCGATTTGCAACCGGCAAAGTCAGAATCAGAATAGCCAATCAAGGAGTAATCGTTTCCTTTGGAGTACCAAAGCCCATACTTTGGAGTACCGCATAGGTGCCTAAGTATGTGCTTCACAGCTTTTAGATGAGACTCCTTAGGACATGATTGGTACCTAGCACACATGCAGACACTAAACATAATATCTGGTCGTGATGCAGTAAGATATAGGAGAGAGCCAATCATACCTCTATATCTCTTGACATCTACATCCTTACCATTTTCATCTCGATTCAAGTTGACACGGGTAGGCATCGGAGTGTCAATAGCCTTTGAGCTAGCCATGTCGAAGCATTTGAATAACTCAAGACAATACTTCGTCTGGTTCACGAATGTCCCTTCATCAAGTTGCTTGTTTTTCCATCCGAGGAAATAGTTAAGCTCCATCATCATGCTCATCTCGAACTCTCCATGCATTAACTTAGAAAACTCCTTAACCATATTTGTGTTAGTAGAACCAAATATAATATCGTCTACATATACTTGTACCAAAATTTGGTGTTTTCCTTGACGTTTAATGAAAAGAGTTGTGTCAACATTTCCTCTAGAGTACCCTTGATCAATTAGAAATTTGCTAAGACGCTCATACCAAGCCCTAGGCGCTTGTTTGAGACCGTACAAATCACGTTTTAATTTGTAAATGTGATCGGGATACTCATGGGACTCAAATCCAGAAGGTTGGGCAACATAAACCTCTTCATTAATATAACCGTTAAGGAATGCACTTTTCACATCCTTTTGAAATAATTTGAAGTTTTTCGCACATGAGTAGGTAAGTAATAGACGTATAGCCTCGAGTCGGGCAACAGGCACATAAGTTTCCTCATATTCTATGCCTTCCTCTTGGTTATACCCTTGCACAACTAAGCGCACTTTGTTTCTAGTTATAACTCCATTTTCGTCGAGCTTGTTCCTAAACACCCATCGGGTGCCGATTACTCGATGGCCTCGCGGAGGAGGGACAATGTCTCAAACCTCATTTCTTTTAAATTGATTCAACTCCTCTTGCATTGACAAAAGCCAATGTTCATCGAGTAAGGCCTATTTTGAGTTTTTAGGCTCAACTTACGAAACGAAAGCGGAGTAATAACAAAAGTTACTTAGCTTGGAATGAGTTGTTACTCCCTTTGAGATGTCACCGAGAATGTTGTCGATGGGATGGTCTGTGGAAGACTTCCAAGCTGGAGGAAGGTCATCTTTATTAGACATATGATCCTCCTCACTCTTCATGGGTTGGTGATCTTTTTCCTCCTCAACATGCACCGCTTCAGGTTGATCAGTCCCTTTATCAGTGTCCTTGAGTATGTCTTCAAAAGATACACCTGCACCATGAAAAGAACTACCTTTTCCAACATTTTTCGGATAAGACTCATCAAAAGTAACATGAACCGACACCTCAATAGTAAGTAACCTCTTATTGTAAACCCTATATGCCTTACTAGACTGAGAGTATCCAAGAAAAATACCCTCATCGGCCTTAGCATCAAACTTACCCAGTGTCTCTTTACCATTATTCAACATGAAACACTTACAACTAAAAACGTGAAGATGTGATACATTGGGCTTTCTCCCTTTTAAAAGCTCATACGGTGTCTTGTTTAGAATAGGATGGATGAGCACCCTATTCAAAACGTAACAAGCCGTACTTAAGGCGTCGGCCCAAAAGTATTTTGGAGTCTACTCTCATTGATCATAGTCCTTCCAAATTCTTCTAAAATTCTATTTTTACGTTCCACAACCCCGTTTTGTTGAGGGGTACGTGGTGCGGAAAAATTATGATCAATCCTATGGCTTTCACAAAATGCTTCAAAAATATGATTTTCGAACTCACCCCCATGATCACTTCTAATTGATATAATGTTTGTGTTCAATTTGTTTTGGGATAACTTGGCAAAATTTTCAAAAGCCGAAAAAGTATCGCTCTTGCTTGCTAAGAAAATAGTCTAGCAAAACCTAGAAAAGTCATCGACTATCACAAAACCATAATAGTTACCACCTAGGCTTTTAATCCTAGATGGTCCAAAGAGGTCTATATGGAAGAGCTCAAGGGGTCTTGTAGTTGAAACAATGTTTTTAGATTTAAATGAGATCCTTGTTTGCTTCCCCATTTGACACGCATCACATAAGTGATCCTTTGTGAATTTGATTTTGGGCAAGCCGATCACTAGGGCTTTAGAAACTATTTTATTAAGCAAATCAAAATTGACATGCACCAACCGTCTATGCCATAACCATGAATCTTCACTCATGGTGACTAGACACTTGTCGCTACTCAACGATACCTCAGTCAAGTCTAGCATATAGACGTTATTGACCCTCAAGCCTTTAAACACATCCTTTTTATCACTATTTTCAATTATGCAACAATCCTTTGAAAAAGATACTTTATAGTCCTTGTCACATAATTGACTAATGCTTAAAAGGTTATGTTTAAGGCCCTCAACAAGAAGCACATCAGAGATAGTAGTAGATGAGGGGTTACCTACACTACCTTTGCCAAGTATTTGTCCCTTGTTGTTGTCTCCGTAGGTAACAAACCCCTTTTTCTTCGCCACAAAGTCGATGAAAAGAGATATGTCTTCTGTCATATGTCTTGAGCAACCACTATCCAGAACCCATCTTCTTTCGGTGGTCTCAAGACGTTGTACCTACATAGTCAATCAAGGGAAATATGTACCCAATTCTTATTGGGTCCTTGGTTGTGAGTGAAAACAAGATTGCATTTGGGCAACCATTGATAAACGTCTTTAGGAACCAAAAACCTCCTAAAGCGACACTTAGCAATGGTATGACCCCTTTTGCAATACTATAAGCAAGTAAGGTTAACATGAGAATCACTTTTGATAGGTTGATTTCTAATCACATAAGTATATTTTTTATATAGATTAATCATGATTTTCTTAAAGTGTGATTTATCAATAGCAAAAGTCATTTTTGGTTCTAGAGCCTTGTCAAGCTTGGCCTTAAGAGTTTTAATCTCTTTTTGCCAAATGTGACAAGTATCGCAACCAAAATTTAACTACTTACTTTTGTCTTCCACAACATCTACCTTTGTTACTTCCACCATGGACTTTTTGAGAGCCTCTAATTCCTTTTCGGAATCGGAGATCTTTTGCTCCAAATGAGAAAATATTTGTTTATTTAAAGCTAACCGTTTAAAGGCTTCCTTGGCCTCATGGTGTAGAGTATCAAACGCATGTTGTAGTTAAGAATAAGACATTGAATTAAAGTTATCGTACTTAGAGTGTCTTACCTTCTTGTTCTTTTTCTTTTGGTGAGCGGAAAGGCAAAGGTTGACGGATTCTCCTTCGTCACTTGAACTTTCAGCACTAGATGAGTCACTATCACTTTCCCAAGCGATATAGGCTCTTCTAGGTTTAGATTGTTTCTTCCCTTAACGACTTTTGTCCTTACCTTTGTCCTTCTTCAATAATGGACAGTCTGACTTGTAGTGGCCGAATTTTCCACAGTTATAGCAAGAACCCTTAGTTTTTCCACTCTTTTTGTCTTCATTCTTGGAAGACCTTGATTGTTTACGAAAGTTAACGAGGTTTTTCTCCGAATGTTGAATACCATTTTTCTTGATATAGTGATTGTATTGCTTCACAAATAATCCCATGTCTTCATTTGAATCCTCTTCCTCGTCACCACTGGATTCACTCTCGCTTAGCTCATATGAGGAGGACTTTAAACTAGAAGTCTTAAGAGCTATCGACTTCTTTTCCGCTTCTTTGGTCTTGTTATTTTCCTTCTTCTCTCTTTTCTCAAATTGGTCTAAGCTTATGAGCATTTGCTCATGTTCCTCGAGCTTCCCAAACAATGTTGTGATGTCTAACGTCATTAGGTCGTTGGCTTGTTTTATGGCGGTCACCTTCGGTTGCCAATCCCTAGTAAGACACCTCAAGATTTTGTTAGTAGCAACGTCATTGGAAATTGGCCTACCAAGTGAGTTAAGTCTATTGATTAAATGAGTGAACCTCTTTTGCATGTCGGCAATGGTTTCCCCTTGCTTCATGTGAAAGAGGTCAAACTCTTGAGTCTATGTATTGATTCTAGCTAGCTTGACATCGTTAGTACCCTCATGGGCAACTTCTAACGCGTCCCACATAGGTTTAGCACTCGTACAAGGTGAAACTCTATAATATTCGTCAACTCCCAATGAGGAGATCAAAATATTTCTAGCCTTCCAATCGTAGTTGTACTTTTTCTCGTCTTCTTCATTCCGTAGTGCTTCAGGCTTAGGTACTACCACGTTATTCGCATCGGTCATGGTTATTTCCATTGGACCATTTTGTATAACGCTCCATACCTTACTATCAATAGAATTTATATGAACACAAATACAATCCTTCCAGTAACTATAATTCTCACTATTAAAAACAGGTGCTCTATTATAAGCCCTTTTTCGGTTCGTTCTCCATTTTCTAAAAAGTTATACTTGAAGCTGAATTAACCGGTGCTCCTCATACCACTTGCTAGACGAAGGGAATTGATCTAGAAGGGGGGGGGGTTGAATAGATCACTTCTTTTTAAATGTGAGTCGGCGCTAAAATTTGTTTTTGAAAAATATTTTGCGGAAGCGGCCAAGGATAATTCGTCTACACGAACCGAGTTACTGAGAGGATCGGATATACGTAAGCCAAATGGAACGAAAGGCTCGAAGAGAAAAATAGAATCGCGACTTAACAATTAATCAATTTTCCAAAAGCACTTAATATGGTGCAATCTCCAATGAACACTAAAAAAATTAAACCAAACTTGACAATATATCAAACACCTTGTAAACGTTCAATTTATCGAGCACTTGGAGTGTATAAAACTCCAAGCTAAACCTTCTATGATAGTTGATGCAGAATTTTCAGAAAGCACAATCCAAAAGGATTGTGTAGAGGTTTTCCAATTAATTTTTTTGCACTAAACTATACTAGAATTTTTTGATCAATTCAACAATCACAAGCATAAACAGTTCGAAATATAAATGAGATAGGGAAAAGGAAACGACACCAGGTTTGTTTAGGCAGTTCCCCTTTCGTCCTCGCTTCTGGTACGTCTGCCCCCAATTCTAAAACTAGAATTGAGATATCTATAACTTGTTTGCAAATGTTTTTACAAGAGAAAACTTAGATATCCCACACTCAAGAAACTTCGTTGATGTAGATACTTTGTCTTCTCTTCCCTTGATTTGAGTCGAATCAAGTGCCACGAACTTGTTGGAAGAACCTCCGTTTACTGTTACTAGATTGCAAAAACACACAGGTCTTCAATCACCTTCACTCGGCTGATTCTGATCCACACACAGTTCAATCCCTAAACCTTGTTGGACAATCCTCTAGTTAACGCTACTAGATCGACAAAAACCCTCCGTTCTTCGACCACCTTCGCACGACTGAATTCAATGCACATAAGATCTGATCCAAAAACCCCCAAATCCAATTAATCTTGGAGGGAAAAACCCTAGAGGTTTTATTCTAGAAATAACCCACTGAAACACTCACCCCAAACTAAGATACAAATCTATGCTTTGGACGTTATCACTTCATGATGCAGAAAATCAACAAAAATGATTATGTGTATTTGTTAAGAAAAGTGCAAGATGAAGATGAAGGTGATGAGAGAAAAATTTCAATGTAAATCTTTCACTATTTCTTGTTGTTCATGTAAAAAAAGAGGAACCATGTATTTATATGATGCAAGGATCAATAACCAATCATAACAGCATTTTGAACATAGAAAAAATCAGAAAAATTAGTTACTAATAGCGAGCGGATGACCAACCATAGGCTGACCCGTGGGGCAATCTGCGCATGTTAGAAGACCATGCGTCGACCGCTACAGGGGTCATGCGTCGATGCATGGCTGAGAAAAATGCATAATGAGAAATGCCAGTAGCATGCGTCGGCCGCAGGGTAGGCGTGCGCTTACCCCGGGCAAAACTCACACAATGTCAATAATTCATGAGTCGACCGGACCTCGGCTTAGGTAGACTCAAGCTTCAAAAACACTTAAAAAATGGTTTTTTTTACACGTTTTCATCTATTTAGGCACAGTTTATGCATGCCTAATACTAATACCATGATCACACACATGTAAGGGATATGCAAGACTCCACTATATGTTTGGACTCACGATTATGCAATGCAAAACAAGAATGCCAACACAAATGAGATGATACCGTCCAAATTACAAACTACGAGCTAGTATACATTTTGACATCATTAAAATAAAGCTCAAATGAGAGAGACACCTTGCCCTCACATTTTTTAAATACCTCAACCCTAAGGTTGAGAAGGGATGCAACTTTTACACAAATTCAACACATGGAGCTTCTCACCTCCATGTGTGAGCTAGCTCTATCACTAGGGGTTGTCATGTATTATACTTTTAGCATGTATAATTGGCGACTACGGCAGGGCTTGGTAAAACTGACCTAGGCCACACTCACAATTACTCATCGTTCTATTTTTCCACTTTTCTTTTGGAGGATGCTTAAACAAAGTTCTAAGACAGTTGTCAATATCATTATCGAATGTTCCGTTGGCAAATAAGAGTCAAGTTCCTCCAGGATTAAGTATTCCAAGTAGGTTTTGACGACAAACATCATACCCGCTAGAATCACTAATACCCTGGGGAGAACATTTTCCAAGGGTTCCAAATTGACACATATAACATTTAAGTTTTTCAAGGCTCTCTAGCTGGTCGGGCAGGCGAACAGGTACAAATAAAGAGTCACATGACACTCGAAACAAGGTTTTTCCCAATAGAAATCACAAAAACATTTAAAGTAAAGTATCCTGTGGTGGACGCCTTGTCTCCGTATAATTCCATTCTATAGGATGCCCTCCCTCAATTTGGTGGGGGAGGTTCTGCGTACCATTCATTTAAGCCTGAAATATCTATTACCTAATAGGAGAGTTGGTACATTTCGTGTGGGAGGGGTGGGGGTGGCGGTGGGACTTGGAGGTTGTCTAGGAATGCTATCATAACAACTTTGGAATGAAAAAGAAGTGTGTCACCCCAAATTCTTCCCCTAACTAGAAGCATGAGTACCATAGGTGACAATATGGAACTCCGGATTAGGGAATGAAAATAAAAGGCTCAATACCATAGAAGCCCTGAAAGAATTCCAGATTGGGATCGTGTATTGGTCAAGTGGCTCCAAACACACGCGGGGGTGAATTATAAAGGTATGAAAATATTTGATTAAAAAATAAAATCTTTGAGAAATTATAGTTTAAAATCATTTGTAACACAAACAAATAAATAAGCAGTGAAATAAAGAAATGGATGGAAAAACATATGAAGGAAAATAACTTAAAAATAAAAGAGATAATTGAAAAAGAAATACACCAGTATATTATAGAGGTTCGGTCTTAATGAAATGACATAATCTTCTCCCCAACAATTCTTCTTGAGAGTTTCCATTATCTTGAGAGCTTTTAACAAGATATTCTTATGAGCCTCCTTTTACAAGGATCAATGTTTTTCAATAACTAACTTATTAATCAATAACAAACGGAGTTTTGACTCGCTATCCTCCAAACCAAACAAAAATTTTGTATGAACTAACCTTTAAACTGAAATGAGGTTTTACACAGGCTAACCACCTAACCAAATGGAGATTTTACACCGGGATGAGCTCCCAAACCTTGTGGGAGATTTTACACAGGCTAATCCTTGAACCTTTCCTTGAGAATTTATACTCGTCAATCTTATAACCTGATTGAGCTTTTATAGGAGCTTAACTCAAGAACCTTGCACGAGATTTTACACAGGTTGATATTGGAACTAAATAGAGCTTTTACATGAGTTGGGCTCAATAACCTTTGTGGAGATTTTATTACTTGATCTCCACGAACCAAACGAGAGCTTTTGCCGTAAGCAAAACTCACGAACCAACCAGAGACTTCCTAGGACAATCCCGAAATAAAAAAAATGGAGCTTTTAATGGTTTAGCTTGCAACCAAATATATTTTTACAGAAGATACTTTACTCAAGAGATAATAAACTCTTGGGTAAAGTAAAAATATGCCATTCACTCATAACAAAGATCCCTACTAAGCACAAGAACACTCTCAAAGCACGAAGGCACAAATTCAAGTGAGAAAAGAGAGATTTATGGAAAATGATGAGAGAGTGAGAAAGTAGAATCAAAAGATCATTTTTTGGGTGATTTAAAATGGTAGAGGACTTATCTATTTATAGAATAAAATGTTGTTTAAATTTGAAAACAATTCATGGGCCAAATAAGTGTCATAATCGATTATTTGACCCCAAAATGGAATGCTTTTATTTTTCGTCATTGTCAACCATTAAGAGACTGCTCCAATCGATTATAGGAGTTACAAATTGAAATAATTGATTATTCTCTTAGGTATAATTTATTATACACTTGTAAATATGCTTCTAATTGATCATATGGTTTCCTAATCAACTAGCTACGCCTTAAAAACATTTTTAGGTGGTTTTAACAAATCAAGAGAGGATCCTCAAAATTTTCAAGTGTGTATGTGTGATTTTGTATTAGTAATTCCATAGTTACCCTTATGCTTTTATTAGACTTTGGTTGCTCAAACATACACAACCAGGAGAGTTTTCACACTTCCTCTCTTTCACAAATCTGAAGCTTCAATTCTTGGTATTACTATCTTTGACTTTATAATTACACAAGAACTTTGAATATTTAGCTTGATAAGGCTTGAGATATCTTCAAGTTGATTACTATCATCAGGGAGTTGAGAGATCAAACCACTAGATAATATTGAAACATGAGTTTTCACTTAAACACCGTTGGATGACATAGTTGACTTTAAAGAGATGACTTGATGTTAAAGGTAAGTCTTCTAGGCATCTGAAGAAGATCATCTTCAAAAGGATCGCTTGATAAAGCATCTTGGTACTAAGAGCATCTTCGACCGCTTAAGTTATCTTTAAGAGATAAGGACTTCAATAGATATCGTTGGATATCAGGTGTTGTCATCTTCAAGACCAAATAGTTGATTATAAATTTGATATCATCAAACTCTACCACTTTGGATTAACTTGACAGTACGTGTAAGTGTTAGATGTTAAACATGCTATATTTTTGTATTTGATACTTGGCATTTTTCATTACTTTCATGTCTTAATTGTGGATTTTTGTTGTGGATTGTTGTTGTTCTTGATGCATTATATTTATACCTTTGGCGCTTGTAATTTGTGTGCTATTTTGCAGGAAAGTGCATTAATTGATCAAAGAAAGAAGACACAAAGAATAGATGCAAGCTACCAAAGAAAGAGGAAAACAACAGCTGGTTTGCTTTGCGAACCATGGCGAAGTCCCCAGCGAACGTTCGCTTTACAAACCCTGGCGAAGCTCTCAGCGAGCAAGGCAGGGGAAAAAGGACCCAAAATTCGCTTTGCGAATGTTTTGGCGAGTGGTTCGCTTTGCGAATGAATGGTTCGCTTTGCGAACTCACGATGACAGCCAAGGGCGGTTTAACTTTCAGAAGGCACTTAAGGTGCCATTTTCTTCATTCGCTAGGCGAATGGATCATTCGCAGTGCGAATGCATCAGATCCCAAGTGTACTATAAAGTGTTTTTTACATTTTCTTGGGATCATAACTTGATATTTTCACACCAAAGCATACTTTTCTGAGTTTTGATCATCCAAGAGTGATTTTTCACATAGAGAAGATGAAGTCGCATCCGATCTCGATTATTCGACGCAGGTGTTCTTTCATCTCCTCTTGAAACTTGTTATCCAAGCTACCATGACAATATGTAGCTAAACACCTCTTGTGTTAAGATTAGAGGTAGTTAATCTTGCTTATATGTATTTCTTTTGATCTTTTATATATGAACAAGGTTGATGATCAATATATGATGAAGTTGTTTGTTCTTAATGATGTATTTGTGGTTTGAATCACTCTAGACATAGATTTTCTAAATCTTGACATAATATCTTCATCTCTTAAAAACCAAAATCTAGACATAGATTTGGGGTTTAATATTCGCTTTGTATTGATCTTAACGGTTGTTGTTTCGATTGTTAGCGTGAGACATCATCTAATGTTTTAAACAACGATACTCACGAATTTTCTTTAGACATAAACTTATTCGAGAGGATACGCGATTGTATTGATCGGAACTAAGTTCATATGCTTGATTAATCGGATATGTATGAAAAGGATTAGCGAAATCTAATCTTGACATACTTTTATCAAACTTACAACATCTTTGTTATAGTTTACTCCTTTGCTACCAAAAATCGATGTTACACAACCAAGAACAATTTGAAAACCCCTTACTTAAAACGTTTCGACTATTGAACGATAAGCATCAAAATATGACACAATCCCTGTGGATACGATAAAAACACCCCCAAATTAGTCTTCAACAAAATGGCGCCGTTGTCGGGGATTGTTGTTTGATATTGCAAGAATTGCAATAGTTGTTTTGTTTTTAGATTGTTTAACTTTTTCTTGTGCTTATTGATTTGTTTGGTTTAGTGTGCAGACTCCGTTTTATGCGAGGGAAGTTACCCGCATACCAACTTCTTTTTTATCCGGAAATCGAAAGAACTGCGTGTAAATTAAATAGCAGAACAAGGCGGAGGAGGCAACTTGCCAAAGAAAGACGAGAGGGAGACGAAAGTTCAACATCGACGCAAATACCACAGTTGTAACACCCCAAAATTTGCCTTCTTGTTTTTAGCTGACTGGCTTATGTTTCTTTGCATTTCTTGCATTAGCATTTGTGCATATCATTGGTTCTTAGCATGGGATCAAGGTACTTGGTTCATCTCAGAGGAGTCTCAAGCCTCAAGGTGGTTTGAGGGGTTCATCATATCACTATAAGATCAAGAATGGCAAAGGATTTCAAGTGAATCTTTCCCTCCTATCCAGAGGGACCAATTAGGGTTTTTGACCCAAAGGACTTCTTGAAGGGCTTTGAGGATTCAAGCATGTTCTTATGGTATTCCATATCCTCACAAGTGTTCATGGATAGAGACCTGGCTAGTGGTTCATTGTGGAAGATGTTCAGTGGATCAGTTACTTGTGAAGTAAGCAAAAGTCAACTGTAAGGAGGAAAGTCAACCATGGGATTTTGAGGTCCTCTTCATGATTTTTAAGGTCTCACCTCCTCATATGGTCCTCAAGTGTCAAGATTCATGTCATTCTTCAAGAATCAAGAGTTTGTGCAAAAGTTACTAAATTTGGAAAATGACCTATAATGAGAACTTTCCATTTTTGGCAGTTTTTCCACCACATTCAACTAAACTTTTCATCATCAAGGAAGCTTCAAATGAATTTTCCTCCAACATGAAAGTTGAAGATATTTCTCTCCCATTTCCAAAAAGTACTAGATGGTTTCCATATCATTTGTGAAACTCAAGTTATGATCAAAAGACTCAAGGTTGGTTTTTAAGGTTTTCTCATGGTACCATTTTTCCACCTTTTGTAAATTGGTTCAAATTGAAGTATGATGACCTCTAATCATTCAAGTCACATTCTAATATCCAAGTACACTTCATTTGGCACAAGTTTGTCCCTTTAATCAAGTCATTTCACGCCATGTACCTCACTTATTTAACAAAGTGTAAATTGGCAAGATGGATTAAAACTTACAAACCAAGCCACCACAAGGCCCAATTCCAATCCATTGGTGATCAGCAAGGGAAATGTGAGTGATCCATGCTTATCTCATGGCCTTTGCACGTGTGGATTAAGGGATACATCACAAATTGCATTTTTGCAAAACACTCCAAAGCTCACTAATCAGGGATTTAATCATTTGCTAATCATGATCAGAGGTCTAATGAGGTGTATATAAGCTAACTCACACGTCCATTGCTAGGTCATGCACCCTCATTTGCTCAGAATCTCATTTTCTCACCCAAAATTTCTCTCTTCGAAACTCTCTCATCTCAAGGGTTTCTGAAGAAATTTTTTAATATTTGTGATCAGCACACTCCATAGAACAAGAATCATCCATCATTTGAAGCTCTGAGCAAGGTTTTCATCAAGTTGATTTCAAGAGGATTCAAGTTCAAAATCCTAGATCTAGCCAGATTCAAGTCTCTATTTGCATTTATTTTGCAAATAGAGCTCAAAAGAGGAAGATTTGCAGCTTTTGGAAGGAGTTCTTGGTGTAATTCGAGCTCTGCAACTTTCAGGTAAGCTTACTTTTCATGATAATATAACTTGAATTTTAAGCTTGCATGATGATCTATGATGTTCACTGATGATGCTGATGTGTTTTGTTTTGAGTTTGGACGTGTATCATGAGAGTATTTGATGGTTGAAGTTTTTAGATCCAAACTTATTTCGTTCGATTCTCATTATTGGTGCATTGTTTGTGATTTTTAATAATGTATTTGAGATCCTTGTTGAATTCTGGTCAAGATCATGTACTCATGTGCAATTTCTGGTAAAATTTTGTTTGGAGCTCACCGGATAAGGTGACCGGCGCTAGGGCTCCGGCACCTAGTGTATTTTCAGTCCGGCGAGGGTTAAACGAAGAAGACACAATCCTGGCCATTCATGTTTCTGATCTAACGGTTTGTATGGTGCCAGCGCATTAAAACCGTGTGTGCAGCTCACGTGATCTTTTAATTCTCATAACATGTTTTATGTGTGCGCGTACACTATAACTATGGTTGTTGTTGATCTTGCATGTTGATCTTGCGTACTTGTTATTTCCGTTGACCTGTTTGTAAGCGTTGGATTGATCATGTGGCTTGTATGAGTCTCAGATATTGACTGGGTTCCATGTGGTTTTTGGTTGACTTCGCTCTTGGATAATTTGACCTGGGCTTGGTATTCCCACCCCCTGTTCAACCCATTTAATATTTTTAAACGTGAATTGCTTGCTGAATACACCCCTGGGTTCTTCCTTTCATCCTTATTTTATTTAATTAACTCATTTGCATTTTTAATTTTTTAAAAATAGTTTTATGCATAAAAAAATCACCAAAAAAATCATGAAGCATATTTTTACATTTAATTAATTTTGGACATTTTTTTATTTCTGACTTTGGTAATTTTTCATCATATTTTTGGCATTTTCTTTTATTTTCTTTGAAAATTGTTCTTATTTGCACACTTCAACTTTGAGAATTTATTTCTCATAGTACATAAAACAGTTTGAGTCCATTCTTTTTGAATTATTTCATCAACATATTGAAGTGCATAAAAACATTTTTCTCATATTTTAAACTCTTTTCATATTGCATTTTAGCCCCTCTCTTTTGCATATTGATCCATAATCCTTTGTGCTCTTTGTCCAATTGTTTGAGGGACCTATCTTGTGAATTTTTGCATGAGTTTTTAACATGTTATTTACCCCTGGTTGAGGTGTTTTGAGATTTAATTTGATGATTTTTGAATCATGTTTACTATTTGTTTGATCATTTATGTTTGAGGTCTTCTTTTGTGAACATCTTTGATCATGTCGAATTACTTGCTTGAGAAGGCACTTGTGCCATTGTATGAGGTTGTTTTCTTTGATTTATTGAGCCATGTTTAGATCATTATAGGTCATTTGATTGCAATTATAGGTCATTGGTGTGAGGTTGTTTCATATTTTGTGCATATGTTCAATGTTTGATTTACATGTCTCTTTTGACTTATCTTCTCACTTCTTCTCATCTATGCCTCTTCTTGGTTTGTATTTGGTTTGTGTATACCATGCCATATCTCTTCTTTGCATCTCATATGATGTATGCTTCTGACTTTAGAGCTTTGCATTCATTCCATATATTATTCATGTTTCATCTTGCATACTTGAACATGTTTCACTTACATGCTTCTTTCTTCTTCTTCTAATTACTCTCAATGCTTGGATACTTGTTTGTATACCTCATGTGACATTTGTACATCATGTTTAGGCACATGTTTAGGTCATACACATTCTGACTTTGATATTATTTGAAGCATTTTTGCATGATCACCTTGCATATCCACTCATTCTTCTTCTACTCCTTCTTTGATGATCTTCTTGGATGTTTGGCCATTTGTTTGCATTCTCTTTGCTTGAGTTTGTTTGGTAAACATTATGGGTCACCTCTAAGGTGTACATTCTGACTTGGATGAGTTTCATTTGGTTTGTAACCATTTCTCTTTGGGTTGTGACTTGTTTGGGTTTCATTTGTCTTATTGTTGCTTATGTTTGTTTTTGCTAACCGTGTAGGGGCTAATGGTAAGTGAATGGGATGTGGATAGTTACCCACATTCTAACTTCAGCTTTCTCTTTTTAAGCTTTCATACTTGTGTTTGCTTTAGCATTTAAGATGCTTCTTTCTTCTCTTTCACTCTTTCTTTTCCCTTGAGTCTCAAGACTTGTTTAAGTCTTGGATTCTCTCCCTTTAGAGCTACCTAGTCCAACTTAATTTTTGATTAAGCTTGGAGTAGGATTAGCATTAGGTTTTAGGTAGCCGTTTCTCCTAAGCCTCACTAACCATAGGTCATCCATGCATGATAACATTAGGACTCTTAGTTTCCCTTTAGAGTTTCCTTTGTGTCTTCTCTCTTCTCATCTCAGAACTTCTTGAAAACACTTAATAAAGATAAAGTGTATTGCGCACGAGCCTTAAGCGTGGAGAATGAGAAATGAGGGGCTTCCTCTCATCTTTCTAGAGTGCTTAGCGGGCGTCCTGTCTTGGGACGATTCGTTAAGTATTCGTCCCTGTGCCCTAGACTTTGGTGCAATGCAAGTTATGAACTAACTTAAAAAACACTTTTGTCAAAAAAACAAAAAAACAAATTCAAATATTTTTATCCTTCGGGATTGGTTGGTTCCAGACCATTTTCAGAAAAGAGCACGTTACCTTCCATCTGAGTCGCAAACAGGCATCGACCCTAACTGTCGGACGCGAATCTAACGTCGCTCATAAAAAACACTCACCCATCCGTGGTCGTACCCACGAACTACATTAGCTCTGATTCCTCTCTCTCGTCCGATTGAGGATAAGTAGGCACAAGACAACGATTGTCTTGGCGAGCAACCTTCCCCCACAGTTCCCGTCCGAACTACGTTGACTCTGACTTTCCCATTGCACTGAGGGAGTACGTAGGCCTAGGGCATCGAATATGTCCTACCGAGTCCGTCTTTGTCACCCCATCCCCGTTTTCTTTTGTTCAACCATAGATAGTAGGACAACTCACCCTCCGTTTAGACAACAAGCGTGGATCCCATCGAGTACGATGGATGCGTGGGGTGCTAACACCTTCCCCTCGCATAACCGACTCCTGAACCTGGACTATGGTTGCGATGACCATGTCTTTCCCCCTTTCTCTTCAGGTTTATGCAGTGTTTCCTTTCCCTCTCTCGGGATAAATACACATTGCTGGCGACTCTGTGTTTTCTGCGCCACTCTCGCGTTTGTACCATTGGATGCGAATCTTTCGGGAGCGACAGCTGGCGACTCTGATGGGGATCGAACCCAGAATCTCTGGTTGACCTCTTGCTGGTCCATCCCCTTTAGTGAGTCGATCCTAGCGCTTGTTTGTTTTCGTTGGGTGTTTATTTTTTGTGCTTTATTATGTTGTATATTACTGTTTTATAGCTTTTATTGCATTGCATTTCATTTTATTACTATCATACTGGATATTGCTGTGTTGTGCTGGCTGGTTTCTGTTTGGCAGGTTGGGTTGTTCTGAGAGATAAGCCCAATACCCAGACTTGAGTACACCCTAGGACTAGAGTGGAAAGTAGTGGGACCTACGTGCCAGCTTGGTGCGTTTGTGTGTTCACGAAATTCACAACCAGACGAGGCTATCTTGGGACGCATTCTGACGTGTGTGTCTTGCGCATGTTAGGGTGTTGATCTAGAGAGCTGTTGACTCTGGTGACCGTTTCTCCGATACCTCAGTTGAACCTCTCCTCCTGAGATGTGACAGTGGCAGACCACGTTCCGTGGCAAATCCATTGCACGTTCTCGATTCGAGGACCCAATGCTGAGGGACTCGCATAGGATGACCTTATTTTTGAGGGGAATCAGTTGAGGCCTCCTCGATTGGTGATGATGCCAAACCAGAAATGGTGAACGCATCATCATTTCTCGACCTGAGAGCTCAGGATATTGAGGATCCTTGCCTTTCTAGAACCCTCACGTGAGAAGGGATGGGTGTTTACAGGTTTGCAGGATACCGAAACCTTCAACCTACTCGGTTTTCTGGATTTCTCATCAGTGTTGATTATCTGGGTTTCTGGTTATCTCAATGGTTCAGTATTCTGGAATTATGGTTTTCTGGGTTGTGGTTCTCGTTCAGTTAACAGCACAACACATCCAGCAGTGGTGCCTTGATCCCATGCTTGCATGTGCATATCATTTTTCTTGCATTCTAACATGTTTGACATTTCTCAGGGCTTGCATCTTACTCTTGATTCCGGTTTTTTGAGGTTGCCTTAGCATGGATGTCCAGAGAAAGAAGACTGTTGCTTATTCGTTCCCAGACCCAACCTTGACATTGATTCACAAGTTGATTAGTATGGCTGGTCTCGGAGTTCGTACAGAGTTCATTGGAGAGTATGGGAGACTTCTGAAGTTTGTCTACAGTATCTCCAAGTATGAGCGGGATGTCATTCATACACTTCTTCAGTTCTATGATCCGTCTTTGCGTTGGTTCACTTTCCCAGACTATATCTTGGCTCCAACGTTGGAGGAGTTCTCATTTATTTTGGGAATCCCCATCAGGCATGACATAGTATTCTTTTCTGAAGAATGCCCTGGGGTAAAAGAAATGGCCATTGCTCTTCATATTGGTGATCGTCGAAATACAGCAATTACTGCAAACAGGTTGAAAGAGGACAAGTATCTGGAGCAGATTGAAGGTTTGAAGACAAAGCTTCGGAAAAAGGATAAGGAGATTTTATCAGGGATCTTTGAGAGGAGAGTAATTGAGGAAAAGCTCAAGGAAACCATGGCAGATATGGAACAGCTGAAGATCCAAGCCGAAGTGAAAAGAGCCAGAAGCGAAGGTCCAAGTTCAGGTGGAGCTTCTGGAGAAGATGATTGGGAATTGCATAGTTGTTATTTAACAAGGAACTTGCACAGGAGGGATCTTTTGATTCAGGAGTTGATTCAGAGACCAGAGCATCCTAATACCAAGAAGCTTCTCAAGGAAGTGCATAATTGGAGCAAAAAGAATGACGAATGGGGAATTCTAGCACGGCTGAGTCTTGATGATATGCCTTAGTTTCCTTGTTGCTGTTTTCTTTGTATTTCCGGGATCACTGCCAGGCTTGTTGGTCGGGGTTTTTGTTTATGCTTATTCAGACTTGTGTTGTAACAGATGCTTATTCTCTTTATATGATCAGGAATTCAGTTCTCTTCTGTTGTTAAAACTGGAATCAAGGGATAGATCGCCTTGATAATGTTCATACATGTTTGCATTTGCATGATCATGATCGTTTTTGCATAACAGGTTTATCTCTGGTTTTCTTATGTTCTCCTTTCTTCAGTCAGGATTGCCGACCAACGTATTCATCGGTATTCTACTCAGCCTGTGATAACCAGAGGATAGCCATGGAACAACTCCATGCAAAGGCGACTGAAATGAAAATTCAGATGAGGCAATTTGGGGAAGATATGTTGGTCATGTCCCAAGAACAGAAATTGTTAAGAGAGGAAGTCAATTAGATGAAGACTCAGATGGGCCTGGTCATGGAAATCTTGAATAAGGTGTTGAATAAGGAAAGTGATCATGTGCTCGCATCCGCAACAGAAATCCTTACTCCTCTCACCTCTTTGGGGCCTTTTCTAGACCATGAAGTGTCTCGTGAATCCCCTCCACAATCTGAAGTTTCTGAGCTTTCTCCTCGGCAATCACTCCCTGCTCCCTGAGAGGATCCTAAGTCAGAGGGGCCTAAGAGGAGGTTTGATCCCATTCCAATGTCGTATGCGCAGTTGCTTTCTTATCTGCTCGAGCTCAAACTAGTCGAACGTGTCACTCTAGGACCAACTCCGACAGGGTTTTCTTTGGGTTCCAATATGAATGCTAGGTGTGACTTCCATTCTGGGGCACCTGGTCACAATGTTGAAAATTGTACAAGGTTCAAGCATAAGGTCCAAGAACTCATTGATTCAGGGGCAATCAAGTTCTCATAAGAAGTGGAGACTCTTCCCCTCTTTGCAGGATCCACCTCATGTCATGGACTTTCTCCACAACATTTTGCTGCAGAAGCTCTACGTTAGCAACCTTTGTTTGTGCCTCAGTCAAATGTGGAAAGGAAAGTGCAAGCGCAGGTGAGGCGCCCAAATCAGCATCGACAGCAGAATTATTAGCAGCAGGGGCAACCGAGACCAAGAAGGCCCAAGAGGATATTTGATCCTATTCCTATCCCTTATAGTCAGCTGTTTGCTCGTCTGCTCAAGAGCTCGCTGATCCAACTGAGGAATGCCATGCCAGTGCCATACCCTATTCCTCCTGACTTTGACATGAATGCTAGCTGTGAGTTCCATTCGGGAACGTTTGGGCACACAATTGACGACTGTAATGCGTTCTAACACAAGGTGCAAGATTTGATTGACTCAAAGGTCATCACCCCGGATGGTACCCCCATGAGGTGAAGCTTCTTTATCAGAGTGAGCACTCGAGGCTGCGAAGACATCATCAGAAGCAATAAGTCTAGACGGAGTCACGTCTCCTCAACAATGGCAATCATCAGCTTCCTTTACTGCATTTTCATATGTAGCTTTCCTTTGTTTGTTTAAACATTGTTTGCATGTAAAAACTTGTTTGTGTTTGAATGTTGATTTTAATGCAATGATGTGTTGTTCTTGAAGTATCTTACTTTTATGCACTCATGTCATGTTTATATGCACTGCAATACTATCTTTCTTGCCTAGACTCTTGGAGGGAGGATGACGAAATAAGAACGCAGATTTCTAATGGTACGCTTTTGGATAAAACCCTGTTAAGGATATACAGGCATTGTTTCCAATTCACAAACACTGGAGAGATAAGGAGATAGACCTTTGTCAACCCCTTTGAGCCTAGTAGTATGAGTTCTTTCTGAGAACGAAAAACCCTCAATTTTAACCCAGGGGCAGGATAAGTGTCAGTTAGTTTGACCAAGTGTTCAACTTCCAGAAGGAGTGTACATCTGAGGATCCATTACCTTCCATTCCACTATCAAGAGGTTAAGAGGTGTAGAACCACAATGGTTACTCCTCACCAACCAAAGAGTGAAACAGTCGCAGCCCTTTCAAACAAGTCAGGCAAAACGGTGTCACACGACTTGTTAAAAAAAAAAGAGAAAAAAGAGAAAAAAAGAAAGCCCGCTAAGTCGAAACTTGAAAACAAACGACTTAGGCAAAAGTTAGGGCATCCCGCTGGACTTCAAAATTGAAAAACTCAAAAGAGTCAGTCCAGGCAAAATCAGGGAAAACAAAAGAATGAAAAGCGAAAAGCGAAAAGGATCAAGAGAAAAATCCTCTGAGCAAAACAAAGTCGTGTGGCTACAAACACAAAAGGGGTGATTGTTGCTCCAAAACCTCGTCAGGTCTCGAACCATCAATTGCATGGGTTCTTTAAGGATCATAAAGCCTTTTGAGAATGAGCGCTTGCGCCGAATTAGCTGAACTTAGGACTGGAGAACGTCATGGAGAATGGGTGGGCACCGATAAACTTTGAGCCTTAAATCTTTCTTTTTTCTCAAAACCGTGAACCAGGCCACGATACAACCCTCAAAAGTCCTAATTGAAACAGGGTTTATTCTGAAGGCGTACTTCAACGAGATAGCGTTCCTGACTCCTATGAGTTGTGCAAATAAGATTTTTGTTAGTATTGCATGTGCGTATTGTTTTCCATTCAAAAATCAATGTCGCATCCCAGCTAGTGATTCGTTCACGAGGCTTGGCGACACATTTTCAATAAAACTTCAGGATAACACGAGTGTTGCATTAGAATTGTCATTCCCATAATAAACATTTTCTGCTTGCATGTGTTTGACATAAAAAAAGCTTACATGATGAACGTCAGTTGAGAAGCTCGATCACGCCAAGTTGAGATGGTGAAGACTCCCAAGGAAAGTCATGTTAAGGGGTATGTGGCCAAGAGACTGTACGCAGCATGGGGGTTCCTGATAAATGGTGATAAGATGCGGCTAATCTGAAGCAGTCACATTGAAAACTCACCCTAAAGCAGCCAAACAGGGGCAATCACGTCGATTTGACAAATCTCTGTAAGATCAGTCAGGGGCAAAGTTTCTTCAAGACTTGGGGCAGGCCACCTCTAGAGCGCAAGAAGTTGTCCACTCCTGAAGACGGTTAATTGAAAACACCTCTTCAAAGTTCAAAATACTGGGGCAGAGTATTTTCAAGTCATTAGAAATCTTTTCGAGGCATGTTACTTCATGGATTATGAAGTTTGGGGCAGTTATGTCGAGATCTGATAAATCTCTCCAAGAGTTTGAAGACCCTGAGACAGTGTGAATGTCCAGTCTTCTATAAAATCCTCTTGAGATGATTTCTTCCTTTAGACCTGGTGGTCTGGGGCAAGTGGAGAGTTCAAAGGGCCGTTTATGACCATAGAATAGGCCAGGCTGGGTAATAAGTTTGTTTTTCCCCAGTAGAGCATCTCCCAGCACTGAAAGTTCATCATCCTCAGCAGAACTCATTCTCCCCAGCAAGCAGTTTAAAGTGGATTGCTACGAGGTGAATGTGGTTGTATCTCCAGCAGAAGGTGTGTTGGATGTCTTTGAGAAGACTTTATTTTTCCCACAGAGCCTGGCAATCATTTTCCTCCGGAAGTCAGGAAGTGTAGTTCTGCCAGTAACGGCATGCTCTAATCCCCAACAGCAGGTCAAGCTCAATGATATCCCTTGGCAGGTTTCGTTGACTTTTCTCCCCAGTAGAGCTACTCTCCTCGACATTGGAAAGTCCATCCTCCTCAGCAGGTTGTTGTTTCCCCAGCAAGAGACTTACAAAATATCTTCTTGGGACAAAGGAGTTATTTTCCCCGCATGATCTGAGCACTCGGCTAATCAACAAATGTTTTTCTCACTAGCCATGGTATGAGTTAATCCCCTCCGGATGGGTAAGCTCGATGTTATCCGCTAGCAGGTTAGATGTCAGCATCTACTGTTCCCTAAGCAGGTTTGCTGATCATGGCCAGTATTCCCCGACAGGGTAAAGGTAAGAGCATCTCCCAAGCAGGTTCAAGATTATTGACTTGTCTCCCCAAGCAGGGTCTAAAGGTGCGCATATCCCCAAGCAGAGTCAGGTGGTGATTGGTATCACCAGCAGGTCTTAGGACCAATCGTTTTTGGCAGGAGTCAAATCCAAGTTTTGAAGTATTTGGTGATCCTCGGCGGAGGAGTTTCCATCTTCAGCATTCATCTCCTTCCCCAGCTGAGTGGGTATTCTCTCGGAGTTTCGTCCATCTCCAGCAGAGTTGTGGATCTTGATATTCCCCAACAGAGTGGGTATTCTCTCGGGGATTCGTCCATCTCCAGCAGAATTTGTGATCAAAGTCTTCCTCAGCAGAGTGAAGTCTTTCTCAGCAGGGTCTCTTATTTCGGAGGATAATTTATGTTGTCGTCCCCAGTGAAGTTTGCCTTCGCCTTCAGCATTTATTTTGCTAAGGCACCTCTTTTGCATTGCATAAGCATTCTTTCATAGCATCCTCCCAAACGCGTAGCATTTCCATTTCGTGTGGAGCATTACGGCAAAATTCAAACATATGCATTTGAAGCATAGGCCAGGTTTGATTTCCTCACCAGTTCCTTTCCCTAGCAGAAAGTGACATGATTCAGAAGATGTTGGTTAACACTACACCGTAACCGGTGGATTCGTCCTTCTTGTTGGTCTTTCCTACACTCCCCAGTAGGGTTGTCTGTTTAGATTTCTCTATTCCCCAGTGGAGTTATCTCTATAGATCCGTTGATTCTACTTATCTTGGGTTGGAAAGTCCATCTTCGGCTAGGTCTTTCTTTTCGAGTTCGCTTTCGGTCGTACTCGTTTGTTGTTGGAAGAGCGTTTTCGGTCGGTCTTTCTTTTCGAGTCCGCTTTCGGTCGTACTCGTTTATCCTTTTCGAGTCCGCTTTCGGTCGTACTCGTTTATCTTTTTCGAGTCCGCCTTCGGTCGTACTCGTTTGTTGTTGGAAGAGCGTTTTCGGTCGGTCTTTCTTTTCGAGTCCGCTTTCGGTCGTACTGTTTATCCTTTTCGAGTCCGCTTTCGGTCGTACTCATTTATCTTTTTCAAGTCCGCCTTCCGTCGTACTCGTTTGTTGTTGGAGAGCGTTTTCGGCCAGTCTTTCTTTTCGAGTCCGTTTTTGGTTGTACTCATTTATCCTTTTTGAGTCCGCTTTCGGTCGTACTCGTTTATCTTTTTCGAGTTCGCCTTCGGTCGTACTCGTTTGTTGTTTGAAGAGCGTTTTCGGCCGGTATTTCTTTTCGAGTCCGCTTTCGGTCGTACTCGTTTATCCTTTTCGAGTCCGCTTTCGGTCGTACTCGTTTATCTTTTTCGAGTCCGCCTTCGGTCGTACTCATTTGGTTGTTGAAATTCCATTTTCGGCCGGTCTTTCTTCTTGAGTTCGCTTTCGGTCGTACTCGTTTATCCTTTTCGAGTCCGCTTTCGGTCGTACTCGTTTATCTTTTTCGAGTCCGCCTTCGGTCGTACTCGTTTGTTGTTGGAAGAGCATTTTTGGCCGGTCTTTCTTTTCGAGTCCGCTTTCGGTCGTACTCGTTTATCCTTTTCGAGCCCGCTTTCGGTCGCACTCGTTTATCTTTTTCGAGTCAGCCTTTGGTCGTACTCGTTTATTGTTGGAAGAGCGTTTTCGGCCGGTTTTTCTTTTCGAGTCCGCTTTCGATCGTAATCGTTTACCCTTTTCGAGTCTGCTTTCGGTCGTACTCGTTTATCTTTTTCGAGTCCGCCTTCGGTCGTACTCATTTGGTTGTTGAAATTCCGTTTTCGGCCGGTCTTTCTTCTCGAGTTCGCTTTTGGTCGTACTCGTTTATCCTTTTTGAGTCCGCTTTCGGTCGTACTCGTTTATCTTTTTCGTGTCCACCTTCGGTCGTACTCGTTTGTTGTTGGAAGAGCGTTTTCGGTCGTCTATCTTTTCGAGTCCGCTTTCGGTCGTACTCGTTTATCCTTTTTTAGTCCGCTTTCGGTCGTACTCGTCTATCCTTTTCGAGTCTGCTTTCGGGCGTATTCATTTTCATTTTCATTACCACCAGTTTGAAAATTTACGGGTTCTTTTTGTATTCAATCACCTTCTACCTTGAATGCCTGAAAGCCGTTGCTATCACCCTTTCAGGTCCAAGTTGATTGAATAGGGGCAGCTGTAACACCCCAAAAGTTTCCTTCTTGTTTTTAGCTGACTAGCTTATGTTTCTTTGCATTTCTTGCATTAGCATTTGTGCATAGCATTGGTTATTAGCATGGGATCAAGGTACTTGGTTCATCTCAGAGGAGTCTCAAGCCTCAAGGTGGTTTGAGAGGTTCATCATATCACTATAAGATCAAGAATGGCAAAGGATTTCAAGTGAATCTTTCCCGCCTATCCAGAGGGACCAATTAGGATTTTTGACCCAAAGGACATCTTGAAGGGCTTTGAGGATTCAAGCATGTTCTTATGGTATTCCATATGCTCACAAGTGTTCATGGATAGAGACCTGGCTAGTGGTTCATTGTGGAAGATGTTCAGTGGATCAGTTACTTGTGAAGTAAGCAAAAGTCAACTGTAAGGAGGAAAGTCAACCATGGGATTTTGAGGTCCTCTTCATGATTTTTAAGGTCTCACCTCCTCATATGGTCCTCAAATGTCAAGATTCATGTCATTCTTCAAGAATAAAGAGTTTGTGCAAAAGTTACTAAATTTGGAAATGACCTATAATGAGAACTTTCCATTTTTGGCAGTTTTTCCACCACATTCAACTTGACTTTTCATCATCAAGGAAGCTTCAAATGAATTTTCCTCCAACATGAAAGTTGAAGATCTTTCTCTCCTATTTCCAAAAAGTACTAGATGGTTTCCATATCATTTGTGAAACTCAAGTTATGATCAAAAGACTCAAGGTTGGTTTTTAAGGTTTTCTCATGGTACCATTTTTCCACCTTTTGCAAATTGGTTCAAATTGAAGTATGATGACCTCTAATCATTCAAGTCACATTCTAATATCCAAGTACACTTCATTTGGCACAAGTTTGGCCCTTGAATCAAGTCATTTCACGCCATGTACCTCACTTATTTCACAAAGTGTAAATTGGCAAGATGGATTAAAACTTACAAACCAAGCCACCACAAGGCCCAATTCCAATCCATTGGTGATCAGCAAGGTAAATGTGAGTGATCCATGCTTATCTCATGGCCTTTGCACGTGTGGATTAAGGGATACATCACAAATTGCATTTTTGCAAAACACTCCAAAGCTCACTAATCAGGGGTTTAATCATTTGCTAATCATGATCAGAGGTCTAATGAGGTGTATATAAGCTAACTCACACGTCCATTGCTAGGTCATGCACCCTCATTTGCTCAGAATCTCATTTTCTCACCCAAAATTTCTCTCTTCGAAACTCTCTCATCTCAAGGGTTTCTGAAGAAATTTTTTCATATTTGTGATCAGCATACTCCATAGAACAAGAATCATCCATCATTTGAAGCTCTGAGCAAGGTTTTCATCAAGTTGATTTCAAGAGGATTCAAGTTCAAAATCCTAGATCTAGCCAGATTTAAGTCTCTATTTGCATTTATTTTGCAAATAGAGCTCAAAAGAGGAAGATCTGCAGCTTTTGGAAGGAGTTCTTGGTGTAATTCGAGCTCTGCAACTTTCAGGTAAGCTTACTTTTCATGATCATATAACTTGAATTTTAAGCTTGCATGATGATCTATGATGTTCACTGATGATGCTGATGTGTTTTGTTTTGAGTTTGGACGTGTATCATGAGAGTATTTGATGGTTGAAGTTTTTAGATCCAAACTTATTTCGTTCGATTCTCATTATTGGTGCATTGATTGTGATTTTTAATATGATATTTGAGATCCTTATTGAATTCTGGTCAAGATCATGTACTCATGTGCAATTTCTGGTAAAATTTTGTTTGGAGCTCATCGGATAAGGTGACCGGCACTAGGGCTCCGGTACCTGGTGTATTTTCAGTCCGGCGAGGGTTAAACGAAGAAGACATAATCCTGGCCATTCATGTTTCTGATCTAACGGTTTGTATGGTGCCAGCGCATTAAAAACGTGTGTGCAGCTCACGTGATCTTTTAATTCTCATAACATGCTTTATGTGTACGCGTACACTATAACTATGGTGTGTTGTTGATCTTGCATATTGATCTTGCGTACTTGTTATTTCCGTTGACCTGTTTGTAAGCATTTGATTGATCACGTGGCTTGTATGAGTCTCAGATATTGACTGGGTTCCATGTGGTTTTTGGTTGACTTCGCTCTTGGATAATTTGACCTGGGCTTGCTATTCCCACCCCCTGTTCAGCCCATTTAATATTTTTAAACGTGAATTGCTTGCTGAATACACCCTTGGGTTCTTCCTTTCATCCTTATTTTATTTAATTAACTCATTTGCATTTTTAATTTTTTAAAAATAGTTTTATGCATCCAAAATTCACCAAAAAAATCATGAAGCCTATTTTTGCATTTAATTAATTTTGGACATTTTTTTATTTCTGACTTTGGTCATTTTTCATCATATTTTTGGCGTTTTCTTTTATTTTCTTTGAAAATTGTTCTTATTTGCACACTTCAACTTTGAGAATTTATTTCTCATAGCACATAAAACATTTTGAGTCCATTCTTTTTGCATTATTTCATCAACATATTGAAGTGCATAAAAACATTTTTCTCATATTTTAAAACTCTTTTCATATTGCATTTTAGCCCCTATCTTTTGCATATTGATCTATAATCCTTTGTGATCTTTGTCCAATTGTTTGAGGGACCTATCTTGTGAATTTTTGCATGAGTTTTTAACATGTTGTTTACCCATGGTTGAGGTGTTTTGGGATTTAATTTGATGATTTTTGAATCATTTTTACTATTTGTTTGATCATTTATGTTTGAGGTCTTCTTTTGTGAACATCTTTGATCATGTTGAATTACTTGCTTGAGAAGGCACTTGTGCCATTGTTTGAGGTTGTTTTATTTGATTTATTGAGCCATGTTTAGATAATTATAGGTCATTTGATTGCAATTATAGGTCATTGGTGTGAGGTTGTTGCATATTTTGTGCATATGTTCAATGTTTGATTTACATGCCTCTTTTGACTTATCTTCTCACTTCTTCTCATCTATGCCTCTTCTTGGTTTATATTTGGTTTGTGTATACCATGCCATATCTCTTATTTGCATCTCATATGATGTATGCTTCTGACTTTAGAGATTTGCATTCATTCCATATATTATTCATGTTTCATCTTACATACTTGAACATGTTTCACTTACATGCTTCTTTCTTCTTCTTCTAATTACCCTCAATGCTTGGATACTTGTTTGTATGCCTCATGTGACATTTGTACATCATGTTTAGGCACATGTTTAGGTCATCCACATTCTGACTTTGATATTATTTGAAGCATTGTTGCATGATCACCTTGCATATCCACTCATTCTCTTCTACTCCTTCTTTGATGATCTTCTTGGATGTTTGGCCATTTGTTTGCATTCTCTTTGCTTGAGTTTGTTTGGTAAACATTATGGGTCACCTCTAAGGTGTACATTCTTACTTGGATGAGTTTCATTTGGTTTGTAACCATTTCTCTTTGGGTTGTGACTTGTTTGGGTTTCATTTGTCTTATTGTTGCTTATGTTTGTTTTTGCTAACCGTGTAGGGGCTAATGGTAAGTGAATGGAATGTGGATAGTTACCCACATTCTAACTTCTCCTTTCTCTTTTTAAGCTTTCATACTTGTGTTTAGTTTAGCATTTAAGATGCTTCTTTCTTCTCTTTCACTCTTTCTTTTCCCTTGAGTCTCAAGACTTGTTTAAGTCTTGGATTCTCTCCCTTTAGAGCTACCTAGTCCAACTTAATTTTTTATTAAGCTTGGAGTAGAATTAGCATTAGGTTTTAGGTAGTCGTTTCTCCTAAGCCTCACTAACCATAGGTCATCCATGCATGATAACATTAGGACTCTTAGTTTCCCTTTAGAGTTTCCTTTGTGTCTTCTCTCTTCTCATCTCAGAACTTCTTGAAAACACTTAATAAAGATAAAGTGTATTGCGCACGAGCCTTAAGAGTGGGGAATGAGAAATGAGGGGCTTCCTCTCATCTTTCTAGAGTGCTTAGCGGGCGTCCTGTCTTGGGACGATTCGTTAAGTATTCGTCCCTGTGCCATAGACTTTGGTGCAATGCAAGTTATGAACTAACTTAAAAAACACTTCTGTCTAAAAAACACAAAAACAAATTCAAATATTTTTATTCTTCGGGATTGTTTGGTTCTAGACCATTTTCAGAAAAGAGCACGTTATCTTCCGTCTGAGTCACAAATAGGCATCTACCCTAACAGCCGGACGCGAATTTAACGTCGCTCATAAAAAACACTCACCCATCCGTGGTCGTACCCACGAACTACATTAGCTCTGATTCCTCTCTCTCGTCCGATTGAGGATATGTAGGCACAAGACAGTGATTGTCTTGGCGAGCAACCTTCCCCCACAGTTCCCATCCGAACTACGTTGACTCTGACTTTCCCATTGCACTGAGGGAGTACGTAGGCCTAGGGCATCGAATATGTCCTACCGAGTCCGTCTTTGTCACCCCCATCCCCGTTTTCTTTTGTTCAGCCAAAGATAGTAGGACAGCTCACCCTCCGTTTAGACAACAAGCGTGGATCCCATCGAGTACGATGGATGTGTGGGGTGTTAACACCTTCCCCTCGCATAACCGACTCCCGAACCCAGACTATGGTTGCGATGACCATGTCTTTCCCCCTTTCTCATCAGGTTTATGTAGTGTTTCCTTTCCCTCTCTCGGGATAAATACACATTGCTGGCGACTCTGTGTTTTCTGCGCCACTCTCGCGTTTATACCGTTGGATGCGAATCTTTCGGGAGCGACAACAGTTACCGCCAACTATGGCTGCTCCACCACCAGCACCACCTGCTTCAAGACCTTGTACAAATAGTCTGAGACACACTGCATAATTTTCGCGCAATGCTCAGAATGGTCGACATTCAGAGATGGAAATTGGTATCCTCTCGCTTCTATATTAGAATCCTTTTACTGGTATGGATCACGAGGATCCTTTTACACACTTGACTAAATTCTATGAGATTGCGGGAGCAACTGGTGGACCCAAAGCTGAAGAAGAATCACTGTTTAAGAGACTATTCCCGCATTCCCTCATTGGGAAGGCCAAGGAATGGTATCTTGATCAATCTACGGCAATCATGACGGACTGGAACATGCTAGAGGAAAAGTTTTTGGAATGACTTTTTTCCACTAATCGTTTCATGGAGGCTAAGACAACAATTGCAGTTTTCACTCAAGGTGGCAATGAATCTCTCAACGAAGCCTGTGAGAGATTCAAATCCATGTTGAGAAAGTGTAAAGGGCACAATTTCGATGACCTTACTCAAGTCCATATTTTTAGAAACATTCTTTAATTGGTGCATAAAACATTGTTGGATGCCACCGTGGGTGGATCGTTAATGGCTAAAAGCGCTGAGGAGGCTATTTTTATTATTGACCGTATGGCTTTAAACGACCATCAGGGGAACCATAACCGTGGCCCTTTGCAGAATAAAGCGGGAGTGCTTGAGTTTGGAACTAATGACACAATTCTTGCACAAAACAAACTGTTATCACAACAAGTGGAGTTGTTGACACAACAAATGGCAAAACTTCCACAACAAATAAAAGAGATGCATGAAGTTCCCAACAAAAACCAAATAATAGCAAGTTGTGAGCTTTGTAGAGGAGATCACCCTACCGGGTATTATCCTCCGGTAGTGGAAGAGGTAAATTATGCGGGAAAACAAAATCAAGGATACCAACCTCGACCACCTTACCAACAAGGCAACCAAGGTTGCCAACCAAGAGGTAATCAAGGGTATCAACAACCGTGGAGACCTCAAGAAGCCGGACCTTCAAATCGTCAACAATACCAAAATTACACTCAACCTCCACATGTTCCAAGTGGAAATACCAAGATGGAGGACACTCTCACGTAATTTATGCAAATGTCAATGTCAAATCAGAAGAATACCGATGTGGCCATAAAGAATCTTGAGACGTAAGTCGGACAATTATTAAAACAATTGGCCAACCAACAAAAAGGAACTTTTACGGCGAATACTCAACCAAATCCAAAAGAGCATTGTAAGGCTATTCTAACAAGAAGTGGAAGAGAGATTGACATGGGCATAGGTGAAGTTGTAGTGGAGGAGGAGGAAGTAGTTGAAAAAGAAAAAGATAGTGATGAGATTGAAGTAGAAAAAAATGTTGAGGGAGATTTAGTTGAAAATGAAATGAAAAAAAGTGAGGAAGAAGAAAACAGAAAGAGAGAATAAAATTTGAAAAATACTAGGAAGGGGAAGGAACCGTTGAGTACTATTCCGATTCAATATTTGCCATATCCTCATACTCCGTCAAAGAAAGATAGTGCGAGGCACTATGCTCGGTTTATGGATATTTTCAAATAGTTGCAAATAAACATTCCATTTTCCGAGGCTTTGGAGCAAATGCCGAAATATGCAAAATTTATGAAGGATATTCTCACAAAAAAGAAGAGGTATACGGATCAAGAGACTATCATGGTTGATGCTAGTTGTAGCGCTATCATTCAACATACTCTCCCGAGGAAAAAAAGTGATCCGGGACGAGTCACTTTGCCGGTTACAATAGGAAATATCTATGTTGGCAACGGGTTGATTGATTTGGGCTCTAGTATCAATTTGATACCTTTGTCTATTATGAAAAGGTCGGGACAGTTGGAATTGAGAACCACACAAATGACATTGAAACTTGTCGATAAATCTACTACCCGTCCTCACGGTGTAGCGGAAGATGTATTGGTTAAAGTGGACAAATTCTTATTTCCTATTGACTTTGTGGTGATTGAAATGGAGGAAGATGAAGACGCTCCATTGATTCTTGGAAGACAGTTTATGAAAACTGCTAGAATGGCAATTAATATGGACGACGGTCTTATGAAGGTTAAAGTCCAAGATGAGGAAGTTTGTTTCAATCTATTTGAGGCCATGAAGCACAAAAAGGACAAAGGCGATTGTTTTAGAATAGATGCAACGGAGAAGGCAATTGAAGAAGTAAAGGAGCAATTACAAGTTCCAACCCCTTTGCAAAAAGTTCTCACAAATGCTCTTCAAAGTATCGATGAAGCCGAAGAAAAAGCGATTCAAAAGTGTTTACGGGAACTAGAAGAATTGGATGAAATTCCTCCTTTGAAAGAAAGGGTGGAAATTTTGAAAAAAGAAAACAATGAGGAAATTAAGCTTGAATTGAAGTTGTTGCCATCTCATCTTAAGTATATTTTTCTTGATGATGTGGGGCATAAACCGGTGATAATAAGCACGGAGCTAACCACAATGGAGGAGAAAAAATTAATGTGTGTTTTGAAGAAGAATCAAGAAGCAATGGGATGGACTCTTTCCGATCTAAAAGGAATAAGTCCCTCTTATTGTATGCATTGAATATCCATGGAAGAAGATTTTAAACCGGTCGCTCAACTGCAACACCACTTAAATCCTACCATGAAATAGGTGGTTAGGAAGGAAGTGGTAAAAATGTTAGATGCCGGAATGATTTATCCCATTTCTGATAGCCCATGGGTTAGTGCGGTACAACTGGTGCCGAAAAAGGCGGATTGCCAGTTATCTGGAACAATAAAAATGAGTTAATCCCAACGAGAACCGTGTCCGGGTGGAGAATGTGCATAGATTACCGTAGGCTAAACCAAACTACGAGGAAAGATCATTTCCATCTCCCGTTTATGGACCAAATGCTCGAGAGACTTTCCGGTCAACAATTCTACTGTTTTTTAGATGGTTATTTGGGTTACAACCTGTCACACCCTAATTTTTGACCCTAAGATCTCCGCCTTGCCCTTTGCATAACATGTTAGGTCAATTATTCGTGCACAACTAACCACTTTATCTAGATTTTTTTGCTTGTTTGTTTCATTTGTGAACACAGATACTGCTGCAGAAGATTCAAGGTCTGGACGGCTGTGTGTGTGTGTGTGTGTGTGTGTGGAGGTCCACTAGTCCTTGCAAGATATGTGTGTGTTTTTGTGACATCACACATAACATCACATATCTGGTACCAGAATTTCAATTGGTATCAGAGCAGGCTTCCTGCTCTGCATCTGGGTGAGATCTAGGGCTGATACTTTCTGGTAAGATGGACAAGGAAGTTGGTGGATTTGTGAATAGACCCCCTATTCTGGATGGCTCTAATTATGATTATTGGAAGCCAAGGATGATTTCCTTTTTGAAATCCTTGGACAGTAGGGCTTAGAAGGCTATCATAAAAGAATGGAAAGCACCTGTTGTTGTTGAGAAAGATGATGCTGGGAAAGAAAAAGAAGGCAGCTCAAAACTGAAACCTGAAGAAGAATGGACCAAGGAAGAAGATGAGCTTACCCTTGGTAATTCTAAAGCTCTAAATGCTATTTTTAATGGAGTTGATAAGAACATCTTCAGGTTGATCAACACCTGTGAAGTTGCTAAGGAAGCTTAGGACATCTTAAAGACTACTCATGAAGGAACCTTAAAGGTTAAGATGTCAAGACTTCAACTTCTGACATCAAAGTTTGAAAGTCTAAAGATGAAGGAAGATGAAACTATTCATGATTTTCACATGAGTATCCTTGAACTGTCTAATGCCTCTAGTGCTCTTGGAGAGAAGATGACTAAAGAAAAGGTGGTGAGGAAAATCCTTAGGTCCCTTCCCAAGAGATATAAGATGAAGGTGACTGTAATTGAAGAAGCTCAAGACATCAGCAAAATGAGAGTTAATGAGCTAATTGGATCTCTTCAAACTTTTGAGTTAGGGTTGATTGAAGAGGAACCTAAAAAGAAGACCAAGAGTATAGCCTTGGTATCTAATACTCAAGAAGAGAAGAAAAGGAATGGTGCTGAACCTCAGGAGGAGCTATCTCAGGCTATTGCTATGCTGGGAAGATAGTTCAACAAGGTGCTCAAGAGAATGAATAGAAACTACAAACCTAATGTTAAGAACATCTCCTCTGACATCAACAAGTCAAAAGAAAAGGATGAAGGGAAAATTGCTCAAGACAAAGGGATCCAGTGCTTTGAGTGTGAAGGTTATGGGAATGTCAAGAAAAAATGTCCTACATTCCTTAAGAAGCAGAAGAAGGGCATGACTATTTCCTGGTCTGATACTGACAGTGAAAGTGAAGAAGAGTCAGCCAAACATGTCAGAGCATTGACAGGGACATGTGTGTCTGATGGAGAATCAAGTGATGAGGAACTGACTTTTGAGGAGTTAGCAGTCTCCTATCAAGAGTTATGTCTGAAGAGTGCAGAGGTTTGTCAAGAAAGTGAGAAACAAAAGAAACAAATTGTTCAGCTTGAGACTGTTAAAGCTGATCTTGAAAATGAAGTCTTGTTGGTTAAATCTCAACTTGATCAAATGAAAAAATCTGTTAGAATGTTGAACAGTGGATCTGATACTCTTGATAAGATCCTTCAGGCAGAAAAGGTAGCAGGAGACAAATCTGGCTTAGGATTTGTTGTTAAGGAGAAGGTTTCTGCTGAAGCTAGTACTTCAGGAACCAAAAAGGACATGTCTCAACCAATGTCTCAACATAACAAAAAGAGACATAATCCTAAACCCAAGAAGGATGCTCAACAACAACCTCAAAATGTTGGGAAAAGGTATGCTCATGGTCCTCATCAAAAGAAGGTTCATACTTCTGGAGCTAGGCAGTATATTCCTCCTCAATACCATAGGAGTATGCAGGCTCCTAGGTATAATATGTTCCATCAGATGTCTCAACATCAGGGGAATATGTATGGCTTTGAATATAATAATGTCGTGCCTCATTATTATGGAAGAAGGAAGCCACATCACCATAGAAGACAACCTAAGAGATAGAATCCTCACTACAGAAGACAGGCAAACTATGAAAGAAGACAGCACCAGTACTATGGATGGAAGCCACATCAGTTTCATCATCAAGGTGGCAGGAAGTTTAACAACTTCAGAGAAGAAAGAGTAAAGTGCTTCTATTGTGGAAGATTTGGCAACATACAATTTTCTTGGTTCAAGCTTCATGGTTATCCCAAGTCTATCCCTCAACCTAGACAGAAGGATAACAGGCCCAAGGTTGTTAAACAGTGGGTTCCTAAAGCTGAGGTTACATGTCTATTGGCTCACTTTTCAGATAGACACTCTGCTAAGGTTGGATGGTACTTTGACAGTGGCTGTTCAAAGCACATGACTGGATTCAAAAACCAATTGGTGGATGTCAATTCTTGCTGCTCAATTGATGTTACTTTTGGAAATGGAGAGAAAGGGGGTGGTAACAGGTGTTGGAAAAGTGAAGTGTCATGATGGACATGATCTTAACAATGTGCTTCTTGTCAAAGGGTTGAGTGCTAATTTGATTAGCATAAGTCAGCTTTGTGATGAAGGATATAAGGTCAGCTACACTAAAGGTGAGTGTTTGGTGACTAATGAGAAGAATGAGGTGGTTATGAAGGGAGTCAGATCCAGAGATAATTGTTATCAATGGGTACCTCAAGAGGCCAGCTCATCTGGTGATGTTAAGGTTGATGTTGTGACATCAGACTGTAACATTAAGTGTGAAAGTCTGAGCATGTTGAAAGGTCAATTAGGGTTAATAACCTATGGTGTGAATTCTTTTAAAAATTTAAAAGGAAAGTTATTTTGGGGGGAGAAACTCATTGATGGACATTTAATTGATCCACAAAACCAGGCTCCATACTTTAGGCCATTATTTCCTATTGTAGCTTTCACACGCTTCATCAAACATCATTCCCCTAGACTGTCCGTCTCCTTCTCCATCAACAGAAGTAGCAATCCTTCCCTGATCCTCAAGTGCTTCACAGGAACAATGTCAAAACATATATTATCTCCTTCTAAGAAATCTGCTTCACAAAGGCCATCGCAAGATAAAGCTAGGGTTTCTACAGAAGAAGGCTCTGCAGAAGAAGCTTTGAATATAGCACCCATCTCCATGATGGCTCCTAAATCTGGTAGGCAAGACCTTCCAAACTTCAACCAAAAAGGGCTGCAACTAAATTCAATGATAATGAAACTAAGAGGCTAGTCACTAGTGTACTTTTTAGCGATAAATCTGCATCTAGGTCTTCCACCTCTCAAGCTGTTGAAGAGAGGTTTGATGTTGATCATAGTCTTAATCAGATTGCCACCAAAATTTTGGATAAGGGTTTGTCTGTAAAAGGCATTTCTGTTCCCCTTAGACAAATGCCTGCTGAAAAGGAGGACATGCAAAGTGTAACACCCCAAAATTTGCCCTTTTGTTTATATACTAATTGGCCTATGTTTCTTTTTTTTTTTTTGCATTGGTTCTTAGCATGGGATAAAGGTACTTGGCCCATATCCTTAAGTCTCAAGCTTCAAAGTAACTCAAGGGGTTCACCATATCTTCATAAGGTCAAGCAGGGCAAAGGATTTCAAGTGGACTAATGAAGAGTATATAAGTTAACTCATGCCTCCAAAATTAGGTCATGCACTCTCATTTGCTCAGAATTTCAAAACTCACCCTCACTTTCTCTCATTCGAATCTCTCATTCCTTGAGGGTTTTTGAAAATCTTTTGGCATATTCTTGATCAGTGAGTTGAAAGGAGCACGAATCATCCATTGTTTTAAGCTGAAATGAAGGATTTCACCAAGTTCCATTCAAGAGGGTTCAACTCAAATCTCAAGATCTAGCACGATTTCAAGCTCTAGTTGCATTTATTTTGCAACTAGAGGTTCCAAGGAGTAAATCTGCAGTGTTTGGAGGGATTTCTTGGTGTATTTTAAGCTCTTCAAGGTTTAGGTTAGTGTAATTTTCACCATCATAGAACTCAAATTTTAAGTGTGCATAATGATCTGTGAACTTCACTGAGCATGATGATCTATTTTATTTTGATTTTAGACGTGCAACATGTGTGTATTGTGGATTTAAAGTTTTGGATCTAAAATTTCTTGCGTTCGATTTGCTTTGTGTGGTGTTTGTTTGTGGAAATGGATTGGATATTTGTAATCCTCATGAAATTCTGGTTGGAATGGTCTATCTGTTTGTTGTTTCTGGAGATCTACAAGTTGATGTTCATCTGAGGTGGTGACCGGAGCCCTAGCTCCGTCATCGGAATTTGGTTCAGTCCGGCAAGGGGTTCAGATGGAGAAGAGATAATCAGAGCCGTCCATTCGCGTGATCCAAGGGCGTGTGTTGTTCCATGTTTCTTTTAATTTTGTTTTAATTTAATTCTTACGTGTTGGTTACCCCATGAGTGTTGTCATGTACCTACAATCCTGACCATTGTTTTCATTTGATATTTGAATTGTTGATGTAATATGGTGCGTTGGTGTGATCATGTGGTTGTGAGTGTGCCAACAAATTAATGAGATCATGTGCAACTCACGTGGCCTTCCATGGTATGCTGATGATTGTGTGGGCGCGTGGATACTTGGGTTGTGTGTGCATTTGAATCTGAACCATTGATTTTATCTACTTTGTGTATGTTTGACCTGATGATGTGCGTTGGAATAACTGTGTGGTTGTGATTGAACCTGATTTGTTGACTATTTCCATGTATGGATTGTTTGACTGCGCTTTGGACCATTGGCTTTGGGCTTTGTTATTTGCACCCTTCTCTTCAGCCCACCTTCCATTTCCAACGTGTTTGTATTACTGATGGCACCCCTCATGCTTATTTCTTTTGTTTTTTTATTTTCATTTTTGTTTTTGCATTTTAATTTCTAAAATCATTTTAATGCATTTAAAAATGACAAAAAAATTCATGAATTTTCTTTTTAGTTTTATAAATTTTTCTCATATTTTATTTTCTCATTTTATTTTATTTTTGGCATCTGATTTAATTAATTGTTTAATTTTCTTTTGTTAATTATTTCACTTGCACACTCCAACTTGTAAAATTTCTTTCTCATCATCTATACATCATTTTCAATTCATTCTTTTTGTATTGTTTCATAAACATTCTGAATTGCACAAAAGCATTTTTGTTTCATTTTTAAAACTTTTTCATATTGCATTTTGGTCCCTCTCTTTTGCATATTGATACATGTTTCTCACTTGATCCTTGTTTAGTTGTTTGAATCGTTTAATTTGTGAATTTTTGTGAGATATTTTAGCAGGTGATTGTATTCTGACCTATATTATTTGAGTTTAAATTTCACAATTGTTGGATGTCATTTGATGTATGTTTGAGTTTGTGCTTAAGTGACTTATGCATGATCATCTTTTGACATCTCTTTACACAAGTTGATTTGCCTTGATTATTTGATTGAGTTCCTTTGTGGTTCTTTGATTGAGCTTTTGATATGATGTATACCCTTGGTTGAGGTCCTTTTAGATTGAATTTTTCACTTTGTGGATCATGTTTGAATCATGTTTGAGTATGCCTAAGTGTTGGAACTTTGTCCTCTTTTTGTAGTTTGCTTTGGTGCATGTTTTGAAGTTGTTGATTGATGCTTGAACTTGTATGACTTGAGTTTGGTCTTGATATGATGTTGATGCATATGCTACTGCCTCATTGAGTTTTATACTTGGTTTTCATGTTACTTGAGCTTAGTTGAATGCATTTGGTTTGAATTGTATGATTTATCATTACCTTTCCTTTTGTGAACTTATTTGGATCATAATGCTTCATGTTTTGAATCTCTTTTGCACATGTGAATTGTTGATGATGATATGATGTGAGTTCTGGTCTTGTTTCATTTTCATATTGCCTCCTTCATTTCACTTTGACTTGAAATCCATGTGTGTTTAATTGTGCATTTAATTCAAGTATGTTAGCTTCCTTTCATGTTTAGCTTTGTATACTTACTTGAATGGTTTTGCATTGATCTTTGAGACATGATTGTTGATTTGAGTTGGACATTTATGATATGATGTGCTTGCTGCCATTTATTGTATCTCATATTTTCCTTCTCATTCTTCTTCTTCTCTTTCACTCTTTTCCTCCCATGAATCTCAAGACTTGTTTAAGTCTTGGATTCTCTCCCTTTAGAGCTACCTAGTCCAACTTAATTTTTGATTAAGCTTGGAGTAGGATTAGCATTAGGTTTTAGGTAGTGGTTCTTCCGAAGCCTCACTAACCATAGGACATCCATGCATGATAACATTAGGACTCTTAGTTTCCCTTTAGAGTTTCCGTTGGGTCTTCTCTCTTCTCATCTCAAAACTTCTTTAAAGCACTTAATAAAGATAAAGTGTATTGCGCACGAGCCTTAAGCTTGGGGAATGAGAAATGAGGGGCTTTCTCTCATTTTTCTAGAGTGCTTAGCGAGCGTCCTGTCTTGGGACGATTCGTTGAGTATTTGTCCCTGTGCCTTAGACTTTGGTGCAATACAAGTTACAAGCTAACTAAAAAAAACACTTCTGTCTAAAAAACTTCAAACAAACACTAACGTCTTTCCTTCGGGAATTCTTTTCTCATCTCACTCACTCTCAACGTACGAACGTGCTCCTACTCGTTCTCTTGCAAGTCGGTAACACACTTGATTCAGCGAGTCTGCAACACCTGAGCTAGAACGTAAGCCGTTCTCTAAAAAACACAATCCACCCCTAGTGAGGGGAACTACGTCGCTCTGATTCTCATGCTCCCGATGAGATACGTAGGCAGTGGGGTAGGGCCCATGCGAGCACTTCTTTTATTTCCCCTACATTTATTTCTTTGTTTCTTGCCGTTCTCGTTCTTTCTCCGGTCCAGTAGCAGTGGAGTTCCAATTGACGACACCCTTTATTGCAGACAACAAGCGTGGATCCCATCGAGTACGATGGACGTGTTGGGTGCTAACACCTTCCCTTCGCGTAACCGACTCCCGTACCCGTTTCTCTTGGTCGTGAGACCGTGTTCTTTCCCTTCCTTCAGGTTTATGCAGTGTTTCCTTTCCCTCTCTCGGGATAAATACACTTTGCTGGCGACTCTGTGTCTTTTGCGTCACTCTCGCGTTTGTACCGTTGGATGCGAATCTTTCGGGAGCGACAGCTGGCGACTTTGCTAGGGACTCTGGTTGACCTCTTGCTGGTCCATCCCCTTTAGCGAGTCGATCCTAGCGCTTGTTTGTTGTTTTCATTGGGTGTTTATTTTGTGGTGCTTTATTTTACTGTATATTACTGTATTGCTGTTTTATTATGTGGTATATTACTGTTTTACAGCTTTTATTGCATTGCATTTCATTTTATTACTGTCATACTGGATATTGCTGTGCTGTGCTGGCTGGTTTTCTGTTTGGCAGGTTGGGTTGTTCTGAGTGATAAGCCCAATACCCAGGCTTGAGTACACCCTAGGACTAGAGTGGAAAGTAGTGGGACCTACTTGCCAGTTGGTGCGTTTGTGTGTTCACGAAATTCACAACCAGACGAGGCTATCTTGGGACGCATTCTGACGTGTGTGTCTTGCGCATGTTAGGGTGTTGATCTAGAGAACTGTCGACTCTAGTAACCGTTTCTCCGATACCTCAGTTGCGCCTCTCCTCCCGAGATGTGACAGTAGCAGACCACGTTCTGTGGCAAACCCATTGCACTTGTCGATCCGAGGACCCAATGCTGAGGGACTCGCATAGGATGACCTTATTTTTTAGGGGAATCAGTTGAGGCCTCCTCGATTGATGATGATGCCAAACCAGAAATGGTGAACGTATCATCGTCTCTCGACCTGAGAGCCCGGGATATTGAGGATCCTCGCCTTTCTAGAACCCACATGTGAGAGGGGATGGGTGTTTGCAGGTTTGCAGGAAACCGAAACCTTCAACCTACCCGGTTTTCTGGATTTTTCATCAGTGTTTGATTATCTGGGTTTCCGGTTATCTCAGTGGTTTGGTATTCTGGAATTCTGGTTTTCTAGTTGTGGTTCTTGTCCAGTTAACAGCACAGCACATCCAGCAGTGGTGCCTTGATCCCGTGCTTGCATGTGCATATCATTTTTCTTGCATTTCTGACATGTTTGACATTTTTCAGGGCTTGCATCTTACTCTTGATTCTGGTTTTCTGAGGTTGCCTTAGCATGGATGTCCAGAGAAAGAAGACTGTTGCTTATACGTTCCCAGACCCGACCTTGACGTTGATTCACAAGTTGATTAGTATGGTGGGTCCCGGAGTTCGTACATAGTTCAGTGGAGAGTATGGGAGACTTCTGAAGTTTGTCTACAACATCTCCAAGTATGAGAAGGATGTCATTCATACACTTCTTCAGTTCTATGATCCGTCTCTGCGCTGCTTCACTTTTCCAGACTACATCTTGGCTCCAACGTTGGAGGAGTTCTCATTTATTTTGGGAATCTCCATCAGACATGATATAGTATTCTTTTCTGAAGAACGTCCTGGGATAGAAGAAATGGCCAAGGCTCTTCATATTGGTGCATCCACTCTGAGCAATAATATTGTGGAGAAACAAGGAGCTGAGGGTTTCTTATTGAAGTTCTTGTTTGATCAGGCTTGCATACATGTTAAGGAGAAGAATTGGACTGCTTTCCAAGCTATTTTGGCTGTGTGTATCTATGGAATTGTCCTGTTTCCCAACATTCCTGATCTGGTGGATATGCATGCTGTCAGGATCTTTATTTCAAAGAATCCTATACCTACCTTGCTAGGTGATGTGTATCACTCAGTCAACTACAAGAACGAGAATAGGCGTGGAAAAACTGTGAGTTGTTGTGCACCACTCTTATCTACTTGGTTTCTAAGTCATCTACCTGAAGCTGGTGCTTTCGTTGATACGAGAGATTCTCTGAAGTGGTAAAAAAGGTTAATGGGCTTGACTGTTGACAACATTGTTTGGTTCAATCGTGATCTGCTAGGGATGGAGATCATTTGCAAGTGCGGAGAATTCCCTAATGTACCCTTGATAGGGAGAAGAGGTGGAATTAACTATAATCCTTCCCTTGTCATCAGGCAGTTTGGTTATCCTTTGAGAGGTCCACCTGAAGAGCGAGATATCAGAGAGTCCTTATTCTTCAATGGTACTGGGGATCAAGAGATGATAAGGAAGATTGTGAATGCTTGGAAGCAGGTGACCAAGAAGGGCAAAAATTCATTCGGGAAATCTAACAACCGAGCTTTTCCTTCCTATGAAGAGTGGATTAAGAAAAAGGCAGAAGAAAAACTTCTTCCCTTCCCGGTGGAACCACCTTTGTATCCTGTGATAATCGAGGCTCCCACGACTGTTGATATAGAGAAGTATGACAAGTTATGGGCTGAGAATGAGAAACTTCGAGAAGAGAATCGTGAGCTGGGCAGGGAGGTTGGTCAGTTGAAGCACGAAAGAGGCGAAGCTATCCATGCTGCCAGGTTGAAATCAGAACTTTTGATCGTGAAGGGGAAAGAATTGTCTAAAGAAACTACAGCCAAGGAGAAAGTGGCTCAAGCGCTGAAAGGTGTCAGCAAAGTCCTTTCATCCAAGAAGAAGGAATTAGCTTATGCCATGTCAAGGATTCACAAGTTCCATGACCGTCGGAATACATCAATCACTGCCAACAAGATGAAAGAAGACAAGTATTTAGAGCAGATCAAAGGTTTGAAGACGGAACTTCGGAAAAAGGATAAGGAAATTTTATCAGGGATCTTTGAGAAGAGAGCAGTTGAAGAAAAACTCAAGGAAGCCATGGCAGAAATGGAACAACTGAAGATCAAAGCTGAAGTGAAAAGAGCCAAGAGCGAAGGTCCAAGTTCAGATGGAATTTCTGAGGAATTTGATTGGGAGTTGCATAGTCGTTATTTGACAGGGATCTTGCACAGGAGGGATCTTTTGATTCAAGAGTTTATTCAGAGACCAGAGCATCCTAATACCAAGAAACTTCTCAAGGAAGTGCAGAATTGGTGCAAGAAGAATGATGAATGGGGAATTCTAGCACGGCTGAATCTTGATGATATGCTTTAGTTCCTTGTTGTTGTTTTCTTTGTATTTCCGGGATCACCGCCAGGCATGTTGGTCGGGGTCTTTATTTACGCTTATTCAGACTTGTGTTGTAACAGATGCTTATTCTCTTTATATATGATCAGGAATTCAGTTCTCTTCTATTGTTAAAACTGGAATCAAGGGATAGATCGCCTTGATAATGTTCATACATGTTTGCATTTGCATAATCATCTCATTTTTTCATTGCAGGTTATCTTGGTTTCTCTAGTTTTCTTATGCTCTCTCTTTTTTCAGTCAGGATTGATCAACCAACTCATCGGTATTCTACCAGGCTTAATCAAAGCAGAGTGATGGACAAAGTTCAGGCAGATATGGAAGCTATGCAAGCTCGCATCGATCAGTTCATGGAGATGATGCAGGGTGTGGTGCAAAGTCAGAATGAATTCAGAACTCTGGTTCAGCCTTTGGTGTCACAGGTTGATGAGAATGGTATCTTACACGGTGGTTTTCTTAATCGTGTTGTTCCTCCGGGCGGAGGTGGTGCTGGTATCAACATTCCTATCCCGGGTACTGGTGGACAGGGTGGTATTCCTTCAGTGGTTGGAGAGGGAAATACTATTCGAGCTATTCATGGCCATCGTTTTGATGATCAACAGGATGATGTGTTTTCAGTCAGAAGCTTGGACGCTGGTCTTCCTGTGGTCAGTGATGAAAGAATCCGTTTAATTGAAGCTCAATTGAAAGGGGTTGTGAAACAGGATGATTTGGGGATAGATTTGGACGACCTAGGGTTGGTCCCTGATACCGTCATTCCACACAAGATTCAGATTCCTACACTGGAGAAGTACAATGGTTCTACATGTCTGAGAACCCATTTAAAGGCCTATACCAGGAAGATGGCTGCTCATGCTAAGGATGAAAAACTAATGATGCATTTTTTCCAAGATAGCCTGTCTGGCGCGTCTTTGGAATGGTACATGGGGCTGAAAAGTAGAGATGTTCGTACCTGGAGAGAACTAGCTGCAGCTTTTATTAAGCATTACCAGTACACCACAGACATGGCGCCCAACAGAACTCAGCTGTTGAGCATGTCTCAGAAAAATGATGAGAGTTTCAAGGAATACGCGCAGAGGTGGCGTGAATTGGCGGCTAGGGTGCAACCACCAATGCTGGAAAAAGAGATGTTGGATATGTTTATGGACACACTGCCTAAGCACTATTATGAGAAGCTTTTGCCTTGTTCTCTAGGCAAGTTTGCAGATGTGATCGCTATTGGACAGAAGATAGAGGTCGGAATTAAGGCTGGAAAGGTTTCTAGTGGTGATGGATCGTCCTCTGGACATGGAAAGAAGCCATTTGATAACTATAAGAAGAAAGGAGAGACCAACGCTGTATCATCTCACAGGGGAAAAGGGAAACAGCGACAGAGCAATAATCAACAAGTAGCGTCGGTAACTATCCCGACAACGTTACCTCCACCGCAGCAATAAAACAACAATGCTAATCAATATCAGAATGGGCAGCAGGGCCAATATCAGAACAGACAGAGAAGAGTAGATAGGCACTTTGATCAGCCACCAATGTCATATGCACAGTTGTTGCAACATTTGCTGCAGTTGCGTCTAGTTGAGCTCCGTACCCTAGCTCCACCAAAAGGGGAATTGCCACGAAGTTATAACGCTAACACACATTGCGACTTCCACTCTGGTGCTCCTGGGCATACGGTAGAGAAGTGTAAAGCCTTCATGCACAAGGTGCTGGATCTTGTAGACTCCAAAGCTATCAATTTCTCGAATGTTGGGCCCAATGTTATTCAAAACCCCATGCCTGAGCACAATGGGCCGAGGGTGAATGCGATAGTTGAGGAATGTGAGGCTCTGAATTTGATCATGGATGTGGAGGAGCTGAAGACTCCGTTGGCTGTGGTTAAGAACAGGTTATTGAAGGGTGGCGTCTATCCGGGTTGTGGTGAGAACTGCTCAGATTGTTTGACAAAGGTTAATGGTTGTGATCCGTTGAAGATGGGTATTCAGAATCTGATTGATGAGGGTTGTTTACAGTTTGACAGAGGTAATCAGCAAGAAGAGGTTGTTAGTGAGAAGGTTGCTACTATCATCATTCCGTTCAAAACAATTTCTATTTCTGGTCCAGCAAGGCCACCTCCAGTCATTATCACAAGGGCTGGACCCATTCCGTATGAGAGTTCTAAGGCTATTCCGTGGAATTACGGTGCAGCGGTGTTTGTAAATGGACAAAAGCAGGAATTAATGAATACTTCACCAGTGAGTTCTAGTTCAGAGGTTAAAGTTGAGACTGATGCTATAACCAGAAGTGGTAGAGTGCTTACTCCTGTTAATGATCAACCTAGTACTTCTAGGCAAGATAAGGGAAAGCAGGCGATGAATGGTTCTGTTCAGACTCCAGTGATTATTGAGTCTACAGTAAAGCCGGTTGGTGATACTTTTTTTGAAGATGTCGAAGAGTTTATGAGACTCATCCAGAAAAGTGATTACAAGATCGTGGACCAGTTACATCAGACCCCGTCCAAGATCTCTATTCTGTCTTTGCTCTTGTGTTCTGAAGCTCACAGGAATGCTCTTCTAAAGGTCTTGAATGCAGCCTACGTTCCTCAAGAGATTTCTGTTAACCAGCTGGAAGGGGTTGTAGCACATGTGAACGCTGGTAATGGCTTGGGTTTTACAGATCTTGACTTGACTTCAGCTGGCAGGAATCATAACAACTCCCTGCATATTTCGATTGAGTGTCGTGGCTCACTGATGTCACATGTTTTGGTTGATACTGGTTCATCGTTGAATGTATTGCCCAAGAAAGCGTTAATGAAGTTGGATACTCGGGGACTTATTTGTACACCAAGCGACTTGGTGGTGCGAGCTTTTGATGGCTCGAAGAGATCTATTTTTGGCGAAATTGTGCTTCCGATCAAGGTTGGACCGGAAATCTTTAATGCAACGTTTTATATTATGGATATTCAGCCAGCGTACAGCTGTTTATTGGGTCTTCCTTGGATCCATGGGGCAGGCACTGTAACCTCCACTTTGCATCAAAAGCTAAAGTATATGGTTGATGGTCACGTAGTGACAGTGTGCGGAGAAGAAGACATAATGATCAGTCAGTTGTCAACCTTCAAATACGTGGAAGTGGATGGTGAAATCCATGAGACGTTGTGCCAGGGATTTGAGAAGGTGAAAGTTTCTGAAGAAGTTGTTCAGTCTGAAGCTATAGAGCAGCCTGCAGTGGCAAATCAACCTGAGGTTTCCATGTATTCGTTTAGAGACGCCAAAGCTGTGGTTGAAGCTGGTAGCTCACAGAGGTGGGGCCAGGTGGTTGAAGTCCAGAAGAAGAGGGATACTTATGGATTGGGATACAAGCCATCCAGGAGAGATGAGGATCCCCCCAAATTCTATGGCTTAGTCCGTTTCACTAGTGCTGGTGTTTTCTTCGACAGGGTTAATGCCATTGAAGAAGAAGGGGACAATGATTGTGACATGGATAGCTGGATCCGTCCTTGCGCCCCAGGAGAAAGTCTGTGCAACTGGTCTTCCGAGAGAGTCATTCAAGTGACAGGCTTCGAGTAATTGCTTTGTTTTCTTACGTTCTGCCCAAGACGTAGTGATTTTGTTTGTAGGGCTCTTAACTGTTGCATGTTTTGCTTTATCATCAATAAAGGACTTTTCACACTCAAATATTTTGATCTCTGTCTTTCTGTTTTTACTTTTTATGCATTTAAAAAACCCACATAAAAATGGCAATGTGTTTCTTGTGTTGTATACATAATGAAACATACCTCATCAATCATGCAGGTCTTTTTGTTCAGATGACACCGATCATGACTCAGCTATAGCTCGGTATAACTTTGACAATCCAATCTATCAGGCTGAAGAAGAGACTGACAAAGATTGTGAACTGCCCGAAGAGTTGGCCAGATTGTTAAAGCAAGAGGATAGAGTCATCCTACCTCATCAAAAGGAAATTGAGATTGTGAATCTGGGAACCGAGGATGCCAGAAAGGAAGTAAGAGTAGGGGCTGCATTGGAAGACAGTGTCAAGGGAAGACTGATTGAAATGCTCCGTGAGTATGTGGACATCTTTGCCTGGTTTTACCAAGACATGCCTGGGCTCGATACTGATATTGTCGTACACCGGCTACCACTTAAAGAAGGTTGTTCTCCGGTCAAGCAAAAGTTGAGAAGAACTAAACCGGAGATGTCTGTCAAGATCAAGGAAGAGGTTCAGAAACAGCTAGATGTCGGTTTTCTTGCCGTAACAAATTATCCTCCATGGGTTGCTAACATCGTGCCTGTACCTAAGAAGGATGGGAAGGCCAGGATGTGTGTTGATTACAGGGATTTGAACAGAGCAAGCCCAAAGGATGATTTCCCGCTCCCTCACATTGACGTATTAGTCGACAATACTGCTCAGTATTCTGTGTTTTCCTTCATGGATGGCTTCTCTGGGTATAACCAAATCAAGATGGCCCCAGAGGACATGGAGAAAACAACTTTCATAACACCGTGGGGAACCTTTTGCTACAAAGTGATGCCCTTTGGATTGAAAAATGCAGGGGAAACCTACCAGCGGGCGATGGTGACTCTTTTTCATGATATGATTCACAAAGAGATTGAAGTCTATGTTGATGACATGATTGCGAAGTCACAGACGGAAGAAGAACATCTGGTGAATCTTCAGAAGTTATTTGAAAGGTTAAGGAAGTTCAGACTGAGGTTGAATCCAAACAAATGCACCTTCGGGGTGAGATCAGGAAAATTGCTGGGGTTTATTGTTAGTGAAAAAGGTATTGAGGTTGATCCTGCAAAGGTAAAAGCCATACAAGAAATGCATGTGCCGAAAACAGAAAAAGAGGTTCGTGGTTTCTTGGGGAGATTAAACTACATTGCTAGCTACATTGCTAGGTTCATCTCGCATCTCACAGCCACGTGTGAACCAATCTTCAAGTTGTTAAGAAAAGATCAAGCGGTCAGGTGGAATGAAAATTGTCAAAAGGCATTTGAAAAGATAAAAGAATACTTGCATGAACCTCCGGTCCTTATGCCACCAGTGCCAGGAAGACCTTTGATTATGTATCTCACGGTTCTTGAGAATTCAATGGGTTGTGTGCTCGGTCAACAAGACGAGTCAGGTAGAAAAGAGAACGCCATCTACTACCTGAGTAAGAAGTTTACTGATTGCGAGTCAAGGTACTCTATGCTGGAGAAAACATGTTGTGCACTCGCTTGGGTTGCTAAGCGTTTGAGGCAGTATATGTTAAACCATACAATCCTTTTGATTTCAAAGATGGATCCGATCAAGTACGTGTTTGAGAAGCAAGCACTTTCTGGTAGAATAGCCCGTTGGCAGATGGTTATGACAGAATACGATATTCAGTATGTTTCCCAAAAGGCCATTAAGGGAACTGTTTTGTCAGAATATCTTGCTGAACAGCCAATTGAGGATTATCAACCGATGAAGTTTGAATTTCCGGATGAGCATATCATGTATCTGAAGATGAAGGATTGTGAAGAACCTTTACCTGATGAAGGACTTGAAATTGGATCTCAATGGAAGTTAGTCTTTGATGGGGCTGTTAATTCATATGGTAACGGAATCGGGGCAATCATTACGACTCCAAAGGGTTCTCATATACCTTTTACTGCCCGGTTAGCGTTCATATGCACCAACAATGAGGCGGAGTATGAAGCATGCATCATGGGGTTAGAAGAAGCAATTGATTTGAGAATCAAGAACCTCGATGTTTATGGTGATTCTGCGTTAGTGGTTAATCAGATTACAGGTGAATGAGAGACTCGTCAAGCAAATCTTGTTCCGTATAACAACTATGCCAGAAGGTTGTTACCTTTCTTTGACAGAATAGACTTCCATCACATTCCCAGGGTAGAGAATCAGATGGCTGATGCGTTGGCAACGTTGTCATCAATGTATCAAGTGAATCGTTGGAATGAAACTCCTTCAATCAGAATCATGCGCTTGGACAGGCCTGCTTTTGTATTTCTAGTTGAAGGGGTATCAGATGGCAAGCCTTGGTATCATGACATCAAAGTCTTCTTGAAGAGTCAGGAATACCCAGCTGGGGCATCTTCCAAGGACAAAAAGACATTGAGGAGGTTATCAGGAAACTTCTTTTTGAACAAGGATGATGTGCTGTACAAGAGAAACTTTGACATGGTCTTGCTACGTTGTGTTGATGAACACGAGGCAGGCCTGTTAATGGAAGAGGTCCACGAAGGTTCTTTCGGTACACATGCCAATGGGCATGCTATGGCAAGAAAACTGTTAAGAGCGGGGTATTACTGGATAACTATGGAGTCTGACTGTTTCAAATACGCCCGGAAGTGCCATAAATGCCAGATTTATGCTGATAAGGTGCACGTACCGCCTACTCCGCTGAATGTTTTGTCGTCACCTTGGCCTTTTGCTATGTGGGGCATTGACATGATTGGAAAGATTGAGCCGACTGCTTCGAATGGACATCGTTTTATCCTTATGGATATTGATTATTTCACGAAATGGGTGGAAGCAGCATCATACGCCAACGTCACCAGACAAGTGGTAGCCCGGTTTATTAAGAAGGACATCATCTGCCGGTATGGAGTCCCGGAGAGAATCATTACTGATAATGGTTCGAATTTGAACAATAAGATGATGAAGGAGCTATGACAGAGCTTTAAGACCGAACATCACAATTCTTCTCCCTATCGTCCGAAGATGAATGGGGCTGTTGAAGCGGCTAATAAGAACATATAGAAGATTGTGCAGAAGATGGTAGTAACCTACAAAGACTGGCATGAGATGTTGCCTTATGCTTTGCACGGTTATCGTACTTCGGTACACACATCAACTGGGGCAACTCCTTTCTCACTGGTGTATGGTATGGAGGCAGTCCTGCCATTAGAAGTTGAGATTCCTTCTTTGAGAATTCTGACAGATGTGAAACTTGATGAAGCTGAGTGGGTGCGTTCCCGGCTGAATGAACTGAACCTCATCGAAGAGAAGAGATTGAGAGCCATTGCGCATGGCCGGTTGTATCAGAGCAGAATGAAGAAGGCATTTGACCAGAAAGTGCGTCCTCGGTGTTTCCAAGCTGGTGAATTAGTTCTGAAAAGGATCATTCCTCCTCAAACAGATCACAGGGACAAGTGGACTCCAAATTACGAAGGGCCATATGTAGTAAGATAGGTTTTCTCCGGTGGAGCCTTATTACTTTCAACTATGGATGGCGAAGATTTTACGTCCCCTGTGAACGCGGATGTAGTCAAAAAATACTTTGCATAAAAGAGACCCGCTGAACATAAAAAGAAGGTTCAGCCAAAAATGGGGCATCCTGGCGAACCATAAAAAGAAAAGGTTCGGGCAAAAATTAGGGATAAAAAGAAAAAGAATAAACCCGCAAGGTTGAAAACCTGAAAAGGCAACCTTGGCAAAAATGGGTATCCCGGTGGATTGAAAACCCGAAAAGGGCGATCCAGGCAAAAGTTAGGGATTTAAAATCAAAGACTACGATCCGCGTTCGATCTGTGATCAGTGTTCATGCTCGGAGAATTCGAAGGAAGGGAATCAGCCTAGTCAGTCGTCTTCAAAGGCCAAAGTATCTGCGGATAAACAAGTCATATGGGTTATAGCTGAGTCGAGTCATGGTGGATGTTTGTTCCTCACATTGCCGACATTTGTACTTTCTTTTTCTTTTTGCGCAATTACCTCTTTTCAGGAATTGCTTCCAGATGTAAATGCCTATTCATAGGCCAATTCATTCAATAAAGTTTGCATTTCAGTCAAAGAGCTTTTGTTTTTGCTTTACCTGTTTTGTTTGTGAAAATGTCCGATATTTTTTATGAAAACATTACATGTTAAAATGTTGAGCTCTGTGAAACAAGTTGGAAAACAGTGGCAATTGCTTAGGCGGCCGTTACTATGATGATAATCAAAGTAATCATTTTTGCAAGTAGACCTTTCTTTTGGTTTTGTAGGATGACAGGTGTATCTCCCCAGTAGAACTCTTCCAAACTTTGAAGCCTGATCGTCCTTAGTAGTTTATTACTCTTCCTCATCAGAGTATCAAGGATCGTCTTCCTCAACAAAGTATAAAAGAGGTAATTCCCCGAGCGGAGTCGTTAAGGACTGTCCCCTTCAGCAGGATATAAGAGATTTCCCCCGGCCAGAGTTGTGATTTGGCTCACCTTTCTCTAGCAGGTGGTGTTTCCCCACAGAGTTTGGGGCAGTTGTTTTCTTTCCTCAGCTAGTCAGGAAACAGTGCGTTTATCCCCTAGCAGAGTGGATGTTTACAACTACTTTCTCTCCCAAGCGGAGTCGTTGAGGATCGTCTTTCTCAGCGAAATACAGAGGATTGTATACCCAGCCGAAGTTGTGTTTGGATTATTATTCCCCGACAAGAATTCAGAAGTTGATTGCTCTAGGGTGGAGGTTGTTGTATCTCCAACAGGAGATTCGTGGACAAAGATGTTATTATCCCCACAGAGTCCTGGAACCTACTTTCCTCAGTTGGTTAGAAAGTATAGTTTCAACGACAACGGCTTGATCTAATCCCCAGCAGGGTAAGGGTAAAGTTATTTCCCTAACAGCAGATTAAGCTCACTGACATCCCTAAGCAGAGTCTGGTGGTGAGTGGTATCCCCAGCAGGTCTTAAGTCCAATCATTTTTGGCAGGCGTCAAATCCAAGTTCTGAAATGGTTGGTCATTCCCAGCGGAGGAGTTTCCATCTTCAGTATTCATGTCCCTACCCAGCTGAATGGATATCCCCTCGGAGTTCCGTCCATCTCCAGCAGAGTTGTTGATCCTGACTTCCCCCAACAGAGTGGGTATTCTCTCGGAGTCTCGTCCATCTCCGACAGAATTGTTGGTTTTGTTTCTTCCCAGTAGGGTGAAGTGTACCTCATCAGGGTTTCTTGAATGGCATGTCAGTTTGCCCTACCCCGGAGCTGCCTTTGTCCTTAGCGTTTATTTTGCTAGGACGCCCTTTTTGCATTGCATAAGCATCTTTTGCATGGCATCCTCCCAAATGCGTAGCATTCCATTTCGTATGGAGCATTACGGCAAAATTCAAACATATGCATTTGAAGCGTAAGCCAAGTTTGGTATTTTGTTGCAGGGTTTCTTTTGCCAGCAGAAAAGGACACGCTCCAAGGGTTGTTGTTTAACGACGCAACGGCATCTGGTGATTTCTTCACTATTACGCTTCCCCCGTAGAGGTTGATGTTCAGGTCTCTCTCATGTGAAGTCATGTTGAAGATTTCTTATTGCACTTCCCCCGCAGAGGTTGATGTTCAGGTCTCTCTCATGTGAAGTCATGTTGAAGGTTTCTTATTGCGCTTCCCCCTCAGAGGTTGATGTTCAGGTCTCTCTCATGTGAAGTCATGTTAAAGATTTCTTATTGTACTCCCCCGCAGAGGTTGATGTCCAGGTCTCTCTCATGTGAAGTCATGTTGAAGATTTCTTATTGTACTTCCCCCGCAGAGGTTGATGTTCAGGTCTCTCTCATGTGAAGTCATGTTGAAGATTTCTTATTGTACTTCCCCCGCAGAGGTTGATGTTCAGGTCTCTCTCATGTGAAGTCATGTTGAAGATTTCTTATTGTGCTTCCCCCGCAGAGGTTGATGTTCAGGTCTCTCTCATGTGAAGTCATGTTGAAGATTTCTTATTGTACTTCCCCCGTAGAGGTTGATGTTTAGGTCTCTCTCATGTGAAGTCATGTAGAAGATTTCTTATTGCACTTCCCCCGCAGAGGTTGATGTTCAGGTCTCTCTCATGTGAAGTCATGTTGAAGATTTATTATTGTGCTTCCCCCGCAGAGGTTGATGTTCAGGTCTCTCTCATGTGCAGTCATGTTGAAGATTTCTTATTGTGCTTCCCCCGCAGAGGTTGATGTTCAGGTCTCTCTCATGTGAAGCCATGATGAAGATTTCTTATTGTGCTTCCCCCGCAGAGGTTGATGTTCAGGTCTCTCTCATGTGAAGTCGTGATGAAGATTTCTTATTGCACTTCCCCCACAGAGGTTGATGTTCAGGTCTCTCTCATGTGAAGTCATGTTGAAGATTTCTTATTGTGCTTCCCCCGCAGAGGTTGATGTTCAGGTCTCTCTCATGTGAAGTCATATTGAAGATTTCTTATTGTACTTCCCCCGCAGAGGTTAATGTTCAGGTCTCTCTCATGTGAAGTCATGTTGAAGATTTCTTATTGTACTTCCCCCGCAGAGGTTGATGTTCAGGTCTCTCTCATGTGAAGTCATGTTGAAGATCTCTTATTGTGCTTCCCCCGTAGAGGTTGATGTTCAGGTCTCTCTCATGTGAAGTCATGTTGAAGGTTTCTTATTGCGCTTCCCCCACAGAGGTTGACGTTCAGGTCTCTCTCATGTGAAGTCATGTCAAAGATTTTCTTCGCCAATTCCCTCTATCAACAGGGATGGTTTTCTTTATGCAAATTTCAGGTTTTGTTTGGTATTCAATCTCCATGAATCCTTTGAACGCATGACAACCGTTGTTATCATACCTTCAGGACCAAGTTGATTGAATAGGGGCAGCTGTAACACCCCAAAATTTTCCCTTTTGTTTATATACTAATTGGCTTATGTTTCTTTTTTTTTTTTTTTTTTTTTTGCATTTTTGCATTGTGCATAGCATTGGTTCTTAGCATGGGATCAAGGTACTTGGCCCATATCCTCAAGTCTCAAGCTTCAAAGTAACTCATGGGGTTCACCATATCTTCATAAGGTCAAGCAGGGCAAAGGATTTCAAGTGGATCTCTCCCTCCTATTCAGAGGGACCAATTAGGGGTTTTGGGATCAAGAGGACTTCTTGAAGGTCTTTGTATGTTCAAGCATGTTGCTATGAGGTCTATGTGCTCGCAAGTGTTCATGGATGAGGGTTTGGTTATTGATTTATTGTGGAGGATGTTTAGTGGATCAGTTGCTTATGAACTAAGCAAAAGTCAACTGTAAAGGAGAAAGTCAACTGTGGAATTTTGAGGTTCTTTTCATGGTTTTCAAGGTATAACATCCTCATATGGCCTTCAAATGTCAAGTTTCATGCCATTCATCAAGAATCAAGAGTTTGTGCAAAAGTTGCTAAATTTGGAAAATGACCTATAATGAGAACTTTCCATTTTTGGCAATTTTTCCATCACATTCAACTTGGATTTTCATCATCAAGGAAGCTCCAAATGAATTTTCCTCCAACATGAAAGTTGAAGATCTTTCTCTCCCATTTCCAAAAAGTACTAGATGGTTTCCATACCATCTGTAGAACCCAAGTTATGGTCAAAAGATGGCAAGGTGCATTTTGAGGTTTTCATATGGTTCCATTTTTCCACCTTTGGCATTTTGGCACAAATGGACTTGTATTTGATTTTTTTGGTTCATGTTATATTACAACATCAAAGTGCAAGTCAAGAGGAGTATTTTTGGCCTTTGAATAAATCCATTCCATGCCATATTTCTCATTATTTTCACAAAGTGCAAAAATACAAATTGATTCAAAACTTACAAACCAAGAAAGTACAAGGCCCAAAATCAATTCAGAAGTGATCCATGAGTAAATTGGAGGTGAATCATGCTGATTATAAGGGTGTTGCACGTGTGGATTAGTGGTGGTGGTACAAAATGCATTTTTGCAATTTCACCCAAATCTCACTAACCAAAGGATTAACCACTTGCTAATCACAATCAGTGGACTAATAAAGAGTATATAAGTTAACTCATGCCTCCAAAATTAGGTCATGCACTCTCATTTGCTCAGAATTTCAAAAACTCACCCTCACTTTTTCTCATTCGAATCTCTCATTCCTTGAGGGTTTTTGAAAATCTTTTGGCATATTCTTGATCAGTGAGTTGAAAGGAGCACGAATCATCCATTGTTTTAAGCTGAAAGGAAGGATTTTACCAAGTTCCATTCAAGAGGGTTCAACTCAAATCTCAAGATCTAGCACGATTTCAAGCTCTAGTTGCATTTATTTTGCAACTAGAGGTTCCAAGGAGTAGATCTGCAGTGTTTGGAGGGATTTCTTGGTGTATTTTAAGCTCTTCAAGGTTCAGGTTAGTGTAATTTTCACCATCATAGAACTCAAATTTTAAGTGTGCATAATGATCTGTGAACTTCACTGAGCATGATGATCTATTTTATTTTGATTTTAGACGTGCAACATGTGTGTATTGTGGATTTAAAGTTTTGGATCTAAAACTTCTTGCGTTCGATTTGCTTTGTGTGGTGTTTGTTTGTGGAAATGGATTGGATATTTGTAATCCTCATGAAATTCTGGTTGGAATGGTCTATCTGTTTGTTGTTTCTTGAGATCTACAGGTTGATGTTCATCTGAGGTGGTGACCGGAGCCCTAGCTCCGTCACCGGAATTTGGTTCAGTCCGGCAAGGGGTTCAGATGGAGAAGAGATAATCAGAGACGTCCATTCGCGTGATCCAAGGGCGTGTGTTGTGCCACGTTTCTTTTAATTTTGTTTTAATTTAATGCTTGCGTGTTGGTTACCCCATGAGTGTTGTCATGTACCTACAATCCTGACCATTGTTTTCATTTGATATTTGAATTGTTGATGTAATCTGGTGCGTTGGTGTGATCATGTGGTTGTGAGTGTGCTAACAAATTAATGAGATCATGTGCAGCTCACGTGGCCTTCCATAGTATGCTGATGATTGTGTGGGCGCGTGGATACTTGGGTTGTGTGTGCATTTGAATCTGAACCATTGATTTTATCTACTTTGTGTATGTTTGACCTGATGATGTGCGTTGGATTAACTGTGTGGTTGTGATTGAACCTGATTTGTTGACTATTTCCATGTATGGATTGTTTGACTGCGCTTGGGACCATTGGCTTTGGGCTTTGTTTTTTGCACCCTTCTCTTCAGCCCACCTTCCATTTCCAACGTGTTTGTATTACTGATGGCACCCCTCATGCTTATTTCTTTTTTTTTTTTTTCATTTTTGTTTTTGCATTTTAATTTCTAAAATCATTTTAATGCATTTAAAAATGACAAAAAAATTCATGAAGTTTCTTTTTATTTTTTTTCTCATATTTTATTTTCTCATTTTATTTTATTTTTGGCATTTGATTTAATTAATTGTTTAATTTTCTTTTGTTAATTGTTTCACTTGCACACTCCAACTTGTAAAATTTCTTTCTCATCATCTATACATCATTTTCAATTCATTCTTTTTGCATTGTTTCATAAACATTCTGAATTGCACAAAAGCATTTTTGTTTCATTTTTAAAACTTTTTCATATTGCATTTTGGTCCCTCTCTTTTGCATATTGATACATGTTTCTCACTTGATCCTTGTTTAGTTGTTTGAATGGTTTAATTTGTGAATTTTTGTGAGATATTTTAGCAGGTGATTGTATTCTGACCTATATTATTTGAGTTTAAATTTCACAATTGTTGGATGTCATTTGATGTATGTTTGAGTATTTGTGCTTAAGTGACTTATGCATGATCATCTTTTGACATCTCTTTACACAAGTTGATTTGCCTTGATTATTTGATTGAGTTCCTTTGTGGTTCTTTGATTGAGCTTTTGATATGATGTATACCCTTGGTTGAGGTCCTTTTAGATTGAATTTTTCACTTTGTGGATCATGTTTGAATCATGTTTGAGTATGCCTAAGTGTTGGAACTTTGTCCTCTTTTTGTAGTTTGCTTTGGTGCATGTTTTGAAGTTGTTGATTGATGCTTGAACTTGTATGACTTGAGTTTGGTCTTGATATGATGTTGATGCATATGCTACTGCCTCATTGAGTTTTATACTTGGTTTTCATGTTACTTGAGCTTAGTTGAATGCATTTGGTTTGAATTGTATGATTTATCATTACCTTTCCTTTTGTGAACTTATTTGGATCATAATGCTTCATGTTTTGAATCTCTTTTGCACATGTGAATTGTTGATGATGATATGATGTGAGTTCTGGTCTTGTTTCATTTTCATATTGCCTCCTTCATTTCACTTTGACTTGAAATCCATGTGTGTTTAATTGTGCATTTAATTCAAGTATGTTAGCTTCCTTTCATGTTTAGCTTTGTATACTTACTTGAATGGTTTTGCATTGATCTTTGAGACATGATTGTTGATTTGAGTTGGACATTTATGATATGATGTGCTTGCTGCCATTTATTGTATCTCATCTTTTCCTTCTCATTCTTCTTCTTCTCTTTCACTCTTTTCCTCCCATGAATCTCAAGACTTGTTTAAGTCTTGGATTCTCTCCCTTTAGAGCTACCTAGTCCAACTTAATTTTTGATTAAGCTTGGAGTAGGATTAGCATTAGGTTTTAGGTAGTGGTTCTTCCGAAGCCTCACTAACCATAGGACATCCATGCATGATAACATTAGGACTCTTAGTTTCCCTTTAGAGTTTCCGTTGGGTCTTCTCTCTTCTCATCTCAAAACTTCTTTAAAGCACTTAATAAAGATAAAGTGTATTGCGCACGAGCCTTAAGCTTGGGGAATGAGAAATGAGGGGCTTTCTCTCATTTTTCTAGAGTGCTTAGCGAGCGTCCTGTCTTGGGACGATTCGTTGAGTATTTGTCCCTGTGCCTTAGACTTTGGTGCAATACAAGTTACAAGCTAACTAAAAAAAACACTTCTGTCTAAAAAACTTCAAACAAACACTAACGTCTTTCCTTCGGGAATTCTTTTCTCATCTCACTCACTCTCAACGTACGAACGTGTTCCTACTCGTTCTCTTGCAAGTCGGTAACACACTTGATTCAGCGAGTCTGCAACACCTGAGCTAGAACGTAAGCCGTTCTCTAAAAAACACAATCCACCCCTAGTGAGGGGAACTACGTCGCTCTGATTCTCATGCTCCCGATGAGATACGTAGGCAGTGGGGTAGGGCCCATGCGAGCACTTCTTTTATTTCCCCTACATTTATTTCTTTGTTTCTTGCCGTTCTCGTTCTTTCTCCGGTCCAGTAGCAGTGGAGTTCCAATTGACGACACCCTTTATTGCAGACAACAAGCGTGGATCCCATCGAGTACGATGGACGTGTTGGGTGCTAACACCTTCCCTTCGCGTAACCGACTCCCGTACCCGTTTCTCTTGGTCGTGAGACCGTGTTCTTTCCCTTCCTTCAGGTTTATGCAGTGTTTCCTTTCCCTCTCTCGGGATAAATACACTTTGCTGGCGACTCTGTGTCTTTTGCGTCACTCTCGCGTTTGTACCGTTGGATGCAAATCTTTCGGGAGCGACACAAAGTACTAATACAAATCTTCACAGACTGGCTATGCCTGTTATTGAAGATGCTGATGTAGATGGTGAAGAAAAAGGTGTTCATGAGGAAGCTGATGTTGAAACAAACGTCAGAACATCGCCTGATAGGGATGTTGGAGCTAGCCCTAGTGAAAAGAAGAATGCTGATAAGGTGGATGTAATTGATCTTTTTTATAATGAAGTGATTGGAAAAGCTGTCCCTGGGATTGCCAATAGATTAAAAACAAGGAAAGGAAAGAATGTGGAATCTTCTCCTAAGAAGTCAGCTGAAGGAAAGAAGCAAAAGGCTTCTGTGGTTGGTCCAACCAAGTCATGGAGCAAAGTGGCTGTGAAATCCAAAAAGAGAAAGGTGAGGGAGGATTTAGAGTCTGAATTTGATGTTGAGAATAATGTTCAAGACATCACACCTGGGAGAAGGTCTATATTAAAGAGAATTGCTGATAAGATCCCAAATATCCCTGTTGACAATATTTCATTCCACTATGCTAGCAGTGCATCCATGTGGAAATTTGTCTGTCAGAGGAGACTAGCACTGGAGAGAGAACTTGGTGGAGATGCCTTGGATCTTAAGGAAGTCATTGAATTGATTAGATTTGCTGGGTTAATGAAGACTGTGTCTGGACTTTCCAAGTGCTATGATGGATTAGTCAAGGAATTTATTGTCAACATTCCTATGGCAATTAGTGACAACAGAAATATGGGTTTTAGGAAGGTTTATGTGAGAGGTCAATGTGTAAATTTTTCACCTGAGGTCATTAACACATACCTAGGAAGGGATGAGAAGGAGTATAGAGAGTTAGAAGAGACAGACAATGCTGTGTGCAAGGAAATCACTGCAGGACAAGTGAAAGTTTGGCCTCTGAAAGGCAAATTATCTGCCAGTTTGTTAAGTGTCAAATATGCTATTCTGCACAGAATAGGAGCAGCTAATTGGGTTCCTACCAATCACAAGACAACTATCTCTGTTGGATTGGGAAAATTTATTTATGTTGTTGGGACAAAGAGGTTATTTGATTATGGGGCTTATATATATGATCAGACTATCAAGCATGCTGCTACAAATGCAGTGAAGATGCCTATTGCCTTTCCCTCTCTCATTTGTGGGGTCATCTTGTCATAACATCCTGGTATTCTTCATCAATCTGATGTGGTGTGTAAGAGGGAATCTGCCTTGTCAATCCATTATAAGCTGTTTGAAGGGAAGCATGTTCCTGACATTGTCAAGACATCAGCTTCAACATCACAACAGCTACCTGCCAAAACTGGGTTGATTTCAGAATTGGAGGAGGCTTGCAAGGAGTTGGATGAAGTCATCAGAGTGAGTACTGAAAGAAAGCTAAAATTTGAAAAACTTCTCATGACTCTGAGATTGGCAGAAAAAGAAGATGAAAAAGTCAATGCTAGCCAAAATGATGATGATTTCCAAAATAATGTGGAAGGATCAGGTTCTGAAGAAGGTGACCCCAGCACAGAGGATGAAGATGTTGCAGCTAGTTCTGATGGCTCTGATGCTGATGAAGATTAATTTGCTGTTACTTTAGCTAGTTTTTTTTTACTTCTGCACTTAGTATGCTTGCAATGTATTCTGAATATTGTTCTGGTTTATGTTCTGTGACTTGTCTTGTCTTGAATGCTGACTTTAGACTGACAATGAGAACTAGCTTAGGACTAACTGGTAGTTAGTAGGTGTTTGTCCAATTATTGCTAAAAAGGGGAGAGTTAGCCAAGCCAAGGTATGGTTGTGAATCCTGTTTCTGATGTGGTGCAGAAGTTAAGAGGGAGAGTGTTTGTGCAGCTGTATGCTTACAGCTGGTTCTGGTTTTGAGGGGGAGTTTGCCCTTTGTTGATAGGTGGTGTGAAGCATTTTGAAGTGTGAGCTGTTTGTTTTATCCGCTGCTGAAGTCTCTGATGTTGCAAAGATTGTTTTAGCCAAAATTAGCCAAAGGGAGAGATTGTTAGTTCTTGGATTGGCTAGAATTTTGGTAAAACAAAGTTGTTCAATGTTGATGTCACATGGGTGATGTCTTAACATTGAGTCTTAACATTGGATAATGTTAAGTGTTTAAGTTGTTGAAGTTTTGAAGTCTGATGTCACATGCGATGTCATGACATCAGATATGCAGATCATTAAAACATCAGGTTTGAGATGTTTTTAGGGTTAAGCGTATTAGCTGGATTTTGGGAGAGCTGTTAGAGTTATTGGATGCGAATATCTTGGAGGAGATATTCTCTATTGCAAACATATTTGATGCAGATTTGTAGGAGTGTTTAAAGGATGAAGATTTAAGAAGATTTTGAGAGAGAAAATCTGTTTTGAAGATTCAGTTTTAAATAACAAATCAGGTCAGATAGTGTAGCAGGTCCAGGCCCAAATCAAATAGCTATATAAAGCGCATCAATCCTTAAGGAAAAAGTGAGAAGGTAGAGAGCATAGACTGAGTGTCTATCATTGTCTTTGTACGAGTATTTTGTAAACCATTCTAGGTTGAATTGGTGAGTTATAAGGTGTACTCTCTTAGAGCTGTGAAGCAAGAGAGTGTTGTTACTTGATCAAAGCTTGTAAGCAGGATCAAGGTGTTTCTCAAAGTGTGATCTCTGAGGTGTTTTAGGAAGTGAGTAGTGTTCTCATACCTAAGTGGTCTCTTAGGTAGAAAGTTCATTAGGTAGAGATTAAGTTTAGGAGATGTCAACTGGGTTGTTGAGCCTGTAAATTAATTCTACTAATAGTGAAATTCCTTCCTGGCTTGGTAGCCCCCAGAGTAAGTTGTTTAACTGAACTGGGTGAACAATTCTGTGTGTACTCTTCTGTTGTTTTACTTTGTCCATTGCAGAGTGTGTTGTTGTGACATCACACATAACATCACATATCTGGTACCAGAATTTCACCTAGGACTAGCGTGGAAAGTCGTGTGACTTGTGTGGCATTTGGCCAGACGTCGTATACACGAAAACTCCACATCCGGATGAGGTTTTCTTTTGTAATGTTCTATCCTGCGCATTGGTGCAGCAATTATCATTGGTATTTTGGGCTGAAGCTATGAATATTGTGTGTTACATTCATAACAAGGTCACATTAAGAGAGGTACTTCAACCACCATCTATGAGCTATGGAAAGAGAGGAAACCTACAGTCAAACACTTACATACGTTTGGAAGTAAATGCTTTGTATTGACTGACAAAAATCAGAATGATAAGACAACTCCTATAAGTGATGAATGGATATTTTTGGGGTACTCTTCAAGCAGCAAAGCCTATAGAGTTTTTAACTCCAGAATTGAAATGATTGAGGAATCTATCAGTGTAATAGTTGATGATTCAATTAGTAAGCAAAGGATGGATGTTGAGAACGATGTTGGGACATTCTCTGTGCAGACTAGAAAAGAAGAAAGATGCAATCTTTCTAGCATTGTGATAGATGATCCTCAACTCACTTCAGGTTTCTATGTTAGAGTTCAGGCAGAGCTATCCAAGGAACTCATTGCAAGACACCTTCCTGAACATACAAAGAAAATGTCAGACTCTTGTCTTGTCCTTAAGCTGGAACCAAGGATGAGTTCTACCATTCAAGAAAAGAAGCTCTTGAATTACATCATTGAAACAAGTGTCTATGATGTATTGTATTTTCACATCACTGAATTCTTGATGAAAGAATCCTTCAATGCATATGGATGTGTTTTTGGAAACACTATTGAAACTGACTATGGTAAAACAAGATGGGGTTGCTCTCAACTAGTGTGGATGAAGCAGGTGATGGAGAGATATAATGTCAAGTATAATGTTATGACATTAGACTGTGAAGATCTTAGTGTTGTCAGGTATGTTACTCAACATGGATGGAGCAAGAACCCTGACAGGTATAGTCAACTAGTCAGGAATCTTGATAAAGGAAATGTGAGTTTGTTGGAGTGTGTGGATTATAAGGATCAGCTGACTGGTATATGTACTAAAGTATTCTGTGCACAACAACTTGTGGACATAAGCAGTGGGCTAAGTACTGGCCCTATGAAGAAGTTATATCAGTTACAGGTATGGAGGAAGGCAACAACTATTATATCTTTCCTCTATTCTTAGAGACATAGTATACCAAAGAAGGTTGTTATTATTGAGAGATTGAAGAAGACAGAGTGCAAGCCTGTGGCAAGGGGGTTCAGTGTCAACTCTACTAAGGCTTATGACAACTACAAGAAGTGTAGATGGATTTTTTACAGGGGCAAGAGGTGGCATAACACCTGAAGTTGATCAAGTGATGTGTGTTTCCACCAAGTGATGTGTGTTTCCATATAATGTGTCTAGTCATTGGATCCCTTGATGCTATACAATTCAGGGGGAGTTCTGCTAATGGTCCTATGATGTCAAACAAGATGTTAACAAGTTTGTGTATGGTGTTGATGGTTGCTTCTTTTATTTCGCTGTGTTTGCTTCTGATAACTCTTTGTTGAGAAACTATTTCTCTGTAGTGGGAGTGGGAGTGTGATGACTGGTGATGTTGTGTATGGAATTGCTTAAGTTGTTTTACTTGGTCTCCACCTTCAGGGGGAGAGCTGATCATGTGTGACAGGGGGAGATGTGTACCTGTTTGCTGTGTAGGTGTTTTGGTACATCCTGTACAAAGGATGAATGATCTCATGCAACCTGGTTTTTGTTTGGCTCTGTGAAAGTATAATGTCAGACAAGATGTCTTGACATTGCTCAGTCAGGATGGTTATGTTACTTGGTTGTGATATGTCTAATGTAATGTCGTGACATTGTGCCCATTTATTTTGGGCTGATCACTAATGAATTGTCTAGGCAAGGAATTTGGTGGAAAGTTTCATGTTTGGAACATGTTGTGGTTCTTTGGCTGGGTTATAAAGAAAAAAATGTCTATCAGAGTGTCAGGACATTGTACCAAGCTGTTTCACTTAAGACTGACAAGAGTCTATGTGTGGTTAGCATGCCAAGGACGGTGGATCTAGTCAGCAGTGCTCTAATAGTAGGCCTAAAAAACGTGTTTTTTGTGTGCATGCGTAGCGTGTTTCAATGACATGGGAAATGTCTTGATTCATGTTTGGAAAAGAGACCTAGAGTTAATAGATTCATTTCCCACTTGTGGACGGTGGTCCGTTTCAAGGCTGACTTAACGGTTTCCAACATTGCCCTCATTGACTTGTCAGGAATTACAAACAAGGATTTTGTGCTATATAAAGTCTGAAGCCTGCTTGCTCTTTCATCCCCTCGCATTATACTTCAAACATGAGCCAATCCTCCAAAATTTATTATAAGAAGAAGGAACCTCTGAACAAAAAGAAGGATCTTGTTTCTTGTGGGAATGGTGATGAAGATTGATTTTAATTTGTTAACTCAGAAGGTTTGAGGGTATAACTAGTTTTTGTCAGTTTAGTTTGTTAAAGTTTTTTTTAACTGTTTTATTTAGGGTCTTAGGTTGCTGTCTTTGGTGTGTTTTTTTGTGTTGCTTTTCTTGCTAGGTGTGTTTTTGTTCTTGTAGATTCTGTTTTACTTCCTTGTTATTGTCAAATGTTAGCTCAAACAGGGGGAGAAAATAAATAAAATTAAAAGTCTCTAAAGGTGGTATTGTCGGTTGGTTTTTGAGCTTGTGTTGGGTCTATGATGTCCTATTAGATGTTTTGTCTTTCTGGACATGTTTTGGGATCTTTTGGTTTTCTTGCGCTTTAGGTTGGTTTTTCTTTTTTGCTTCAGAAAAGTTTCTTCTTCCGATTTGAGAGGGAGATTTATCCCTCCGTGACAAGGACCGGTTCTAGGGTCTAGGGGGAGTGTTGTGGATATTCCCAAAGATGCAGGTTATCTTCTTCCTCATGTACACACACTGTCCCCAGGGTTTATTGTGCAAAAGGTGTTTTAGCCAAAATTTTCCAAAGGGGGAGATTGAAGGTTCCATGGTTTATGGATTGGCAAATTTTTTGCTAAAACATGGTTCACTACAGGATGTCGTGTGTGATGTTGTAACATGCTGCTCAGCTCACCTTGAGAGTAGATGTCCTAATAGATGTTGGAGCATGTTCTACCAGAACATCCGTTCTGATTATTTTAAAATCTTGACAGATTTGTTTTGTTTTAATTCTGTGATATTTCTTTTGGATATATCTCAGTAATTTACGTATGTCAAGATGATGGTATCAGGAACAAGGTTTTGTATCTCCAACTGTACACAAAATGCTAAAATTAAATGATGAGATGTTTTAGGAAACTTTGAAGATTTGTTTCTGCTATTTTGGAGAAGATTCAGCAGTAGGTTAAAACTGACAAAATGGGAATAGTCCAAGCCCATACTACACGAGGCTATAAAAGGAGACTTGCTAAACCTAAAATATATGGAGAACACTCATTGAAGAAACCGTGTGTGCAAATAAGGGTTTAGGGTTTGAGTTTTCTTTTAGTGTACTATTGTATTGTGTCACTCATGTGTCTTCTGATACATTGAAGTAGACTATTTGTGAGCCTCTATAATATAATCTTGATATAAGAGTAGGAATGTCTCTATTGAGTTGTAAGTTTTGTCAATCACTTCTAAGCTTTTAAGCATTGAGTGATTGTGTGTCTTTTGATGTGTATTTTTCTAAAAACATTAAAAGAGTTATAATTCTATCACGATGGTGACTGGTAGAAAGTGAAAGGGGTCTTATACCTAGGCGAGTCTTAGGTAGAAGTTGCACTGGGTAGGTATTAAGTGAGAAGTTGTAAACTTGGTTGTTTTGCTTTGAATTGATACTGCTAATAGTGGATTTCCTTCCAGGCTTGGTAGCTCCCAGACATAGGTGTTGTTATGCACTGAACTGAGTTAACAACTCTTTGTGTTTAGTTATTTTTTGTATTTTTAACTTTGGGTACTTTGGTCCTTGTGTGTTAAACAGATATCGGTGTCTCGACATCTCTTAGGACATCCAATATCTGCATACCAAAATTTCAAATATTATCAGAAAATATTATTAACAGGGCCGGTCTTAGGGGTAAGCCACTAAGGCTACCGCCTAGGGCCTCATTTTTTTATATTTATATAATTATAATCAATTGACTTTTATTCTATAAAAAAAATTAAATTATTTTATATATTAATTAAATAATAACATCTTTTAAAAACATTATAATAATAACAATCATTTAGGATGCGTATTGTATAATTGATTATTTTAAAAATTAATATTGTTTTAAGTTTTTGGAGGTTCTGTGTGTAGATTTACTATAGTTTAATTGCAGAAAAAATAAGAGCTTTTTTTGTTATTTTTTAATCATAATCATTATTTTTTAGACTCTTTTTAACTACGACTTAACCCTGAAAAATTTTAGACTATGTATGATAGTCAGTTTTACACGCCCTCAATAACAACTATGTAACAAGTTATAGTTATAAATAATAAAATTTTAAATTCTCTTACATAAAAGAATATTTGAAATTTAAATTTTTTTAAAAGAACTTTGGTAATATTTTTTCAATTATGATTTTTTTAAATGATGACAAGAGTGTTTAGATGTATTGATTTTTTTTATCAAGTAAAAATAATATTAATGAAATTGATTAGAATAATATAATGATTTTACATTTTTAAAAATTAAAATTAAAATATATTTATATAAAATAAAAATATTTTTATCATACTAAAATATTTAATTTAAAGTTTTGCCTCAGGCCTCAAAATGTATTGGGCAGACCCTGATTATTAAAAGTCTACTCCCTCTGTTTTATATTATAAGCAAAATTTACATTTTATATACATTGAATAATTAATGTATTTGATCTATATATAGAGCAGATACAATAATTATTCAATGTATCTAAAAAGTGAAATTTGCTTATAATATGAAACGGTTGAAGTATTAGGTATTGTAACTAGGGGTGAACAACAGGGCAGGTTGGGCGGATTTGGGCCCAAAAATGTCACCCAACCGAAATTGCGATTGATAGTATAAGGCCCATTTCCGTCCAAATTTTTAATCGGTTTGAATGGATTGAGTCTAGACGGGTCACAGGTTGATCCAAACGGTTTGTTCAGATTTTTAGGTTAATTGAGTTTTCAAGCCCAATAATATATTATGCACTTTTCACATTTTGTTTACCACATACAAAATTTTCTAATTTACTAATGGCTAAACATTCAGCTCCATTTTCTATTTCTCCTAGAATTTAAACATAACATTCTTAAAATTTAAGTTTGCAATTTAGTAATAAAGATAAATACTATACAACTTTAATATACCACTTTGTCTCTTTTTAGAGACACTAAATATACACTAAGTATAATATGACAAGATAAAGCTCTTAGCATATTCATCGGTTTCCTTTTAATACTAAACTTCCTCTTACTTATCAAACTCTTAGCTCTCATACTATACTTTCATGAAACATCATCCGTAAAACATAATCAATATTTCTAATCAACAAAACACTGGAAAAAAAATAAAGAATAAGATGCTATAAAATTACACCAATATTACATATAGTTACTGAGTTCAATGGTAGATGTTGTAAAAGGTAAAGAGTGTAAATGGTATCAATAAAAAAGTTAGCTTTTCAATAACACAAAGGTATTTATAACTGTCAACTACACCATTTGTAGCAACATACTCCCTAGCATGGTTGTCAAGATCTCGATCTAGATCTTAAAATCTTACGATTTTGCGATCTCACCCACCCCCAACGATCCCGATCCTAAGTAGAATTGCGTGTTATAGTCAAATTATGAAAAAATTGTAAAACCATGATTTTGAGCGATCTTGGCCAGTTCCGACCACGATCAGTCGTTTTCTAGCCACATTTGCCATTTTCCGGCCACCACCATTACAAGCTGAGAAGGTTGACAAGATGCCGAGACGCAACATTACGGTTCGGCGGTGGTCATTTTCCCACAAATACACTTGCCTACCAAAATATCATGTAAAAAAACTTTAAATATTTAGTTTAATTTTTTCATTTTAGTAATATCTTCCTATTTTTGTTACAATCTTATGTTTTACAATCTTATTACCCCCTCTCTATCTCACAAAAATAATTGGGTAGAATCTTCCGATCTTAGTTATGATCTTATGTTTTACGATTTTACTATGCCCTCCCGATCTTAAGTAAGATCCCAATCTTGACAACCTTGCTCCCTAGCCCGTATATCTCTACCCAACATATAGTTCGATATTAAAAAATATATGGCTCTTAATCAATTAAATATCGAAACGCCATGTTTTCAAGAGTCAGTAATAATGCATAATCAGCCACATTGGTTATTTACATAAACGCTATTTTATTTTTTTTCCAAAAACATATAACATTTATCAATAACAATTAAAATAGTTAAGCTTGCAACTGTTTAATTTCAAGTCCCAGAAACTCATGTAAGATGTTATCATAAAATATGCGAGTAAAACTAAGCTTCAATGTGCAAACAGAAAGGATGCAGTTTTATGACCAACTAGTAGAAGACCCGTGCGTCCGCACGGGTAAGTCTGAACGTATAAAATAGAAGACGGCAACTCTTTGATTACCAAAATAACATTACTCAAATTGCAACAATAAAGAATGTAGTAGTCGAAAGAAACTTCATAATAATACAAATACCCCGAGTAACAAAATCAAAAAGTGTCCAACAAAAGATATTAAAAACTGAAATTCTATTAATTGTGAAGAAATAAATGTTACTTGAGATTGATAGGACCAATTGTAGAGATGATTACCTACAAACATGTTTAATGAATGGTGAATTAGTGATATATTAATGGTAGATATAGAATAAATTTAATTATGAGAAACAAATAAAATGAGGTAGTTAGAAGCATAACATAAATGGTACCTAAATGATGTTATGAAAAACTTCTTTAAAAACAACATTTGTTGTTTGAGGTAAGGATTTGTTGTCTTTGTCGTGTATCAAGATTTTTAATCCAGCTTTACTCTTAACTCTTGAAATAGCGACATATAGTTGTCCGTGACTGAAAACATTCTTGGGCAAATATAAACCCACATTATCCAATGATTGACCTTGAGATTTGTTGATTGTCATAGCAAAGGACACTATAATTGGAAATTGTCGCCTGATAAGTTTGAATGGCCATGGAGATTGTGAAGGAGACAGAGACATTCTCGGGATGTAAATAGTGTTTTCAATATTTGTACCTGAAATTATTTTTGCTTCAATTACATGGTTGGCCAACCTAGTAACTCTCAACCTTGTACCATTGCAAAGCCCCTCTGATTGATCCAAATTCCTTATCAACATGATGGTTGTGCCCACTTTCAATTTAATAGAGTGGTTTGGCAATCCAGAAGTTTTTAGACAACTCAAAAATTCTGGTGTTAAATGCTCAAAAGCAAGATTATCGTTAACATCTGATCTATCAATTGAATCACTACTCAAATATTCTTTAGAATCACCTACATAAAAAAAGAGTAATGGTTATGATCGTGAAGGCTGGATCAGATCCTGTAGAATCAGGCCGCCAAGTGCGTCAGGGATGCTGGTCATATGGAGAGGAGGGGGGTGTACCTGCAAGGTACTCCGACGCTCAAGTAAGTAAGGGTCAGAGAAAAGGGGCAAGTACAAAGTAAGAATTCTTAGGGTGAATATTGGATACCTGACCCTCTCAAGCGAGAGGGTTTATATAGAGCCCCCAGCACGTGGCCAACGGTCCTATTTTCGGGGCGGAATAACCGTTTTCCCGAAAGAATAGGTAACTGCCCAAACTAGCCGTTATGTCGGGCAGAGTGTCCAAACTAGTCGTTATGTCGGGCATAAGCGTGGTTTCGGGCACCTGCCCTGAGCTGTTCGGGGAGCGATGTAGTCGTGCGTAACGGGCATCAATTCCGGGGAGGAACGTTGCATTTCTTGCCCGGTAGGAGGGGCAGAAAGGTAACTTTTGTCCCTCTGTGGATTGGACTTAGGCAGTTTGGGCCGCTCTGGAGTAGAGGTGGATTGGGCCAATTCTAGCCATTGGTCCAGTCCAGAACAGGAGCCCCCCAAGTCGTTGCTCCCAAGCGCGGGAGTGGTGACTTAAGGACTGCTCGTTGCTCCGAGGAGTTAGCATAGAGTCATCGTTTGAAGATGAGGACTGTTGTCTCAAAGTGCTCGTGACCCCCAGGTGTTCGCGAAATTACTGGTCGTGACCTAGTTGCCCGGTATTCGGGGAGATTGAGGGTCAGACAGAATTGGGAACGTTGGGTCACCACGTGTGCCTAGAGCCCCGTGTAGCAGTTAATAGGCAATGATGGCTAGTGGGTAGTCATGATGGCATACGGGCGTGTGTTTGCACGTGCCCCTCTGTATAAAAGGGGGAAGACCGTCCCATTTTGCATTTTTCTCTTCTGATTTCTGTTCGTCTCTGCTACATTCTTGCCCGTCACCGTCTTCAGTGCTTCCGGCCACCGCGTCAAGCTTCGAGCAACCTCTTTCATCTACTCCAATAAAGTAAGTTCTCTGATCTAAGACTTGTTTTACTCATTTTCATTGTTGCTGGTAGATTTGCATGCGGTTAGGGCTAGTTTAGAGGATGAAATGTGAGTTTTTCTGGCGAGTGTTGGTGGTGGACGGCGGTTGTGCCATTTCTACGCTTTCAAAACATCGCCGGATCTGTTAGCGCGTTTGGTGGTTCACGGTGAGGTTGCGTGTGTAACCACCAAATCTATTCATCTTCTGAAAGAGCGAAGATTTTTCCGGTTGAACATTTCCAGATTTCGGTGAAGTTTCGCGATTTCCGGTGGAGCTTCAACGGAAATTGGGTGTGAGAACGGGGAAGCTCCTCGTGCTGGGATGATAGTGGCGAGCATCTCCTCGCGGGGAGGTCTTGGCTTTCCCTTTGATGTTAGGGCTTAGGCCGGGGACGTTGTCCTCAGCCCTCGCGCGCCCTTTCACTTGACTTAGCAGTGGAATGGTGGATTTGATTTGCTGTCGAATTCACTTTCTTCTCTGCTTTTCAGGTGATCGTAATGGCGACAGGGCCAGACAGAGAGGTTATTCCAGATACGTCCGAGGAGGAAACTGGATCTGAGAACAACAATAGTTCGACGGCCACAACTTCGACGGCTTCGAGTTCTGCTGGCAATGTCTCTGGAGAAGAGAATGTGGATGACATGGACGAGGACGTCGTCGTAGATTCTTTCGAAGAGTGGGAGGTGGCTGAACCCGCTGAGCACGTGTCTTCATTCGCACAATATACGGGGGATGCGTTTACTGAAGTAGGACCGGAGGGAGAGTGGAGGGTGCACTTTCCTTCCAAGGACGAGCGCGTCTGCTCGAATTTTGGGGATAGCTTCACCATGTACGAGTACGCTTTCAAAGAATTGGGCCTGAGGTTGCCGTTCACTGATTTTCAGAAGTCGGTGTTCGAGCATTTGAAGTTGTCCCCCACGCAGCTACACCCGAACTCCCTAGCCTTCATTCGAGCATTTGAGTTGGTGTGCGAGCACCTTGCCCTGGGGACTACTCTTCCTTTATTCTTCACTGTCTTCCACCTTCAACGGCAGCTGTCGGGGAGGAAATATGGCTGGGTTTCTTTAAAGCAGCCCCGCAAGCTGTTCAAGCCCTTCTCGGAGTCGATAAGGACGTTTAAGGGGCGTTACTTCGTTGTGGAACCTGTGTCTGAGGCTGCCCAGGACAACACATACATCTGGGAGATAGAGGTTGACGAGGATGGCAACGAAATGCATAACGAGGAGGGGAAATTTATCAGGCGGAGACTCTACAAATTCCCCATCCACTGGTCAGCCGAGCACTTCACCAAGAGGCCTGACGATTATGTATACCAGCCGGGCGATCTGGACGAGCAGGATGCCAAGGCGTATGATGCGTTGGTGAGTTGGGTCGCCTCTTTCTGGCTTGCTGAGTGCTGGACGAGCAAGGGCAGCCCGATCTTCGAGGAAGACGGGAGTCAGCGGGTTGAGCGCAGATTTATTGACATCAAGGCACTACTGGAGTGCAAGACTTCCGCGGAGGCTAAGAAGCTGCTCGGTAGTCTTAGTTGTTTATATTTTGTTCATGTTATTCCTTTTCCTCGTATTTAACATGTTTGTGTTTTGCTTGTGCAGGTGAGATGCCTCAGGCTCACAATCGGGTTGTGAGGAACGCTTTGGCGAGGAATAAAGTTGGAGCGGCTCCTCGAAAGTCTCGGTTTGCTGGTGGCCGTGCTTCTTCCTCGGCGCAATCTAGTGCGGGGACCTCTACTTCTCCTGCTCCTGCCCCACGGGGGTCACCCTTGCCTTTGGCTGGGCGACCAAAGCGGCCTAGGATTACTGACTCCATAGATCTCACTCGTGTGGCGGAGAAAGGGAAGTTCGAGCTCCCTCCCTGTATCCTCGATAGAAAGTTCTTCAAAGGCAACTCGTTAGTGGTTCCTCGAGCTGAATCTCTCCGCTTGGAGGGCATGGACCGCCCGAGCAAGAGGGCGCTGGTGGCCCAAGATGCCTCGGCCTTGGTCTGGATGCTGGAGATGGCGGCCGTTTATGCCGAAGGGGACCCTGCGACTGAGTCTGAACTCGACGCTGCCCGTGCCTCCGTGATGTCTCTGAAGGAGGAAGTTAAGGGCGAGAGCGAAGCTCGGAAGAAGACGGAAGGGGAAGTGGCCAGGTTAAAAGAGCAGATCTCTAAGCTATCAGTGGAGAAGAAATCCGCAGAGGATCTGATTGAGGAGCTGAAGGCGGCCAATGCCCCGGGTGCCGATGAGCCGGACGTATTGAAAGATCTGAAGACTAGGTCCGAGCTGGTTGCCCGCGTCCTGCTGGCCGAAGATGATGACATTGTCGTGGCGGAGGAGTCCTTTGGAAACGCTGTGGCTCAGCTGCGCGTGGTGAACCTTGGGCTTGAAATTTCTGCCGAGGGCACTCACTACCTTGCGCGTGTTGAGGATGGTCGCATTGTTTTGCCTGAAGGCATCTTTGTCGTTACTCCCGAGGACCAGCCAGCGGAGGAGCAGGGACCCGAGCACCCTGACGAATGAGGGATTTTTATTCTGTTGTAATTTGTCCGGCCTGCGTGCCGTTGTAATTTTATTTTTGGGGGGGCATGGCCCCCGTTTTATGTAAAAACGCACAATTGTGGTCTTTGTGGCTACCTGTTCAATTATCGCCTATTTAATTCTGTTGTTTGCATGGCTTTACTTGCTTTTATTTTTGCTAAGTGTTGTATGCATGCTCGCTGCGAATGTATGTCCGCCCGTGGTAGGGGGTATTTGGCTTGTGCGAACATTCTGGGGGGATTGCTCGTTAGAGATGTGTTCGGCAGTGTGGGGAACTGGTCGAACGGCTGGGGAATGTCCTGGCCATGGAGCGGAGCTCAGGTCGCGTTTGAGGCCTGAGTTCACGGCGTGAACGTCCCATCGCGAGTTGGGGTTCTGCCAATCATGGTACTTTGACGACGACGATGCTCGATCGAGGACCGCTGTCGAGCATTAACCCGGCTCGTTCTTGAGCGGGGTCATGCTTTAATCGTATGCGACGCTTGCACCTGGATACGCATAGTGGTCGGTAGCTGAAGTTTGTCGTTGCGACGAGTCGAGCCGAGGATTTAGCTGTAGTATTGTTTTAGTTTTTCAGCATTCCATGGTCGAGGAAGCTCTTCCCCAGAGAGGTGTTCTAGGTAGTAGGCCCCGTTTTCCGTTTTTGCCCGGACGCGATAGGGTCCCTCCCAGTTGGCTGCTAGTTTGCCTTCGCGAGAGTCTTTGTGGTTTCTTCTTAGGATAAGGCTTCCCACGTCGAACTCTCGTTGTATCACTTTGGCGTTGTGCCTGATGGTGATCTTTTATTTTAGTGAGGCTTCGCGGAGAGCTGCACCGGTTCTGATTTCCTCGACGAGGTCGAGCTCTTCCCTTAAGGATTCGTCATTCATCTCCTCGTCTAGGGGCGACTCTGTCCGCCTAGAGGGCACGTGGACTTCAACTGGGATTACAACCTCGGTTCCGTATGCCAGACGGAAAGGTGTTTCCACGGTCGTCGAATGGGGAGTTGTGCGCTACGCCCAGAGCACGCTGTGCAGCTCCTCGACCCATGCCTTCTTTGTTTCATCTAGCCTTCGCTTGAGGCCTCGAAGGATGACTCGGTTAGCTGCCTCAGCCTGCCCGTTTGTTTGGGGTGTTCGACGGATGCGAAATGTTGCTTCGTGCCCAGTTGGGCGACGAAGTCCTGAAACTTCTTGTCCGTGAACTGTGTCCCGTTGTCCGTTACTATCGCTTGGGGAATACCGAAACGTGCAAGGATGTTTCGTTTGTAGAAACGTAGGATGTTGAGGGCAATTATTTTGGCTAGAGCTTCTACTTCTATCCACTTTGTGAAATAATCTACGTCCACTATGAGGTACTTGTTCTGACTTGATCCTACGACGAAAGGTCCTAGGATGTCCAGGCCCCACCAGGCGAATGGCCACGGGGAGGACATGGACTTGAGCTCGTTAGGCGGAGCCAGGTGTATGTCCCCGTGCCGTTGGCATTTGTCGCATTTCTTCACGTGTTCTTTCACGTCGTTTTGCATGGTCGGCCAGTAGTATCCTGCTCGGAGAGCGTTGCGAGCAAGGGACCTTCCTCTGAGATGTTGGGCGTTGATTCCCTCGTAGATTTCGTGCAGGATGTGTGCGACCATCTCCTCCTTGACACATTTGAGCAGTGGGATGGAGAATCCCCGCCTGTATAGTTTGCCCTCGACCAGGACATACGAGCAAGCTCTTCGCCTAATCGTGATGGCCTCCTTTGCGTCGGACGGGAGTTCGTCTTTGGCGAGATAGTTATAGACTGGGGTCATCCAGCAGTTGCTGTCGCCGATCACCTGCACGTCTAGTGTCGGGGAGGTCTTCTCGATGCTGGGTCGAGGAAGCACTTCCTGAATGACGGACTTGTTTCCACCTTTCTTCTTCGTGCTGGCCAGTTTAGACAGCACGTCTGCTCGTATGTTATGTTCGCGGGGAACGTGTTTCACTTCCACTGTTGTGAATTTCGCCATTTCCTTCTTTACCAGGGCCAAGTATTCGGTCAGGTTGTCGTTTTTGGCTTGGTATTCACCCCGGACCTGGAGGGACACGAGTTGTGAGTCTGTGCAAATGACGACTTCTTGTGCGCCCAAGTCCTCGACAAGGCGTAGCCCAGCAAGGAAGGCTTCGTATTCTGTCTGGTTGTTGGAGGTTGGGAAAGATAGAATAAGTGATACCTCGAAGATAATTCCTTCGTCGCTCTCAAGGATGATGCCCGCGCCGCTTCCTGCCGAGCTTGAGGCACCGTCGACAAAGATGGTCCACTTGCGCGCTTGGCTCGCGGGGGAGTCCGCGAATGTCATCTCCGCGACGAAGTCGGCCAGAGCTTGGGCCTTGAGGGTTTTTCTGCCTTCGTATTGAATGTCAAATTCAGACAGCTCCAGCGACCATTTGAACATTCGGCCGGCCATATCTGGTCGTCCGAGCAGCTGCTTTATGGGCTGGTCTGTTCGAACCACAATCGTGTGAGCCAGGAAGTAGTGTCTTAATCTTCTGGCCATGTTGATGAGGGCCAATGCGACTTTCTCTATCTGCTGGTACCTTAACTCTGGTCCTTGCAATGCTTTGCTTGTGAAGTAAATGGGTTTCTGCCCGTCAAGCGTCTCGTGGATGAGAGTTGCACTTACTGCTTCGGTCGCGACGACCAGATATAAGTACAATGTTTCACCGTTGTCTAGTCGAGAGAGGACCGGCGGCTCAAAGAGTGCCCATTTCAGATGGAGAAGGGCCTCGTCGCATTCCTCGGTCCATTCGAATGCTGCCTCTTTGCGGAGGAGTTTGAAGAATGGCAGGGCGTGCTGGGCGGACTTGGCTACGAAACAAGATAGTGACGCGAGCATCCCGTTGAGAGACTGGGTGGATTTTTTGGACTTGGGCGTAGGAAACTCGGAGAATACCCGACATTTGTCAGGATTGGCCTCGATTCCTCGTTCTGTTAAGTAGAATCCGAGGAATTTGCCTGCCCGGACACCGAACGTGCACTTCTCTGGATTAAAACACATTTTGTATTTCCTGGCCTGTTCGAAGACCTTTCGTAAGTGGGCAGTATGATCGGTCTCCTCGTGGGACTTAACGATCATGTCGTTCATGTACACTTCGAGCATGTCGCCTATTTCTCCCCGAAATACTTTGTTCATCATTCGTTGGTACGTTGCTCTGGCGTTCTTCAGGCCGAAGGGCATTACGTTGTAGTAATAGTTCCCCGATTCGGTCATGAAGGCCGTATATTTTTTGTCGGACATTGCCATTGGGATTTGATTGTAGCCCGAGTAGGCGTCCATGAACGATAAGAGTTTAAAACTAGCAGAATTATCAACAAGTTTATCAATATTGGGGAGGGGGTAGGCATCCTTCGGGCATGCCTTATTGAGATCGGTATAATCAATGCACATGCGCCATTTTCCATTAGATTTTTTAACTAATACAAAGTTGGACAGCCAAGTGGTGTACTTGGCTTCCGAAATAAATTTGGCCTCGAGGAGGTCCTTTACAGCTTTTTCGGCAGCCTCCGTTTTCTCCGGAGACTGCTTCCTCCTACGTTGTGCTACGGCCTTGATGGCCGGGTGAATGGTCTGCTGGTGACATGCGACGGATGGATCCAAGTCGGGCATCTCCGCGGTGCTCCACGCGAACAGGTCTGCATTCTCTCAGAGGCACGCTTTAAGCTGCTTCCTCGCGATGTCAGGCAGGTCTGCTTCGATCTTTACTCCCCGTTGGGGGTCCTCGCCGAACAGGACTAGCTCGAAGTTGCCATCCGGGATTGGGCGCATCGGATGGGAGCTGTTGCTGGATGACGTGGAATGTCCAGCTGAAACTGCTCGTTCCTTCTGCTGGTCCTCGGGGAAGCGACTGTCGAGGTCGATAGAGTCGACCTGGGGCAGAGGCTTGGCCTCCTCGGAGCTACTTGGCAGTGCTGGCTTGCTCGACGCTTTAGACTTGGGCGCAATGGCGTTGAGCCCCTTTGTAACTGCTTCAAAACATCGTCGGGAAACTTCTATATCACCGTGGAGGGTGGCGACCATTCCCTTCGAAGTGTAATACTTCATCTTCAGGTGGACGGTCGAGGGCACCGCTACCAACTCAGCTAGAGTTGGCCTTCCGAAAATGCATTGGTAAAGTGACGGGCAGTCAATTACCAGAAATTGCACCTTGATGGATCTAGCCGTTTCAGCTGCTCCGAAGGTCACGATCAACTCGACGTAACCCCACGGCTTGGTCACAGACCCGTTGAATCCCTGTAAATCGTACCCTACGTAGGGGGTAAGGTGCGATTCGTCCAGCTGCAGCGTTGAGAACAGCTGGGAGTACATGATGTCGACCGAGCTACCTTGGTCGACAAGTATCCTGCGAACATCGAAGTTCGCCATCCGGGCTCTGACGAGCAGAGGAATGCTGGAGTTCGGGGAGCCGCCGAGGAGTTCCTCCCTGTAGATGGAGATGGGGACGGAACCCTTCGGGGCCTGATCAAGCGTGGTCACTTTGCTCGAGCTGGTGTTGATCAGGTGGTCGAACTTCCATTTCACGGAACCCACAGTGACTTTGTTGAATCCCCCACCAGAAATGACCATGGCGGAAGGAAAAGTCTCCCACGGGCTGTGGGACGCGAGATAAGCAGGGGCGTTGAGCCCGTTTGGGACGTAAAAGTCCTCTGGCCGTGAGATGGACATCGCGACCTGTACATTGGTGTCATCCGAGGAGGGCACCTTCTCCTCGACCTTCTTGGACTCTTGGGCATCTTGCCGGGGAGTGTCCTTCTTTTTTGCGAACTGCTTCAGGTGTCCGTCCCTGATCAGTATTTTAATGGCATCCTTCAGATGGATGCACTCCTCTGTAGTATGGCCGTGACTTTTGTGGAAGCGACAATATTTCGACTTATCCATGTTTGGTCTGTTCGGCAGCTGTTTGGGGAAACGGACCCCGGCTTGTTTGAACTCCGAATTGGCACATTCGGACAGAATCTTTTCCCTGGAAACGGTCAGGGGAGTGTAGTCATGAAAGCGACTGGAGGGTCCCTTGCCGTCGCGGGAGTCCCTCGGTCGGTCCTCGTGTCTCCGTTCACCCCGACGAGATGTCGAGGCTACTTCTCCTTTGGAGGCCCGGGCGTTTTCCTGGCGGCGAGACGCTCGGACGTTGCAGGACGCAATCTTCTCCTCGTACTGGATGTGAGAATTGGCTTTGAGGAGGAGAACGTCTAAGTTCCTCGGTGGGGCGAGGCCGATGGCTTTGGCGAAGTCGGAGTCCGGGAGGCACCTTGTTCGAGCAGGAACTTCTTCATTTTATCTGTTGTCGGGACCTGCACAGCTTCCTTGTTGAACCTCTCGATGTACGCTCGGAGAGGTTCTTCTTTCCTCTGGATTATGGCCCCGAGGGAGGCCTCAGTTTTGGGGTGGCGGCGAGATGCTGTGAAGTGCCGCGAGAACATCCTGCCGAGCTGCTTCCACGAGGTGATGGACTCCTCGGGCAGTTGTTTATACCATGTCATTGCTCCCTTCCGGAGCGTGGTCGGGAACAGTCTGCATTTGATGGCGCCCCGTACGCTGCGGTAGTCTAGCAGCGCATCGATGTTCTCGATGTGCTCGTCGGGGTCGGTGGTCCCGTCGTATGTGCCAAGTGACGGGGGTTTCTCCAAGCCTTTTGGGGAGACGGGTGGCTAAGATCTCCAGGGACAACGGGCCGCGAGGCTCGTCGTCGTCACTAGAACTGGTGTATGATGGTGACCGGATGGGCTGCTCGCGTCGGCGGTTCCTTCGCGGGGAAGGTGAGCGGTTCCTTCGAGGAGAAGGTGAGCGGTTCCTTCGAGGAGAAGGTGAGCGGTTCCTTCGAGGAGAAGGTGAGCGTGCCCGTCCTTTGGACTTGATCGGAGACTCTTCATTCCTTCGAGTTCTTTTGTGGTCGTGAGCATGTTGATCACGTGGGGAGATCTGGTCGCGCTTTCGGGCTACGCGAGGATCTTGCTATTGGCGCAGTCTTCGGTCTACTTCTCTCTGTGGCTGCGGGCTTCTAGATCGTCGCTGGTTCCTCCGCGTATAAGGGGATCTTGGACGGCGAGATTCTTCCAGTGCCCCGATCCTCTCGTTCTACTGCAGGATCAGGGTGTTGGTTTTGTTGAGGGCCTCCAGGAGGGCTGCCACGGCCAGGTCGGCGCTGGGCGGAACAAGAACGGGCTGGAGGTCGAGAGACGGTTGATCGTTGTTGCGATCAGCAGGGGTAGGAGAAGGAGATGCATAGGCTCCATCCCTGTGGAAACGGGCATCTTGGAGGAGAGATGATTGGCCGTCAACGTCAGATTTGTTGACGGGGAGGATGGTGGAATGAAGAGCATCCTGGGTGCGATCTTGGGAGGCCATGATCGTAATGATGTTCGAAAGTTGTTTTGATCTTCGGTTAAAGAAAGAAGGGGAGAACAAAGATTCCCACAGACGGCGCCACTGATCGTGAAGGCTGGATCAGATCCTGTAGAATCAGGCCGCCAAGTGCGTCAGGGATGTTGGTCGTATGGAGAGGAGGGGGTGTACCTGCAAGGTACTCCGACGCTCAAGTAAGTAAGGGTTAGAGAAAAGGGGCAAGTACAAAGTATGAATTCTTAGGGTGAATATTGGATACCTGACCCTCTCAAGCGAGAGGGCTTATATAGAGCCCCCAACGCGTGGCCAACGGTCCTATTTTTGGGGCGGAATAACCGTTTTCCCGAAAGAATAGGTAACTGCCCAAACTAGCCGTTATGTCGGGCAAGGTGTCCAAACTAGCCGTTATGTCGGGGAGGAACGTTGCATTCCTTGCCCGGTAGGAGGGGCAGAAAGGTAACTTTTGCCCCTCTGTGGATTGGACTTAGGCAGTTTGGGCCGCTCTGGAGTAGAGGTGGATTGGACCAATTCTAACCATTGGTCCAGTCCAAAACAAGTTAATATCCGAAAACTAAGTACACATACCTAATTTTATGCTATGTAAACCATATGTTTTAATGATTTTCAATAGTTTTAGAATTTTTGTCAATGGTGCATGAAGACATGATGTTAAATACCACATGTATCAACTATTGAAAATTTAATATGTGAAGTAACATGTATATGTGGCTGTTATTGCATTTATAAATAGTTAATGTGAAGTATCATGTATATGTGTTATTGAATTTTGAATTAGTTAATGTGTAATAAAAATGTAAATCAATATTAAAGTTATATGCGGCTTCTGTTGCACTATTTCATTTATGCCGCTGTTTGAATCGATTTGTTAAAAAAAATAGTATTAAAATATTTTAAAGTATTAAAGTATTAAAAATATACTACTATACATGTATAATATTAAAGTATTAAAATATGCTACTAAACATCTGCAGAATGCACTATTAAAGTATTTAAGTAACATGTTTATGCTGCTACTGTCGCACTACAAAATGTATATACATGTAATTGATGTTACCAAATCTGCATGTTTTAAAATGAATGAGTAATTTATATTTTAAATATAAATGTTAAAATAAATGTTGCCCTTTTCTATAATACATGCAGTAATAGTTAAAGCCTTTTATTCCAATTGAAAAATGAATGACACTAAATTATATTCAAGATTTAAATGTACTTTAAAAATCTTCATTAATAGGAATTAAGATATATCTGGAAGAAGATTCGTAATATAGTCATTAATATAATCGACTATTTCAATAGTAGATGCAAGAATAGCTCTACATTAAAGAAAATCTGAATTTGTGTAGTTTTGAATGAGATTTGAATAAGTACTTGTAACAATAGCTTCAATTGGGTCCACAAAATGTCTAATGAGTAACTCTTCTGGAATAAGTATCTCAGCAAATCCATCATTGGGTTTGGATATTTTTCCATTCCCAACTTGTAAAATCCATTCTGAGAATAGTCGAATTTCTTCAGAATTGACTAAATTAGAGCCACTTTGCAACCACATATTTTTTGTTAGACTAAGAACTTTGCAATGATCCCAAATATATGAGGCATTTATTGTAGCATGTACAATATCAGACCTAGTTCCTCTTGGTACAACAGGTAGAATTTGTCTGAAGTCTCCTCCAAAAATGACAACTTTACCTCCAAAAATTTGGTTACATTCACCACTGTCATCACTCATTATATCCTTCAAAGACTTGTCAAGAGCTTCAAAACAAAATGTATTTGCCATAGGTGCTTCGTCCCATATAATGAGTTTTGTTACTTTCAAGAGATTAGCTAAATCAGATTTCTTCTTAATGTTACATAAAGAAGATTCTAGACATGGTACTGGAATTTTGAATTTGGAATGTGCAGTTCTCCTTCCAGGTAACAATAAACTTGCTATTCCGCTCGATGCCACATTCAACACAATATCTCCTTTGCAACAAAGAGCTGCAGAAAGTGTGTTCCACATGAAAGTTTTCCCGGTGCCCCCATAACCATATAAAAAAAAGACTCCATCTTTTTGATTTGTAACGGCTTGCATAATTTCTCTGAAAATCCCAAGTTGTTCATCTACAATAAGAAACAACATGTTTTTAGTGGAATTATGCACAAGGCATAAAAATGTGTATGCAATATACGCATTCAAAGACATAGAAATAGAATTCATGTAAAACATGAACATTGGATTTGGTAAACACGAAGATACTCCAGCAACACTTGTTAAGAAAATGAAATAAAAACTTATTTGAACAATACATAAATAGGAAATATGAATACCTGTTAAGGATTGAAACAAATTTTGGTAAATTTCTTCTTGAGCCGAAATATCATATTGTCTTTCATCATATATCAATCTATTTCCAAGAAAGTCAAGAACATAATTTGATGGATATAGTATTGGCTTAAATTCTTTCAAACTTCTTCTATTTTTTTGAAGTTGCTTCTCAATTTCCATCAACATGAGTTGTTGGATATCTTCATCGGACAAATCTAATTCACTTAAGATATCAATGTATAGTATGATAATATAATTTATAAAAGAAAAATAAAATGTTAAAAAAGAAAATTCATAGCAAGTGAAATAAAGTTTTGGATTGATGCATTAGATAATACAAAAGACTAATTGTTATACGACATCCTTGATGGAAGTTCTACATTAAACATGTCAATGTGAATAACATAAAGTCACAAATAAACCATGAACCATATTCAAATGGTGGATGGCAAAGCATTACAAAAAAGATAATGAGGTAGATAAAGTTGTGGACGTTGCTCATGGGTCGTACTTAACAAAAAAGGTTTGCATTACAATATTAGTGAAGCTTGTTGTACCAAAAAAGCGTCACAAAGGTTGCTAGATCATTTTCTCTTGGCATGTTTTCCACCCTTGGTAGACTTGGTTGCAGATAGCTTTGGTGACAACATAGTGGAACTTCCTTGCTCCTCAAAACCACTTTTTTGGGACAACCTCTTACATGGTGTTTTGCTTGAATTAACATCGTCACTTGAGTTTTGAGAAGCTGGCATATTAGGCTGAATATTCCAATGAGAGATGTTTGAGATGTTAGGGCTGTAAATCGATAACTTAATAAAAAGATTAGATGTGCTAGAAATTGTCAACAAACTTACTATGGGAACCCGAGTAGGAGTGATAGATTCTTTGTTGGGAACTTCCAGGTTAGAAGCAATTTTGGTCGCTTTGATAATTGGAGTATTTGGGGGATAGTTAGAAGTTTGCTGGATTAGAAAAAAATGGAAAGGAATAAGAATTCAATCCTAATAATAGAAGTCAAGGAATAACAATTTATAAAAAAAAATGTAATACCTCATGTTGAACCATGGCATCTTTGATCATTTGGATTATTTGTTTATCCTCAGTAAGCTTGACAACAGAAGATTGCTTAAAGTCCGGTTGGTACTTCACACGAAAACCGAATTCTTTGTCCAACAGCTTATCTAGATGTTCGGGGTATATCTGCGGATGATCTTCATTGGTCTGATAAAAAACAAATTGAAATTAAATAAGTGTGTATTAATTAAATATGATAGTAGAGTCTTTAGCATATTTAAAGTCTTTATACGTGCAGTGTTTAGCATATTTTAAGTAAATATGATAGCAGAGTCATAATTGGGCAACAATAACTATATTTAAAGTCTTTAGCATATTAATACTTGTAACTATATATTTACAGTCATGGATAAGTCTAACCAGTAAGAGGTATTTGCTAAGTGTACTATCATGTTCATATTAATACTTGTAAGTATACTTGTTTCCATAATGGTCATATTAAGACTTGTAAGTATATTGTTTTATAAATATCTTTGTAACGCTGCAACATAATGTTCACATATCTCCATAATGGTCATATTATGACTTATTTTATACTTATTTTGTACTTATTGTATATTAAGACTTTTAAGTAGAAACATATCATAAATTAGATAATGCCTATGTATTGAACCAATATATCTTATTTGAATGACACATTCTCAAAGTGATAAGACTCAATTGACCATTAAGAAAAAGTGATAAGACTCACAATAATTTTACATGCAGATTACAACATAATATTCAATGATCAGTTTTAATGTATTGAAGTATCAGTAAGACTTTATTAAATCTGTTCAGCCATGGTTGCTGTAATATACTTTGCAGCATTAAGATTCTGACAATTGAATATAACTTATTAAATTATGCAGCCATGGGAATGTATATCAAGCAATCATAAACTGATCAATGAATATAACTGATCTTAGAAAATTGCATAATCATATTTACTAAGTTATGAAGCATAGCCTAAAAATGTGTGAATGTATATACCTTTTTCATAACATCTCTTAAATCATGTGCAGACAAACCAACATACTGAATACACTCCTTGTCCCAAAACACGAAACAACCGATCTTGCCTTCATACTCAACCTCTATTTCAATTTTATACCTAGTTAAGAATGTATGTTCAGAATTAAAATTATCCTTCAAAGATATAATTGCAAATCGATTTAATTGAAAACTAAGTATGATGGTCTTACTTCGTGATGGGAGAAACTTTGTTATCGTAACAGGAACATATGAAAGGCACTCCAGGAGACTTATTAGTCCTCTTACAAGCAGGACACTGTTCATAATACCAACCAAACCGACTTGACTTGAACCTCTTAGTTTTTCCAAAGGTGTTGCAAAAAGTTGACAGCAAAGTAGTGTTATTAGAATTCCAATTTACTTACATATGTAATTGTAGAGAAATGAGTGGAAGAGCAAAACATGATTAGATAATAGACATTACATTTTGAAGTGAGTTGATATCCCCAATACTTTTGACGTCATTGCTATATGAGAATGATTGGTCTTCAAACGTCCCATGAGATACATAACTTTGGGATAGCTGCTGCGAAAGAACATTGGAGTGTCCAATGTCTCCCAATCTAAAGAAAGAATTCAGCATGATATAGAGTGAAAACTGTGGTAGATTTATCATTTAAAATTAGTGAGTTAGATTAACATACTTTGTTTTGAAACATATGACTTGTGGATGATCATAATCAAAAAACAATTTTGATCAATTCCAAGCATTAGAAATGTAGAGCTTTCCAGTTGCTGCGAAAAATTAAAACATAGTTTATAAAAAGCATAATAACATGGGACAACAACAATATCTCGAACAACATTAGCATATAAACTTAAGACATACTTGAACTTTGTTGGCACATGGCATGAGTGAGTATGGTTATTAAAGGGCCATCTGTGGCATCTTCAGTTGCGGCTGACATAAATTGGTTGGCAAATGTTTCCCACAGTGTAAGATCAACTTCATTTCCACTTCAAATAAAAGAGACATTAATAGTTAATAAACCAAATGTAAAAATATTAAAAATTATAGAGAATAGAAGGTAATGCTAAGATGACAACAGCTCATCTGATAAAATAAGGTTGACGCACGCCTTTCGTCCGCCCCCTGCAACCTGGGTCTTCAGAACTTGATGGAGTACACCAATAACATCTGCATATGACGTAACTGTATGGTAAAATCATTAATAATGAAAATACAATGTTGAATAAAATACATAATAAGGTTTATTCCTTTACCGTACAACCGATTTGTTTCGAAATCTCCGTTTAAGAAATCGACAATGGGTTTGAAATGGAACTGGTGCATTGGTATTTCCGGCATGTCCAACATGGTTACAGTGGTTTTTCCATGAAGGAGTAGCTTCAAGGGGTTGTCACAGACTTTAAAAGTTAGATCATTCACAAGAGGGTCACCATTGTAAATCATATATGTTTGGTGTTCTTGTAAGGTTTGTTTCCACATATCGAAATCTCGGTTCCGAGTGACAACATGGATTTTGTCCCCCTGTTAATGAATTAAAAACTTAAATTTACTATTACGTGCATAGATATTTCAATAACATTGGGCCACCAATAAAGCATACCTTGGAATCTTGGAGAACACATTCAAAGTGTTGTTGTCCATTCCGCTCCTTAACAACCCACAAATCAATCACACGAATGGCGATTTTCCAAATATTGTTATCTACCTTCAAATCACAAATCATGTTAGATGGTCTTGACATGGTGTGTTGTTGATCTAAAAATCACAGAACGCAAAACATAAGTGAATATTTAAATCAATAATGATGTTTCTATATTTCACACAAATATAATGTATGTCATGCTACGGAAAAACTCGGCCACCAACATTTTTAATAGATATATGTAGTTTAAAATGAGAAACATAAAGTTAAACTATATCATGCTTCAGCAAACAACGCTCATGAAAAGTATACATCATATATAAGAACATAAAAGGAAAAATCATACTAACAGTATAAATTTATGCTTACTAAAAAGTTTTCTAACAGAAAAATCATACTAACAATATAAACATCAAGCTTTTTGAAAAGTTAAAACCAAATCATTTGCAACAAAGAATGTTAGCTTTCAATAAAGTTTGACATCGCGCTTTCATGGAAATGGCATATAAATGACAAAAAAAAGCAAATAACATTAAACTTCTTAAAACACAGTAAGAATATAGAACATTGAAAGAGGCAGTACAACTTTGACGGATGTCGCATAACTCATCAAATGTCAAACACTAATTCGATTATGAAGTATTATTTCGAAATCAGAACAAATAAAGAAGGTGGAATGACAAAAGTATAAATATAATCGTGTTCTTCATCGTTCAGAATAAAACTACGACATTTTCACAAACCAGCAAAACGGAAAAGTTTTGTGGACAAGAAGAAGTATATGATGAATGCAATATGTCATTACCTTTGAAACTGCAACAAGCAAGATGCCTGGGTTGAAAATGGAGAAAAGGGAAATGAGTAGAAATGAGTTGAAAATGCAGAATACAGATGAGATGAGAGAGGAAGTGACAATACAAATAAATAGAAAAGAGAGGGAAAGTTAGTAAAACAAAATGAATGGAAGAAAGGACCAATAAGAAATCGAAAAGTGGCATTAGAAAGTGATTTGGTTGACCTTGAGAAAATGAATATGTTATTTACTTGTTTGACCTTTTTTTATGCATAAACTAATAATAGGGGAAGGGTAATTTAGGGAGAGTGTTTACATATTTTGTTAATGGGTAGGTAGTTAATTTGAAGACATTGGTGGTTTAAAAATATTGTCAATATGATAACAATGGTTGATAGTAGTTCACAATTGACAACAATGCTGCAAATACAGTTGGTGACGATGATTAACTACAAACATGGTGAGACAACAATCTAATATAGACTCTAAATGAGCAAATGAACTAGAGATTCTGGGAATAGAGAGAAAACAAAAAAAAAGTTTGTTTCTAAAGGAAGCCCAAATATGTTCTTGCGGCAAATAACATGCAATTATAAGGCATACTACCACCTCAACTGCATTCTAGCCAAGCATCAGGAAATTCTAGCCAATTTGTTTAAATACTTACTTAACTATATCAAATCTTGAGGTAATATGACAAGACATCAAATAGAGTTATAATGAGACAACAACCAAATAACATTTAACATCAGATGAAAAATCAAAACCATTAAAACATATATAATTGACAAAACCTTCGAAACTAATGTTCATCAAATATTTCAAGAGAAGAACAATTTTTAAGTAAAATACTGCATTCTAAGTTCTCCATATGTTTTGATTGACAACATATGAATAATGTAAACATTTGGGTATGATGTTCGATTGTGAATGATGAATGTGTTGTCATGACATCAAACAACACGAGAAATAAGTGTTAACTGTTTTCGGAACTCAGCAAATGGTGGGAATGCAATTTATGTTAAAAGATGACAATAATGTGATGTAAATGTTTACCTGAAGAACCATTCTATTTTAGTTACTTGCTAGAAACAAAAGAGCACTCCAGAATCATAACAAAAAGTTATAACTATGGAAAGTCAAGAGTCACAAAACAAATCACAATAACAAACTAAACAACAACCACAACAAAAAGTTAGAACTATCACAAAAGAAGTTAGAAATAGAAAGTGCGTCAAATAAAATTACACACCTTCACACCTTCAGATCACAGATCTAGAAAAATACATCCGAATCAATCACACACAAAAAAAAAGTCAGAAATTAAATAAATCACAAAACTTGGAAAATTATTAATCTAAAACTGAATCAAACACCAACCTTGCAATGAATGAATGATGGTGAGTGATGGATGTGACTGGTGAGCAATGGTGGAGATGACTGGTGAGCAATGATGGTGGTGGGGAGCAATGATAGTGGTGGGGAGAAATGGCTTGGAGGCGGAGAGGAGAGAGTAGCTAGGGTTTCTGGGTGTGTTTCATTAGAGAGAGAGATTGAATGAGGGAAATATGGCCAAGAATAGAGTATTACCCCCTCCCCAACCTAATGACGACTTCGTTTCACCAATAATTATTCGGGCGGGTCTGGGTACCCGCGGTCCAACATTTCCTACCCGGCCCGCCAATTTAAAACCATATGAAACTGAAAGTTTCATCTATTGGACCCGTTAATCTGTTTGGTGTAACACCCTTTTCTACCCCCAAATAATGTTGCAGCAGAAACAACTCAAATATCAGAGTAAACCATCAAAATCGCCTCAAAGGGTGCACATTTCTCATTTAAATCAAAATAATACACTTGCCCTATAAACAAAGGGTCTTTCCCAAAATAATTCAAAAGCCTTCACATGACAGCGGAACTCAAATTTTCAATTAAAAGGTTTTCCACAAACATCGTAAATTATCATAAATTATCCAAAAAGGTTTCTCAAAATTAAAACCACATCATCAAATGACAACAAAGTAAGGAAACAACATAGTTCGACTCAAAGGACCCCAACCCGATGTTACACTATCAGAGCAAAACCCTCTAAATCGACCAAAAGCAAATAAACTTCAAGGTCCTCGAGGCATCCACGGCTAAACCTGATCACCTGCACGTTACCCACGTGGAGGCAACATTCAAACAGGTAGGGTGAGTAATCACAATTCATAATAATCACTATAAAATAAGATATACATAAAATGGCATTATCTTCACCTAAAACATCATCAGGGTCATCATCAAGGAAAACATCAGGAAGCACCATATATATCACAAATTCATCAATGCCACATAAAATGCAATGTATAACAAGACTCATGCATGTGGTACCAATCGTTATAATAGATGGACACTAGGCCAACAACCCTCCAAAGATCACCGTCAATAGGATCAATCCCGCAATTAGAACCGGAGCACGTCATAATTACCTCATATCCGCACAATGGGAATGAAGCATCGTCACAGAGTATACATATGAATGTATGATACACAACATCACTAATCATCATCATCAAATAAAGATCATAATGTGCATCATCATTCATCAATTCTCATACAAATCATGTCATCATATATTCATCAGAACATCACAAATCAGCACCTCAATATCATCAAGAACATCATGGTAAATCATCATAAATATCACAGCTTCAAACACCAGAGCAACACAGCAGCAGAAACGAAATTTCGCAAACAACAGACGTTCGCTCCAGGATTCTTTAGGCGAACCTGTTCGCTAAAACCTTCGCTTGACGAAGAGGCCAGCGAATCCCACAGACACGACACTATGACACCAGAAACCACCATCTGTCATACTCGTTGGTTTATTCGCTGGGCGAAGCTACTCGCTGATTCAGTCGCTTAGCGAGACTTCCAGCGAATCCCCACTTCCACTCCAGAATCATCTCAGTCTCCACACTCAGGTTATCGCGCATTCGCTGTGCTGTTCGCTTTGCGAACCTTGGCGAACATTTGTCCAGCGAAGCGATGGTTCGCTTAGCGAACCTGCGATTACAGTAAATCGTTGCTACGCATCAGTAGCTCCACAGCCTCAAAGGTACATGCGATTACAGCTCCAAATGACCCAAAAACATCCCTATGACAGTTCTAATGCATCACAGAATTCAAAGGCATAAAACCTAAGTCTATTAGGTCGATTCATGACACTACGGAGATCTTAAATTCCCTAAACCTTCAAAACTCTCAAGCTTTCTATAAACTCCATAAATCCCTTCGCCACAAGGTTAAAACTACAACGACGGGGAATTCAGCCCCAAGGTCTATTTTTATCCGATTATATTTAACTCTTATTAATCGATCACAAAATACCCTCAAATCATCAATTTGTCACAAAAATCCCATAAACCCTCAAACTTAAAACAACCACTTCAATTACATCAAATCCTATAATGAAAACAATGAAAGGTAATTACTCCCCATACCTTAGATTGTCGATTCAAAGCTTTCTCTCTGAGTCTTTGGAAACCTTCCCGTATTCCTCGCCTTTTTCTTTTTCCTCAAAGCTCTCACCTTCTTTCCTTCTTTTCACGGTCTAACCAAAGTGAACCCTATTCTCAAAATTCTCCTTTTATATTCACTCTAACCCTTGGGCCTCAAAATTGGGCTTTCTCCATAATGCCCTCACTAATTCTCCTGAAATGTCCACTTCGCCCTTAATTCCTCTAATATTATTTATATTAAATAATAATACAATATATTCCGTAATATATACTATTATTTAATTAAATAACCAAAACTTCCCAAAATCACCGACATCGACACAAATCACATAAATTCACGAATATAATATTTAAATAAATTAAATAAATATTCTATGAAAATCGGGGTGTTACATTTGGACCCGCCCATTTTGCATTTTTTTTTCCGTTTATCATGGGTTGGGCCGATTTCCCAGTTTTGTCCACCCCTAATTATAACTATCATCCTTACAATTCAAGTTACAATTTGAAAATCTATTTAGCCTATCTTTTATAGTAAGTTTTTTTGCATGTCTCACATGCCTATAGTTTATCCCATGCACGGTTGGATATCTATCATGTCTCTCTTAGATATAAAATATAGTCACGCAACAATCAACTTCATAAACTTTGAGAAAAAACATTGTTGTACTTCCATAACTAGTTCATCCATACTCAGTTTACATCCTAACTTTATCTATATTAACAAAATGAACAAAACATATTAGAATTTGATAAGAAGTATTAAGAACTAAAATCAAAATATTGCAATTCAATTTTTATTTTATCTAAAAAAAATGCATGGTAGTAGTCATGTGATTTACCTTGACTACATATTCAACTCCTTTTGATCGAACAAGTACTTTAAACTCTTGTGATCACTGGACACTTCAAATCTAGAACCAAATAGGTAATGCTTCCAAATCTTAAGTACAAACATAACAGTGGCTAATTTCTAGGTAATGCGTGGGATAATTCCTCTCATGAATCTTCAATTGTCTAGATGCGTAAGGCACAATCTGCCTATTCTGCATCAACACACCACCCAAATCGATCATCGAAGTACAATACACAACAAATACTCTCTCAGATTCGTAAAAATTAATACTAAAGTAGATGTCAACTCGTAAAAATTAATACTAGAACATATGTCAACATCTTCTTAAGTTCTATAAAACTCTCTTCACACAAAGCATCTCACACATATGCTTGACCCTTTCGAGTTAATTGAGTCAAATGCATCGCCAACTTCGAAAAACCTTCAATAAACCTTCTGTAGTAACCAGCCAAACCTAGAAAACTTCTGATCTCAGTAACAGACTTCAGAGTTTCCCGTTGTAACACAACATCAACCTTCGACAGATCAACAACAATACCTTAACTAGAAATTACATGACCTAAGAAACTCACTTCTTTCAACCATAACTCACACTTAGATAACTTTGCATAAAATTTCTTTTCTTTAAAGGTTTGCAAAACGATTCTCGGATGCTCTGCATGATCTTTATCTGACTTTGAATATATCAGAATATTGTCGATGAACACAACTATAAACTGATCAAGATACAGATGGAATATTTGATTCATGTACTCCATGAACACTCCATACACGTTACATACACCAAATGACATCACATAATACTCATAATGACCATGTCTCGTTCTGAATGCAGTCTTCAGAATATCCTTCGGTTTCACTCGAATCTGATGATAACTTGGCCGCAAATCAATCTTGTTGAAAACACAAGCGCCAACTAACTGATCCATCAGATCATCGATTCTCGGAAGTGGATACTTGTTCTTGATAGTCACTTTATTCAGCTATTGACAATCAACACACAACCTCATGCTACCATCTTTCTTCCTAACTAAAAGAATTTATGCTCCCCACAACGAAACACTCGGTTGGACAAACTTCTTCTCAAGCAACTCTTCCAACTCTTTCTTCAGCTCACTCAACTTTGAAGCGGACATTCTATAATGAGCCATCGACGTAAGACTAATATCAAGTACTAAGTCTATAGCAATCTCCACCTCGCGCTCTGGAGGCAAATCACTGATTTCATCAGGAAACACTCCGGGAAAATCACACATAACTGAAAGATCTTCCATCTCAACTTTACTGTCGATTCCTAAAGCAGTAAACACGACAAATGTAACACCCTAAACCCCACATACAATTTAATTTGAAATTTAATTAAACAAAATGCAACCATTCAGGGTGTCACACATAATCAAACATAACCTGCTCTGTAACATGAGTTATAACATGATAACTTAGAACCTGTTATCGCATTCTCACATTCACTTAGGGTATCATCACAACAGAACCATTATTAAATCTAATAAGCACAATATTGCAACCCATGAAATTTAGTCTCATAAACCTCAACCTTCATAATGAAACAAAAGGAATTAGCTACTTGTATTAGTTTGTCATTTTTTATTTTGCTTCCATTAGTTTGTTGTATTATTCCTATTAATATGTTATCCCCCATAATAGGAATTAGCTACTTGTGTAGCGAGCGATTTTAGACGCGGTTCTTAAGCGTTGGTCGCTCTCTGCGGTTTGAGCTTTGACTACAGGTCGATTCATTTTTTATCCTATTGTGAGCTGACTAAGGAAGGGAAATAGATGTCTCCAATTAACCCTGCTTTGCATACTGAGTTTAAACAGCGGTCTGTTAGGTTACGAATGCTATCAATGTGGGGGGGCCTTTGTACTGGTTATTTGTATTTTCGCCAATACGGTTCTCTTTCTTTTTATCTAGGCAGAAGGTTTCTGGTGGGGAACAAGGATTAGGACTGATGGAGATATGGGATTTGGTTTTTTTGTTGATTGCGCTTGCTAAGATCTTTTCTTTTGATCTTATGCCTACGTATCCCCGTTTACCGAAATAGGGAAATCAGAGCGTTCGTAGTTCCTCCTATTCTATGGGAGGAAATGGGTGTTTTTGGTGTCTTGTTTAAAGCCCAAGACGTGAAGCGAAAGGTGGTTTGTATCTTGTTCAAAGCCCAAGATGTGAAGCTGAAAGGTCTATTTGTGTCTTGTTCAAAGCCCAAGACGTGAAGCTGAAAAACCTCGACTTTAGAGAGAATTTGTCATCTCTAAAGAGGGGGAAGGAGAATTACTTTAACTGGGATACGCGGATCCGAGTAATGCCATAATTTCCGAAGAAAGGGTTTTAACCTGAAGGAGAAGACTTTAACTCAGTGTAGAGCAATGCCATCTTTCCTTAGGAATTTCTCATGCTAAAAGAGGGACAGTGGCATGGATATAGATGATCCAGAGGCTTGCCGCTTACAGCGATTAGATGAAAGGAAAGGAGTTGTTGATGTTTGTGTACTGTGATCGAGGCACAGCTTTGATGCTAAAAGGTTGATTGGATCAACCAGTGGTTTTCTTATACAAAGCCTAAGAGGAGGCTAATTTCCGCTAGGAAAATCATTATACAAAGCCTAAGAGGAGGCTATTTTGTGTCTCGTACAAAGCCCGAGAGAGAGGCTAAAAGATTTTGACCCGACGATGGAGTCTTTTGGTATCTCGTATAAAGCCCGAGATGGAGGCTATTTGAATCAACAAGGGAGTTTTTTGTATCTCGTATGAAGCCCGAGATGGAGGCGATTGTTTGTTTGACTCTACGAGGGAGTCTTTGTGTCTCGTACGAAGCCCGAGATAGAGGCTAAAAGTTTGACTCAACAAGAGAGTCTTTGATACTCAACAAGAGAGTGTTTTTGTATCTCGTACGAAGCCCGAGATGGAGGCTAAAGGTTTGTTTCAGTTGAGTGACAGATCCAATATACTGATTGTAAAAGAGAAAATCAGTTCTTATATGAGCAACACTGTACTCAGGGATTTGATTTGAGGATCAGGGATATTTCCTTCTCTTTGAGGAAACGGGAAATCCAAAGGGTATTGAGACTGTCCGAGTCTGCGGGTTTCCTTCCTATTTAACGAAGGGGGTCACTTGAGAATGTCTTTAAGACTCAAGGAAGTTAGACTGTCCAAGTCTAGAGTTTTTTTCTTTTGTACTATGCTTTGAGAAACAGTAGTAGACTCTATGAAAGGACCGTTCTATTAAGATGATTAAGTTCTGTTCCTATACCTCTAGGAGGTCGTCGGGACAATTTGTACGAAGCCCAAGAGGAGGCTGGAAACTTTTAAGAAGCCGACGGGTCCTTGTACAAAGCCCAAGAGGAGGCTATCATTCCCGAAGGAAGAGATCATTATACGAAGCCTAAGAGGAGGCTGTGAATACTTCTAAGAAGCCGTAGTGTCCTTGAATAATGCCCAAGAGGAGGCCGATGCTTTTAAGAAGCCCGTGGGTCTATCATCTCCTTTCCATTAGGAGAGATAACTCTTTTAAAGATAAAAACCACTGGTAAACGTGCGAGGTTTACTATCCAGCAACTTTTAGCTTTTAAAGAGGGTTCCTTAGTTAAGGTCCAAGATTATGACCGTAGTGGGTACCCAAACCCCGAGACATTCAAGGCAAGCTATCCACGAGGAATAGATCAAGTCAGGAAAGTTCGAGAATTTGGAAGAAACTCAAAGATGCCATTCACGGAGAATACATTCATCTTGGGGAGTAGAGCTTCTTGACGATTCCTAAGGAGGACAGCCGAAGAGAAGACTGTATCTAGTGCTCCTATTGGGGATCTAGGCGTCTATTTCTACGAATAAATGAAACGGCGTCACCTAGTTCTAAACGTAGTTGCCGGGGAAACTCGAAATATCTATACTATTATTACACAGTAGATATGAGTTTATGAAAGGAGACTTACAGTGAGCAGCCCCACAATACAGTTTATAATATGAAAGCAGTAAATGAAAGCGATAACCACTTACTCGGTTGTAGTGCTTCCATGCTGTTTGGTTAGTTGTTCAACAAAGAAAGATTGAAAACAACAGTATATTCAAAATCAAAGGAGAAAGTGCTTTGAAAAAGAAAGATTTGGGGCTTACAGCTCAAGGAGAGGCCCAGGGTCTTATCAGTGAGCGCACTGTTTAAATTTGTACAGAGGGACTTATACAAGTGACTGGGGCCCAAAAAGGTTTTCTGTACAAAGGGATGGGTCTTACACTCTCTCAAGAGGCCCAAAAAGGTTTAAAGAAAAGAGTGGGGCTTATAACACGAGGGTAGGCCCAAATGATTTTTTGTTTAAAAATGGCGATCGCGCCGAGGTTTTCTTTTAACGCAGAGGGACTTATGCAATAAGTGAGGCCCAAAATGTTTTGGTTAAAAGGGGGATTGGGTCTTACACTCTAATAGAGGCCCAAAGTGTTTTGAATGGGTCTTATAGCTCAAGGAGAGGCCCAGGTGACTTTTATTTTTAAACGGGCGACGATCGCGCCGTTTACTTGTACAGAGGGACTTATACAATGAGTGAGGCCCAAAAAGTTTTTTACAAGGGGGGATGGGTCTTACACTCTCTCAAGAGGCCCAAAAAGTTTAAAAGAAAAATAAATGGGTCTTACTACTCGAGGGTAGGCCCAGGTGATTTTTGAAAAGGCGACGATCGCGCCGTTTGTTTTTTGACGGTTGTAATACCCCAAAATTTGCTCTCCCTCTTTGTCATCATAGCATGGCATTATCATTTATCATATCATATCCATCTCATTAGCATTGCATTGCATTTAACATAGAAAAATGAAGCATGGCATCCTTCTTACCATCAGGGCATGTGATCAGGTGGAAGGTGGACAGTCAAGGGATCATTCAAAGCACAAAAAGGTCAATCAAGTGCCCTCAAGGCAAGCCAAGAGGTCTTTCATGTCTCATACCATCTCAATTGATCATCCACAACCTCAAGGATGAGAGATACAATGGGAGATTGAAGCATTACATCTTTCACTATGCAAGAGGTTCAAAAAACTGAAGGAAAACCCTCAAAAGAGATAGCTCATTGATCCAAAATCATCCTCAAATGGCATATATCATCATCCTTTAAGAAGGTACACAACTTACTCTGAGGAATTTGAAATTGAAGACTGCACATTTTTCTCCTAGGAGGTGGGCACCAAAACTAGGGTTTCCCATTAAATCAGGGAATCTTTGATTTTTTGGACAAAACTTGATGTCATGGTATTCTACATGTTCTTAAGTGTATGTGTATGGAAAATTGCCTCTCAATTGGTTTTGGAAGTGTTTCAATTGGAAGAAAGATCAGAAATCAGGAAAATTGGGGCCAGGTCAAATAATCAGAGGAAAAAGTCAACTCTTGACTTTTTGAGCCCAAAATCATGAAATTCATGTTACATATGTCCAATGTACAAAATTTGGTCAAGAAACTCCAAAGGAATCATGAAAAAATCAAGATGTGGAAAGTTGCCATTTTTGGATGAAGAAGGGTTACTAAAAATAGCAAGTTTTGGCCATTTTGCATCAGAGTTTGAGCCAAGGCCATTTAAAATTGAAACACCAAATGAAAATTCCACTCGGCCACAAAAAAAGATCTTGTTTCAAGCTTCAAATCCATGTGTAGAACATCTCCATTGGATAAAAATTGAGTGAGATATGGATGATTAAAGTTGGGGAAAACTAGGGCAAAATGCAAGTCAGCTTGGTCAATTTTCAGGTCACGCGCGTGTCATTTTCACAAACACATGGTGGGCCAAATGTTTAGATCAATTACTCATGTTTAGAGGCCTCAAATGAAAAATCTTTCAACATGAAAGTTGTTCCTCTATGTGAGATCTTTAAGATTGGTGTTCATGTTTTTTTCATTTGATCAAAGGTCAAGAAGTTATGTTGAGTCCAATGTGCTATGATCATGCTGAGAACCTAGGTGCCATGTTACCTTGTTAACCAACCTTTGCCACGCCCTCATACCAGTCTCAAGCTTATGTGTTATAAGTCATTTTGCAACTTACTCCAAACCCCATTTCAATTCAATTTTCATATCAAAGTTGTCCTATTACATCCCCTCTTTCCAATGTCTCCAAGAACTCATTAGATCATCCACAATGCCAAGAGAAAATCACCATTAAACATCCATGTTTGCATTATTTCCAAACTGTCACAAAAAAAACCAGAAAAATGAATGTTGTTGTTGTGGTCTCAGTTTGCCCGTGCATTGCCACTCTCCAACTCTTTCTTCATTTAACCAAACATTCATCACATGTCCATGCACATGAGCACGTGCATTACATAAAAATAGAAAGAACAACTTGCTGAGCAAGTTTCACCTACACAAGCCGTGCCATTTCACCTCTCTTCACCTCCACCATAGTTTATCATGGGTTATCATCACCATAGCTTTGCTCTCCCTAACTAACTTGACTCAGTTAGTTAGGGATGACTCAGTTAACCAACTTGACTCACCCTAACTCAACTCATTTAACCGTGGTTAGTTCACCTTATAAATAGAAATCACACACTCTAACTTCATTTGGACACAGATTCACTTCAGAAACACTTTCTTCTTCTCTCTCGATTCCACCATTGCCACTGATTTTTGAGCTCTACCTTGTTCATTCCACTTCAACAATCTCTCTGATTCTCTCAAGTTCTCCACAGTGATACTTGTTTGGAGCTTGGTTTCAACCTCTTCTCCATTGAATCATCATCAAGTTCTACATCCCAGCCTTTATTTGGCCAAGTGAAGATTGTAGAAGAGACAAGACCTCTGGTTTTCTGAAGAACACTTCAAGGTTTCAAAACTTCAGGTACGAATCTCCACCATTATAGACCTAATGTGAAGTTGTTTTCAGGTTCTTGAAGCTTCTTATAAGCTCAAGAACTTGCCTGGCTAGTTGATAGGCCTTTAGAGGCATAGACCAAATGTTAGGGCAAATTGTTTTGGCTCGGTTTGTGTTATGCGTGCATGATCTATGAAAACTGATTGCATATTCATGATGTGTGTGAGCTCGGCTTCATTTTGGTATTTCATTTGTGGATTTCTGGAGAAATTAAGGTTGCAGACGGTGGTGGTTTGGTCGGAGAAGGTGACCGGAGATCACCTCCGGCCGGTGACTGTTAGAACTAGGGTTTATGCATGTTATAATCTCATCCGTCCATTTTTCATGATCGTATGGTCCAAAAGGTGCCAACGCATTAAAATCCATGTGCGTGTCACGTGTGTTATTTCTGATTTCATTTAAGCATGGTGTGGCATGGTACATGATAGTAAGGGTGTTCATGCGTGCGCGTGCGTTGATTTGGCATACTTTGACTTTGGCTTGACTGAGACCTCATCCAATGGTTATTAATGAGTCAATTTTGTTGACTGAGTGTGCATGGTTATTGGTGTGGATTGCGCAGAATTGGACTTAAGACATTTTGATATTCACACCTCCTCTTTTTAAAGCCCAATAATGTTGAACTGAAATTTACTATGTCTGCACCCCACACTTGCTTTTCATTTCATTTTAATTTTTCTATTTTTCTACACGTTTTCTTTTTAATTTTTAAAAATACTAAATAGCATCATAAAATTCCACAAAAATTTATGAGCCTTCTTAAAACATTTAGAAATTTTTTCATGATCTTGTTTCTTGATTTTATGACCTTTTTGCCCCTGTTCCATAATTTTATTTGAATTTCTTTGGTGTGCATTCTTAATGTGGTACATGATTTTGTTTAATTTTGTTCTTGATCATTAAAAATTGTTTTGATGCTCTTCTTTTTTGTATTGAGTCATTAGCATCTTGAGGTATGTTAAGTGATTTTTATTTGATTTTTTAGGTCATTTTATGGCATGTTTGGTGTTCACTTTTGTGCTACTTTGTATGATATGTCTATGTGACCTAAGTGCATTGTTTGACATCATTTTGCCTTGGTTCCTTGCATGCTACTTTGATATGTGATTCATCTCTGATTAGTGAACTTCAATACCATGTTTTCATAATTTTCATGAGGCCATTTGATTTTTGTTTGATGCATTTCATTTAAAGCATTATAACATGTCATATCATTGTAATCTTTTGTGCATGTTTACATGTTTTCTTTTGTGTATACTTGCATGATCATTTGCCTATTTGGTGAGCTACACTCTTGACATTATAGGACATAGATACATATCATATGTCATCTTTGCTTGTTGATTATCATTTGAACCTTGTGCACCTTTAACATGTTGTGTTTGCACTTTCCTTTGTTTGGAACTTCCATTTCAATCCTACTTCTTCTATCACTTCTTAAATGCCTTGATGTGCTTCATGAATACTTGTGAGAGTTTTGTGAATCATTTTTCATTTCATTTCAATTCTGATCCATGGATTACATGTTCCATTTATGCACATTTCTTCTTTTCTCTTTCATCTTTCATTCTCCCTTTTCTTATGATATCATGTTCTAATGTCATGGAGGATGTTTGTTGCCTATCCACTTGAGTTTGATTGATAATAACCATTTGTTTCCATATGATGTACATTCTGGTTGTGGCTCTAGGATTTGGTTTCTCATTTAATTCTTTTGAGTTTTATGATGCATTACATGTTCTTTTACTTCTTATACTTCTTATACATGTTTACTAACCATGTAGGGGCTTTGGTAAGTTTCAATTGAGTGTGGATAAGGAATCCACATTCAACTTCTATCCTTTCTCTTTTACAATTCCATTTTATGTTTTGTTAAGCACTTATGTGCTTTCTTTTAATAACTCATTACTTTCCTTTTTTGAATTACAATTCATCTTCTACTTTAGAAGTGAATTGTTTAATTCTTTCTTTCTTTAGACTTTAGGTTGAAACCTCACAAACCTTTAGGATCACTCCCTTTAATCTTCAATTATGATTGAGTCTTAGTCTATATAGGTTTTACCTTTTCTCCTCCCTTGAGTCTTCTATCTTCTCATCTCAAAGAAAATTCAAAATATCTAATAAAGGTAGGCACTTATTGCATTTAGGCCTTTCATATAAAGAAAAGATTATAAGGGGTTTTCTCTTGTAATCTTAGAATGTGTAGCATATAGCCCATCTTGGGTCAATGTGTTAAACATTTGATCTTGTATGAGGGACTTAAATGCAATACTTGTTGAAGGCATAAATAATAAAACACTTCTTCATTTCATAATTAACAAAAACACTTAATAAACACAAGTATGCTAGTGTGTTTGAACCTTGACAATTGGAACTAAGTGTGGGGGTCTTCTTCACCCTTAGTGTGCTTTCTTACCCATTCCATCTTGGAATGTGAGAATGCACACATTCCAATGACTAAGATTTGGATACACTATCATATGCAAACAAATAACAAAACACTTCTTTCTAAAAGACAAAAACAAACAATAACGTCTTTCCTTCGGGAATTCTTTTCTCACCTCATTCACTCTTAGCGTACGAACGCGCTTCTACTCATTCTCTTGCAAGATGGTAACGCACTCGGACCAGCGAGCCTGCAACACCTGAGCTAGAACGTTAGCCATTCCCTAAAATACAAACAATCCATCCCTAGTGAGGGGAACTACGTCGCTCTGATTCTCATGCTCCCGATGAGATACGTAGGCAGTGGGGTAGGGCCCACGCGAGCACTTCTTTTATTTTCCCTACATTTGTTTCTCTTTCTTTCTTTCAGTTCCTTTTTTCCAGTATCCTTTTCTTACACCCTTTGATTGAAGCAGCAAGCGTGGATCCCATCGGGTACGATGGACGCGTGGGGGTGCTAATACCTTCCTCTCGCGTAACCGACTCCCGAACCCATTTCTCTTGGTCGCGAGACCACGATTTTCCTTCTCTTCAGGTTTATGCGGTGTTTCCTTTCCCTCTCATGGGATAAATACACATTGCTGGCGACTCTGTTTCGGTGCCACTTTCGCGTTTGTACTAGGATGAAAATCCCGGGAGCGACAGCTGGCGACTCTGCTGGGGACCGAACCCAGAATCTCTGGTTTCCTTAGCGAGTCAATCCTAGCGCTTGTCTGCTTTTCTTTCATTGGGTGTTTACTGTTGTGCTATATGTTGCCGTTTATTTATTTTACTGTATTTACCGCATTTTAGCATTACATATCATATATTATATTGTGTTGCACTATTTTGTCTGTTTGGCGGGATGGGTGTTTTGAGAGATAAGCTCACTACCAAGGCTTGAGTACATACATAGGTATTAGAGTGGATAGTCATGACGCTTGCGTGGTGGTGACCACGTATTGTTGTTCATGAGACCCACAACCAGACGAGGTTCTATCAGGAGCTTTCTGCTACTGCATGTTATGCAGGCCAGTGGTTATTCTCTTGAGGAACTGTCGACTCTGGTGACCATTCCCGAGGACTCAGTTGCGGCACTCCTCCCGAATTGTGACAGTGGCAGACCACATTCCGTGGCAAACCCATTGCGTATTCTCGATCCGAGGACCCAATGCTGGGAACTTGCTATAGGACATCCCTTTTTGAAAGAGAATCAGCGGAGGCACTCCTCGATTGGCGATAGTACTGTACCCTGAGGGATGAATGTACTATTGCTTCTCGACCTCAGTGCCAGAAACTGAGGACCTTTTGTTTTGGAAAATCAGTTGAGGCCTCCTCGATTGATGATGATGCCAAACCAGAAATGGTGAACGTATCATCATTTCTCGACCTGAGAGCCCGGGATACTGAACATCCTAGTACCCACATGTGAGAAGGGCGGGTTGTTTACAGGTTTGTAGGTAACCATGACCTCCTACATACCCGTTTTTTCTATCATCAGTGCACAAAAAGGAAGTTTCATCCTATTGTATTCAGATGGTTCTTATCTATGGTTCTATATTAGTCTCAGAGCTACACTGACACCGTTCACAGTTCAGCACAGACACCTGATTACCTGATCACATTGCCCTTTGCATTGCATTATCATATTTTAACATACATGTTTATTCATTTCCAGGTGCATATATTACCTTTGATTCCAGTCATCAGGTCCCTGCAAAGATGAACACTAAAGAGAGGAAGAATATCATCAGCTATAAGTTCCTTACGCCTACTTTGGGCCCTATTGTTATGCTGAAAGGAATGGCGAGTCCTGCAGTACGAGAAGCTTTTGAAGAGAAATATGGGTGGATTTTATCTATGGTCCGTAATGTCAGTGATTATGAAGCCAGAGGTCTCCATACGTTGATGCAGTTCTATGATCCGCCTCTGAGGTGTTTTGTATTTCCAGACTATGTGTTGGTTCCTACGCTGGAGGAGTATTCCAACATGTTGGGGATTGCTATCAAGGAGGAGCCCCCTTTCTTTGGATCGGGGGGGGGGGGGGGGATCTTGACTTTGGAAAGGTGGCTGGTGCTCTTTATTTGAGCAAATCAGAGTTAGGCGACAATGTCTCCAACAAAGGAAAGATTCGTGGTTACAAGCTGGAATATCTGATTAAGAAGGCCCAGGAAGCAGCTAAAGGCGAGAATTGGCTTGGTTTTAATGCTTTGCTAGCCCTTTGTATATACGGCATAGTGTTATTTCCCAACGAGCCGGGTTTTATTGATACGGACGTTATACGAATATTCATGATGAAGAACCCGGTGCCAACGCTACTGGGAGATCTTCACTACTCGTTGTACAACCGAAACGAAAAGAAAAGAGGAGGGATAATTCGTTGTTGTGCACCCTTGTTCTATAAGTGGTTTGCGGGCCGTTTAGCACAATCAGGGGCTTTTGTGGGTTCCAAAGATTCTTTAGAGTGGAAACAGCGTTTAATGGGATTGGTGGCCAAGGACATCGTATGGGTAGATCATGGGCTGATTGGCAAGAATATTATCCACAGCTGTGGTAAGTTCCCTAATGTTCCACTGATAGGAAGAATAGGTGGGATTAACTACAATCCTTCTTTGGCCATTCGACAATTTGGGTATGCCCTGACAGGTCCGCCTATTAAGAGAGATGTGGAGGAGTCCCTCTATTTTCATACATCAGATGGGTGGGAAGCAGCACAGAAAGCTTCTGAAAGCTGGGGTAGCATACTGAAAAAGGGGAAAGTTACTCTAGGCAAGCCTAACAACCGGGTTTATCCAGCATATGAAGAGTGGGTGAAGAAAAGAGTTGAAGATTTTCTCTTGCCTTTTGGTAAGGCACCCCTTTTGTATCCGGAGAATGAGAAAGCAAGAAGCACTGCTACTGTGGAAGAAGTTGACAAGTTGCAAGCCTTGGTGAAAAAGCTCCAAGGAGAGAATTCCGAGTTGAGTAGCCGTCTTCAGAATGCTCTACATGCCAACAAAGAGCTGGAGCGGAAAGCCCAAGATGCTGAACAAATCCTAACTGCAAAAGAGAAAGACTTTGCTGGAAGAGCCCAACATTTCCGGAAGATTAGTAAAGGTGCTGATGATGCTACTCAAGCCCACAAGCAAACCAAACAGGCGTTAGCACAGACCAAAGAAAAGTTAACAAAGTTTCAGCACGCTTGGGACGAAGTTAGGATAGAGAATGCTGAATTACAGGAACAGTTGCAGATTAAGGACGAAGAGCTTGAAAAGGTGCATGAGCAGAGGAGAAAGTATCGGGAAAGCCTCGGTAAGAGTCAAGAATAGCTAGAAGAAGCTAGAGGTGAGCTGAAGAATACCAAGAAAGAGCTTGAAGAAATCATGATAGAAAGGGAGATACTCAAGACGCAAGCTGGCATAAAGAAACGCAAAGGAGTGTGCGATGACGAGGCTCTGATGCTGCATATGGGTTCTTTAACTGAAGCTCTTGAGAAAAGGGATGTCTTGATCAAAGAAATGATTGAAAAGCCGAATCACCAGCGTACCCGTATACTTTTTGAGGAGATCAAATACTCAAGTGATAAGCTGAAAGATGTGGAATTGTCAGACTGATGTTCTTTTCCTTATATTTTGTTGTTAATGGTTACCATCAGGCTTGTTGATGGATCCATTTTTCCTTGTATTGCATTTGCGGTTGAACCTTTCTTAAATGTACTTGAATACTTCGTTGAATGAGTATGAGCAGTTTTATTCAGAATTATTCCTTATCAGATAGCTGCACACAAGCACATGACCACGACACGTCTCTTTATATCACGATTTCTGGTCTTCAGATTTCTGTGGTTGGATTGGAATCAGGGTATAAAGCACCTCGGAAATGACAAACATGGCATTGCATATCATTTTGCATTTTTTGTTACTTGCTTTTCAGGTACTCGTTGCAGGGTCTCTAACCTTTATTTGGTTTCAGGCAGTATAGCTGAGAATCATATTCACCGATATTCGACGCGAAGGAATCAAGTAAGAATCATGGATCAAGTGCAAAGTGATTTGGCTGAAATGAGGGCGCGTATGAACCAGTTCATGACCCTCATGACTGGCATGGCGCAAAATCAGGAGAGATTGAGGCTTCTGGTCGAGCGTCCAGACAATGGGCCCGAAGGTGATCAGCATGACAATTCACAGGGACATGGCATCCCTCCTCCCGGTGGCAACCCTCCTCCTGGTGGTAACAATCGGGGTAATGGAAATGGTAGGCATGCTGGTGTTACTCTTGAAGATACCCTGGAAGACCAATTTACTCTGCTGGATGCTGATGTGGGTAATCAAGGTGATCGAAGGTATGATGAGTTAGCAGAAAAGATCAGGGCCATAGAATGCAAGAACTCTATGGGTATTGATGTTACTAGCTTGGGGCTGGTCCCAGGAGTCAGAATTCCCCCTAAATTCAAACCTCCCACTTTTGATAAGTATCACGGCAATGCATGTCCCCAAACGCATCTTTAAGCTTACTTTGGGAAGATTTCAGCCCATACGGATGACGAGAAGCTATGGATGCACTATTTTCAGGACAGTCTGGCTGGGGCGTCCTTGACCTGGTATATGAAGTTGAATAGAGCTGCTGTGAAGAGTTGGAAAGATCTGGCAGAAGCGTTCTTGAAGCAATACCAGTACAATATCGACATGGCGCCCAACCGCACCCAATTGCAGGGGTTGTCCCAGAATGCCAAGGAGAGTTTCAAAGAATATGCACAGAGGTGGAGGGAAATGGCTGCCCAGGTCCAACCTCCCTTGTCAGACAGAGAAATGGCGGATATGTTTATGGGCACCTTGCAAGGGGCCTATCTTGATAGATTAGCTGCTTGTCCGTCAACTGGATTTGCTGATATTGTGATTGCGGGAGAAAGAATAGAAAGTCTGTTAAAGCTTGGAAAGATCCAGGATGTGAGTGGGGCTGGCTCTTCGGGGACGAAGAAACCGTTTGCTAGTAACCAGAAAAGAAGAGAAGGTGATACGAATGCTGTGTTTAGAGGACGAGGCAGAGGGCGTTCTCAAGCTTATTATCAGGTAGATGCTGTAACAATCCCCACACCGTCTGTTCAGAAACAACAATCCCAACAACAAGTTCAACAGCAACAACCTTTTTTCCAGCAAAGGTCTAGGCAGAGGGATCGTAAGATGGATCCTCTCCCTATGACTTATGCCGCGCTGTTGCCCCGGTTACTCGAGTTAAAGTTGGTAGAACTCCGTACTATGAAAGCTCCGGTTGCTGGAAACCTGCCACCTAACTTCGATGCTAATGCTCGTTGTGAGTTCCACTCAGGTGCTCAGGGGCACTCCATTGAAAAATGCTGGGCTTTCCATCATAAAGTACAAGATTTGATTGATGCTAAAGCCATCAATTTCTCTCCCGCTCCTAATATTACTCAGCATCCCATGCCTGATCATAGTGCAGCAAATGTGTACGCTATTGAAGATGGGAGGAGATTGAATTTGGTGTTAGACGTTCATCAAGTGAAAACTTCTTTGTTGGTTGTAAAAGATCGTTTATTGAAGGGACATGTGTTCCCGGGCTGTAATCAGGATTGTTCCGAGTGTATGAATCAGGAGAATGGCTGTAATAAGTTGAAGGTGGGTTTACAGAATCTGATCGATGAAGGATGTCTACAGTTCGACAGAGTCGTGAAAGACACTGATGAGATATCAACCGTGACCATCTATTACACTCCCGCTGAGATTCAAATGCCGGTCAATGCAGTTCCCGTGGCGAGTGTTGCGCCAAAAAGACCCAGTCCTGTCACTATCACGGTGCCAGGACCAATTCCGTTCACGTCTACGAAGGCTATCCCATGGCACTATGGGGCAGATGTATGTTACGAAGGTAAAAAGCAGGAAGTTGAGTCGTCAGTCAGCCCAAATATTGATAACGTAGGGGGTGTAGGGGGCTTTACAAGGAGTGGAAGGTTGTTCGCTCCCCAAACCTTGAGAAGTGATAAAGAGGCTGAAGCCGCAGCAAAGGCTAAAGGTAAACAGGTGGTTGAAAATGCGCCTACACCTAAAGCAGAGACAAAGATTACTTTTGATAAGGAAATGGAAGAATTTATGAAGATAATCAAGAAAAGCGATTATAAGATTGTGGACCAACTGAATCAGACCCCTTCAAAGATTTCAATCTTGTCACTATTGATGTGCTCTGATGCGCATCGGCAGGCGTTGTTGAAAGTGTTGAAGAGTGCATACGTTCCACAAGAAATTACTGTTAATCAGCTCGAGGGCGTAATCTCCAATGTTAATGTTAGCCATGGCTTGGGCTTTACAAGTAGAGATTTGACTGTTGAAGGAAGAAACCACAATAAGGCTTTGTATATCACGATGGAGTGTAAGGGCGCAGTGTTATCTCATGTACTGGTAGACACTGGTTCATCACTCAATGTCTTGCCCAAGAAGGCATTAATGAAGCTGGAAGTTGATGGTTTGATCTTAAGGCCTAGTGAGTTGGTGGTCAGAGCATTCGATGGAACTAGACGATCTGTGTTTGGTGAGGTGGAATTGCCCGTACAAATTGGACCACAGGTATTCAAATCCACGTTCCATGTAATGGACATACAACCTGCATATAGCTACCTATTGGGACGCCCTTGGATTCACGGAGCCGGGGCTGTTACTTCTACTCTACATCAAAAGCTGAAGTATGAGTTTGAAGGGCAGGTTGTGACGGTGAGTGGGGAAGAAGACATCTTTGTGAGTCACTTGTCCACGTTCAAGTACATTGAAATGGATGGGGAAATTCATGAGATGTTGTGCCAATCATTTGAAGCAGTCAATATTGATGATGCACCTGAGTCTTCTTCTGTACCAGTTGGGGCTGGTACCTCCATTTCATCTTACAAACAAGCTGTCGAAGTCGTCAGGGCAGGCAACGCCCAAGGTTGGGGCAGGCTGATAGAGACCCCAATGAAGGAAGACAAATTTGGTATTGGTTATCATCCCTCTACAACTTCAGATGCGGGGAGCAGGGGACCCATTACTTTCAATAGTGGGGGAATTATCTACACGGACCAGTCTTGTGCGGCCACAGAGGATAGTGTTGACAGTGATTGTGACCTGGACAACTGGGTACGCCCTCATGCTCCGGGACAACAAGTGCAGAACTGGTTCGTTGAAGAAGTCATCCGGGTTACTCTTCAGACAGAGTAATTTTTCTTTGTTTTTTTCTAACCATAATGCATGTCAAAATCTTGCGCTCTGCCCAAGGCGTATAGATTCATTTGTAGGGCCACCATGGTTGCATTTGCAATGTTTAATCATTAATAAAGGAAATTTTGCAATCAAATTTTGTTCCCTGTCTTTCAGTTTTTATTTTTGCACAAAAAAAAATAAAATGGCAATGTTTCATTTTCTTTTGTTTTGCTTAAAAATAAATTCTAAAATAAGGCATGAACCTGTTCATGCAGACTTGATCCTCCGGATACCACTGATAACGATTTTGATATGACTATGTATGGCTTTGACAATCCGATTTATCAAGCCGAAGAAGGGGATGAGAAAGATTGTGAACTCCCTGAAGAACTGGCCAGATTGTTGAAACAAGAGGAAAGGGTCATCCAGCCTCACCAGGAGACTGTAGAAATCATCAATATTGGTTCCAAGGATGCCAAGAAAGAGATCAGGATTGGTGCCAGCTTGCAAGCAGATGTGAAGAAAACTTTGACTGAAATGTTGCGCGAGTATGTTGACATCTTCGCCTGGTCGTATCAAGACATGTCGGGGTTGGATACGGATATTGTCGTGCACAGGCTGCCATTAAGAGAAGAATGTCCGCCAGTCAAGCAGAAACTTCGTCGGACTCACCCCGACATGGCTTTAAAGATCAAGGAGGAAGTCCAGAAGCAGTGGGATGCTGGTTTTCTTGCTGTGACAAAATATCCTCCGTGGGTAGCCAACATCGTGCCAGTACCGAAGAAAGATGGAAAAGTGAGAATGTGTGTGGATTATCGAGATCTTAATAAAGCTAGCCCGAAAGATGATTTTCCACTACCTCATATTGATGTGCTGGTCGATAATACAGCTCAATTTTCTGTGTTCTCCTTTATGGACGGGTTCTCCGGGTACAACCAGATCAAGATGGCACCTGAAGATATGGAGAAGACCACGTTCATTACTCCGTGGGGTACATATTGTTATAAAGTAATGCCTTTTGGGTTGAAAAACGCAGGGGCAACGTACCAGCGGGCGATGGTGACATTGTTTCATGACTTGATTCATAAGGAGATCGAATGTTATGTGGATGATATGATTGCCAAGTCGAGAACAGAAGAGGAACATCTGATTAACCTGAAAAAGCTGTTTGAAAGGTTGAGAAAGTTCCGTCTGAGATTAAATCCAAACAAGTGCACGTTTGGGGTGCGTTCTGGAAAGTTACTGGGTTTCATTGTGAGCGAAAGAGGAATCGAGGTTGATCCTGCCAAGGTGAAAGCAATACAAGAAATGCCTGAACCGAGAACAGAAAAAGAGGTTTGTGGTTTCTTGGGTAGATTGAACTACATTGCAAGGTTCATATCTCACCTAACAGCCACGTGTGAGCCAATATTTAAATTGTTAAGGAAAGATCAAACGGTCAGGTGGAATGACGATTGCCAATTGGCACTCGATAAGATAAAAGAATACTTGCAGGAACCTCCGATTCTAATGCCTCCAGTTGAAGGGAGACCGCTGATAATGTATCTGACAGTGCTTGAAGGTTCCATGGGTTGTGTTCTCGGTCAACATGACGAGACAGGTAGGAAGGAGCATGCTATTTACTACCTGAGCAAAAAGTTCAATGATTGTGAGTCTCGATACTCAATGCTTGAAAAGACATGCTGTGCGCTTGCATGGGCCGCTAAGCGATTGAGGCAATATATGGTTAGGCACACAACCCTGTTGATTTCAAAAATGGATCCTATCAAGTACATTTTCGAGAAACCAGCATTGACAGGCAGAGTTGCACGGTGGCAAATGGTCTTGACAGAGTATGACATTCAGTACACTTCACAAAAGGCCATCAAAGGAAGTATCTTGTCCGACTATCTTGCGCAACAGCCGATTGATGATTACCAACCCATGAAATTTGACTTCCCTGATGAGGACATCATGTTTCTCAAAGCTAAAGACTGCGAGGAACCACTTCCGGAGGAGGGGCCAGACCCTGAATCCAAATGGAGTCTGATGTTTGATGGGGCTGTCAATATGAATGGGTGCGGAGTTGGAGCAGTTCTTATCACGCCGGAAGGTGTTCATATGCCTTTCACTGCACGAATAACTTTCGGATGCACCAACAATGAAGCAGAGTACGAAGCTTGTATAATGGGGATCGAGGAGGCGGTTAATCTACGGATTAAAACCCTTGATATATTCGGTGATTCAGCTTTGGTAATCAATCAAGTGAAAGGGAGTTGGTACACGCACCAAGCAAATCTAGTGCCGTATAGAGATTATACAAGGAGATTGCTGACATTTTTCACAACAGTGAAACTGTACCATATTCCTCGGGATGAGAATAGGTTCGCTGATGCCTTGGCCACTTTGTCTTCCATGATCAAAGTGCAAGGATGGAACCATGTACCTAAGATTGAGGTAACCCGCCTTGACAGACCAGCATTTGTGTTTGCGGTTAATGCAGTGTCTGATGACAAGCCATGGTTTCATGACATTAAGTGTTTCTTGAAAAGTCAAGAGTACCCGCCCGGGGCATCGTCCAAAGACAGGAAGACGTTGAGAAGGTTAGCTGATAGTTTCTTCTTGAACAAAGATGGCGTGCTGTATAAAAGAAATTTTGACACGGTCCTGCTTAGATGTGTGGATAGACATGAAGCAGACCTGTTGATGATTGAAGTGCACGAAGGCTCTTTCGGTACCCATGCCGGAGGGCATGCAATGGCTAAAAAGTTGTTAAGATCGGGATATTATTGGTTGACTATGGAGTCAGATTGTTGCAAATATGCCCGCAAATGCCATAAATGCCAGATCTAAGCAGACAAGGTGCATGTGCCTCCAAATCCGTTGAGTATCATGTCGTCGCCTTGGCCGTTTGCCATGTGGGGCATTGATATGATCGGAAAGATTGAGCCTACAGCTTCCAATGGTCATCGTTTCATCTTGGTGGCAATTGATTACTTCACCAAATGGGTTGAAGCCGCATCCTATGCCAATGTTACAAAACAAGTGGTCGCTCGTTTCTTAAAACGGGATATCATTTGCCGATATGGAGTTCCCGAAAGAATCATTACTGATAATGGTTCTAATTTGAACAATAAGATGATGGCTGAGTTATGCCGGGACTTCAAAATCGAACATCACAATTCTTCTCCGTACCGCCCAAAGATGAATGGCGCGGTCGAAGCGGCCAACAAAAATATCAAGAAGATTGTGCAGAAGATGGTTGTCACGTACAAAGATTGGCATGAGATGTTACCATTTGCTTTGCATGGGTATCGAACGTCGGTACGCACGTCCACTGGGGCAACCCCATTCTCACTCGTATATGGTATGGAGGCATTGTTGCCGGTTGAAGTAGAGATTCTGTCCCTCAGAGTCATGATGGATGTTAAGCTAGATGAGGCTGAATGGGTACGAGCCAGATTTGATCAGCTGAGCCTTATTGAGGAAAAGCGATTGGCGGCTGTATGTCATGGGCAATTATACCAGCGCAGAATGAAGCAGGCATTTGACCAAAAGGTGCGTCCTCGGGTTTACAAAGTCGGAGATGTGGTACTCAAAAGGATCCTTCCTCCCAATACAGATCACAGGGGCAAATGGACTCCTAATTATGAAGGTCCATTCGTGGTTAAAAAGGTCTTTTCGGGCGGAGCTTTATTGCTTACAACCATGGATGGCGAAGACTTTTCATCCCCTGTCAACTCGGACGTAGTCAAAAAATACTTCGCATGAATAGACCCGCTGGATAATAAAAATAAAAAAATCCAGGCAAAAAAGGGCATCCCGGCGAACCAAAAACAGAATAAGGTTCGGGCAAAAATTAGGGATATAATTGAAAAATTGTACACCCGGTAAGTTGAAAACCCGAAAGGGCAACTTAGGCAAAAAAGGGTATCCTGGTGGATCGAAAACCTGAAAGGGCGGTCCACACAAAAGAGGGATTTAAGCGAATGACTACGGTGTGAGTTATCTGTACCCCATTATCGTTTGAACAACTGACATTCTGAAAGATAGGAATCGGCCTGATCATTCCTCAGAAGGCAAGGTTGGGGAGTTTTGAAGACATACTGGTCATAACAGAATGGAAAATCAGTGGAATTCCGTTTTCAAATTGCCATTAGGATAGTTTCTTTTCTCAATTTTCAGCGATCACCTCTTTCCAGGGATTGCTTCCTGATGTAATTGCCTATTCTGGGCTCTCAGTCAATAAATTGAATTTCAATAAAAAGCTTTCTATTTTTGTTTTATTGCTTTGTTTGCAAAAACGTCCTAATTTTTGATAAAACATTGCATTTGAAAACATGGCAGCCTTGCAATAACATGCGCAGAAAAAACATTTGAAATTACTTCAAATGTTGAATACTCCCGGATGGTGGATTCTAGCCACGCAATATTCGTGGCATGTGGGCATATTCTTTTGTTGCAGGTAGCAGGTGCAGATGATTTTAAGCACAAGACCAGTAATAAATCACCCCACGCAAAAGACTGGGGCAATTATGGGTAAGGAGATCGGCGTTCATCATTCGGTCGACGATTGTTCATAACGGGTCGATATCAGTGAATTAAGTTCAACTGGGTACCGTTGCATCTTATTAAGTCGATTCTCTCATACAGTACTTCCAACAGCTATAAGCTTTTCTGTGTCGATAACGGTCACAAGTTCCCCCAAAAGAGTGGTCTCGTCGATACCGAAACTGATGGTCATTATCCCCAGCGAAGTCGCAGGAGTTTGAAGAGGCTAAATCTTCTGTAAAATCCTCTTATGACATCTTCTTTGGGGACAAATTGTTGGTTTGTCCAAGCATAGGGCATGTTTGTTTCCCCAGCATGAAGTGTTGATCGTCCCCAGTAGAGTTCGAGGACAGTTGGTCTTCTGTAAAATCCTCTCAAAAGGCATTCCCCAGCACGAGACGTTTTAAAGCAGTTTCCTCCAGCAGAGTTTGCTATAAACTCGTCATCCCTAACGGAATTGTCTAAAGGGAAACTCGCCTAACATGGGGCATTGTGGTACTTATCCTAAGCTTGACAGTCATATTCTTCAGCAGACTACTGTGGATTTGCTTTGGGTTTCCCCAATAAGGACTCCTTCCTAGCAAGTTGCAGTGGAATGTTCTAACCAGGATTTGCATATCCCTGGCAGAGTAGCCCTGATTCCCAGCAAGATCGTATCTCTGGTCATTGTATCCCCCACAGAGGTCAGCATCGAATCTTGTCAGCAATACTTCCCAGCTGAGTTGTTGTTCTCCCTGCAGAGGTTTATAAGATCGGCAGAATCTATTCCTCCACAAGGATGGTATAGTCTTTCCCCAGCCGGGTCAAAAGGTGGATAACCCCTACAAAGGGTCTTGGATTGGATAGATCCCCAAAGGTGGATAACCCCTAGTAAGACGCCATGCAAAGAAATTCTCATCCCCAGCGGAATCGCTGTGACCAGAATTCATTCCCCCAATAGATGAAGTGATTCCTGGCAGATTTATTATTCTTCAAGTCCAATTTATTTTTGGCAAGCTTGACAGTTCGAAGCAGACGGATTGTTCATTCATTCTCCAGTGGAGAGGTTATCCTTTCAGGAGTCTCCAAAGTCAAATCATTGGTCTTTGCTCCTCAGCAGAGTCAGCAGAGATGTCTGACATAGATGCAGAGAGTAATACAATTTTGCTAATTCTAAAAGTCCAACAGTGGATTGGCAAAAGTCCGTCTTCGGGTGGCAAAAGTCCAACAGTGGATTGGCAAAAGTCCATCTTCGGGTGGCAAAGCAGCAAAAGTCCAACAGTGGATTGGCGAAAGGTCCATCTAAGGGTGGCATATTCTAAAAGTCCAACAGTGGATTGGCAAAAGTCCGTCTTCGGGTGGCAAAAGTCCAACAGTGGATTGGCAAAAGTCCATCTTCGGGTGGCACGAAGCTGCAAAGTCCACCAGTAGCGTGGCAGGCCAGTAGTCGTCTGGAGTTGCATAAAAGACATTATTAAAGTCCACCAGCAGCGTGGCAAGCCAGTAGTCGTCTGGCGTCGTTCAAAAGACATTATCAAAGTCCACCAGTAGCGTGGCAGGCCAGTAGTCGTCTGGAATTGCATAAAAGACATTCTTAAAGTCCACCAGCAGCGTGGCAAGCCAGTAGTCGTTTGGCGTCGTTCAAAAGACGTTATCAAAGTCCACCAGTAGTGTGGCAGGCCAGTAGTCGTCTGGAATTGCATAAAAGACATTATTAAAGTCCACCAGCAGCGTGGCAAGCCAGTAGTCGTCTGGCGTCGTTCAAAAGACATTATCAAAGTCCACCAGTAGCGTGGCAGGCCAGTAGTCGTCTGGAATTGCATAAAAGACATTCGTGAAGTCCATCAACAGTATGGCAAGCCAGTAGTCGTCTGGCGTCGTTCAAAAGACAGATCTTTCCTACGTTTCATCGAAGATTCAATCCAGCAGTATTGTTGGGTTTATATCCCTTTTCTTCTTCATCACCTAGAGCAAATTTTTGGTTATATTTGGTATTCAATCACTATATACCTTGAAAGTCCGAAAGCAATTGCTTTCAGGCATTCAGGTCTACAGCGCTTGAATAGGGGCAGCTGTAATACCCCAAAATTTGCTCTCCCTCTTTGTCATCATAGCATGGCATTATCATTTATCATATCATATCCATCTCATTAGCATTGCATTGCATTTAACATAGAAAAATGAAGCATGGCATCCTTCTTACCATCAGGGCATATGATCAGGTGGAAGGTGGACAGTCAAGGGATCATTCAAAGCACAAAAAGGTCAATCAAGTGCCCTCAAGGCAAGCCAAGAGGTTTTTCATGTCTCATACCATCTCAATTGATCATCCACAACCTCAAGGATGAGAGATACAATGGGAGATTGAAGCATTACATCTTTCACTATGCAAGAGGTTCAAAAAACTGAAGGAAAACCCTTAAAAGAGATAGCTCATTGATCCAAAATCATCCTCAAATGGCATATATCATCATCCTTTAAGAAGGTACACAACATACTCTGAGGAATTTGAAATTGAAGACTGCACATTTTTCTCCTAGGAGGTGGGCACCAAAACTAGGGTTTCCCATTAAATCAGGGAATCTTTGATTTTTTGGACAAAACTTGATGTCATGGTATTCTACATGTTCTTAAGTGTATGTGTATGGAAAATTGCCTCTCAATTGGTTTTGGAAGTGTTTCAATTGGAAGAAAGATCAGAAATCAGGAAAATTGGGGCCAGGTCAAATAATCAGAGGAAAACGTCAACTCTTGACTTTTTGAGCCCAAAATCATGAAATTCATGTTACATATGTCCAATTTACAAAATTTGGTCAAGAAACTCCAAAGGAATCATGAAAAAATCAAGATGTGGAAAGTTGCCATTTTTGGATGAAGAAGGGTTACTAAAAATAGCAAGTTTTGGCCATTTTGCATCAGAGTTTGAGCCAAGGCCATTTAAAATTGAAACACCAAATGAAAATTCCACTCGGCCACAACAAAATATCTTGTTTCAAGCTTCAAATCCATGTGTAGAACATCTCCATTGGATAAAAATTGAGTGAGATATGGATGATTAAAGTTGGGGAAAACTAGGGCAAAATGCAAGTCAGCTTGGTCAATTTTCAGGTCACGCGCGTGTCATTTTCAGAAACACATGGTGGGCCAAATGTTTAGATCAATTACTCATGGTTAGAGGCCTCAAATGAAAAATCTTTCAACATGAAAGTTGTTCCTCTATGTGAGATCTTTAAGATTGGTGTTCATGTTTTTTTCATTTGATCAAAGGTCAAGAAGTTATGTTGAGTCCAATGTGCTATGATCATGCTGAGAACCTAGGTGCCATGTTACCTTGTTAACCAACCTTTGCCACGCCCTCATACCAGTCTCAAGCTTATGTGTTATAAGTCATTTTGCAACTTACTCCAAACCCCATTTCAATTCAATTTTCATATCAAAGTTGTCCTATTACATCCCCTCTTTCCAATGTCTCCAAGAACTCATTAGATCATCCACAATGCCAAGAGAAAATCACCATTAAACATCCATGTTTGCATTATTTCCAAACTGTCACAAAAAAAACCAGAAAAATGAATGTTGTTGTTGTGGTCTCAGTTTGCCCGTGCATTGCTCACTCTCCAACTCTTTCTTCATTTAACCAAACATTCATCACATGTCCATGCACATGAGCACGTGCATTACATAAAAATAGAAAGAACAACTTGCTGAGCAAGTTTCACCTACACAAGCCGTGCCATTTCACCTCTCTTCACCTCCACCATAGTTTATCATGGGTTATCATCACCATAGCTTTGCTCTCCCTAACTAACTTGACTCAGTTAGTTAGGGATGACTCAGTTAACCAACTTGACTCACCCTAACTCAACTCATTTAACCGTGGTTAGTTCACCTTATAAATAGAAATCACACACTCTAACTTCATTTGGACACAGATTCACTTCAGAAACACTTTCTTCTTCTCTCTCGATTCCACCATTGCCACTGATTTTTGAGCTCTACCTTGTTCATTCCACTTCAACAATCTCTCTGATTCTCTCAAGTTCTCCACAGTGATACTTGTTTGGAGCTTGGTTTCAACCTCTTCTCCATTGAATCATCATCAAGTTCTACATCCCAGCCTTTATTTGGCCAAGTGAAGATTGTAGAAGAGACAAGACCTCTGGTTTTCTGAAGAACACTTCAAGGTTTCAAAACTTCAGGTACGAATCTCCACCATTATAGACCTAATGTGAAGTTGTTTTCAGGTTCTTGAAGCTTCTTATAAGCTCAAGAACTTGCCTGGCTAGTTGATAGGCCTTTAGAGGCATAGACTAAATGTTAGGGCAAATTGTTTTGGCTCGGTTTGTGTTATGCGTGCATGATCTATGAAAACTGATTGCATATTCATGATGTGTGTGAGCTCGGCTTCATTTGGTATTTCATTTGTGGATTTCTGGAGAAATTAAGGTTGCAGACGGTGGTGGTTTGGTCGGAGAAGGTGACCGGAGATCACCTCCGGCCGGTGACTGTTAGAACTAGGGTTTATGCATGTTATAATCTCATCCGTCCATTTTTCATGATCGTATGGTCCAAAAGGTGCCAACGCATTAAAATCCATGTGCGTGTCACGTGTGTTATTTCTGATTTCATTTAAGCATGGTGTGGCATGGTACATGATAGTAAGGGTGTTCATGCGTGCGCGTGCGTTGATTTGGCATACTTTGACTTTGGCTTGACTGAGACCTCATCCAATGGTTATTAATGAGTCAATTTTGTTGACTGAGTGTGCATGGTTATTGGTGTGGATTGCGCAGAATTGGACTTAAGACATTTTGATATTCACACCTCCTCTTTTTAAAGCCCAATAATGTTGAACTGAAATTTACTATGTCTGCACCCCACACTTGCTTTTCATTTCATTTTAATTTTTCTATTTTTCTACACGTTTTCTTTTTAATTTTTAAAAATACTAAATAGCATCATAAAATTCCACAAAAATTCATGAGCCTTCTTAAAACATTTAGAAATTTTTTCATGATCTTGTTTCTTGATTTTATGACCTTTTTGCCCCTGTTCCATAATTTTCTTTGAATTTCTTTGGTGTGCATTCTTAATGTGGTACATGATTTTGTTTAATTTTGTTCTTGATCATTAAAAATTGTTTTGATGCTCTTCTTTTTTGTATTGAGTCATTAGCATCTTGAGGTATGTTAATTGATTTTTATTTTATTTTTTAGGTCATTTTATGGCATGTTTGGTGTTCACTTTTGTGCTACTTTGTATGATATGTCTATGTGACCTAAGTGCATTGTTTGACATCATTTTGCCTTGGTTCCTTGCATGCTACTTTGATATGTGATTCATCTCTGATTAGTGAACTTCAATACCATGTTTTCATAATTTTCATGAGGCCATTTGATTTTTTTTTGATGCATTTCATTTAAAGCATTATAACATGTCATATCATTGTAATCTTTTGTGCATGTTTACATGTTTTCTTTTGTGTATACTTGCATGATCATTTGCCTATTTGGTGAGCTACACTCTTGACATTATAGGACATAGATACATATCATATGTCATCTTTGCTTGTTGATTATCATTTGAACCTTGTGCACCTTTAACATGTTGTGTTTGCACTTTCCTTTGTTTGGAACTTCCATTTCAATCCTACTTCTTCTATCACTTCTTAAATGCCTTGATGTGCTTCATGAATACTTGTGAGAGTTTTGTGAATCATTTTTCATTTCATTTCAATTCTGATCCATGGATTACATGTTCCATTTATGCACATTTCTTCTTTTCTCTTTCATCTTTCATTCTCCCTTTTCTTATGATATCATGTTCTAATGTCATGGAGGATGTTTGTTGCCTATCCACTTGAGTTTGATTGATAATAACCATTTGTTTCCATATGATGTACATTCTGGTTGTGGCTCTAGGATTTGGTTTCTCATTTAATTCTTTTGAGTTTTATGATGCATTACATGTTCTTTTACTTCTTATACTTCTTATACATGTTTACTAACCATGTAGGGGCTTTGGTAAGTTTCAATTGAGTGTGGATAAGGAATCCACATTCAACTTCTATCCTTTCTCTTTTACAATTCCATTTTATGTTTTGTTAAGCACTTATGTGCTTTCTTTTAATAACTCATTACTTTCCTTTTTTGAATTACAATTCATCTTCTACTTTAGAAGTGAATTGTTTAATTCTTTCTTTCTTTAGACTTTAGGTTGAAACCTCACAAACCTTTAGGATCACTCCCTTTAATCTTCAATTATGATTGAGTCTTAGTCTATATAGGTTTTACCTTTTCTCCTCCCTTGAGTCTTCTATCTTCTCATCTCAAAGAAAATTCAAAATATCTAATAAAGGTAGGCACTTATTGCATTTAGGCCTTTCATATAAAGAAAAGATTATAAGGGGTTTTCTCTTGTAATCTTAGAATGTGTAGCATATAGCCCATCTTGGGTCAATGTGTTAAACATTTGATCTTGTATGAGGGACTTAAATGCAATACTTGTTGAAGGCATAAATAATAAAACACTTCTTCATTTCATAATTAACAAAAACACTTAATAAACACAAGTATGCTAGTGTGTTTGAACCTTGACAATTGGAACTAAGTGTGGGGGTCTTCTTCACCCTTAGTGTGCTTTCTTACCCATTCCATCTTGGAATGTGAGAATGCACACATTCCAATGACTAAGATTTGGATACACTATCATATGCAAACAAATAACAAAACACTTCTTTCTAAAAGACAAAAATAAACAATAACGTCTTTCCTTCGGGAATTCTTTTCTCACCTCATTCACTCTTAGCGTACGAACGCGCTTCTACTCGTTCTCTTGCAAGATGGTAACGCACTCGGACCAGCGAGCCTGCAACACCTGAGCTAGAACGTTAGCCATTCCCTAAAATACAAACAATCCATCCCTAGTGAGGGGAACTACGTCGCTCTGATTCTCATGCTCCCGATGAGATACGTAGGCAGTGGGGTAGGGCCCACGCGAGCACTTCTTTTATTTTCCCTACATTTGTTTCTCTTTCTTTCTTTCAGTTCCTTTTTTCCAGTATCCTTTTCTTACACCCTTTGATTGAAGCAGCAAGCGTGGATCCCATCGGGTACGATGGACGCGTGGGGGTGCTAATACCTTCCTCTCGCGTAACCGACTCCCGAACCCATTTCTCTTGGTCGCGAGACCACGCTTTTCCTTCTCTTCAGGTTTATGCGGTGTTTCCTTTCCCTCTCATGGGATAAATACACATTGCTGGCGACTCTGTTTCGGTGCCACTTTCGCGTTTGTGCTAGGATGAAAATCCCGGGAGCGACAACGGTATCGGGACTTATACAATAAGTGAGGCCCAAAGATGATTTGGTCAAAAAAAGGATTGGGTCTTACACTCTAATAGAGGCCCAAAGTGTTTTGAAAATAATTTATGAGGGTTGAATTAATCCAAAACCCTAATTTGTTTTCAAAATGTATTTAATTGAATAAAAATTCAATTAAAATGATCAAAAATTGTTTAACACATGGAAAACAAATTGTGATCTTGGATTAATGCTTCAAAAATTAAGTATTGACCTACAAAATAATTAGAAAGCATTAAAAGTTGCAAAATCAATGTAGAAAAAAAATATTTAAAATGTCAAAAACAATTAAAATATTAATTCTTTGCAAAAATATCAATTATATGAAATAAATAATATTTTTGGGATTTTTTGTGAAAATAAAATATTTTAACATTTTTGTGAATTATTAAAAAAAGAATCAACTCAAAATCATTAAAACTAAGAGAGTAATTAATTTTTGAATCAATTAAACAAAATCACAAAATTCAAATATTTGAATTTCTAAAAATGGCGCCAAGAACAAGCTGAAGAACACGCGCGTGTTCTTGGTTTCTCAGATTTGCATTTTCTATCCAATCTCCATGAATACGTAATCATATCATGCAATCCACATATCATTATGCTCGCCTCAACTTCACGATCATGTCTATGTACTTTAATTTCATTTAAATTAAACATACAACAAGAAATCACGAAGAGACCTCAAGAACCCTAATTTCTGCATGAAGGCTAGGATTTTTGATACACGATTCAAACAATGCAATTAATTGAGGGAAAACATTCCATGCATGATTATGAACATATGGCCAAATTATTGTGCGAGGAAATATGCATAGATTGAGAGATGACCAAGTATGTGCTTACCTCCAAGTCGTGACAGCAAGTTCAAAGTGATTTTTGATTTGGAGGTGTTACAGATGAGTGGTGATGATCTGAACAGCTTCCCTACACCCTATGGATTGTGTTTGGATGGTTGGACTTGATTGAAATTGGCTGGATCATTTTGTGGCACCTCAGCTGCACTTTGGTTAAAACCTTGAGCAACCAGCTGGTGATTTTGTGAAATTGATGTTTCAGAAGTAATCTAAGTGTTTAATCAGCTCATATGTGATGTATGTGAGGTGTGTGAGTGATTGGTTTGATTGGAATTGCTCTCAAACTCAAAACCCGATAGTGACTTGCCTTAGAAGGTAAAATTGGAGTGAAAGAAGAGATTTTGAGGAAAGCATCTGTTAGATGGCTTTGGTGTACTCAAACTGACCACAATTGAGCTCTATTTATAGTAGAGCAAGTTTGTTTTGCAAGGAATAGTGCATGGCAGCTGGTAAGTAGGTTTGGCCAATGTTGTCCAATGAGAATTCAAGTCTCCTCTAGCCATTGACTAGAGGTTAGGGCACAGAGCTTTGGTTCCCTTGGTCTTGGATAAGTCTTGACTGATTTCAGATGAGAATGGCTCAGTCCATGCCACCTTGATGGTTTCATTGAATGCCTCATTCCAAATTTGAAGTCTTGTCCCTATTTTGGCAACTCTAGGTTCAACATGCTATTTCTTGTTCCATGGACTTTGGAGGCTTGGCTCAGTGATTGTCCCCTTTAGATTCAATCCTCTGAGGTGTCCAAGTGGATAGGAGCAATTGAATTTGGCTGATTTTGGCAAATCGACCAAAGTTGCAAATTCTGCCTTGCCTTGACAGATTTCAGCAAGGCAACTTGGCAATGTTGTATCTCATGGTGTAGGTTGAATTTGGCAATGTTCTTGGCCATTTTGGAAAGCTCTTTCATGATACAACAACTGTTTGAACAAGTTTGGTTTTGATCTCTTTTGATTCCAAGTGAAAAATCCCCCTACATTTGGCAAAAAGTGAGGCAGAATCTGACTTAGTGAAAATTTCACTAAGTGTTGGAAAAAGTGACATTTTCACTTTTCAGCCACTTTGATCACTCTATAACTCAAAATCCTTAATGAATTGGAATGACTTGTAGTTGAAGTTTTTGTAGGTGATAATGAGGGCTACAAATCCATCTTTGGATGAGAAAAAATGGCCTTGTGGTTTAGGAGTTATGGTCCTCCAAAGTTGGTACCTTTGCCACTTTATTTTTAACTTAGAAAAATTTCTAAGTTTTATGGTTACCCCTTTTACAAGTTATCTCACTTTTCTTGATTTTTCTTGATGAATGATGATTCAAATCATACATTAACATCATTTTAGGGTTAAAAATCCATTTTGGTGAAAAATCTCAAAAAGTCAAAGTTGACTTTTGTGCACAGTTGACTTTTTATCAGATGAATTCCAAACTGTGCAATTCTTCAGGAAATCATGTCCTTGACCTAAATCAAACTTGATGGACATGTTCCATGGGTGTCATAGGGTATATTCAATCATGTATTAGGGTTTGGGAGCATGTCTTGGTCAAAAGTCAAAGTTACAGTTGACTTTTCTCTTAAAACCCTAATTGTGGTGCAGATGAAATTGAGACTTGTTGCTCAAACTTCTTGGATCAATCCATGGTTCCAAATGGATCAATATGGTATATTAGAGACCCTCACATCATGTCTTGAGGTCTTGGCTCATGGTTTGTCCCAAAAGTCAACTTAGGGGTGAATTAGGTCAAGAAACCCTAATTCTTGATTTTTGATGAATGCATCCCCTGAGGCAAAATTGACTTGATGCATGGGTTCATGAGGTTCCATGAAGTATATTAGGTTATGTTTTGGATCATTGCCTTGTGCCCATATGAAAATTTCCATCTGGAGGCCCTGGTCGACCAAAACCCTAATTTGGTGACACTGTCGATCTTGAGATTTGATCCACCTAGAAGGGAGCAGCCTTGTGCTTAATCCTTGAAGTGGGAGTCTTTTTTGATCCATTGTGGATATTTAAGAGATTAGACAAGTTGAAGATCATGTCATTTCTTGATTGATCCTTTGTCTAAGCACTCAGAGAGGGCTTGAAACCCTAATTTTGATTATATTGGATGCTCACCCATCTTTGGGGAGGCTGATGAAGCATGATGGTTCATCCATATTGTGATGATGATTTTCACAATGATGGGAAATCTAAGTGGTCAAAATTTGGGGTATTACAGATTCCCCTATTTAATCTTCTTGGACCCGAAGGTGTGAATGACGAAGGGATTCGGGCATTCGGGGTGCAAGAGGATTAAATATCGGAATACCCGAAATTTTGATGGTGGTTATGAATGGTAGCTTACGCATTCATCTTCTTTAGCTAAGCAATGATGCTTAGAAAAGGTAAACTTCCCCTCGATCCTGGTCTCCTACCAAGGAACTGGTCTCAGTTTTCTTTTGAAATAAACTTTCCCTCGATCCTGGTTTCCTACCAAGGAACTGGTCTCAGTTGTGGAAACAAACTTCCCCTCGATCCTGGTTTCCTACCAAGGAACTGGTCTTAGTCTCTGAAATGAACTTCCCCTCGTTCTTGGTTTCCTACCAAGGAACTGGTCTTAGTTTCTGATTTAAACTTCCCCTCGATCCTGGTTTCCTACCGAGGAACTGGTCTTAGTTTTTTTTTTGTCAATAAACTTTACTGACAAGGGACGCTATTCGTAGCGGCTTTCCTTCAAACTTCTCGCCGAATTTTCCTGGGGAGATGTCATTTGAGTGGAAAAAGTTTTGATGTCAGACTTGCTGGGGAACCCATTCGTCTGAGTTGTAGAGGTACACAAACTTCTCTGTTTTGGAGACGCCATTTGTCGATTCTACTGGGGAAAGCGAGTCTCTTGAGAGACTGTTTTCGTTTGGGGTTACATCATACTTTTCTCGGGATCTTCCCGGAGAAATGCTATATGATGGGATCCAATTTTGAGGTGCCAATGACCTTCTCATCAGTGGTTTTTCGGAGCAAAACTGGCGTGCTGCCGAATCTCTGATCACGAGGCTTTCTCTGTGGATTTTCCTTAATCCGGGAAAGCAAGGATATCATCTTCAATGGCGAAGAGTGATGCTTATTGAAAGTTTTCTCTGGCTTTTCAGAGGTTCAAGTTATCAAAGTGGTCAAGGACCAACTTCTTTCCAGAATTAAACTGGAAGCGAGGTTGTTCAGACACAGTATTTCCTGACGAGGCAAGAACTGACAACTCGATTGAGAGGACTTCTACCACTAGGGGACAGGACCTACTAGAGTGATAGTGATGCAATATGAAATGTGAATGCAAATAAAAAATGCATGATGTATGTATGTATGTGCTGACAAAACAGACGCAACATACAGACTAAGAGATGAACACAATTGGATACTCGGCCATCGCGGGGCGAAGAAGTACCGTTGATTCAAAATAGCAATTCCACCTTGCTTAGGAGAGATAGTCCCGTTGGGAGCTATGTTGATCGGGCTTAGGAGATGAGAACTCGACCGAGGTTGTCAGACGAAACAAGGTCTCTGACACAGTGGATCCCTTCATTCAGGCGAACTGGTTTAGAAGAAGTACTTTGATTCTGCATTTTGAAGTTCGCTTACTTCGGGAAAAGCGATCGATGTTCTTCTGATGTTCAACAGTCAAAAGAAATGCCATCTTTAATTTAAAAGCAGAAAAAGTTTAACAAGTAAATTCATTTTTGTTTTATTTCAAGAATCGCTGATTAAGTTTAAACAACGTCGTTCTGTAAAGCTAAAACAAGTAAAGAATTACAAACAAAAGCACAAGGGCTCAAATTTTATTGATAAGATGGAGATCAGCCAAACGCGTGATTCCAAAGAGTATATACAAAGTTAGAAAATGGTAATTTACAGGGAAAAGGGCTACGTTGAAACATAACGACCACTATCCTTCTACCAACTTTGAGTTCGGGACATCCTGAGCTTCCATCGAAGATGACCTTTGACTGGAGATTTCCTCCGATAGATGATGTTGTAACTGCTGCTGAGGGACTTGCCTCTGTTGAACATAGTTACTTGCCATTATCCCTAATTTTTGCCTGGATTGTACTATGAGATTTCCAATCCATCGGGATGATTTTTTTCATGTCTCTAACTTTTGCCTGGACCGCCCTTTCGGGTTTTCAATCCACCAAGACGTTTTTTTTTAGGCGAAGTATTTCTTGACTACATCAACATTCGTGGGGTAGGCAAATTCCTCTCCGTCCATGGTTGCAAGTCTCAAGGCGTCGCCTGAGAAAGCTTTCGTGACCACATAGGGGCCATCATAATTTGGGGTCCATTTGCCCCGAGAGTCAGTGAGAAATGATTGTATCTTCTTGAGCACGAGGTCTCCTTTTCTGAAAATACGAGGTCGGACCTTTTTGTCGAACGCCCTTTTCATTCTCTGTTGATATAACTGACCGTGGCATAGTGCTGTGATTCTCTTTTCTTCGATCAGGTTCAGTTCGTCGTGTCGACTTTGACACCATTCAGCTTCGGTGAGCTGAGCTTCCATCAATACCCGGATTGATGGGATCTCTACTTCTATGGGGAGAACTGCCTCCATGCCATATACTAGAGAGAAAGGGGTTGCCCCTGTTGAAGTACAGACAAATGTGCGATAACCATGAAGAGCAAAGGGTAGCATTTCGTGCCAATCTTTATAGGTTACAACCATCTTTTGAACGATCTTCTTGATGTTCTTGTTAGCCGCTTCTACCGCTCCGTTCATCTTGGGTCGGTAGGGAGATGAGTTATGGTGTTCGATCTTGAACTCTGCACACAACTCTTTCATCATCTTATTGTTCAAGTTAGATCCATTATCAGTAATGATCTCGCTTGGAACACCATAACGGCAGATGATATTGTTTTTGATAAATCGGACCACCACTTGTCGGGTTACATTGGCGAATGACGCTGCTTCGACCCACTTGGTGAAATAGTCAATGGCCACCAGGATGAACCGATGTCCGTTTGAAGCCTTGGGCTAAATCATACCAATCATGTGGATTCCCCATATGGAAAAAGGCCACGGGGAAGAAAGAACTTTGAGATGTGATGGCGGTACATGAATTTTGTCGGAGTATATCTGACACTCGTGACACCTCCTCATGTACTTGTAGCAGTCGGATTCCATGGTCAACCAATAATACCCGGCCCTGAGAATTTTTCTCGCCATTGTGTGTCCGTTGGCATGAGTGCCAAAGGATCCTTCATGAATTTCTTTCATGAGCATGTCTGCTTCTGGTCTGTCGACACATCGGAGCAAGACCATGTCAAAATTTCTCTTATAAAGAGTGTCACCGCTCAGGAAGAAGTTTCCAGCCAATCTTCTGAGGGTTTTCCTGTCTTTTCTGAGTGCCCCAGATGGGTACTCTTGTTTCTGAAGGAAGCATTTGATATCGTGATACCAAGGTCTGTCGCCTATGACTGCTTCAATCGCGAAGATGTAAGCGGGTCGTTCAAGGCGCATGATGTCGATCTTAGGTATGTCATTCCATCGACCTACACTAATCACGGAAGAGAGAGTGGCTAATGCATCAGCCATGTGATTCTCATCACGAGGGATGTGATGAAAGTCGACTCTGTTGAAGAAGGGTAACAACCTTCTTGCATAGTCTTTGTAAGGAATCAATCCTGATTGGTATGTGTTCCAATCTCCTTTTATCTGGTTAATAACCAGGGCTGAATCGCCGTATACGTCTAAGTTTTTGATCCTTAAATCAATCGCTTCTTCGAGACCCATGATACATGCTTCGTATTCGGCCTCGTTGTTCGTACATTTGAACGTAAGTCTAGCAGTGAAAGGAATGTGGGTACCCTAAGGGGTAACAATGATTGCCCCAATTCCGTTTCCATAATGATTGACTGCTCTGTCAAAGATAAGTCCCCACTGGGAACCTGGTTCTGGCCCTTCACTGGGTAGCGGTTCATCGCAATCTTTCATCTTTAGATACATGACATCTTCGTCTGGGAAGTCAAACCTGATTGATTCTTGATCGTCAATCGGTTGATGAGCCAAATGATCGGCTAAAATACTTCCTTTAACGGCTTTCTGAGCATGGTACTCTATGTCATATTCTGATAGTAACATCTGCCAACGGGAAATCCTTCCCGTGAGAGCAGGTTTTTCGAAAACGTACTTGATTAGATCCATTTTGGAGACCAACCAAGTAGTATGACGAATCATGTACTGGCGAAGACGTTTGGCTGCCCAAGCCAAAGCGCAACAAGTTTTCTCAAGCATCGTGTACCGAGTCTCGCAGTCGGTGAATTTCTTGCTTAGATAGTAAATGGCAGACTCTTTCCATTTAGTTTCGTCTTATTGGCCAAGTACACATCCCATTGAGTCCTCTAGGACTGTGAGGTAAATGATCAGTGGTCTTCCTTCCACTAGAGGTGATAGAATCGGAGGATTCAACAGATATTCCTTGATACTGTCGAAGGCGGTTTGGCAATCTTCTGACCAAACGCAATCCTGGTTCTTTTTGAGTAACTTGAAGATCGGCGCACATGTCGCGGTCATAAGGAATATGAATCTGGAGATGTAGTTCAAACATCCCAGGAATCCTCTGACTTGTTTTTCAGTTTTCGGAGAAGGCATTTCTTGAATGGCCTTGACCTTGTCAGGATCAACTTCAATTCCTTTCTGGCTGACGATGAACCCTAGTAGTTTCCCCGAACGGACACCGAAGGTGCACTTGTTGAGATTCAAGCGGAGCTTGAATTTTCTTAGACGTTCGAACAATTTTGACAGATGTTCAACGTGCTCATCCTCTGTTCTTGATTTTGCAATCATATCATCGACATACACTTCGATTTCCTTGTGTATCATGTCATGAAACAGAGTAGTCATGGCCCTTTGATAGGTTGCCCCGGCATTCTTCAAACCGAACGGCATTACCTTGTAACAAAAGGTACCCCATGGGGTAATGAACGAAGTTTTCTCCATGTCTTTCGGCGCCATTTTGATCTGGTTATAGCCCGAGAATCCATCCATGAAGGAGAATACTTTGAACTTTGTTGTGCTGTCAACCAGCATGTCAATGTGTGGTAAAGGAAAGTCGTCCTTTGGACTTGCCTTGTTTAGATCTCTGTAATCAACACACATTCTGACCTTTCCATCCTTTTTGGGAACGGGTACGATGTTGGCTAACCATTGAGGATATTCAGATGTAGCGAGGAAACCCGCGTCAATCTATTTCTGTACCTCCTCTTTGATTTTGATGGCCATGTCCGGGTGAGTCCGTCTCAACCTTTGCTTTACTGGTGGACATTCCGATCTCAACGGTAAGTGATGTTCCACGATGCTGGTATCCAACCCTGGCATATCCTGATAGGACCAAGCGAATACATCGGGAAATTCTTTGAGAAGCTTTATCATACCCTCTCTGGCAGTTGGACTGAGCAGTGCTCCGATCCTGATTTCTTTTCTCTCTTTTTCTGAACCCAAGTTTACCGTTTCCAACGGCTCTTTGTGAGGTTCAATGGACCTTTCCTCTTGTCTGAGTAGTCGGGAGATCTCTTCTGGAATTTCGTCGTCATTTTCTTCTTCAGCCTCGAATACCGGGAACTCAAAGTTGGGAGAAGGCATCGGATCGTATGTTTCAACGGGGTTTAAAACAAGCAATCTGCATGACGTGATAATTCGTGTTTAGAAGAGATAGAGAAAATGTAAGTGTGTGCAGTGTTTTGATTTTACTGCTTGTTTTTATTATTGAATGTTTTTTAGGATTACCATTTTCTGAAAAAGCAAAAAGAGAAAACAGCAATTAATGCGGAAATTACAGAACGACGTTATTTTATTAATGAACAAGTCGAATCTTGAAACTACAGCCCTATAAAACAAAACTCTGTCGCTTTGGGCAAAGCGAAGAGGGAAGTTTACAGAAAACGAGCCCTATCAAAATATCCGTTTCACCTGGGCAGGGTGAAAGGTTAAAGATGGCAATTACTTTGACCGACGAACGACCTTCGGAACCTCGACGGTAACCCATTGGCGGCGAACTCCTCGGTGAATTACAAAGTCTGGCACCTTCCTTGATTTGTCTTCAGAAATGACGCTGATTTCTGGTAGAGTTGGATCATTGGAATCTGTCTCCCAAGCAGAATTGTCGTAGGAGAATTCCTCTGTTGCATTTTCCATAGCATTTGTGTTCTCAGCTGTATCTCCCCATCCAGTTGACTGGATATCTTCGAGCCTGATACGAGAGCTTTCAGGAGCAGTGTACTTGACCATAAAGTCGAATTTTCCACTCGGTTGTCCCAAGGTGTCCCACACTTTTTTGGAACTGGAGAAGTCATCCCTCTCGATGACGTTGACCTCGGGAAAAGCATAGTTGATGAATTCAAGTCCTGCAAACATTGCGAATTCATCTTCATGTTGAGTAGTTTTCAAATGACCTGAGTGTTGATCCCATGACAGGGTGGGGACACAGGTATTCTGTTCAATGACGCTCAGCTGAGTTTCATTGTTCGGCTGATTTTCTTGCCCCAAGTTTCCTGGGTAAGGCTGCCACATTGGCAGACCATCCATTGGGCCATAGTAATTGTGATCAAAGTTTTCTTTCATCAGAGTGTCTTCCTCTAATGAATTTGGCGGAGCACGACATCCTTCCGGATCACAATCTCTGTAGATCATTTCGACATCTGATCTTGGTATAAATCTCGGACTTTCTGTAGGAAAGCAAAAAGGCATAGGCACCTCTTCCTGAGACATATAGCCGTCCTTGTTAAGGTAGGACTTCCATTCTTCATCTGTGTTAGAGGGATCTTCCTCATTGATAGCATGAACTGTCTGAGACACTGGGTGAAGAAAACCTCCACTGTGGAAGAAGTTTTGAAGGGGATGAAGACTTTCATCATTGGCGGCTGCTGGGTACAGGTTGCAGAAAAACCAAGACCCTTCTTTGTTTTATTGTCAATAGGAATGACAAGCCGTCCCCATCCTGTCGTATCGGTACTCTCGACCGCTTTGATAGCATCTTTGTATGAAGAAATTGAAGTTCCTTCTTCGGATTAATCGTTCTTGCTCACCGATAGTGCTTGGAACTGAGTTCCAATAACCTCCTCGGGTTCTACACAAGCAGATGATGATAAGTTACTCACAAGCAAGGCTTGTTCCCCACAAACCGTGACAAGTTGATCGTTCTTGACGAACTTTAGCTTTTGGTGGAGGGTTGAAGTAACCGCTCCAGCCTGATGTATCCAAGGTCTTCCTAATAAACAACTGTATGTTGCCCGGATGTCCATGACCTGGAAAGTGATTTGGAAAGTGTGAGGACCAATAGTTATGGGAAGATCAACTTCGCCGATAACTGTTTTTCTGGATCCGTCGAATGCTTTGACGACGACCTCGCTGGTCCTCATCGGAGGGCCCTTAAATGATAATTGCGTCAAAGTGGACTTTGGCATAACATTCAGGGCTGACCCTGTGTCTACCAGTACGTTGGCTAAAGCATCGCCCTGGCAGTTAACTGTAATGTTGAGTGCCATGTTATGACGACGACCCTCTTCGGGTAATTCCTCATCACTAAATCCCAAATTGTTGCAAGAAGTGATGTTAGAGACAATGCTATCGAATTGTCTGATTGTTACATCCTGTTCCACAAAGGCTTGCTCCAAGACTTTCTGTAGAGCCTCTCTGTGTGCTTCTGAACTGAGTAACAGTGATAATACTGAGATCTTTGAAGGAGTCTGTAACAGTTGATCAACAATGTTATATTCACTCCTTTGGATGAGCTTTAGCATCTCATCCTTGTCTTTTGAAAAGTCGGGATTACCAGATTGACTGACTGGTGGATCAGGAATTTCCGCCTAAAGTTCATTTTCTTTGTTGGATTCTCCAACCCCTCGGTTGAAGATTCGACCGCTCCGTGTTACACGACTGATGTCTGCAATATTCACGACGGAGGGTAATGGAATTTCCTTTCCATTCTCGATTATTGTTGCACCGTATTTGTAAGGGATTGCCTTAGCTGATTCATACGGTAGGGCCCCCGGTAGATAGATGACTATGGGAACCTTCTGATTTTTCTGACCATCATAAGTAATCTCGATCTGTTCCTGGTTGGGAACTTTAGATTCGTCAAGTAGAGGAATGATGGCAAAAACATCCCTGGTCCTATGATGACCCGAGATTGTGACAACATCCTCAACTTGATCGGCAAGGTAGTTCGGCATCCAGTTGATGGGTCCAGAACCTGGATATGGACGAATTTCTCCATGATCGACCTGACCCTGAAGAGCTGCTCTCACAAGGTAACACCCTTGGTTACTTTCCGAACAGACGCTACAACTGTCATAGTTGTGTGGTGGCACCTGGCCGCGCCCACTTTGAATACAATGTAACCTCACTAGGTTACCTTCCATTGATCGGACATCCTGACTTTGACGACGAGTAGGATTCCTGTTATTGATACTAATCTGCTGAGTATCTTTGTCCATATAGATTGGCATCCACCAGTGATTTAACAAGTTCTGAAGTGCCTCCTGGACAAGGGTACAACCTCGATCGTTTTCGCAACCCGCTTTACAATTTTGATAGTCATGTGATATTAAGAATCCAAGTCGGACCTGCTCAGCATGTAACTCTACCAGGTTGGTATTCATCAGGCGAATATCGAAGATCTGAACCATGTTGATTTGATAGGAGTTCCTATCATGGTAGTCTTGGATCCATCCAAGATCCATCTGACGCTGGAGGGCCTCTTGTATGAAAGAGCATCCTGTTTGTTTACCGAGCAAATCAGACAGGAACTGTAATCGTGCCGCGGCAGATTATGATACTGGCTTTGCCTTGAGTGCATCGCCACCAAGTTGACATTCATCGCACGGATGTCGTGGTTTTGAATGACGTTGGAATTCGTGTAAACCATGTTAACTCCACGAACTCGGTGCTCTTGGATCCATCCAAGATCCATTTGTTCCTGTAGAGCTGATTGCACTACCGAACATCCTTGGTTATCTTTAGAGCAGATATCACACTGGTGATAATCATGAGGTGCCACATGGCCATATCCACTCTGTCTACAATGCATCTTGACCAGATTGGTCTTTAACAAGAGTACATCGTGAATTTGATAGACATTGTTAGTCTCTTTCTCAATCAGATTGACTGCAGCTTTCTCGTGTTGAGGCAGCGGGTTCGTAAGAACATTAGGATTCGTATCTTTGAAAGATAAGAGCCCGCTCCTAACAAGCTTTTGCACGTCGGATTTGAAATTGAGACAAGTCTCAATGTTATGCCCTGAACCTCCTTGATGATAAGGGCATGTTTGATCCGCTTTAAACCAAAAAGGCGGATTTTCCGGAACTGAAAGGGGAGACTTAGTCTGAATGTGCCCCTTAGCCAGCAGTAACGGAAACAGCTCTGCGTACGTTACGGGTATAGGATCAAATCCTGGTGGCCGTATTGTACGGTTGTTGTTATACGGAGAACGAGCCTTCTGAAGAGGCTGTTGTGTCCTTTGTTAGTCAGGTTGGCTCTGCGCAACCTGAGGTTGATACATAGGAACAGGCGCGGGGCCGATAGCAGGAGTAACAGCTGTTACTGGCTGATAACGACGCCTTTGCTTTCCGAGAGAGATATTCCCAATATCTTGCTCTTTTTTCTTAGGGAGAGAACTACCGTATTTTTTAGTACCGCTCGTCGATCCAGTGTCTTTTACCAAACGTCCTTCTCGGACGGCTTCCTCAAGACGTACGCCCATGCCGACCATTTCGGTGAAATCACTGGGCGCACTGGCAACCATTCGGTCATAGTAAAATGAGCTTAAGGTCTTTAAGAAGATTTTTGTCATCTCTTTTTCCTCAAGAGGTGGACAAATTTGAGCGGCAATTTCACGCCACCTTTGAGCATATTCCTTAAAAGTTTCCTTTTCCTTTTGCGACATTGATCTGAGTTGATCTCTGTCGGGTGCCATGTCCAAATTGTATTTGTATTGTTGGACGAAGGCAGTACCAAGATCTCTGAATGTACTGATCGTAGTACGGTTTAAACCCATGTACCATTTGAGTGCGGCACCGGTTAAACTATCCTGGAAGTAGTGAATCAGCAGGTCCTGATTCTCCGTCTGAGCTGACATCCGCCGAGCGTACATCACCAGATGGCTTTGAGGGCAAGAGTTACCCTTGTACTTTTCAAAGTCGGGAACTTGGAACTTGTGCGGGACTTTCACATTTGGGACCAAGCAGAGGTCTGCGGCGTCCTTTCCAAATAGATCCTGACCGCGAATGGCTTGCAGCTCTTTCTGCATTTCCAAGAACTGCTCCTAGAATTCATCCATTCTGTCAAACATAGTTTCCTTCTTACCAGAAGGTGTCTGTGGAATCTGTCCTTCTGGGACAGTGTGCACCACAGGGGGTGGTACCGTGACTACGGCAGTAAGTCTTGGTGCCTCCCGAAGTTTGTAACCTTCAGGAGTCTTCAGTATGCCCCTAGCATCTTCGCTTTCCCGAAGTTTGTAACCTTCAGGCCCAGCGGATTCTGTTGCGATTCCCTGATCTTCAGTGATCGGCGGAACATATCCTTCCGGGATATAGTTAACAGGCATGCCCCAAGGACGATCTTTCGGCATCTGATACCTAGGATCATACTTTTTTATGATGGGCGTTGAGGTGATCTCTGAGATCACAGTTCTTTGTAGATGAGCTTCTGCCATGGCTTGCATGTCGTTACGAAGCTTTCTCATATCCTCTCTCAGAGCGTCGATTTCTTCTTTCAACTCTCTGTTTTCTGACGATTGGCCCGAGTATTGTACGAATGAGACAGTTTGACTCTAGAATCGAGACACAAACGCGAGATTCGTAGGGAAGAAGAATACGCGATGTGAGAATGATGAATGCAATGACTATATTAATTGTTGTTGTTTTTTTTGGTTTAATCAAAATAAACTTCGACAATTAGATTGCAAATATCAAACAGTGGGGAAACCCCTTTTTATTGAATTCCAAAGGATTACAGAAATGGAAATATAGTAGATTACAAAGTGCAGAAACAGAAACCTAAACTAATGGGTCCCGAGTCCTCTTCTTTGACCGGGGCGCTTGGGCCGTTGTTGGGTTGTCATTCCTTTGCCAAGTGAAAGGAGTGAGCAAATTCCTTTGGTCATCTTGATTCTCTACAGCATGCTGCTCCAAAATTTCAATCAGGGCATCTTTCTCTTTTAGTAGTTGCTGTATTTGGATACACTCTACGTTGAGGGTGCGATACTTGTTCTTCCAAGACCTCCTCTCTTTTTGAACTTTGTTGAAAGTAACCTGAAGCTTTTCAGTTTCCGTCATGAAGTACATGACAGATTCCCTCGGTGGAAGAATTCCGTAACGAGGATAAGGCATTTTTAGCTTGAGAGCTCTGGTTTGTACCCAATGGAGATAAGGCTCCATCGAGACACAATCCGGTTTTCCCAGAGACTCTCGTCCTTTCTTATGAACATGTTTCCAAGCTTGCACTATTTCCATCTTCAGTGCTCTGTCATTTTCTCCTTCTTTGAAGAAAAGACCTTCCAGATGAACACCCAGTGGGATGTGTCTCATCGGGTATCCAAATTGACGAAGAACTAATATCGGATGATAGTTGATTCCTCCTTTAGTTCCTATGAGGGGTACGCTGGGGAAGTTTCCACAACGGTCAATGATCCTGATTCCCTCATAAATCCTATTGCACCAATCTATATCAGAGTTGGTGAGGGACATGATCTTCTGCGACCAACGTAAGACACTCTTGCAATCCCAAAAAGCAGCAGACTTGGGCAAGTGAGAGATAAACCATTTGTAAAGCAGAGGTACACAGCATGTGATCTCCCCTCCGCTGTACAAATTTCCCAAGTGTACAGAATGATACGCATCTGTGAGCAAAGTCGGCACAGGGTTTCCAATGAGAAAAACCTTAATAGCGTTGATATCGACGAAGTTATTGATGTTGGGAAACAAAAATAACCCGTAGGTGAGCAAGACAAAGATGCTTTCAAAAGCACTCCTGTTCCCTATACTAGCGAAGTATAGAGCCTTTTTTGTCAAGAACTGGGCTGGCAAACCTTGGATGCCACCCTTAATGGTCATGTGAGTCCTGACCTCAGACTCGTCCAAATGAATTGCTCTTGCAATGATCTAATTCTTTGGAATTTATTCCAGTCCAGAAAATGGAGCTCGATCTGTAATGTGTAAATCAGTCAGATGAGAATACTCCTCCAGCGTTGGTGATAGCTGGTAATCCGGGAATGTGAAACAGTGATAAACCGGATCGTAGAATTGAATGAGCGCATCCATGATTCCCTCAATCACATGGGTTAACGATCATCCTTGCTAACCTTCTCAAATCCCCTAGTTTTGGAACCTTGAAGGTATACTGGCGAGTTCTCCTTCTACCGAAATCCATTAGCGTAATCTTTTTCTCTGATATTTGCAATCACAGTCTTAGTTTAATTTGAAAAACAGAGAGACTAGAAGAGAAAGTTTTTTTTTTTTTTAATGTTTTATTAAATGGATGCATGAATGCAGCACACAAAAACATAGAAAAAACATGGGGTCAGAGGGTCGTTATCATGAAGTCAAGGCTCTACCCATCCCCAAAGGTTTATACTAGGGTGATTTTTGTACCTGTACTCATTATCATCAGCTCCTCCCAGGAAGGCAGACAACAAGTGGATCGCCAGCGAGTTGTGTGCAATCTTAGAGTAAGTGCTATTCACCGAGAATAGATCACCGGCCTCAAATGATGGTAGTATCGCGTAACAACTATTTCTGATAGTTTCCGCACTACGAAAGGGTTTGGCTTTTCTAGGTGTATACTCAATCTTTCCACATACGGCATCACCCGCATTCCCATTAGCAGAAAAATAAACATGTATAGCAATTAGGAAAAGCAGTATATATATTTGTCCTAGTCATCCTAGACTTATAAAGCTAAGGATCCTAAGTTCCTGACAGAAATGGCTCCCCGGCTGAGTTACCACTTTGTAGTTTTTCACACAAGAGGTGAAAAGGAAGACTGTGCCTAGATCTAACTTTGAAAGGCCCCACGGTGGACGCCATTTTTTCTGTAGCGAGCGATTTTGGACGCGGTTCTTAAGCGCTGGTCGCTCTCTGCGGTTTGAGCTTTGACTACAGGTCGATTCATTTTTTATCCTATTGTGAGCTGACTAAGGAAGGGAAATAGATGTCTCCAATTAACCCTGTTTTGCATACTGAGTTTAAACAACGGTCTGTTAGGTTACGAATGCTATCAATGTGAGGGGGCCTTTGTACTGGTTATTTGTATTTTCGCCAATACGGTTCTCTTTCTTTTTATCTAGGCAGAAGGTTTCTGGCGGGGAACAAGGATTAGGACTGATGGAGATATGAGATTTGGGTTTTTTGTTGATTGCGCTCGCTAAGATCTTTTCTTTCGATCTTATGCCTACGTATTCCCGTTTACCGAAACAGGGAAATCAGAGCGTTCGTAGTTCCTCCTATTCTATGGGAGGAAATGGGTGTTTTTGGTGTCTTGTTTAAAGCCCAAGACGTAAAGGGAAAGGTGGTTTGTATCTTGTTCAGAGCCCAAGATGTGAAGCTGAAAGGTCTATTTGTGTCTTGTTCAAAGCCCAAGACGTGAAGCTGAAAGACCTCGACTTTAGAGAGAATTTGTCATCTCTAAAGAGGGGGAAGGAGAATTACTTTAACTGGGATACGCGGATCCGAGCAATGCCATAATTTCCGAAGAAAGGGTTTTAACCTGAAGGAGAAGACTTTAACTCAGTGTAGAGCAATGCCATCTTTCCTTAGGAATTTCTCATGCTAAAAGAGGGATAGTGGCATGGATATAGATGATCCAGAGGCTTGCCGCTTACAGTGATTAGATGAAAGGAAAGGAGTTGTTGATGTTTGTGTACTGTGAACGAGGCACAGCTTTAATGCTAAAAGGTTGATTGGATCAACCAGTGGTTTTCTTATACAAAGCCTAAGAGGAGGCTAATTTCCGCTAGGAAAATCATTATACAAAGCCTAAGAGGAGGCTATTTTGTGTCTCGTACAAAGCCCGGGAGAGAGGCTAAAAGATTTTGACCCGACGATGGAGTCTTTTGGTATCTCGTATAAAGCCCGAGATGGAGGCTATTTGACTCAACAAGGGAGTTTTTTGTATCTCGTATGAAGCCCGAGATGGAGGCGATTGTTTGTTTGACTCTACGAGGGAGTCTTTGTGTCTCGTACGAAGCCCGAGATAGAGGCTAAAATTTTGACTCAACAAGAGAGTCTTTGATACTCAACAAGAGAGTGTTTTTGTATCTCGTACGAAGCCCGAGATGGAGGCTAAAGGTTTGTTTCAGTTGAGTGATAGATCCAATATACTGATTTTAAAAGAGAAAATCAGTTCTTATATGAGCAACACTGTACTCAGGGATTTGATTTGAGGATCAGGGATATTTCCTTCTCTTTGAGGAAACGGGAAATCCAAAGGGTATTGAGACTGTCCGAGTCTGCGGGTTTCCTTCCTATTTAACGAAGGGGGTCACTTGAGAATGTCTTTGAGACTCAAGGAAGTTAGACTGTCCAAGTCTAGAGTTTTTTTCTTTTGTATTATGCTTTGAGAAACAGTAGTAGACTCTATGAAAGGACCATTCTATTAAGATGATTAAGTTCTGTTCCTATACCTCTAGGAGGTCGTCGGGACAATTTGTACGAAGCCCAAGAGGAGGCTGGAAACTTTTAAGAAGCCGACGGGTCCTTGTACGAAGCCCAAGAGGAGGCTATCATTCTCGAAGGAAGAGATCATTATACGAAGCCTAAGAGGAGGCTATGAATACTTCTAAGAAGCCGTAGTGTCCTTGAATAATGCCCAAGAGGAGGCCGATGCTTTTAAGAAGCCTGTGGGTCTATCATCTCCTTTCCATTAGGAGAGATAACTCTTTTAAAGATAAAAACCACTGGTAAACGTGCGAGGTTTACTATCCAGCGACTTTTACCTTTTAAAGAGGGTTCCTTAGTTAAGGTCCAAGATTATGACCGTAGTGGGTACCCAAACCCCGAGACATTCAAGGCAAGCTATCCACGAGGAATAGATCAAGTCAGGAAAGTTCGAGAATTTGGAAGAAACTCAAAGATGCCATTCACGGAGAATACATTCATCTTGGGGAGTAGAGCTTCTTGATGATTCCTAAGGAGGACAGCCGAAGAGAAGACTGTATCTGGTGCTCCTATTGGGGATCTAGGCGTCTATTTCTACGAATAAATGAAACGGCGTCACCTAGTTCTAGACGTAGTTGCCGGGGAAACTCGAAATATCTATACTATTATTACACAGTAGATATGAGTTTATGAAAGGAGACTTACAGTGAGCAGCCCCACAATACAGTTTATAATATGAAAGCAGTAAATGAAAGCGATAACCACTTACTCGGTTGTAGTGCTTCCATGCTGTTTGGTTAGTTGTTCAACAAAGAAAGATTGAAAACAACAGTATATTCAAAATCAAAGGAGAAAGTGCTTTGAAAAAGAAAGATTTGGGGCTTACAGCTCAAGGAGAGGCCCAGGGTTTTATCAGTGAGCGCACTGTTTGAATTTGTATAGAGGGACTTATACAAGTGACTGGGGCCCAAAAAGGTTTTATGTACAAAGGGATGGGTCTTACACTCTCTCAAGAGGCCCAAAAAGGTTTAAAGAAAAGAGTGGGGCTTATAACACGAGGGTAGGCCCAAATGATTTTTCGTTTAAAAATGGCGATCGCGCCGAGGTTTTCTTTTAACGCAGAGGGACTTATGCAATAAGTGAGGCCCAAAATGTTTTGGTTAAAAGGGGGATTGGGTCTTACACTCTAATAGAGGCCAAAGTGTTTTGAATGGGTCTTATAGCTCAAGGAGAGGCCCAGATGATTTTTATTTTTAAACGGGCGACGATCGCGCCGTTTACTTGTACAGAGGGACTTATACAATGAGTGAGGCCCAAAAAGTTTTTGTACAAGGGGGGATGGGTCTTACACTCTCTCAAGAGGCCCAAAAAGTTTAAAAGAAAAAAAAAATGGGTCTTACTACTCGAGGGTAGGCCCAGGTGATTTTTGAAAAGGCGACGATCGTGCCGTTTGTTTTTTGACAGTATCGGGACTTATACAATAAGTGAGACCCAAAGATGATTTGGTCAAAAAAAGGATTGGGTCTTACACTCTAATAGAGGCCCAAAGTGTTTTGAAAATGATTTATGAGGGTTGAATTAATCCAAAACCCTAATTTGTTTTCAAAATGTATTTAATTGAATAAAAATTCAATTAAAATGATCAAAAATTGTTTAACACATGGAAAACAAATTGTGATCTTGGATTAATGCTTCAAAAATTAAGTATTGACCTACAAAATAATTAGAAAGCATTAAAAGTTGCAAAATCAATGTAGAAAAAAAATATTTAAAATGTCAAAAACAATTAAAATATTAATTCTTTGCAAAAATATCAATTATATGAAATAAATAATATTTTTGGGATTTTTTGTGAAAATAAAATATTTTAACATTTTTGTGAATTATTAAAAAAAGAATCAACTCAAAATCATTAAAACTCAGAGAGAAATTAATTTTTGAATCAATTAAATAAAATCACAAAATTCAAATATTTGAATTTCTAAAAATGGCGCCAAGAACAAGATGAAGAACACGCGCGTGTTCTTGGTTTCTCAGATTTGCATTTTCTATCCAATCTCCATGAATACGTAATCATATCATGCAATCCACATATCATTATGCTCGCCTCAACCTCACGATCATGTCTATGTACTTTAATTTCATTTGAATTAAACATACAACAAGAAATCACGAAGAGACCTCAAGAACCCTAATTTCTGCATGAAGGCTAGGATTTTTGATACACGATTCAAACAATGCAATTAATTGAGGGAAAACATTCCATGCATGATTATGAACATATGGCCAAATTATTGTGCGAGGAAATATGTATAGATTGAGAGATGACCAAGTATGTGCTTACCTCCAAGTCGTGACAGCAAGTTCAAAGTGATTTTTGATTTGGAGGTATTACAGATGAGTGGTGATGATCTGAACAGCTTCCCTACACCCTATGGATTGTGTTTGGATGGTTGGACTTGATTGAAATTGGCTGGATCATTTTGTGGCACCTCAGCTGCACTTTGATTAAAACCTTGAGCAACCAGCTGGTGATTTTGTGAAATTGATGTTTCAGAAGTAATCTAAGTGTTTGATCAGCTCATATGTGATGTATGTGAGGTGTGTGAGTGATTGGTTTGATTGGAATTGCTCTCAAACTCAAAACCCGATAGTGACTTGCCTTAGAAGGCAAAATTGGAGTGAAAGAAGAGATTTTGAGGAAAGCATCTGTTAGATGGCTTTGGTGTACTCAAACTGACCACAATTGAGCTCTATTTATAGTAGAGCAAGTTTGTTTTGCAAGGAATAGTGCATGGCAGCTGGTATGTAGGTTTGGTCAATGTTGTCCAATGAGAATTCAAGTCTCCTCTAGCCATTGACTAGAGGTTAGGGCACAGAGCTTTGGTTCCCTTGGTCTTGGATAAGTCTTGACTAATTTCAGATGAGAATGACTCAGTCCATGCCACCTTGATGGTTTCATTGAATGCCTCATTCCAAATTTGAAGTCTTGTCCCTATTTTGGCAACTCTAGGTTCAACATGCTATTTCTTGTTCCATGGACTTTGGAGGCTTGGCTCAGTTATTGTCCCCTTTAGATTCAATCCTCTGAGGTGTCCAAGTGGATAGGAGCAATTGAATTTGGCTGATTTTGGCAAATCGACCAAAGTTGCAAATTCTGCCTTGCCTTGACAGATTTCAGCAAGGCAACTTGGCAATGTTGTATCTCATGGTGTAGGTTAAATTTGGCAATGTTCTTGGCCATTTTGGAAAGCTCTTACATGATACAACAACTGTTTGAACAAGTTTGGTTTTGATCTCTTTTGATTCCAAGTGAAAAATCCCCCTACATTTGGCAAAAAGTGAGGCAGAATCTGACTTAGTGAAAATTTCACTAAGTGTTGGAAAAAGTGACATTTTCACTTTTCAGCCACTTTAATCACTCCATAACTCAAAATCCTTAATGAATTGGAATGACTTGTAGTTGAAGTTTTTGTAGGTGATAATGAGGGCTACAAATCCATATTTGGATGAGAAAAAATGGCTTTGTGGTTTAGGAGTTATGGTCCTCCAAAGTTGGTACCTTTGCCACTTTATTTTTAACTTAGAAAAATTTCTAAGTTTTATGGTTACCCCTTTTACAAGTTATCTCACTTTTCTTGATTTTTCTTGATGAATGATGATTCAAATCATACATTAACATCATTTTAGGGTTAAAATCCATTTTGGTGAAAAATCTCAAAAAGTCAAAGTTGACTTTTGTGCACAGTTGACTTTTTATCAGATGAATTCCAAACTGTGCAATTCTTCAGGAAATCATGTCCTTGACCTAAATCAAACTTGATGGACATGTTCCATGGGTGTCATAGGGTATATTCAATCATGTATTAGGGTTTGGGAGCATGTCTTGGTCAAAAGTCAAAGTTACAGTTGACTTTTCTCTTAAAACCCTAATTGTGGTGCAGATGAAATTGAGACTTGTTGCTCAAACTTCTTGGATCAATCCATGGTTCCAAATGGATCAATATGGTATATTAGAGACCCTCACATCATGTCTTGAGGTCTTGGCTCATGGTTTGTCCCAAAAGTCAACTTAGGGGTGAATTAGGTCAAGAAACCCTAATTCCTGATTTTTGATGAATGCATCCCCTGAGGCAAAATTGACTTGATGCATGGGTTCATGAGGTTCCATGAAGTATATTAGGTTATGTTTTGGATCATTGCCTTGTGCCCAGATGAAAATTTCCATCTGGAGGTCCTGGTCGACCAAAACCCTAATTTGGTGACATTGTCGATCTTGAGACTTGATCCACCTAGAAGGGAGCAGCATTGTGCTTAATCCTTGAAGTGGGAGTCCTTTTTGATCCATTGTGGATATTTAAGAGATTAGACAAGTTGAAGATCGTGTCATTTCTTGATTGATCCTTTGTCTAAGCACTCAGAGAGGGCTTGAAACCCTAATTTTGATTGTATTGGATGCTCACCCATCTTTGGGGAGGCTGATGAAGCATGATGGTTCATCCATATTGTGATGATGATTTTCACAATGATGGGAAATCTAAGTGGTCAAAATTTGGGGTATTACAACTTGCAACCGATCCATCACCAAAGGATTGAGGCTCACAAAAAATAATCGAAGTTCCAACAACATGAATGCATGGACTCTCAACATTCAACAACAACACATACACATTGGCAACTCTCTTGACTGTGTATGCCACCAACATCTTAATCAACATAAACATAACATATGTATAATTAAATATGAAACATCTTTAATAATCAGCACACTTATTCATGTTCAACAACTCATTATCGACACATATAAGCATCCTCCACACAACATTATTATAATCACACCATTATAACAACATCATCAATATTCAACAAATACACTATTAGCCAATTGTAATTAACATTTTCAAAAACTAAGGTATTTTACGTTTTGAGTAACCAATGTGAATTATGGGGGTTTTAAAGTGTCATTACGACGGGTTCAAATGCCAAAATTTATCGAAAACATAATGTTTGAAACAATCTTTTGAAAAAAATGATTTTTACGTTTATGTAATCGGTTAACCAAATGGTGTAACCGGTTACACCTGCTATAAAATTGAAAAAAACCTTAATAATCAGTTTGTATGCAAATTTTATTAAGTGTTAAACATAGGTTATGTATGTGAATGAATTTGCCATGATTTTTCTGAGCACAATAGAATATCATATAATGGAATTGTAACTTGTACCAAAAGATGATGATTAAGCTCCAAAGAGGTCCAAGATCACCTTAACAAAATTTCTTGAGATACAAGTCTTGATTCCAATGCTCTGACTTATGTTGCTTTTACTTATCCTTTACACGTGGTCTTGAGAGATTAAATTTCTCTTTATCAAAACACAATGTTGGAGAAGCTTGACTTCACACAACAACTTGATCAAATATTTTCATGACAATTCATTGTTAACATTTTTTTACCAAAAGGAGATGTTTTTTTTTAAATGTTCTTGTCAAGTGAAAACACTAACAAGGTGATAATAGATAGACAATCATATCCAAATTTACATTTGGGCATATTATTTCTCAAGAAGACATCACTCATCTAATCATTGTGGTAGATTGCACTCATAAAAATGAACAAAACCACAACAATTATGTGAAGTAAAGATAAACATATACCAACCTTGAGAGTTTGCATGACCTCCAGTCCAAATGTGAGTTTACAAATTCTTGTTTCCCAAGGAAGTGATCAAGTCAGTTAATGATTTTCTTGCACTAAACACATATTTTTCACCAAACAATGTCACTGCATCATCTTAATCTTAAAAAATAAAATCAATGCTAAAACAAAGACTCATATGTGTACTTTTTGAAATCTTCAAGGCATCACATAAAAAAATATTTTCAAATCATAACCATGCATTAATCATGTTTGCACCGATCATGCACCAACCATGTTTGCATTGTTAAACCATGCATTTTATCTTATTCATCATGACATATCTTGACAACATGCATGAATCTGGCCTCACAAAATCCCAATATTCATTGGCATCCAAATTATTTACTTTTCAAAGCCCAATATCCATTGGCACCAAAATCATTTATTTTTCAAATACCAATAATCATAGGCACCGAGTCATTTACATTTCAAAGCCCAATATTCATTGGCACCAAAATCATTTATTTTTTCAAGCCCAATATTCATTGGCACCGAGTCATTTACTTTTCAAATTCCAAAATTTATGGGCATCCAAGTCATTTACTTTTAAAATCCCAATATCCATTGGCACCAAAATCATTTATTTTTCAAAATCCAATATTCATAGGCACCCTAGTCATTTACTTTTCAAAGCCCAATATTCATTGGCATCCAAGACATTTACTTTACAAATCCCAATATCCATTGGCACCAAAATCATTTATTTTTCAAAACCCAATATCCATTGGCACCCATTTACTTTTCAAAGCCTAATATTCATTGGCAACCAAGTCATTTATTTTTCTCTGCCCAATATCCATTGGCACCAAAATCATTTATATTTCAAAGCCCAACATTCATTGACACCAAAACCATTTACTTTTCAAAGCCCAATATCCATTGGCACCAAAGTCATTTAATTTTCAAAGCCCAATCTTCATTGGAACCATAAATCCTAATAGCTATTGGCGCCAAGATCATTTAATTTTTTATCGGTCTAAGAACCAACGTATCCCCGATTGATGATCATTTACATTTCTATCAATCTACGAAGCAGTGTAAACCTGACAAAGATCATTTACTTTCCTATCGATCCAAGAACCAGCTTAGCGCCTGACGAAGATCACTTACTTTCTCGTCAATCTACAAACTAGTATGCAATCTAGAGACAATCATTTGGTTTTCTTGTTATCGCATTTTTTTGGCCATCGAAGGACAAAATCTGGGTTCTTAATATTTAATTATCTTTCACAATGATTATATGATGATTTCTCCCATTAATTTTATCTAGTTAAATATAATTAAATAGGGATAGTTGTAGTGCCCTAATTTTGTCCAGGCAATAAAAATCAATTTCTCGATTTTTTTATAGTTTTAAAAAATCTGTCAATTAACCTCAAAAAATACAAAATATTTCAATTTAGTCTTTCATCCTTCATTTATCATCGCGCTTACCATTTTTTTAATTTCATCTTGAAAATCTAAAAAATATGTATTTAGGGTTTTAGTGTTTTCTAGCAAATTACCAAAATTAAAAAATAATTCAAATTCAAAGGCAAAGGTTAAATGACAAAATATTTAATCATGATCAAAGACCAATTAAAGGATTTACCAAGGTTAATTTTCATCTTCAACTAAGGAATCTTCCTTTTTTGTGCTAATCATTTTTTACTTTCACATTTACCCTCCTTTTTCCTTGCCATTTTTGTGATACATTTGTTGCCTTGCATGAAGCATAAGACAAAATTCAACCCTCTTTATTCATGATAAAAAAGACCATTTAGAGGATTTAACAATGTTAATTTTCATCATTAACCAAGGAATCTTTCTCTTTGGTGCTAAGCTTCTTTTACTTTCTCATTTACCCTCTTTTGCCTTGCCTTTTTTATGGTATATTTGTTGCCTTGCATGATTCATTGCGGATAAATTAGGGAGTATGTTTTGGTAGCATTATCACCTCACCAAGTCTGCATTTTTTCATCTACCATCAGTATCCCAAAACCCTGGTGTCATACCCTCATTTTCACCTTAGACTTTGCATAATACATTCATCATATCATCTCATTAGCATAGTATTTGATCCTTAGTTCCTCAGGGAATTAGGGTTTGCATTGGTTTCATATCATTTAACCAAGACATCAAGAGATATGGTACTTGTTTGTTCATCTTTTTGTTCATTTAGGTGTACAATATTAAAGTGAGAAGCTCATGGTTAAGGCAAGTTCACTATTGCATGAGAGGTCTCATTATGTTCAAGGAAGATTCAAAGTTGATTCATTGATTCAAGAATGGTTCATGTGTTTATTTTCATTCCACCTTCATCAAATTCACAAGACATCATACAATTATAAAAGTGTCCATCAAGTATTCTTCATTTGGTGTTCACATGATCATCTTTGAGCTTTTGGATTCAAAATCATAGCAAAACCATAAGTTAGTGCATGGTTGTGTGGCTTAAGTCCAAGTATGGCATACCATTTGATCCATACACCATAACTCTCTCAATTTTCATCAAATGGAAAAGCTAATTTGAGCCAAATGTCACAAATAAACTCCTATACAACTTTTCTTCAAGGCTCAAGCATCAATTCAACCTATAAGGACTTCAATTTTGGAAGTGAACAAGTTGCCAAAAGTACCCAAAACCTTGTCATGACCCCTAATTTCCCCACATGCCATTTCCATCTCAAGCATCCAATTGACAAGCTTCTTTGGCCCAAGTTTTGTTCAAGTAACAAGAGGGAATTAAAACTTGTGATGTCATGAACATGAAGTGTCAAACTGGCCAGACATTCCAAAACTTGGTTCGACCTAATGCCTGACCTAGAAACAGGTCTAGACCCCAACTTTGAATCAATTCCATTTTCAATCCAAGCATCCTTTTGATGTGATTATTTTTGCTTTGAATTCTTTGCAATGAAAGTAACATTTGGCACAAACAAAAATAAAAAACGCATGAGGGAATTTCATTTGGCCTAGCTTTAAACATGGCACCATGGACTCTACTTTTTGCTCAAGTTTCGAGTCACGAAGTTCATGTCAACTTTAATCTGGGACCACCAACCCATGTGAAACTCATTTGTGAACCTAAAATGCATCTGAACAAGCATAAAACCTCTGGTCTCAAGTGCTAATTTGTGCTTTTCATACTTCACCTCACACGCTTTGCAAATAAAAAAAAACTCAACCCTAATTCACACGAGTTTGCCTCCAATTCACACGTACCATGACCTCATTCCATTTCCTATAAATAGAGGATCATTTTGCCTTAATTTCCAAGATTTAAAAGCCAGAGAAAATCTGAAACACTTGAGCTTAATACTCCTTTAAAACCAGAAATTCATTCCATCAATTCAAGCTTGTTTTGCTTCAAATCTTTACCCAGAATTACTCATAGGCATCATCTGAAGCTAAATGAACCATTGTCGTGCTCTAAAACTTCTTGAATCAAGCTCACCATTTCCTCTATTGTTGACCTCTGAAGCATCAACTGAAAAGGTAGCTACGAGTTAAATTCTTGAACAAACAAGTTACCAGTCTCTTCGTCTTGATTCATTGATTAAAAGCCCTTACCCACCTTGAATTTATATTGTGTATTAGTCATTTAATTTTACTTTGAAGAACTAGGGTTCTTCGTGTTCTTAAGCAAATTCTCTTTGCTTAGAGTCAATCAATGGCTCTGATGCAAAGAGACATGAACGATGAAGTGTTAGGAAGTTGAATCCTTGTTTGATTCTGGCTAAAAACATGAGTTCATGGATTTGTAGAGATTGACCAAAGGTTGAAGACGATAGAGCATGCACGCGTTTTTCAAATAAACTAGTCGTTGGTGCCATATTTCAAACATTTTTTATTTTATTTTCATTTTATTTTCTGATTATGTTTTAAATGATTTTTAATTCATTTTGATCCAAATTTTTTTACACAAAATCCATAAAAATATTTTGCATCACATATATTTTTTGCATAATTTTTAAAATCATTTTTGCATTTAATTGATATTTTCATTTATTTTCTCTTTAGTTTTTAATTTTAATTTTATTTTTAATCATTTTCAAATATTTTTGCATCCACTTGTTTGCAATATTCTTGACTTTCTCTAATTTTCTCAACCATTTATTTTACCTTTTGACGCTTCTTTTGATTTTTCCTTTTTATTTTCCTTTTAAATCATTTTATTTTTATTTTTGTTCAAATTTTTTGAATGCCTTGATCTTGGCTCTTGATGATTGCTTGGTTGAACATATTTTCAACATTTCAAATCCTTGATGGATGATCTTTTGGTTGATTCAATCTTCTCTGGTTCAAACATGCTAATAAATGATCATCTGATCATTTTTGGCACTTTGTATCAGAGATAGGTTATCCCTTGTTTGATCATGCTTTGAGTCCTTTGATTTGTTGATAGATGATATCTATGTGAGTGCTTAAGTCTTCATTTCATCCTTTCTATCATCTCCTTCTCCATTTATCTTCTTCTTTTGTTTTTAACTTTTGTGTTGCATGTTTTAGGAGGCTAACTTTGTGTTAGATTTTTAACATGTCTAGCACATAAATTATTATTGAATGGCCTCAGATAGGTATGGCTTCTATATAAGTCTACTTACGATTGCTTAACATAGGGCTAAATTGCCCTGATTCGATAAATCGGTCCTTAACCCTAATCACTAACTACTGACTTATTGACTTTACTTTCTTGCCCTTTAATTTGTGCAATTTACTTTCTTGCAATTTATTTTTAGGGTTAATACCTATTTTCCCCCCGGCCATATGGACGTGTTTTGAAAAACCCCCCTACGAAAAAAAAAGTTGCAAGACTGACCTTAACAAATTTTAAAAGTTTTGATTTACACCTTCATCATGCCACATCATCAAAAATACTGATGTGGTAGTCATTTTTTTAATTTTTAAATGAAAAGAAATTCCACATCATTAATAGGCTTTGTGAAATGACTCTTATACCCCCACTTTTAAATTTTTTTTTATTTAGTTTTTTTTTTAGTTTTTCTTTTATTTAATTTTTTTAGATTTTATTTAATTTATAATTTTTTATTTATTTAATTTTTTCTTTAATTATTTTTCGTATTAATTTTATTTATTTAAATTGCTATTTTAAATTATCAAAATATTATTCTTGGGCCTAAGCCCATTTAAATTTCAAGACAAACACACATATTGCAAGCCCATTTTCAATTCATTAATACATATGATGGATTGGTATATATACACTTGTTTTTCCTTTATACCAACCGATGTGGGACACCATCTCTCTTCTCCATGATACATCACCATCACTTAGCAACTATCCATGCTACCTCATGAAAAAACCATCACCTGCGCATGAAAACTCTTGCCATAAAAAAGACCTCTCATTACTTCTTAAAACACACACTTACTCCACATAAAATCACTACCAATGAATAATTTACATAGAATACACATGGTATCACCTTCATGCAATTACAGGTATGGTGAGTTATGTTCAGAACAAGGAAATATATTGCAGCTACAACCATTCTGCAACTTCAACCATTCTACAAACCCTCTTTTGTACGTGTTGCTAATTTTTTAAAGCAAGCAAGCATGGTATAATTCTTCCCAGAAGCAAGCATGATAAATAAATACAACTATGAACAAACAAATCATTTTATTATGCCACACTGACATGGCTTTGAGTTTATAAATTTGAGATGTTATTGATCATTACATAAGCAAGTATAAAATCTACTGCTTTATTATTTTAGTTAATAGGATTTCAATATTTGCATGTCTTTTGGTTAAGAGTTAGGAATGAATAACAAACCATGAAACTATTATTTTTATATCTAGGTAAACATACCACGAAGCATAGCTTGGTAGGCTTCCCATGAAGCAGCCATCTCATCATCGCAAGTTATCACCTACCTTCAAATTCAAAAGACTGGTGATTAAAAATGACAATAAACGACTTGCACAACTTGCAATGTACCAAATTCCTCAAGTAAACTTGAAAGGCTTATGGAGTTTGAAATATCAAGATGTCTTAGATTTAAAAGCTTTGTAATGGAATTTGGTATCTCTTCCAAATCAGTGCAAGAACTCAACCTTAGAAGTTCTAAATTCTCCCATTTTCAAGTATCTTGGGGAACTGCATAAAGTTTGTGGAAATTAGTAACATTAAGTTTCTTTAATGGAGTGACTTAATTCTATGGATGCATCATATTTTATTCTAAACAACGAGATTATGATGTTCATCCTCTCTTTTTAATCTTAACACTTAGTTGTTCTTGCTCACGAAGATAATAAGCTTGTTATAACTGATACAGTGTAAAGGAAGCAGTTCTGCTTTTGTTATAATGGTTTTGAGACAGTTATAAAGGAAGCAGTCCCACATCGTTTATATTAAATGTTGGATTGGTGTTTATAATACACTAGAGTGCAACATATTTCAAATGGATTAAGACAATGTGAATGGGTCCAAGCTTAGGTTGGGTTCAGGAATGAAAATGGACTTAGGCCCTATTGTGAATTGGGCTGCTCTTGAAATTTAAAATAAATTAATATTTTGATAATTTAAAAAAATGCTTCATAAATAAAAAAATTAAAGAAAAAATTAAATAAATAAATAAATTATAAATTAAATAAAATCTAAAAAAATTAAATAAAAGAAAAACTAAAAAAAATTAAAAAGTGGGGGTATAAGAGTCATTTCACAAAGCCTATTAATGATGTGGAATTTCTTTTCATTTAAAAATTAAAAAAATGACTGCCACATCAGTATTTTTGATGATGTGGCATGATGAAGGTGTAAATCAAAACTTTTAAAATTTGTTAAGGTCAGTCTTGCAACTTTTTTTTTCCTAGGGGGGTTTTTCAAAACACGTCCATATGGTAGGGGGGAAAATAGGTATTAACCCTTATTTTTATGCTCATCATCATCCATCTAACTCATGCATTATTTTATCTTATGTCATTTTATTTTATTTTGTTTATTGTTTCATATAATTAAAAAGAACAAAAACATGATAAAATGAAAAGACCAAAAAGATGTAATTTGTGACTTAAAGGATGGACTATCATGGACTTCAAATGGCCCTTGCATCATGGAGTTTTGGACTTAATGTTTGACCCTAGCATCATGGAGTTTTGGACTTAATGTTTGACCCTAGCAAAAGGAGACCTAGACTTGGATTCTTATTTTCATTGCATAGTTTAGAACACTCTGCACACACATGACTTTCTCTTGGGCTACCTGACAATGAGACCCTTTTATTTCTTGCACACATCCCTTGTATTTTTCATGTATCCCTCCCCCTTTTGATGTACTTTCTTTATCTCTTGCTTTCCTTTGTTTTGATTTTTCTTGGAAGCTATCCTTAGGGACTAGGATCGACCTCACAATTTTCTCAAACCCTTGACCCAACGTCAAATGGTGTTTTCTTAATAAAACCCTTGATCCAATGTCAAGCCAGATTTTCTCAAATAAACTAAAAAACGTCTTAAAATACGATTAGAATTGTGTGCCACGAGCCTTAAGTGGTGGAGAATGAGTAAGAATGGAGCTCTCCTACACTCACTCTGAGTATTTTGAACACAAAAAGCTTGGCTAGGTTGTTACCTCTGCCTATAGTCTTTAGTGCAATTCAAATAAAAAACAATCTTTTCTCAAAACCCTAAAATTGACATTAACTCATCTAACTCCTTTTTTGCGCCTTAGAGCATCATCCCGAAAACCCTTTTTCAAGGTAAAATCAACCAAAACACACTTATTTTCTACCCCGAACTACGGAGCTCTGAATTCCTTATTGCACTATGAGGATACGTAGGCACGAGATTGTAAGATCTTGGCGAGCACCCTAATAAAAAACCCCTCATTTTCCCCTTTAGCAAGTAACCCTTTAGATAAACGACACTCATTCGCTCTTAGACAACCTCGATGGTTCCCGTTGAGTACAACAAATATGAGGGATACTAATACTTTTTCCTTGCATAACCGACTTCCGAACCCAAATTTGGTTGTGAGACTATTTTCTTCACCTTTAGAGGGTTTTATCGATATTTTCCCTTTCTTCAGAATAAATAAAATTCGGTGGTAACTCTATGTATTTTTTGCGTACCGACACCTGACAATTTTTGTCTTCATCCCCACCTCAAAACCCTAGTTTTCCATTATAAATAAATGTCATTTTGTGTAGAAAAAAGGGCTTTTGGAGAGTAAAGAAGTGCTGAAAATTGAGATAGAAAAAGAGTTTCTTTTATGTTGAGAGTGGAAGGAAAAATCTATTAAAGATTTTGCAAGTAGAACCTAGCTTCAACCTTCAAAGCTCTTGGTTGCTAACTATCATTCCATCTTTGCATCTTTTATGTTGTAGAACTTTTTTCATGAAATAATATGCTTGTGTTATGGTTGTTTATAACTATTTGTTTTGATAATTTTAAGCTCATCATAACACTAACATTTAAGTTTTATTTGCTTTCTTGACCTTTATTTCCTTTCAAACCAAAATCATGTAAGCTAGCTTATGTATGCCACTATTTTTAACACATTAGGATTTAGTTTGTTTTTAATACTATATATGTTTTGAATCTAAAATTACTTTAATAAGTAATAACCATCCATATTTAGGGCTTAAAGCACCTAAAATAGCAACTTTGAACTAAAACTCCTAAAAATCATGTTGTTTTCTTTTCAAATAAAAAACTAAAAAGTAATAATAATAACTTGGTGGTTTTAAGTTTATCCTTTTATTGAATCGAAAAGTGATTGATTAGATGTACATCCTTTATATCCTAAAGTGTTAGGACACAAGCCGAAAACTTGCTTATTCTTATGCATGTCTTTCATTTAAAAGATCACAACTTGGTTCGTTCTAAGTCATGTCATTTACAAATAAACAGGGATGAAAAAGTATTTATTGAGTTTACATACCTTTTATCCTCAAGTGTTCGGACACAAGTCATACAACTTGCATGTTCGAACACTCGTCTTCCTTCCCAAAGGAAATTTGGTTGTTTTAATTCTCTCCATAATAACCAATTCATGTGAAAATCGGTTAAATAGATGTACATTTATTTTAATAGTCGAGTTTTCAAAAATCGAGTTATACAACTTGATCATTTTGAATCTCATAATTAAATCAGATTAAAAAAGGATTAATTGGATGTACGTCCTTTTTATCCTCAAGTATTCAGACACAAGTTGTACTGCTTGCTTGTTCGAACAATTGTCTTCCTCCTAAAAAAACTACAACCAACAAACAAATTTCTTTCTGCCTTAGTACGATTAAAATTTGTTCTTTAAAATTAACCAACACACAAGATTTTTCTACCCAAAAACTATGTAGCTTTGAATTCTCCATCACACCGGGAGATACGTAAGAGCAAGAGTCAAATCTTGTCAAGTATGTTAATAATAATAAAAAAAATTCCCTTTTTTGAAAATATGATTTCTTTTGTGTTTGGGGATTAAGTGAAATTAAATATAATTATCTTAAAAAAAATATTTTGCAAAATTAATTAGAGGTAACTGTTTTCTTAAACGGATGTTGTAGGGTGTGAATACCTTCCCTACGCATAATCGAATCCTGAACCTAAATTTGGTTGTGAAGACCATTTTTTGTTCTTAAGGTTTTTATCAACGTTTTCCCTTTTAAAATAAACTTTGATGGTGACTTCATTATTTTTTTAGCAACCCTCAAACTTTTTAGTCCCCGACAATGACCTAGTTGATTTTTTTTTTAAATTTAATTTTATTTCTAAGCAAACAAAAGATGCTTACTTAAAATATTGATTGTTTTTTATCAACAAAAAATACTACTTGTGCATTGGGTATTATGAAGTTGGCTATGAACGATAGAATAAATTTCATATTTATTAATTCAAGTTTTAAAGAACATTTGGTGAAGTATAATTACACATAGGTTAAGGAATTAATGAGCAAAGTATGAATTATTAGTGGTTGTTGCATTTGATTCATTCTTAGGTTATTGTAAGTGATTGTTGTCATTTTTTGTTACATTTAGGGATGGCAAATGAGCATGTCCGTCCCATTTGGTCTAGCAGGGTGAGCATAGTTAAAAGTGCGAGCTAGAATTTGTCTCGCCCAAAAAAAATGAGGGCAATGCGGGGTGGATCCACGGGAATTGCACTTTAAAAGCTTAAAATTGTAAAAAAAAAATTATCTTAATGCCCGCTCACACAAATGATTGGGGCAGGGTGAGCCAAACATGTTAGAAGATACAGACCTAAAACCTTGGCTTGCCCTATGAAAAAGTACGGGAAAAACGGGCATGCCTGACGAGTCGGACCCGTTTTACCACCTCTTGTTGCATTCAATCAACTTTTTCACCTTAGCTAGTTCCTTATAAAGGGGGGTTTTTGTCAGGTTGACTTGAGGTTTAAGTTAGTACAATTTATAGAGGTTAAAAAATCAGAAAACTCTGATTATCCCTTTATAAAGTGGTTTATTAAATGCCTAGTCTTTTAAAACTATCTTTACTAAATATTGGTTGAGTTTTGAGCATGTTTAGAGAAAGGGGTACAAAAAAACATGAAAAGGGGTGCCAAAATCAGACTTCCAAAGCCAATGTGAATCCAAGGCCCAAAAGACCATTGATGTTTAAAATAGAACAAATAATTGATTAGACCTAAAGGAATAATCAATTAGAAGCCTTTGAAATTCAAATTTTGAACCCACTAATTGATTATCCCTAAAGGGAAAATTAATTATAGCATTGGAACCAGCAAGCTGCCCACTATCACATTAACCAATCGATTGCGTTAATGACATAATCGATTAAAGGCCCAAATAATCAATTATTTTATTCCTATTTAAAGGTAATCCTTTATCCTTTCATTTCATCCCATCTTGTATCCATTTCTTGGTTGTGTGCTTATTTGTGAGTGTTATAGAAAATACTATTCTTTCTCTATATCATCATCAATGGCTCCCAAGAGAGTTCACACTTTTGGTGACTTTTTCTCATCTTACTACTCATAGTTCTTCTCATCTTGATCAAGAGGATAGGTTCAACAAATGCAATAAGAGAAAATCTCGATTCATATCACTTGGAGGAAAAAGTCTTCAAAGATTGTGATTTCCTCAAGTTGTTTTCTAATGTGCAATTGAAAGGTTTCATCCGTGACTTTCCTAATGAACAATTTCAACCAGTATGAAGGATCTTCCTTTAAAACCTCAAATACGTAGATTAACTTCTCACTTCTGAAGTCAGTAAGCTTAGGATCTGATTGTCTCTAGAAGAATTTGTCTTCGTCTGCAACCTTCTTTGCATAAGTTCCTACTATAAGGCCGATGAAGATAAAGGTAATGCTTTTTGTTTTTTGAATGTTGCTTCCTCATTCCTATAATATCTAAACTATATCATTCCTCCTCCATTCTTATTAGCCTTGTGCACCCAAATATTTGTCTTATTCACTATGTGGCTAACCATATTCTTTTCCCAATGAAGAGAAACTTTAGTCATTTAACAAAAGTCGACGTTGTTGCAGTATGGTTTATGGCTGATAAATTTGAAATGAATTGGGCTAGTACATTGATCCATCACATGATGGGGAGCAAGAAGAAAAATATGATCTTACTATATAGTGTCTTAATCACGAAGATCTTGGAGGATGTTGGCTTCAACCAAGAGGAAGAAGAATAAGAATAAGAAAATGGATTTACAGGAATATGAAGTAACACTCTGGGGAAGATGAGGCTGAAAATAAACATTGTAGTTCTAGTTCAGTTACCTCCAAAAGCAAGAAGAGCTTCCACAAGTCAACCTCAACAAGCAAAAAATGTAACTCGGGAGGATTTTTACCATGAAATCCCTCGGACTACCTTCTCCGAAGCTCTCCTCAACACACTTCTATAAAACCAATAAGTCCTTCTTCAAAATCAAAAATCTTGAATGAGGATGTAAAGAAGGACAAACTCAAGAGTTCGTCACATAGCCTGCATTATTGTTGAAACTAAGATTAGATTTATGAATTTTTAGGGTATGTTCAACGACGATGATGAAAAGATTAATTAGTTTTTTCTTGCATGTTTCCTTGTTTTCCTTCTTTGTTGTTTGTTATTTCCTTATCTAGGTTGCAACCTTTCTCTTTGTATTTCATTTTAATCAATGAAGTAATGTTTTCCTTTAAATTTTCTATGTAATCAATGTGAACTATGTGCTTGCTTGACTATCATTATTGTCTCGCATCTTTTTTCTGCCTTTTTGATTATGCCAAAAGGGAAGAAGTACACTCTCAGGGGTAGTAAAGTATACCATCTACTCATGTGATAGGGTGTTTATCCACTCCAAATTTTACCATGTTGTTTTCTCTTTTACCACTTCCTTGAGAGATGCGTTGTCATCATAAAAAAGGGAGAATATGGGTCTATGTTCTTACTGTTGAAGAGTTATTCGGGGGGTGTTTTTATCGTATCCACAGGGATTGTGTCATATTTTGATGCTTGTCATTCAATAGTCGAAACGTTTTAAGTAAGGGGTTTTCAAATTGTTCTTGGCTGTGTAACATCGATTTTTCGTAGCAAAGAAGTAAACTATAATAAAGATGTTGTAAGTTTGATAAAAGCATGTCAATATTATATTTCGCTAATCCTTTGCATACATATCCCATTAATCAAGCATATGAACTTAGTTCCGATCAATACAATTGTGTATCTTCTCGAATAAGTTTATGTCTAAAGCAAATTCGTGAGTATCGTTATTTAAATCGTTAGATGATGTCTCACGCTAACAATTGAAACAACAACTCTTAAGATCAATACAAAGCGAATATTAAACCCCAAATCTATGTCTAGAGTTTGGTTTTTAAGAGATGAAGATATTATGTCAAGATTTGGAAAATCTATGTCTAGAGTGATTCAAACCACAAATACATCATTAAGAACAAAGAACTTCATCATATATTGATCATCAACCTTGTTCATATACAAAATATCAAAAGAAATACATATAAGCAAGATTAACTACCTCTAATCTTAACACAAGAGGTGTTTAGCTACACATTGTCATGGTAGCTTGGATAACAAGTTTCAAGAGGAGATGAAAGAACATCTGCGTCAAATAATCGAGATCGGATGCGACTTGAGCTTCTGTATGTGAAAAATCACTCTTGGATGATCAAAACTCCGAAAAGTATGCTTTGGTGTGAAAATATCAAGTTATGATCCCAAGAAAATGTAAAAAAAACTTTATAGTACACTTGGGATCTGATGCATTTGCACTGCGAATGATCCATTCGCCTAGAGAATGAAGAAAATAGCACCTTAAGTTCCTTATGAAAGTTAAACCGCCCTTGGCAGTCATCGTGAGTTTGCAAAGCGAACCATTCATTCGAAAAGCAAACCACTCGCCAAAAGATTCGCAAAGCGAATTTTGGATCCTTTTGCCCCTGCCTTGCTCACTGAAAGCTTCGCAAGGGATCGCAAAGCGAACATTCGCTGGGGACTTCGCCATGGTTCGCAAAGCGAACCAGCTGTTGTTTTCCTCTTTCTTTGGCAGCTTGCATCTATTCTTTGTGTCTTCTTTCTTTGATCAATTAGTGCACTTTTCGGCACAATAGCACACAAATTACAAGCACCAAAGGTATAAATATAATGCATGAAGAACAACAACAATCCACAACAAAAATCCACAATTAAGACATGAAAGTAATGAAAAATGCCAAGTATCAAATACAAAAATATAGCATGTTTGACATCTAACAACTCTCCCCAATTAAGTCTTTGTTTGTCCTCAAGCAAAGTATGCCTCTCATTGAAAACAAGAGGATTTGCTTGAGCATTTGATTCAATCCAAGAAAGGATAAACGACTCAAATAAAACAACAATTGTAACAAAGCACAATTACATAATCCTAGAATCGACAATGGAAAAGAACTTAATTATTAAAACAAATCACAGACAATGTTTCCAGAAACAACTAAACCATCATGCTCATGTCACTCTAACACTCCTCTTCGAAACAGGATTGAAGGAAATTAACGCGTTTGCAACCGCGGGGCAATTTCGCTCAAATGACAAATGATGCAAATACTAAGCAATTCATACAATATCTAATCGATCGCAAGAAATTATGGAAGCAAAAGATCACTAAGGGCTTTTATCAATTGTAACTTGGTCGGGGTTAAAAACAAGGGACATATGTGCACGGCCATTGAAACAAGAAAGGGTAAAGACTATGAAGAGCATTCTTTTTCAAATTTTTCAATCTTGTTCAATCCTTATTTCTTTCTTTCACAATACATTCTCTTCTTTTGATTTTCTTTTCTTTTGGTTCTTTTTCTTTCTTTCTTTTTTCAAATTCTTTGTCTTAGAGTGCATTGTATCACCAACTCCTTTTTCTCTTTTCAAAATAAACCACTATCCCCAACTTCAACATTGCCATAAGCTTAGCTTAAATGCTCTTCAAAAACGGGTTAAAATCAGGTTCATGATTCCAACACAAATTTCATTTCGGCTTAATAGAGGTTTCAAATACGCGCACACTCACAAGGTGACTTGAAGTGTTTTTGGAATGGTGGTTATACTCAAAGTGGGCAAACATTGCCTTGATCATTTCTATGCTTCTACAATTTAAAAACAACAAGCAAGATAAAGCATGAATTATAAGTATAAAACAACATTCATCTTCAATCCAAAGCATTTAGTACAACATGGAGGTTTCTCACTTTTGTGGTTTTTGGACCTAAATGACACAAGCAATCAAATAGAGTTGCAACAAGAAACAACATTTTCATTTGTACAAAGACAACAAAGTTCCAATATATTCTGAATTCTAGAACTAGGTAACTATGTACCTTGCCACAACATCATGCTAAAAGTACTATCATAGCCATCCAATCTTGGAGGAATCTTCTTTGATGCACAATTAACACCAACCTAAGTTTCTTCCACAAAACATCCTAAAGTTGGTGTTAGTTCTTATATTGGCTGGAATTTTGGTAAAATAAAGTTGAACAATGTTGATGTCATATGTCTGATGTCATAACATTGGTTTCTATCATTAGCTGTTGCAGGGTTGAAGTTTTAGTTGCTGATGTTATAAGTGATGTCTTGACATCACTATATCAGAAGTTCAGAACATCAGATTGTGACGTTTTAGGGCTGCACGTGTTAGTTTGTTTTTGGGGAGATCTGTTAGAGAGATTGGATGCGAATTTCTTGGAGAAGATATTTCTATTTTCAATCAGATATGGAGTAGTTCATGTAACTAACTTTAGGGTGATTTGAAAAGATTTAAAAATATTAGAATATCAAATCTGTTTTAAATCCTGATTAATAACAAATCAAATCAGATTTTTTGGAGAGGTCCAAGCCCAAGTCAGAATGGTATTTAAAGCAGCCTCAACCCTTGTTGAATAGAGACGAAGAAAGAGAGCTAAAGACTGAGTGTCATTTGTGTCTTCGTGTGTGTTTTATAAATCATTCGTGTGTGAATTGGTGTTACTATTTTTGAGTTGGTAATTGTTCTTGATCAAAGCTGTTAAGCAGAATCAAGTTGGGTGGTTAATTTGTAATCATTGGATTGTAACACTGAGGTGATTTAGGGAGTGAATGGTTTCTCATATCTAAGTGGTCTCTTAGGTAGAAGTGTCATTGGGTAGTGATTAAATTAGGTAGATGTCAACTGGGATTGTTGAGTCTGTAATTTGATACTACTAATAGTGAATTTCCTCCGTGGCTTGGTAGCCCCCAGACGTAGGTAGTTAGACCGAACTGGGTGAACAATTCATTGTGTTGATTTACTGTTTTTATAGCCTTGTTCATATTAGTAGAGTGTGTTGTTGTGACATCGCACTTAACACCACACATATGATACCAGAATTTCAATTGGTATCAGAGCAGGCATCCTGCTCTGCATCTGGGTGAGATCTAGGGCTGATACTTTCCAGTGCAATGGACAAGGAGACTGGTGGATTTGTGAATAGACCCCCTATTCTAGATGGCTCTAATTATGACTATTGGAAACCTCGTATGGTTACTTTCTTGAAGTCATTAGACAGCAGAGCCTGGAAGGCTATTGTGAAAGAATGGAAACATCATGTTATTGTGGAAAAGGATGAGAATAGAAAGGAAGTAGAGGGTAGCTCAAAACTGAAACCTGAAGAAGAATGGACCAAGGAAGAAGATGAGCTTGCCCTTGGGAATTCTAAAGCCTTGAATTCCATATTCAATGGTGTTGATAAGAACATATTCAGATTGGTCAACACTTGTGAAGTAGCTAAGGAAGCATGGGATATCCTGAAGACTACTCATGAAGGAACCTCCAAAGTCAAGATGTCAAGACTTCAACTTTTGACAACAAAGTTTGAAAATCTGAAGATGAAGGAGGATGAGACTATCCATGATTTCCACATGAATATTCTTGAGCTGTCAAATGCTTCTAGTGCCCTAGGAGAAAGGATGACTGAAGAGAAGCTGGTGAGGAAAATTCTTAGATCTCTTCCCAAGAGATATAAAATGAAGGTGACAGCTATAGAAGAAGCCCAAGACATCAGCAAGATGAGGGTTGATGAGTTGATAGGTTCTCTTCAAACCTTTGAATTAGGAATGGAAGAGGAACCTGAAAAGAAAACCAAAAGTATAGCGTTGGTATCTAGTTCTTAAGATTCTAAGAAAGAGAAGGGTGCTGAGTCTTAGGAGGAGCTGTCCCAGGCCATTGTTTTGCTGGGAAGACAGTTTAACAAGGTTATGAAGAGGATAAATAGGAGTTATAATCCTAATGTCAAGAACATCACATCTGACACCAACAGATCAGGAGATCAGGGGAAGAAAACTAGAGATGAAGAAAAGTCCAATAATGACAAGGGAGTCCAATGCTATGAGTGTGAAGGGTATGGTCATGTCAAGAAGGAATGTCCTACTTTTCTCAAAAAGCAGAAAAAAGGGTTATCTGCTTCCTGGTATGATAGTGAGAGTGAATCTGAAGAAGAATCAGCTAAGCTTGTTAGAGCTATGATTGGGGCTTATGAGTCAGATGATGATTCATGTGATGATGAGGTTACTTATGAAGAGCTTGCTGCCTCGTATAAAGAACTGTGCATGAGAAGTGAACAAGTGGGTCTTGAAGGAGAGAAGTTGAAGAAAACCATAGTGCAGTTAGAGGCTGAAAAGACTGAACTTGAAAATGAAGTCAGTATGCTTAACTCTAAATTGGATTCTATGACCAAAACTGTCAGAATGTTGAACAATGGTACTGATGCTCTAGACAACATTTTCAGTATTGGGAAAATTGCTGGAGACAAAAGTGGTTTGGGATTCAACAATGTTGCAGCTTCTGATGATGTTATTACCTGTTCCAAACCAGTGATGTTAAAACAGATGTTTAAACATCCTGACAGGATTCCTTCTTGGAAGAAATTCAGGCGCTGGAAATGTCATCACTGTGGGCATTTTGGACACATAAAGGCCTACTGTTATAAGCTACATGGGTACCCTCAGAAGGCACATCAGTATACTCCCACACAAAAGTTTCCCATAGGTAATCAGGCCTTAAATTCTAAGAAGCAATGGATTCCAAAAGGTAAAGTTACCAGCTTAATAGCTCACACTTCTCTTAGGGTTTCTACCAAAGAAGACTGGTACTTCGATAGTGGGTGTTCAAGACACATTACAGGAGTTAAAAATTTGTTGATAGATGTTAAGCTTCAGTCTTCAGGTCATGTTACATTTGGTGATGGTGTCAAAGGAGAAATCAAGCGGATGGGAAAGCTGAATTGTGCTGGTGTTCCTAGACTGGATGATGTTCTACTTGTCAAAGGGTTGACAGCAAATTTGATCAATATTAGTCAACTTTGTGATCAAGGATTCAAAGTAGACTTTACAAAATCTGAGTGCAAAGTCACAAATGAGAAAGGAGAAGTCATCATGAAGGGTGTTAGGTCTAAGGACAACTGTTATCTATGGGTGCAACAAGACTCAAGTACCTCAACATGTGTGTTTGCTAGAGATGATGAAGTCAAAATTTGGCATCAAAAGTTGGGACATCTTCATCTGAAGGGAATGAAGAGAATAATCTCTTCAGAAGCTGTCAGAGGAATTCCTAAACTCAATATTAAAGAAGGAAGAGTTTGTGGAGATTGTCAAATAGGGAAGCAGACCAAGATGTCACATCAGAAGCTTCAACATAACACCACCTCCAAAGTTTTAGAACTTCTTCATATGGACTTGATGGGACCTATGCAGGTAGAAAGTCTAGGAGGGAAGAAGTATGCTTATGTTATTGTAGATGACTATTCTAGGTACACCTGGGTGAGCTTCATTAAAGACAAATCAGAGGTGTTTGATGTTTTTAAAGATCTTTGTCAAAGACTCCAAAGGGAAAAGGAGAGTAATGTTATTAGAATAAGGAGTGATCATGGAAGAGAGTTTGAAAATAGCAAGTTTGCTGAATATTATTCTGCTGAAGGCATAAGTCATGAGTTTTCTTCTCCAATTACTCCTCAGCAAATTGGAGTTGTTGAAAGGAAGAATAAAACTATTCAAGAGTCTGCTAGGGCAATGATTCATGCCAAAAAGCTTCCTTACCATTTCTGGGCTGAAGCCATGAACACTTCTTGCTATATTCACAACAGAGTTACTTTGAGAAGGGGCACTTCAGCTACTCTGTATGAACTGTGGAAAGGAAGAAAGCCAAATGTGAAGTACTTTCATGTTTTTGGAAGTAAATGTTACATTTTGTCAGATTGTGAACAGAGGAGAAAATTGGATCCTAAAAGTGATGAGGGAATCTTTCTAGGATACTCTACAAACAGCAGAGCTTATAGGGTTTTCAACTCTAGAACAAAGGTTATGATGGAGTCTATAAATGTGGTGATTGATGACATTGAAGATGCTGATGTCCTAGATGATGTTGAAACATCAGTTGAAGAAGTCACAGAAGAAACTGAAGACAGAAGTGGATCTCCCAATCATGTTGATGCTGAGCCTGAACCAAAATAATCTAATAAAGAACCATATATTAGAGTGCTAAAGGACCATCCAAGGGAGCTTATCATAGGTGATCCTAAATCAGGGGTTAGCACTAGATCAAGAGAGGTTGTGTCAAATTCTTGTTTTGTTTCTAAAATTGAGCCCAAGAATGTCAAAGAAGCCTTGACTGATGAGTTTTGGATCAAGGCCATGCATGAAGAGCTGGAACAATTCAAAAGGAATGAAGTGTGGGATCGTGTACCAAGGCCTGATGGAGTTAATGTGATTGGCACCAAGTGGATTTACAAGAATAAATCTGATGAACAAGGAGTGGTCACCAGAAACAAGGCCAGATTAGTTGCTCAGGGATACACTCAGGTTGAAGGAATTGATTATGATGAAACCTTTGCTCCTGTGGAAAGACTGGAATCTATCAGATTACTCTTAGGGGTGGCTTGTAATTTCAAATTCAAGCTTTTTCAGATGGATGTTAAAAGTGCCTTCTTGAATGGTTACTTAAATGAAGAGGTGTATGTTGATCAACCAAAAGGATTTATTGATCCAACATTCCCTGACCATGTTTACAAACTAAGGAAAGCTCTCTATGGTTTGAAGCAAGCACCAAGAGCTTGGTATGAAAGGCTTACTGAATTCCTAAATGTGAATGGCTACAGAAAAGGAGGGATTGACAAGACCTTGTTTGTTAAAGAGGAAGGAGGAAAACTGACGATTGCTCAAATATATGTTGATGACATTGTATTTGGTGGGATGTCAGATGCAATGGCGAAACATTTTATGGAACAAATGCAGTCTGAGTTTGAAATGAGTCTTTTTGGAGAGCTCAACTATTTTCTTGGTCTACAAGTTAGACAAATGGAGGACTCCACATTCATTTCTCAGAGCAAGTATGCAAAGAACATAGTGAAGAAGTTTGGTCTAGAGAATGCTAATCACAAGAGGACACCTGCTCCTACTCATTTAAAGTTGTCCAAGGATGAACATGGTGTTAGTGTGGATCAAAGTTTGTACAGAAGCATGATTGAAAGTCTATTGTATCTCACAGCTAGCAGGCCTGATATTTCTTTTGTTGTTGGAGTTTGTGCCAGATATCAAGCTGAGCCTAAAGTTAGTCACTTGAATCAAGTGAAGAGGATTCTGAAATATGTGAATGGGACTAGTGACTATGGAATGCTTTACAGTCATGGACCAGGCACTAAATTATGTGGTTTCTATGATGCTGATTGGGCAGGGAGTGCTGATGATAGAAAAAGTACTTCAGGAGGTTGCTTCTTCTTAGGGAATAATCTGATATCATGGTTTAGTAAAAAGCAGAACTGTGTGTCTCTTTCTACTGCTGAAGCTAAGTACATAGTATCAGGGAGTAGTTGTTCTCAACTTGTTTGGATGAAGCAGATGTTAACAGAATACAATGTCAAGCAAGATGTCATGACATTGTACTGTGATAATTTGAGTGCTATCAATATCTCTAAGAATCCTATTCAACATAGCAGAACTAAGCATATTGATATAAGGCATCATTTTATTAGAGATTTGGTTGAGGACAAAGTAGTTGATTTAAAACATGTTGCTACAGATAAACAATTAGCTGACATTTTTACTAAGCCTTAGATGCAAATCAATTTGAAAGTTTAAGAAGCAAACTGGGAATTTGCATTTATGAGGATTAGGTGTGCTGGAAGGAGTATATGTGCAGTTGTGATTTTGCATATGTATAATGGAAACAACATTTTATTCAACTGCTGAAAGCATACAAGATTGGATTTTAGTACATCAAAAGCAATATATATAATGTATAAAGATTATCCCAACCCCCTGCATCAAGAAAAGTCTTCCAATCTTCATCCCATTCATCATCAGAAGCATGGAGTTGCACTGGAGGTTTTTGATGATTTTTGTCTCAGATGGTTTTCTTGTTCTTGTTGCTCCTGAAGAAGTTCCAGCGGATTTCCTTGTTGTGTTCTTGCTCTTCAGTGGATCTGGTTTTTTGTCCTCATGCATGTGTAGCTTTCCTGCATCCTTGTTTGACTGACTCATTCTCGTGTGGTGTCTGGTGCCGTTAGAAGGAAGAAGGCTTGGATTTTATAGTTCTATAACAATCCATTGGTTGTATCGCCTGACCAGTCAAAGTTCTTGGTCATTGTGTTCCTTGGGAAGATTGCTTTTGACCATGTCTTATTGGATGTCAGATCTTTGTGTTTGGTGTAAATGTTGTCCAATTGTGGCTAAAAAGGGGGAGAGTTGTGCCTATGTGTTGCCTAGGTGTCTGATGTGATTCTAGGCTTGAGGGGGAGTGTGCATGTTGGAACAGCTGATATGCTGGTTCTTGGTTTGAGGGGGAGTTTATCTTTGTGCAGTGTGATTGTGATTGCTGTTGGTATGAAGTTTTTCCGCTGCAGGTACCTCTGATGATGGCAGAGTTTGTTTTAGCCAAAATTAGCCAAAGGGGGAGAGTGTTAGTTCTTGTATTGGCTGGAATTTTGGTAAAACAAAGTTGAACAATGTTGATGTCATATGTCTGATGTCATAACATTGGTTCCTATCATTAGCTGTTGCAGGGTTGAAGTTTTAGTTGCTGATGTTATAAGTGATGTCTTGACATCACTATATCAGAAGTTCAGAACATCAGATTGTGATGTTTTAGGGCTGCACGTGTTAGTTTGTTTTTGGGGAAATCTGTTAGAGAGATTGGATGCGAATTTCTTGGAGAAGATATTTCTATTTTCAATCAGATATGGAGCAGTTCATGTAACTAACTTTAGGGATGATTTGAAAAGATTTAAAAAGATTAGAATATCAAATCTGTTTTAAATCCTTATTAATAACAAATCAAATCAGATTTTTTGGAGAGGTCCAAGCCCAAGTCAGAATGGTATTTAAAGCAGCCTCAACCCTTGTTGAATAGAGACGAAGAAAGAGAGCTAAAGACTGAGTGTCATTTGTGTCTTCGTGTGTGTTTTGTAAACCATTCGTGTGTGAATTGGTGTTACTATTTTTGAGTTGGTAATTGTTCTTGATCAAAGTTGTTAAGCAGAATCAAGTTGGGTGGTTAATTTGTAATCATTGGATTGTATCACTGAGGTGATTTAGGGAGTGGGTGGTTTCTCATATCTAAGTGGTCTCGTAGGTAGAAGTGTCATTGGGTAGTGATTAAATTAGGTAGATGTCAACTGGGATTGTTGAGTCTGTAATTTGATACTACTAATAGTGAATTTCCTCCCTGGCTTGGTAGCCCCCAGACCTAGGTAGTTAGACCGAACTGGGTGAACAATTCATTGCGTTGATTTACTATTTTTATAGCCTTGTTCATATTAGCAGAGTGTGTTGTTGTGACATCACACCTAACATCACACATCTGATACCAGAATTTCAGTTGGAAATATTAACTTCCACAAGCAAACCAACATAAAACAATAAAAAGCATATTAATAGCTTAAGAGTTGAACATTCGTAAACTGAAGAATTCAACTCTTAATAACAATAATTTACACAAAAGCATACCAACAATTTAAAAGTTGAGCATTCATAAACTGAAGAACTCAACTCTTAATAACAATAAGTGAAACCGAAATATTAGTAAAATTAAAAACAGAAAACTTTACTGAAAAACAACATATATTACTAATAATAATAATAATAATGTACTGGTGTGAACACACCTACAAAGTCAAAAGTACCACAAAAGGGTACAAGTACATCATAATAACCAAAATAATCCAACAAAGTGGATAGAGTACATTAATAAAAACTGAAATAAAAAATAAAATACAAGAAAACTTCACTTTGATGCTCAAAGGAAGTACAAAATCATCACAACTAAAAATCAGTCCTCCTCGGACTCTGAAGCATACACCTCAACCTCCTCCTCCTCCTCTGAGCCAGATCCAAAACCAGATACCTCAACCTCAGCACCATTACCCTCCTCATCAGCATCATCATCAGTACCAGCCACGTCCTCTCCCCCTCAGAATACTGGCCTGACCTCAGGCCAACCAACATGTGCAAGGAACAGCTCCCTTGTCATCATCGTATGCTTAGTGGTGGGATCGCGAATCTGCAGCTGCAGTATCTTCATGGAGTCATGTAAATCAGTCATGGCGCGCTGAGAAGACGCCGTCTAGTCCCAGTTATACTGGCATATCCCCTGCTGACAAGGGTAAAAATTCTGAGACCCAGAACCAGAACCATCTCCACCCCTTGTGCTGGCCTTAGCACCAGCACCCGATGTCTCACCCCTTGTCCCCTTAGGCTTGCAAAACTTGTCGACATAACGATCATCGATCGCAAAAGGAATAGTGATCTGGTAGCGTGTAGGAATATCAACCCCAGCACCCGCACATAAAGACATGATCAGACAAGGAAAAGCGAGAGGGGCATTCTTCCGCAAAGCGGTACCACCAAGACCACTCTCCACAATTGCCCTTATCTCATCGGTAATAATACGGGCCACATCTATCTGCACGTTAGTCAAAATACTATGGACAAGGTGAGCTAATAGTATAGGGATGGTAGACGAATGCGACTTCGGCTTGATGTTGGTTATCACCAAAAGCAATATAAGCTGAGCCAAAGGTTGCATGTCCTCCCGCCGGTACCTAATAGCAACCCCAGATGGGTTGAGTTCAACAGTTTTTCCCGGTCGAAGGAGATCTCTAGTCATTTGTGGAATATCTCGGCGAAGGTGTAGGTCCCTATGGTAATCATCAATCTCGCTAGCTCTTAAAGACAGAGGACTTCCAAGAATAATACTAATGGCCCTACGGTCAAATTTCACCACCTTCCCCCCAACGAAGGTTGTCCAACTAAATTTCTCGCCATCATCAGGAAGGGTGTTCGCATAAAATTCTTGGACAAGCTCTACATTGTAGCTGTCAACTGGAGTTATCAGTCGTCTGCATTTTTTCTCTTCCAAGAGTGCAGCCACAAACCGATAACTCCCTCTGTCACTTAAGTTGAATCTCTTTTCCGCTAAAATGCTTCTTTTTTCCAAGGTAAGATACCTTGCTGCTTGTTTGGCACCTCTAAAGCGAGTGTCATCAAATTGGATTGGCACTTGTCGTGATGTGGATGACTTTCTTTTCTTGGCGGGGTTAACTTTGGGAGCCATCTACACATATCAATAAGTAAAATAACAAAAAGTAGAAACACACTCATTAGAATTGGCAGCCAAAACAAATCACAACTGAAACAACATAAAAAAATTTCAGCATTCTGATATGTTCTCTCCAGAGTTCGCAAAGCGAAGGCTGGCGAACATTCGCCCCAGATTCGCAAAGCGAAGGTCTGGCGAATGCTCACCCATGTTCGCAAGGCGAATAAAGCAGCGAACCCACGAAAATTCAGAAAAACACAGCCATACTTCCAATCATCAGAGCTTCATTCACAAAATAACATTTCTATTCTAAGTTTTGTACAATATTCAACATGTAATCACTCAAACCTTAAAACAGAAACTAAACCCTAAAATCATAAATGTCTCTAATGCAAACCACAACCCTAGCATAATGCCTAACAGAAATTAGCAAGAAAAAGAGATGCAAACCTGATCTTGTAATTGAAATTGGGGAAAATTTTGGGTGAAATTTGAGAAACTAGAGCACGTGAAAGATTGAGTTCTTGAGAGTGTTTTGTTTGAATGAGAGGGAGGCAAGAGTGGGAGTAGGGTTTTCCTTCTCAATTGTTCAGAAAATGATATGGGTGTTGGGCCCAAGTGTTGGCCTACCCATAACATTAAAACCCTTTTTTAAACTGAGGTGGCAGCAAACACACTTCCTCTGTCTCGCTGAGTTCGCAAAGTGAACTGGCTGGCGAATGCTCGCCCCAGGCTCGCAAAGCGAACGCCAGCGAACATGACAAGTTTTGAAAAAAAAATTCTGCACTACTGCCACTTCCTAAACCACTCTTAACATAAAAACATCATTAAAACAATAAATACTTACAATGTTGGGGTGCCTCCCAACAAGCGCTTATTTAACGTCGGCTAAGCTCGACGGTCCAATGCAACCTCTGGATTGCAAAACGACACAACAGAGGGATTTCGCTCGAAATCACCACCTAGATAAATCTTCAACCTCTGACCATTTACAGTCCAACTCTCATTTGACTTTGTGTCTTCAATGACTATTGCCCCAAATTGCTTGATCTCACAAATCTGGAATGGACCAGACCACTTAGATTTTAATTTACCCGGGAACAGTTTTAATCGAGAATTGAAAAGTAGGACCAGCTGCCCTACTTCAAACTATTTGGCCACTATCTTTTTGTCATGGTAAGTTTTGACTCGATCTTTATACAGATTGTTGGAATCATACGCTTGGAGGCGCAATTCCTCCATTTCATGCAATTGCATCTTTCTTCTTTCTCCGCTTAAAGTTTGATCAAAATTCAGAAATTTCAAGGCCCAAAATGCCTTATGTTCCAACTCCACTGGTGAATGACAATTCTTACCATAGCCCAATTTAAAAGGTATGAGACCAATCGGAGCTTTAAAAGCTGTTTGATAGGCCCACAAAGCATCATCTAGCTTATTTGACCAATCCTTTCTTGAGGATGACACCGTTTTTTCCAAAATTCTTTTAATTTCCCGGTTTGATAGCTCTGCTTGCTCATTGGCCTGAGGATGATATGGTGTTGCAACTTTGTGCTTTACACCATATTGCTCCAAGGCTTTTTCAAGCTGAGTGTTGCAAAAGTGAGATCCTCCGTCACTTATCAACACTCGCGGAGTACCAAATCGAGAAAAAATGTTTTTTTCAAAAACTTTATCACAGTTTTTCCGTCTGCCTTAGCACATGCTATTGCCTCTACCCATTTGGAGACATAATCAACTGCGACCAAAATATACTCATTGGAAAACGATGATGGAAAAGGTCTAACAAAGTCGATTCCCCAACAATCAAACACTTCAATTTCCAACATGATGTGTAAAGGCATTTCATGCAGCTTTGAAATTCCACCACTCCTTTGACACTTGTCACAACTTTGCGCATGCGCATGCACATCTTTGAATAAAGAAGGCCAATAAAAGCCCGATTGGAGGACTTTTGTTGCGGTTCTTATTCCGTTAAAATACCCTCCATAAGGAGAGTTGTGACAATGCCAAAGTATGCTAGTGGCTTCGTCTTTTGACACACATCTTCTCAAAAGGTTATCGACACCAAGCTTAAACAAATATGGTTCATCCCAAACAAATGGCGTCTAATAAAAATTTCTTTTTCTGATGGTGAGTTAGACCATCCGATATTAATCCAGCGACTTTGTGATTAGCCATGTCGGCGAACCATGGTCTAACTTGCACCATATACAAGTTTTCGTTCGGAAATTCCTACTTGACCTCTAATTCCTTTTTGGTCACTTCAACATTTACAAGGCGGGATAAGTGATCCGCCACCAAATTCTCAGATCATTTCTTGTCACGAATTTCCAAATCAAATTCTTGTAACAAGAGGATCCAACGAATTAGCCTTTGTTTTGAATTTGGCTTGGTGAGCAAATACTTAATCGCCGTGTGATCCGTGTAAATAACTACTCGAGACCTAATTAAATAAGAACGGAATTTCTCCAATGCATACACCATCGCAAGCAACTCTTTTTCAGTTGTTGCATAGTTTACTTGAGCTTCATTCAAGACTTTGCTCGCGTAGTGTATAGCATGAAACAATTTTGTTTTCCGTTGACCCAAAACCGCACCCACCGCATAATCGCTCGCATCACACATGAGTTTAATATCTATTTTCCAATTGGGCGCAATGATTATGGGTGAGGTTGTCAAACTTTGTTTTAAAGAATTAAAAGCGACCATGCAAGACTCATCAAAATCAAAGGACTTATCTTTGTTGAACAAATTGCTCAAAGGCTTTGTTATCTTCACGAAATCCTTGATGAACCTCCGATAAAATCCCGCATGTCCGAGGAAACTCCTTATACCTTTTACATTCAATGGTGGTGGCAATTTCTCAATAACATCAAACTTGGCTTGATCGACTTCAAGGCCCTTTGAAGAAACTTTGTGGCCAAGCACAATTCCTTCGGTCACCATGAAGTTACATTTTTCCCAATTGAGTACCAAGTTGGTTTCCACGCACCGTTCCAAAACCGCATCCAAATTTTTCAAACAAATATCAAACAATTGCCCGAAAACCGAGAAATCATCCATAAAAACCTCAATTGTCTTTTCGATCAAATCTGAGAATATTGCTTGCATACACCTTTGAAAAGTCGTCGGTGCATTACACAACCCAAACGACATCCTCCTATAAGCGAAGATTCCAAAAGGGCATGTAAAAGTAGTTTTTTCATGGTCCTCCGGGTTCATAATAATTTGGTTGTGTCGCGGTGAAAATTGGATACCATAGTTATTTGTTAACTAGGATCGCATTTTTTAATGTCACCACCGGTCTTTGATTTTATCCAAGGGAAGGGAGAAAAACCGAATTCCCACAATGCAATGCAAATGCACTAAGATTCTAAGTTCGAAGGTTGGTTATACCTAGGGAAGGTGTTAGCATCCTAGATATCTGTAGTACTCTACAGGAACCTCTTGATTTATTTTATATTATCCGTTATCTGTTTTGCTAAGGGTTTAAGGGTAGGTAATTTATTATTTTTATTCCTAAGTGTGCTCGACAAGATATCGCATCTTGTGCCTACATATCCTGTCGGGAAGGAATCAGAGCACATGTAGTTCCTCTTGAAGGATACTAAAGTTGTTTAAAAGTTTTAGGAGAAGAGATGAGTCATCATCCTAAGAAACCACCACAGTTTTGAAAATTGTTTGTATTTGTGGGGTATGGGATTGTATGTCCTTTCTTTGAGATGATTCACATCTAATTCTCTTGTGTGGAGAATTAGGTGAACTAAAGATGTTTGATTGCAAAATTAAACTTGAGGGGGGACTAACCTAGGAAGTATATCCTAAGTTGTCTAATAAACTTATCTTAAGGGTATCGAGACTTATGATGCAAATGGTTATGCACCATGCACAATAATTTGATTATCATGCATGGGATTTTCCCTTGGATATTAATGTGATTAATTATATTAGATTTAGCGAGGGTGCTAGCAAAGTGATGCTAGACTTGTGTTTAGTGACCGGTAGGTTGAATGCGATGCCCTAAGGCGATCGACTTACATGGGTGAAAAATTGACTCGACGTTGGATCGAGATTTTTATAAGTTTGAAAAGGTTTGAACAAAAGCAAGTATAAATCAAGTAAATGATAAACATACAAGCAAGCGAGACTAGTTCACACACGATCGTACGATTAAGCATAGGGATTCTAATAGGGAATGATTTATTGAGAAAAGAGTTTGAACTAATAAAGGTTTATTTTATGTTGAGAATTGAGTTTTAAAGATTAATATCTAAATTAAAGTTAGAGGTTTTCTTATTAATAAAAAGATTTTAATTATTTCTAAAGTTTTAATTATTATTTAGTTTTACAGTTATATTAAAAAAAACTAATAAAGCTTTTCTTATTAATAAAAAGTTTTAGTTATTTAAAATTTTTATTATTTAAGTTTTAAAGTTATATTAATAAATAAAAAAAGGTTTTCTTATTAAACGTTTAATTATTTTAAAGTTTTGATTATTATTTTTATTTTAGTCTTTAAAGTTATGTTAAGAAAGTTAATTAAAAAAAAAGGTTTTCATATTAATTTAGAAAAAGGTTTTAATTTTAATATTTTTTATAAATAAAAGTTTTTATTATTACTTAATTTTAAAGTTATAAAAAAAATTAATAAAGTTTTTCTTATTAAAAGGAATTTTTAATTTTTAGTATTTTAACGAATAATAGTTTTATATAAAAAAAACTTTTACTAATAAAAGAGTTTTAACAAATAGTTTAATTTATTTTGTTATATTTTATTAAGAGTGATTTTTTTTTAGAATAAAAAGGTTATATTAGATAATAAAAAGATTATATTTTTATTAAGAAAATATATTTTAATATAAAAGGGGGTTATGTTTTTTTTTATAATTTAGAAAAAAAATTAATGTTATTAACTTTAAGAAAAATGATTATTTAAAAGAATCTAAATCCTTATTATTATTTTTTTAGAATTAATTGTGTTAGAAATAAATTCTAATTATCTTGAAAAAAGGATTATTTGAATATTATGAAATTATTAAGAAAAGTTTAAATTAAATAAACAGATTAAATAATTAGTTAAAACAGAGGGATCTGGTGTTCCGGGTGAGGGAGGGTCCATCGCGGACTCTCAAATCATGGCCATTGGATCAGGGCGGGTCAAAGTATGACCCTGATTAGCGTCAAAGGACGTGGGTGCACTTTAGGATTGGTGGCCGTGTGTGTACGTGATCGCAATTAGCCTCAGAACCAAAACCAAAAAAAAAGAATGCAAGCGAAACCTAATTCTCTCCGTCTTCCCTCTCTCGTCATCTCTCACGCTCTCTCGTCATCTCTCACGCTCTCTCGATCGCTCAAACTCTCTCTAACCTCTCGCCGAATCCAGACTCAAACAAATCAGAAACAAAATCTCAAAAGCCCTAAATCTAAACCCTAATCCCCATTGTGAACCCCATACCCCAATTCTCATCAATAGATTGATTACAAATTACAGAGATTTGAGTAAAAAGCGTCGAAGATGGAAGTTGAGGAGAATCTTCAAGCTTTCACGGACCACCTGCGTACAGATAAGTGCTTTTCCGTATTTTCCATATGAGTACCTGTATGTGTGTGTATTTCCCCTGCTGTTTGTGTTCTGAAAATGTTGGTGTGGATTCTCCGGGATGTTTGTGTGGAATCTGCCTCAAAAACTCTCTCAGTGGATGAGGTTTGTAGTGTTGTAACTCAGGTGTATCGATGGTTCTGCATTTTTTTGTGTGTTTGTGTGAGATTTCAATTGTCAATTTTTGTGTGCTTTTTCGTATTGTGTTCTGAAAATGTTGGTGTGGATTCTCCGGGATGTTTGTGTGGAATCTGCCTCAAAAACTCTCTCAGTGGATGAGGTTTGTAGTGTTGTAACTCAGGTGTATCGATGGTTCTGCATTTTTGTGTGTTTGTGTGAGATTTCAATTGTCAATTTTTGTGTGCTTTTTCGTATCGCCTCCCCCCCCCCCCCCCCCCCCCCCCCTTTTTTGCGAACTGTGTGTTTATGTTTATATATAGGTTGCAAGAAACATAGATTTAAATTCTAAATAATATCTGTTGGAATATGTTTGTATGGTTTAGGAAAGTTTTTTTGAAATGGTCTGAAGTATGATGATGTCCAAATTGATAGGTGCTAATGAGTTTTCCTTTTTTGTATGAGTATGTTTGACACGGTTTTAGAATGAGCCTTAATGCTGTCTAAAACGTGTTTAGGTTTGGTTTTGGAAGGTTTTTGAATTGTCTGCATATGCTTGATTTACTTCGCGTATGAACTTCCTTTTTTTTTTACTGAACATCTCTGGACATGTTCAATTTCCTCCCTTATTTACCTCGACAAAAGTTGTATACAAAATTGGAATGGAAAATAAAACTGTGTTTTATTTTGAACTGGTCTGATCTTGTTTTGGAAAAGAGCTTAATGTGTTTGATTCTTGGCTTCTTCGTCCTAACGTATACTGAAAACTTGATACCCACCTCTCTCAATAATTTTCAAATGCATTCTTGCAGGAGCTTCATGCAATGCGTAATGCACCTTGCCATCATGTGAGCCACTGACGTAAGATTCTGAAATGCATACATACTATTTTAACACTGTACCAAATATTGTTCTTGACTTTTTTATTTTTTCTTTCAAGTACAGGATGTTTGGTTGTGGATAGCATAGACTCAAAAGAAGGTACTTTTAGTCAAGTGATTTCGTTATATTCATCATCACGAGGGTGACCGAAGTACCATGGCTATTAAATCTATATCCTAGATCCCGTATCAAAGTCAAGAGAATTGTACCCATAAATATTAATGAAGGCGTCTGCATTTTAGGGCCCACCATGAGTTCAGCAGTGCAAATGACCACCTTTTAGAGTTGTTTGAGCTCGGGTGTTCTAAGTACAATTATCTTGGCAACAGTCTCAATTTCTTATGTGGGCCAATATATACATTCGGCGAGAGGCTTCTTGGGTTTATGGTGATGAACAAGATTCTTGACACATATACTGTTATTTGTAATTAGCAGTGAGAACCAGACTGGATTCACGTTGTGACGAATATGTCTTTACTAACTTGGTTGGCTAGTTTGTTCCTCAATTTACAAGCATCATCATATGCTTAGTCAAATCCCTGTTTCTGTAGCCTTTTATGCTTAGGTTTATATAATATTTATGTACTTCTAACGTTGATGGTTCTTTTTGAATGACTTTGGGTTAGCTTTTGTAACTTGGAATATATCTTGCAATTTTTGGAATGGCGATTGAGTAAATAGAATCTTGATTTACTTTTGAAAGGGGCGTTGGATTTTGGAAGTGTTGTTGTAATCTTGAACAAACTTAACTTGCGGAAATTCTTCGAAAATCTTTGAGTCAATTTGAACTTGAAACCCTTTTATATGCAAGAAACTAAAGACCTTTATGGGATTTGAGATTTTGATCTCACCCTTTGAATTTGCAAACCTTGAATAAATTTGGATGACATCCTAATCTTTGCATTTTAGGATTGTAGATTTTTCAAGTAAATTTCGTGATGCTTTGAATGGGAATTTCGATTTGGAATTTGAAGTCTTAGAATAATATCGATGAAATTTTGGATACTTGCACTAAGCGTGAGAAAACATGGCATCCAAATGAATCCTGTAATGCCTTAAAATAGATGTAACTTGAGGACTTGAAATTGAAATGACTAGATGTAGGGACTTCAAACTTGATCTTATAAACTCGTGACAACAACGGACTTGAATTTGCACTTTGAATTCCAAACTTCTAGTTCCTTCTAAATTGAACTTTCATTACTTAAGGATATAGCATCACTAAGCAAACATGTCTCTTAAGTCTTGAAGAGCTGACAGAGGGTGGAGATGCAATCTCACAATATAATTGCTATACAACCAACGACTAGGCTCCAGGGTATCAAATTCCATACCAGAGGGTATAAGGACTTAATCTTTGTGGGGGGAGAAACTGAGGAGTCCTGAGGAGAAACTGATGAGCTTACCCTTGGTACACACAGAATTGTTCACCCAGTTCAGTTAAACAACTTACTCTGGGGGCTACCAAGCCAGGAAGGAATTTCACTATTAGTAGAATTAATTTACAGACTCAACAACCCAGTTGACATCTCCTAAACTTAATCTCTACCTAATGAACTTTCTACCTAAGAGACCACTTAGGTATGAGAACACTACTCACTTCCTAAAACACCTCAGAGATCACACTTTGAGAAACACCTTGATCCTGCTTACAAGCTTTGATCAAGTAACAACACTCTCTTGCTTCACAGCTCTAAGAGAGTACACCTTACAACTCACCAATTCAACCTAGAATGGTTTACAAAATACTCGTACAAAGACAATGATTGACACTCAGTCTATGCTCTCTATCTTCTCACTTTTTCCTTAAGGATTGATGCGCTTTATATAGCTATTTGATTTGGGCCTGGACCTGCTACACTATCTGACCTGATTTGTTATTTAAAACTGAATCTTCAAAATAGATTTTCTCTCTCAAAATCTTCTTAAATCTTCAGCCTTTAAACACTCCTACAAATCTGCATCAAATCTGTTTGCAACAGAAAATATCTCCTCCAAGATATTCGCATCCAATAACTCTAACAGCTCTCCCAAAATCCAGCTAATACGCTTAACCCTAAAAACATCTCAAACCTGATGTTTTAATGATCTGCATATCTGATGTCATGACATCGCATGTGACATCAGACTTCAAAACTTCAACAACTTAAACACTTAACATTATCCAATGTTAAGACATCACCCATGTGACATCAACATTGAACAACTTTGTTTTACCAAAATTCTAGCCAATCCAAGAACTAACACTAGGTGTATGCTCAAGCCTGGGTAGTGGGCTTATTCCTCAGAACACCCATCCCGCCAAACAGAAAAACCAGTACTGTCTAGCATAGTCCAGCATATGACAATAATGAAATGAAAAGCAATAAATGTGGTAAAAACAATAATATACAATAAATAAAGCACAACAATAACCACCCAATGAAAATAAACAGACAAGCGCTTGGATTGACTCGCATAGGGAACCAGAGTCCCCAGCAGAGTCGCCAGCTGTCGCAACCGCAAAAAAACAACCGGCGAGAAATTAGAACAGAAGAGTCGCCATCGAACGTTATTTATCCCGATGCAGGGAAAGGAAACGATCGAAGAAAACCTGAAGAAAGGGAAAGATATGGTCATCGCAACCATAGTCCGGGTTCAGGAGTCGGTTACGCAAGGGGAAGGTATTAGCACCCCCACGCGTCCATCGTACTCGATGGGATCCACACTCGTTGTCTAATCAAAGGGTGAGTTATCCTAAAGTCTACGGCTAAGCAAAAAACGGGGGAGGGGGAAGCAAAGACGGACTCGCAAGGGTTATCGCAATCCAATGTCTACGTATCTTCGTGGACGAACGAAGAATTAGAGTCAACGTAGTTCGACGGACTACGCACTAATGGGGGGAGGTTGCTCGCCAAGACATCGCCGTCTTTTGCCTGTGTATCCTCAATCTAACCAGAGAGAGGAAATCAGAGCAGTCATAGTTCGACCTAACGAGGTTTTAGTTTTTTTTATGAGCGACGTTAAGTTCGCATCCGGCAGTTAGGGTCGATGCCTGTTTGCGACAAAACGGAAAACAAAGTACTCTTTTCTGAAAATGATTTGAAACTCAGTTAATCCCGAAGGATGAAAAAGATTTGAGTTTGTTTTTGTGTTTTTTAGACAGAAGTGAGTTGAGTTAGTTCATAACCTACATTGCACCAAAGTCTATGACACGGGAACGAATGCATCGCATGGTCGCCCCCAATGGGACGTATGCTCAACATTCTAGAAGAATGAAGGGAGACCCCTCATTCTTCATTTCCTATGCTTAAGGCTCGTGTGCAATGTGCGTTGTCATTATTAAGTGTCTTAGAGTTGTTAAGAGATGAGAAGAGAAGACTCAAAGGAAAAGAAAACACTACGGGAATTCTATCCTAATGTTATCATGCAAAAATGGCCCTAAGGTTGAGGTAAGAGGGGAAGATTCTACCTAATGTTAGCATGCATGGTTTGAATCCTAATGTCTATCCTACTCCAAGCTTAATCAAAGATTAAGTTGGACTATGGAACCCTAAGGGAGCATACAAAAATGAATCCAAGACTTAAACAAGTCTTAAGATCCAAAGGGGAAGGAAAGAAGTGAAAGAGATGAAGAAGAAAAGGAAATAAGAGGTGAGAAACAAGAGAGAGCAGCAAGCACATCATGCACATCATATCCAATTCACATCATCAATCAAGCTTCAAAACAACTCACAATGAAGTTCAAGCAAACAAGAAAGAATGCAAGCACACTTGCATTAGAAGCACAATTGAACACCATTAAGAATCACACCAAGGTAAGGCGAAAAAAGTAAGATGAAGATGAAGGAAAGTCAGAACTCAAGTCATATTATAATCATCCAATTCAAACATGTAAGAATGCTTCACCTTAACATGCATCATGAACCAAAGTAGCAATAATCAAATGCTAATTAAATGCACCATAAAAATCAATCCACAATGATCAAATGAGATGAAAACATGATGTGAAATCAAGTGGGCAGCAGCAAATGCATCATCCACAAGCTATAATCAAGCTCAAACCATACAAGAATAATCATCAAGCATCATACTCAAGACTTGCATCAAAACTATGCAAGTATGCAACAAAATAAGGCTCAAAATGATTCACATGCTTCCACACAAGTAAAGCCATACCAAAGATAGGTCATGCACCAAGGGGCAAGGCAAATCAGAATCTCAAACATGTCTTATCAATCAAAGAAAGATCACAAAGCATCAAGGAAGTTCATGTTATTCAAAGGCACAAAATTAGGTCAAGAAGTGTACACTAGCATGCTCAAAACATCATCAAATGAAAGCACCAACCAAAAATAGCAAAGTGATCCAATAAATTCCCAAAAATTAATCAAAGTTTAAACATCTAATTAACATGTGCAAAAAGATTGGAACAAAACTAGCTCAAGAACATGTCCAAAAGAGCTTCACAAGTCAAGGTATGTAAGCAATCGAGCAAGAATCGAGGGCCAATAAAACTTGAATGGCAAGTCACCTAAAGCAACTCAAACCAGTCCCAAACCAGTATTAAAACATCCTTGTATCAAGGTCTAAATGTGGCTACAAAATTAGCCTCAAAAGATGAGCAATGATCAACAAACTTCCTAACCCTAGAAGAAGGGTATCATTGGAAACTCATTTTCTAATTAAATCACAATAAAATAGAAAAAAGAAAATAAAAAAAATAGAAAAAAATGAAAAATAATTCAAGACTCTAATTAACCAGAAAACATTTTTTTTATTTTTAAAATAAGCTTAACAATTAAAACAAAATTGAAATTAGAAATGAAATGAAAAAAAGAAAATGGAAAACAAGATGAATTAGGGAGGTGTATTAGCAATCCTGATACAAAAGGATATACACACACTTGCGTGTTGGGCCCAAACTGGAGGTGAGCAGAGCAAAAAGAGCATAGGCCCATGAAAGTAACACAACATGTCATCAAATTTTTAAAACAAAAACAAAAAAAGAAAAAGGAAAAAAATAATGTCACGAAATCATGTGAACGTTCATCAATCGGACAACTCCATTTTAAATAAAAAAAAAGACAAAAAATAAACATAGCCAACCAGATCAGGCCACGTCATTGTCTCCTTCATGAGACAAACCCTAAATCATTCCATGCGTCATGAATCTCAGCCATGGACAGGATGAAAACAACATATTCTCCATCAATTTTCTCCACAAATAATCAACCAAATCAAGCAAAATAAAACTCTAACATGAAGTACAAAGAACGCAGATCAACATAGCACCATTAGTTACTCAAAACAAGCACTCGATCATAGAGAAAAGAAGATCCAAAAACACGGGTACCACCATATATTCAAGATTTCAAGCAAAACCAACATGCTCAGATTCATCCATTTAAACAAAATTATGAACTCAAGCTTCTCCAGATGCATTGCATGAATGAAATTAAACACTTAGATCAAAGAAAACATGAGAGATCAATAGCTCAAAGGATCCTACCTAGTGGAGACAAGTCCACTGCTTCATCCACTTCCAGTATAAAATAAAACCAAGAATCCTGATCTTTGAGCTCCAAAAATGAAGAACTGAGCAAAAGTTGGAGTAATACACGAGTAGATTAAGAGAGCTTGAATAAACTTTAGAAATAAGCAAGAAAACCATATCTGGAAATGAGCAAGGTGATGCGTCCAGACGCTATTTATTACGTATAGAAGACCACAGATGCTTTATTGGAGATGAATCAACCAAGAGATGAGAGGAAACTTCAAGAAAAAATGGGATTCGAGAGAGAGAGAAGATTTAGAGAAATTTTTTATTCAGATCTGAAAATGGAGTCCCCGCTTTGGTTTGGAGTTGTTGTGTTTAAATATGAGGTGATTAGGGTTGGTAAATGGTTTGGACACGAAGCCAAGGAGTGAAGCCTTCTATTTGTGGTTTGGACTTTTGTAGCATTTGTGAAATACACTTGGAATGGTGCAGGCTCGGGTTCAATTCCATAGGCTTGGTAAGGATGAGTTTTGCTTTGACATCAGGCCTGGAATGAGGTGTCATCAAAGTGGTATTGGGCTCACAACTTGTAATTCTCTTTGATCCACTTTTCCAACTTTCTAATTTTGCACTCTTTTGGTATGGTACCTCTTTCTTGTGGCAGGCAGCATGTTTGGCCCATATTTGCAAAGTTTTTGGCATTTGGAATCAAAGAATGATGGCTTGTGCGATTAGTGAGGTACAACACAATATTTGGCACATTTTTGGTCATGGCATGCAAAATCACTACAACCATCATGGGAGCAACTTTAACAAGCTATTACTTGATGTACAAAGGCCCATTTCCTACAATTTTGGTACCAAATGAAAGTATGGAGCATGGTGAGCAAGTTTGATGTTGTAAGGAAGATGAATTGAAGTTTTAATCAATGAGAAAAATGGCTATGAAAGTGTGTCCCCAAATCTGGTTGCATGATGTGTAACTTGAACAATTTGATGACACCAACTTTTAGCATTTGTAACTTGAAGAATCCTAAACCAAGTGAGGCAAACTTGGGTTCTTTAGAAAGCTAACATTGTGAGGAACAAGAATTATGTTGGAATCAGGTTGAAATAACACTTGTAAACATGTGAAAAATTGCATTGAAGTCATGTCATTGGAGCTGCCAAAAATAACTTAGAGAAAATTCTAAGTTTTAAACATGTCAAAACTTGAAAACCTCCAACTTTAGGACATCACAACTCTCTCAAAAATGACCCAAATGATATGGTTCTTGTGCCCATTTTGAAGGGAATGTTTCATACTACAACTTTCATGTGGAATAGATTTGCAAATGAAGCCTTGATCATGAAGAAAATTGGCTTTGAAGATGGTTGAAAACTTTCCCAAAATAGCAACTTTTAAACCCTAGTTTTATTCCAAAAAAGGCAAGTTCTCAACTTTCTTGATTTTTCCAATTCCTTGAACATTCCTTGATTAAATCTCATCCATCGATCACATTTGACTTGGAAATCATCTTGTTGACCTCAAAAGGTCAGGAGTTGACTTTTTCACTGCACAGTTGACTTTATCCCCAATTCTCCTAATTTTAAATCCTTTGAACAATTGAAACCCTTCTGAACCAAATTGATGGACAATTCTCCATCCTTAGACACTTGGGAACATATAAAAGACCATGGAATCAAGTCTTGCCCAAAAAATCAGAAATAAACAAATTTTATGGCAAACCCTAGTTTTGGCACCTCTGGCTTAGGAGAAATCGACCCATACTCAAAATCCAAATTCCTCTGAATATGATGTGTGTCCTCTCAAACAAAGATGAGATGTGCCATTTTATGATGATAAAAACTCAAAGATCTTGCCCATTGGAGGGTTAAAATCAAGCTAGGAGGATGTGATTCACTTGACATCTCTTGCCAAACTTTATCATATGATGAGGTGATGGCTTCATTAGAATGCTCTGAGGTCCAAGAATCCATTGTGGCTTGAATATTGATGACATTAAGAACATTTCTTCTTTTAGTCTCTTGGACAATACCCATGATCTCTTGCTTGAACCTCTGTAAAACATTTCTTCCTCTTGAGCTAACTCAGACACCTTGATCCCATGCTAAGAAAAATGATGTACACAAATGATGTGCACAAATGATAATTCAAAGCCATTTAGAGGTTAGGAAAATGATGGCAAATTTTGGGGTGCTACACCCGCGTCAATCTGTTTCTATACTTCCTCTTTGATTTTGATGGCCATGTTCGGGTGAGTCCGTTTCAATCTTTGTTTTACCGGCGGACATTCTGATCTCAACGGTAGATGATGTTCCACGATGCTGGTATCCAACCCTGGCATGTCCTGGTAGGACCAAGCAAACACATCGGGAAATTCTTTGAGAAGCTTTATTAAACTTTCTTTAACAGTCGGACTGAGCAGTGCCCCAATCTTGACTTCTTTTCTCTCTTCTTCTGAACCCAAGTTGACCATTTCCAACGGCTCTTTGTGAGGTTCAATGGACCTTTCCTCTTGCCTGAGTAATCGGGAGATCTCTTCTAGAATTTCCTCGTCATTTTCTTCTTCAGCCTCAAATACCGAGAATTCAAAGTTGGGAGAAGGCATTGGATCGTATGTTTCAAAGGGGTTTAAAACAAGCAATCTGCATGACATGATGATTGTTTTTTAGAAGAGACAGAGAGAAATGCAAGAGTGCGTGCAGTGTATTTTCTGAAAAATGCTTGTTTTTATTATTTGAGTTTTTTTTTTAGGATTACCATTTTCTGAAAAAGCGAAAAGAGAAAACAACAATAAATGCGGAAATTACAGAATGTCGTTATTTTATTTATGATTTTGTCGATTCTTGAAACTACAGCCCTATAAAACAAAACTCTATCGCTTTGGGCAAAGCGAAGAGAGACATTTACAAAAAATGAGCCCTTATCAAAACATCTGTTTCACCTAGGCAGATGAAAGGTTAAAACAAAGACGACAATTACTTAGACTTATGAACAACTTTCAGGACATCAACAGTAACCCATTGGCGGCAAACTCCTCGGTGAATCACAAAGTCTGGCACCTTCCTTCTTGGTTTGTCTTTAGAAATAACGCTGATTTCTGGTGGAGCAGGATCGTTGGAGTCTGTCTCCCAGGCAAAATTGTCGTAGACAAACTCTCTTGTTGTATTTTGTACAGTGTTTTCACTCTCAGGTGGATCTCCCCATCCAGTGGGCTGGATGTCTTCGAGCCTGATACGAGAGCTTTCAGGAGCCGTGTACTTGACCAAGAAGTCGTACTTGCCACTCGATTGTCCTAATGTGTCCCACACTTTTTTGGAACTTGAGGAGTCATCCCTTTCGATGACGTTGACCTTGGGAAAAGCATAGTTAAGGAACTCTTGTCCTGCAATCTTTGCAAATTCATCGTCGTACTGGATATCTTCAAAATGCCCTGAGTAATGATCCCATGATTCGGTGGGGTCGCAGGTATTCTTTTCAATGATGCTCAGCTGATAAGCGTCGTTGGGCTGACTCTTTTGCCCCAAGTCTCCCGGGCACGGCTGCCAGATAGACAGACCATCCATTGGGCCATAATAGCCATCGTCAAAGTTGTCTTTCATCATAGTGTCCTCCTCTAATGAGTTTGGTGGAGCACGACATCCTTCCGGATCACAATCTCTATATATCATCTTGACATCTGGCCTCGGTATATATCTCAAACTCTGTGCGGGATAACAAAATGGCGTAGGCACCTCTCCCTGAGACATATAACCGTCCTCGTTAAGATAGGACTTCCATTCTTCATCTGTATCAGAGGAATCACCCTCATTGATGGTATGTACTTCTTGAGACACTAGGTGAAGGAAACCTCCACTGTGGAAGAAGTTCTGAATGGGATAAAGACTTTCATTGTTAGTAGCAGTCTGGGTACAGGTTGAAGAAAAACCAAGACCCTTCTTTGTTTTGTTATCTGTAGGAATGACAAGCCATCCCCATCCTTTTGCATTGTTACTTTTGATCACTTCGAGAGCATCTTTGTACGAGGAAATCGATGTTCCTCTTTTTGATTGATTGTTATTGCTCACCGAACGTGCTTGGAACTGGGTTCCAACAACCTCTTCTGGTTCTACATAAGTGGAAGACGATAAGTTGCTCACGATCAAGGCTTGCTCTCCACAGAGTGTAACCAATTGGTCATTCTTGACGAACTTCAGCTTCTGGTGTAGTGTCGAAGTGACTGCCCCAGCCTCGTATATCCAAGGTCTTCCTAACAAATAGATGTATGCTGCCCGGATGCCTATGACCTGGAAAGTGACTTGGAAAGTGTGACGACCAATAGTTATAGGAAGGTCAACTTCGCCGATAACTATTTTTCGGGATCCGTCAAATACTTTGACGATGACCTCACTGCCTTTCATCGGAGATCCTTTAAATGATAGTTGCATTAAAGTGGATTTCGGCATAACATTTAGAGCTGATCCGGTGTCTACCAGTACGCTGGCTAAAGCATCGTCCTGGCAGTTGACTGTAATATTTAGTGTCATGTTATGGTTTTGGCCCTCTTCCAGCAGTTTCTCATCACTAAACCCCAAGTTGTTGCAGGAAGTGATGTTGTCGAATTGTCTTATTGTCACATCTTGTTCCACAAAGACTTGCTCTAAGACTTTCTGTAGAGCTTCCCTGTGAGCTTCGGAACTGAGTAAAAGAGATAGCGCAGAGATTTTTGAAGGAGTTTGCAACAGTTGGTCAACAATGTTGTACTCACTCTTCTGGATGAGCTTATTCATCTCATCGTTGTTCTTTGAAAGGCCGGGATTACTGGATTAATCGACTGGCTAATTGGGAACTTCTGTTTGAGGTTCCTTTTCTTTGGTAGGTTCTCCAACTCCTCGGTTGAAGATTCGACAGCTCCGTGTTACCCGACTGATGTCTGCAATATTCACGACGGAGGGTAATGGAGTTTCCTTTCCATTCTCAATTGTTGTTGCACCGTATTTGTAAGGGATAGCCTTATCGGATTTGTACGGCATTGGTCCCGGCAGATAGATAACTACAAGAGCCTTCTGATTTTTTTGACCATCATAGCCGGCCTCAATTGGTTCGAGGTTGAGAATCTTTCCACTATTAAGAGGAACTCTTGATTCATAGAGTAGAGGGATTATGGCACATACATCCTTGGCCACTTCTCGCTTAGGGATCAAGACAACTTCTTTGCCTCAATTGGGACGATAGTCTGACATTATGTTAATTGGACCACCGTTTGAACATGGTTGAACCTCTTTGTGGTCCAACTGACTTTGAAGGGCTGCTCGTACGAGGTAGCATCCTTGGTTATCTTCTGAGAAAACTCCACAGCGCTCATAGTTGTGTGGTGGCACCCAGCCACGTCCGCTTTGTATGCAGTGTAACCTTACTAGATTTGTCTCCATTGATCGAACATCCTGATTTTGATGCCTAGTAGGGTTCCCGTCAGTCATACTGATCTGCTGTGTGTCTTCATCTAGATAGATCAGAAGCCACCAGTGGTTCAACAAGTGTTGCAGTGTTCTTTGAACAAGTGCACATCCTTGGTCATTTCCACGACATATTTTACAGTTCCGATAATCATGTGAAGTCAGAAAACCGAGCTAGACTTGCTTAGCGTGTAATTCCACGAAGCTGGTATTCATCAAACGAATATCAAAGATTTGAATCATGTTAACTTGATAATGAATTCTATCATGGTAATCCTGGATCTATCCAAGATCCATCTGACACTGGAGGTCCTCTTGTACAAAAGAGCATCCCTGATTATTTACCGAGCTGACCAGACAGGAATCGTAATCGTGTAGTGGCAGATTATGATGTTGGCTTTGCCTTGAGTGCATTGCCACCAAGTTGACATTCATCGCATGGATGTCGTGGTTTTGAATGATGTTGGAATTTGTATAAGTCATGTTGACTTCACAAATTCAGTAATCTTGGATCCATCCAAGATCCATCTATTCCTGTAGAGCTGATTGCACCACAAAACATCCTTGATTGTCTTTAAAGCAGATATCACACTGGTGATAGTTGTGAGATTGTACATGCCCGTATCAGCTCTGTTTCCAATGCATCTTAACCAGGTTGGTTCCTAATAAGAGTACATCGTGAATTTGATAGCTGTGCTTAGACTCTCCCTCTATCAAATTTACCACAGCTTTCTCGTGTTGACGCAACGATTTCTTCTGAACGTTTGGATTTGTATCCTTGAAGGATAAGACCCCACTCCTGATAAGCTTCTGCACATCGGACTTAAAGCTGAGATAGTTTTCTATGTTATGCTCTGGTCCTCCTTGATGGTAAGGGCAAGTTTGGTCCGCTTTGAACCAAAAAGGCAAATTTTTTGGTACTGTAAGAGGAGACCTGGTTTAGACGTGCCCCTTGACTAGTAGTAATAGAAACAGATCTGCGTACAACATTGGTATAGGGTCGAACCCTGGTGGTTGCGTTGTACGATTGTTGTTGTATTAAGGATGAGCCCGCTGAAGAGGCTGTTGTGTCCTTTGCTGCTATTGTTGTTGACTCGGTTGTCTCTGAGCAACCTGAGGTTGATACGTTGGACCAGGCGCAGGGTTGATAGCAGGAGTTACAGCTGCTACTGGTTGGTACCGTCGCCTTTGCTTTCCGAGAGAGATATTACAAATATCTTGCTCTTTTTTCTTAGGGAGAGCACTACCATATATTTTAGTATTGCTTGATGGTCCAGCATCTTTGACCAGACATCCTTCTCGGACTGCTTCCTCAAGACGAACTCCCATGCCCACCATCTCAGTGAAGTCGATGGGTGCACTGGCGACCATTCGATCGTAGTAAAATGAGCTCAAGGTTTTCAAGAAGATCTTTCTCATCTCTTTTTCCTCAAGAGGTGGACAAATCTGGGCGGCAATTTCATGCCATCTCTGAGCATACTCCTTAAAGGTTTCCTTATCCTTCTGCGACATGGCTCTGAGTTGATCTCTGTCCGGTGCCATGTCCAGGTTATACTTATACTGCTGAACGAAGGAAGCGCCAAGATCTCTGAAAGTGACGATCTTAGTGTGGTTTAAACCCATGTACCATTTGAGTGTGGCACCGATTAAACTATCTTGGAAGTAATGGATCAGTAGCTGTTGGTTCTCTGTCTGAGTTGACATCCTTCGAGCGTACATCACCAAATGGCTTTGAGGGCAAGAGTTGCCCTTGTATTTCTCAAATTCGGGCACCTTAGATTTATGCAGAATTTTCACATTGGGGACCAAACTAAGGTCTGCGACGTCCTTCCCGAATAGCTCCTGACCGCAAATGGCATGCAGTTCCTTCTGCATCTCCAGGAATTGCTCCTGGAACTCATTCATTCTATCGTACATACTTTCGTTTCCACCAGAAGGTATCTGTGGAATCTATCCTTCCGGGACGGTGTGTACCAAGGGTGGTGGTATAGTCATCACGACTCTGACTCTCGGTGATTCCCTATCCCGAAGTTTGTAACCTTCAGAAGTTGTCGTCATGCCCATTGCATCTTCGTTGTCCCGAAGTTTGTAACCTTCAGGCCCAGTGGTTCCTGCTGTAGTTTCCGGATCTTCCGTGATCGGCCAAACATATCCTTCCGGGATATAGTTAAGTGGCATGTCCCAGGGATGATCTTTAGGTATGTTGTATCGAGGATCATACTTTTCCACTATGGGCGTAGATGTGATCTCTGGGATCACAGTCCTTTGTTGTTGCATCTGAGCTGCTGCCAGAGATTGCATGTCATTGTGAAGTATCCTCAGATCTTCTTTCAGAGTGTCGATTTCTTCTCTCAACTCTCTGTTCTCTTCCTCGAGATAATCCATTTTCTTTTGTCGATTGGCCCGAGTATTGTACGAATGAGACAGTTTGACTCTAGAATCGAGACACAAATGTGAGATTTGTAGGAAAGAAGAATGCGTTATGTGAGAATGATGAATGATATGCAATAATTATATTTAATTTTTTTTTGTTTAATCAAAAGAAGCTTCAATAATTGGATTGCAAATATCATACAGTGAGGAGTCCCCGTTTTATTGAATTCAAAGATTGCGGAAATGGAAATACAGTAATTTACAAAGTGTTGTAAAAGGAAATGTCTAAACTTATGGATCCTGAGTCCTCTCTGAGGAGGGCTCAGGTGCTGGTTCTGGTATTTTCCTTTTCTTTGACCGGGGCTCTTGAGTCATTGTCGGGTTGTCAGTCCTTTGCCAAGTGAAAGGAGAGAGCAAATTCCTTCGGTCTTCTTGATTTTCTACAGCATGTTGCTTTAAAATCGCGATCAGAGCATCCTTTTCTTTTAACAGTTGTTGTATTTTGGTACACTCCACATTGAGAATGCGGTTTGTTCTTCCAAGATTTCTTTTCCTGTTGAACTTTGTTGAGAGTGGCCTAGAGTTTTTCCGTATCAGACATAAAATAAAGGACAGATTCCTTTAATGGAAGAACTTCTTGACGAGGGTAAGGCATCCTCAGTTTGAGAGCTCTAGTTTGTACCCAGTGGAGATAAGGTTCCACAGAGACACATTCTGGTTTTCCTAGAGACTCTCTTCCTTTCCTATGGACATGTTTCTAGGCATGCACTATTTTTGTCTTTAGTGCCCTGTCATTCTGTCCTTCCTTGAAGAAAAGACCTTTTAGATGAACATTACGCGGGACATGTCTCATCGGGTATCCAAATTGACGGTGAACTAAAACTGGATGATAGTTGATTCCTCCTTTAGTTCCTATGAGGGGTACATTAGGGAAGTTTCCACAATGGTCAATGATTCTTATCCCGTAAAAGATCTGATTATACCAATCTATGTCAGAGTTGGTAAGAGACATGATTCTCTGTGACCAACGTAAAGTACTCTTATGATCCCAAAAAGCAGCAGACTTTGGCAAGTAGAAAATGAACCATTTGTATAGCAGTGGTACACAACATGTGATCATTCCTCTGCTGTACAAATTCCTTAAGTGTGCAGAATGATAAGCATCTGCGAGAAAAATCGGTATAGGGTTTCCAATCAAAAATATCTTAATGGCATTGATATCAACAAAGTCATCGATGTTGGGAAACAGAAATAACCCGTAGGTGAGAAGAACAAAGATGCCCTCGAAAGCAGTCATGTTCCCTATACTAGCAAAGTACAGAGCCTTCTTTATCAAAAACTTGGCTGGTAAACCTTGGATTCCACCCTTAATGGTCATGTGAGTCCTGACTTCTGACTCATCCAAATAGATTGCTCTTGCAATGATTTAATCCTTTGGAATTTCTTCCAGTCCTGAAAAGGGAGCTTGGTCAGTGATGGGTAAATCAGTCAGATGAGAGTACTCCTCCAGTGTTGGTGCAAGTTGATAATCTGGGAATGTGAAACAGTGATAGACCGGATCGTAAAACTAAATCAGCGTAGACAGGATTTCTTCGATTACATGGACCCTTAACAGAGATAGTAGTCCTCCGTACTTAGCTCTGAAAGCATCAGGGTTAGTGATCATACTTGTCAACCCTCTTAAATCCTCTAGTTTTGGAACCTTGAAGGTATACTTGTGAGTCTTCCTTCTACCGAAATCCATAACGCAATCTTTCTCTCTGACATTTGCAATCATTGTCTTAGTTTAATTTGAAAAAGAGAGACTAGAAGAGAAAAATTTTCTTTGTTTAAAGTTTTTTAATGAAATGAATGCATGAATGCAGCACACAAAAACATAGAAAAAACATGGGGTCAAAGGTTCAGTGTCATGAAGTCATGGCTCTACCCATCCCAAAGGTTGTACTGGTGAATTTTTGTACCAGTCCTCAAAATCATTGGCCCCCCTTGGGATAACAACAGCAGGCTGGTTCACCCGAGCGGGTTGCAGTATCTTAGAGAAATCTTAAATGAGGGTAGTATCGCATGACAACTATTTCCGATAGCTTCCACACTAAAAAATAGTAACATGGTCTCAGCCTACTAAATCCTCAGTTTCACGGATACAACAATCGAACAATCTGCTTTCAACAACCGAAGTCATTTAGACATTGAATCCGCAAAGGGTATCTCCACTGATTCGATGGGCTACCAGGGTCACTTATTCAGGAGTCACTCTCTGTAAGATTACCAGTCTAATGCCATCACTTATCTTAGGTATCACTCAAACTTTCCAGATGCGGCATCACTCGCAGTCCCATTAGCAAAAAAATAAACACGGATATCAAGTAGGAAAAGCGATATATATATATATATATATATATATATATTCCTAAAACTAACATCCTAGACCTCTTAAGAACTATAATCTTAGTCCTATACAGACAATGACTCCCCAGCAGAGTCGCTATTTTACTGTAGTGAGCGATTTTTGTCGCTGACGCGACCACCTTATCGCTGGTTTTTTGGTTTCTCCCCTACAATGAGGAGGGGGTTCTACTTTCTGATTTCTTATTTATCCCGTGAAGCTGAAAGGGAAAGGGAAGATATCTAAAACTAACCTTGCACGCGATTGTTTAACTGAACAAATGCTTTTAAAGAGATTGGGGGGTCCGGGGTCAGGTTATACAATGGGGAGTTTTCAATTACCCATCCTATATGTGGTTATCCACATGATATTAGGTTTAGGTTTCGCTTTGTACTTGATGGTGTTTATCCGTTAATCGGCTGGGAAAGTTTCTTGGGAAATATGAGAGAGTGAGTGAGTTTTTGTTGAAGTTTGGGTGTTTTTGGTAAGGTATTGGACCTAGAGTTTTGATTAGTGTGAAGGTGCTGGACCTAGAGTTTTTGATTAGTATGCTCGCTAAGATTTTGCAATCTTATGCCTACGTATTCCCGTTTAAATGAAACAGGGAAATTAGAGCAATCGTAGGTCCTCCTATTCTAAGGGAGGAAAAAGATGTTTGGTGTCTTGTTCAAAGCCCAAGATTGAAGCTAAAAGGTTTTAACTGAGAGAGAATTTGTCATCTCTAAAGAGGGATTGGACTTCCTCTGAGGGGATTTTTGATTTTTGTGTGCCTTGATCAAAGCCCAAGGTTGAAGCTAAGAGGTTGATTGACTCCACTAGGGAAGTCCTTATACAAAGCCCAAGAGGAGGCTGGGAAGGCTGACTCAACGAGAGAGGGTTTATATATGTCTTGTACAAAGCCCAAGATTGAGGCAAAAAAGAGACTGACTCTTTGGGGATATCATTATACAAAGCCTAATAGGAGGCTAAAAGTTTGACTTTTCCGGGGAAAATGTTCTGTCTGTCTTGTACAAAGCCCACGATTGAGGCTAAACAGGATTTTGACTCCGCAGGGGAGGTTTGTATGTGTCTTGTACAAAGCCCAAGATTGAGGCTGAAATGGGAAATTTAATTTACTCGGATGAGGATATTTTTATGTGTCTTGTACAAAGCCCAAGATTGAGGCTAAAAAAGTTTGACTCTGTTTGAGAGCATTTCTCAAAGCCTAGAAGAAGGCTGGGAGGAATTGACTCATGGGTTTTAGAACCCGTGGGTTTTATCTCTACTAGAGATTGATCCAGAGTGATCGGGGTTTTTCCTATATTTATAGGGAACTTGAGAATGTCTTTGAGACTTAAGGGCATTTAGACTGTCCCAGTCTACCGGTTTTAGATAGGTGCTTTAAGGGATGAGAATCAACCCAAAATTGGTCTGTGATTTGACACTAGAAAGACTGCTCTAGCAAAGGATGACTAAGTTATGTCTTATACCTTTAAGAGGTCTTCAGGGTCCTTAAATTAAGCCCAAGAGAAGTCATGAGAACTTCTAAGAAGCCGACAGGTCCTTGTACAAAGCCCAAGAGGAGCCGGGGATGCTTTTAGGAAACCTGTGGGTCCAAACTTAAGAAGAGTTCAAGAAAAGTTTCACCGAGAATAATATTTTCTTTAGTGAACAGTTCTAGGGTTTGAAGAAATTCAAGAGAGGTTTCACTGGGAATTAATCCTCTATGGGAAACTGAATTTCTTTGACAAATTCTAGTAGTGACAGTCTGAGAAAAGGTTCACCGAGAATACTGCCTTTCTCTTTGTTCCATATTGTTTAAGCCCAAGAGAAGGCAATAATGTATATGGAAATCCTATGGGGATCTAGTTTTGACTGTATTTAAAGAATGGCCAACTGGCTTTACCTAGGTCTAGACCTAGTTGTCGGGGAAAACTCTAAATAACTATACTAGTATATATACAGTTGATATATGACAAGTATTTAAAAGGATATGAAAGAAGGACTTACAGTGCACAACTTCCCACAATACAGTTATATATATGAAAACGAGTAAATGAAAGTTGTTAAAACTTACAGGTGAGCAAGCTTCCATGCTGTATTGTTAGCTGTTCAAAGAAATTAAAGAAATTTTTTATAACAACAGGTATATTTGAATCTAAATCAAAAGGGAAGTTTTTTTTGAAAAGATGGTTGGGGCTTATACTCAAAGAGAGGCCCAAGGTTTAACAGTGATCGCACCATTGTTTTGAATATCGTATCAGGACTTATACAACGACTGAGGCCCAAAGAGGTTTTCTGTACAAATGGATGGGTCTTACAACTCAAGGAGAGGCCCAAAGAGGTTTTGAAAAATAAAGATGGGACTTACAATACGAGGAGAGGCCCAATGAAAGACAGTGATTGCACCGTCGTTTTGAGAATCGCAGAGGGATTGGATCTTACACTCGATTAGAGGCCCAAAGTGTTTGAAAAAGATTTGTTAGGGTGAAAATCAAAGAAACCCTATTTTCATCATTTTTTAAAGTAATTATTCAAAGAAAATTAATTAAAATGATAAAAAAAAAACACCAAATAAGTTTGAATAAACAACTTGTGATTTTTGGTTGAGGTTGAAAAAATGATGTTTTAATCACAAGATGAATTAAAACTCATTTGGTTTTGATTTCCAAGGTGATAATTCCTTTTTGAAATGTTTAAAAACCATTAAAAATGAATTTATTTACAAAAATATCAACTATATTAAATAAATAATATAAATTTGATTTTTTGGTGGAATAAAATATTTTAATATTTTTGTGATTTTTTGCAAAAAGAACCAATAAAAAATAACTAAAATTGAGAGAGAAATTAATTTTTCAAATCGTTTAAGAAAATAATATGAAAAATAATAAATGGAAAAAGTGGTAAAAAAGGGTCTGGGGCGAGGGGGATTCGAACCCCAGACCTCAAAGCCAAACACATGAGCGTGCAACCACTGGGGTGGTGATACATCCGTGTATCAAAACCACCCCATCAATATATAAGGAGTGCCTTGTTCTAGGCCCGGGCAAGGCAAGGCAAGGCCAGTTTTTGGGCCATTTACATGAAGCCTCTAACTTTCTCATTTCTCCATGGATTGGGACAAAATTATATGCATCTGGCCTAAAATTTCCCAAGGAATCCAATGGTGGTCATGGTTTTTTCAAATGAGGTCCCTATTTTAAAACCCGATAGTGGTTTTGAAATAGGCCTATATTTGCATTTTCTATGCTACCTCATGTTACAGGCAAGAATTACATGACGAATTGGTTCAAACACAACATATACAACATGTATGAGATGTTTATGATCAGTCGACTTCAAAGCAATGCTTAATACAAAGAGTTCAAGTTGTGATGCTTACCTCTTTGGGAGCTTTTTGTGCTATTTGCCAAGTGTCTTGTGCCAGAAGTACTTTGATGCTTTGGACACTATCAATTGATCCCTTAGAAGCTTTTAGAATGGTTAGAACCAGCTGTAATCCTCAGGAACAAGTTTGAGCTCTTTCTTGCAAAAGGGGCAAAAGTGACCAATAGGGCAACTCTCTCAAATGGTGTTCCAGATGATGGGAACCATTTGGGACAGTTCAAGGATGATATTTGAAGTGTGTTTGAGGTTTTATCTGGTTATAGAAGTGACTGAATCAAGGCATGGCTTGAAAAATGCAAAAAAGTCCAATTTTGAGGTTTTGGAAGTGGACTTTGAGATTTTGGTGTAACAGGTCACATGTTAGTGTTTGGACAGCTTAGATACAACATATTAGAGGTGTTTGGATCATGAGCTGTGATGGAATTGCTCTCTAACTCAAAAACTCAGAGATGCCTTGCAAAAGAAGGCATTTTGGCCTAAAGAGAGGGATTTTGAGGAAAGCATCAGTTTGGGTGCTTTGGTGTACTCAAACTGATTACAATTGATGTCTATTTATAGTGTTTCAAGTTTGTTTTGGCATCAATAGTGAATAGAGGCTGCAGCAGGCCTTTGGCCAATGTTATGCAAAAGGAATCTCAAGTCTCCTCTAGCCATTGACTTGAGATTAGAGCACAGCTTTGTAGATTTGGTTCAGAGATAAGTTTGGACTGAATTCAGTTGGAATAGGCTCAGTTCATGCCACCTTGATGCATTAATTAAAGGTTTGGAAACAAAATTGGAGTCTTGGCATCTTTTAGCCTTTTTAGGGATGACAAGCCTAATGTAGATTCTTGGACTTTAGAGGCTTGGAGATCAGATCATTCCCTTCTTGTTTTATCCTCAGATGTGTCCAAATGGATGACAAGGCTTGGATTTATCAGATTTGGACAAATCGAGCAAAATGCACAAATTCTGCCTTGTAAAAACCAGTTCATGATGCCATGTTCCAAGGGTTGTATCTCCTTGCTCAAATGGAATTTGGAGATGATATGGTATTTGTTGGAAAGCCCTCATGGCATACTTTAACTTTGATGTTCACCCATAGACCTGGTTTGACTTCGATCAAGGTGAAAAATGTCCCTACATTTTGGAAAAAGTAAGGCAGATTTTGACTTAGTGAAAATTTCACTAAGTGTTGGAAAAATGTCATTTTCATGTTTTTAGCCATTTTGATCATTCCATAACTAAAAATCCATGAGGAATTGGAATGAGACGTAGTTGAAGCTTTTGTAAAGTGTAGCAAGACCTACAAATCCAGCTTTGGATCACCCAAAATGGTTGCTTGGATCTCAAGTTATGGTCCTTGGAAGTTGGTACCCTAGTCATTTTGTTCCATAACTTAGAAAAATTCTAAATTTTTTATGGTTACCCCTTTTACAAGTTAACTCACTTTCTTTGATTTTTCTTGATGAATGATGATTCAAATCACATAGTAACATTGTTTTAGGGTTAAAGAACCTTGGTTGACCAAAAAGTCAAACTTTGGATTTTTGTACCGTTGACTTTTTTCCTCGAAACCCTAATTGTGGTCCCGACGAAATTGAAACTTGTGGATCAAGCTTCTTGGATCAATCCATTGTTGCAAATGGATCAATGTAGTGTATTGGGGACCCTCAAATCATGTCTTGAGGTCTTGGCTCATGTTTTGTCCCAAAAGTCAACTTAGGGGTGAATTAGGTCAAGAAACCTTAATTCCTAATTTTTGGTAAATGCATCCCCTGAGGTTAAATTGACTTGATGATTGGGTCCATGAGGTCCTTTGGAGTATCTTGGGTTGTGCTTTGAAGCATTGGCTCATGCCCAGGTGAAAATTTTCATCTGGAGGTCTTAGGCGACCAAAACCCTAATTTGGTGACACAAGCGATCTTGAGGCTTGATCCACTTGAAATGTTGTAACCTTGTGATTGATTCTTGATGTGGGAGTCCTCTTGATCCTTTATGTGTGTTTAAGAGGCTAGACAAGTTGAAGATTATGTCATTTCTTTATTTATCCTTTGTCTAAGTGCTCTGAGAGGGCTTGAAACCCTAATTCTTGATTGTGGTGAATGCTCAAACATCTTTGAGGATATTGATGAGGCATGATGGTTCATCCATATTGTGGTAATGATTCTCACAATGATGGGAAATCTTGGTGGTCAAAATTTGGGGTATGACACTTGGATTTTATGAAGGTTACCTCATCCTGAAGATGATGAACATTACATAGAAGTTCTTTCTTCTCATCTCTAGTACAACTATGACCTTCCTCTAATTCTCCTCTGTCTTAATATGTTCTTCACACTTGCCACAGGTTTCCTTGCAAGACATATCCAGATTTTCATAAAGGAAATTTTATGCACACGATTCTTCCTTATCAGCTCATCTACTAGAGAGAGCAGCTACAATGTTGCCAGTCTCAAAATTAGATTCATCTTCTGACTCATCATCATCATACCATGATACAGACAATCCTTTCTTTTGTTTCTTGAGAAAAGTTGGACATTCTGACTTGATGTGACCAAAACCCTCACACTCATAACATTCTATTCCTTTGCCATTATTTGACTTCTCTTCAGGCTTGACATTCTTTTAAGAGTCACTATTGTGCCTGATGTTGGATGAGATGTTCTTGACACTTGATCTTCCTCTTCTGTCCACCCATTTCAGAACCTTGTTAAATTGCCTCCCAAGAAGCACAATAGCATTTGATATATCTTCATCTGTATCTAGGTCACATGTATCCTCTGAGTCTTTAGTATTTGACACAAAAGTTATGCTCTTCTTCTTTTCATCCTTGTCACTGATCCCTAATTCAAAAGTTTGGAGAGATCCCATGATCTCATCAACCTTCATGTTGTTTATGTCTTGGGCTTCTTCAATGGCAATCACCTTCATGTCAAATCTCTTTGGAAGAAACCTGAGAATCTTTTTAACCAACTTATCTTCAGAAATCTTTTCTCCTAGGGCACTTGAGGCATTGGCTATCTCAATAATATTCATGTGAAAAATCATGAATGCTCTCATCCTCCTTCATCTTCAAGTTCTCAAACTTGGTGGTAAGAAGTTGAAGTCTTGACATCTTCACCGTAGAAGTTCCTTCATAGGCAATCTTCAAAATCTCCTAAGCATCTTTAGCAACAATATAATTATTTATCAGCCTGAAGATGTTCTTGTCTACTCTATTAAACAATGCATTCAATGCTTTGGAGTTTCCCTGAGCTAGCTTGTCATCTTCATCATCCCAGTCTTCCTTAGCCTTCAACACATCAGTAATATTACCATCCATATCTCTGATCATTAGAGGATTCCATCCCTTGACCACAGACTTCCAGGCTTTGTTGTCCATAGACTTCAGAAAGGCCACCATGTGTGCCTTCCAATAATCATAATTGGTTCCATCAAGGATGGGTGGTCTGTTCACAAAACCTCCTTCCTTATCCATTGCATCAGAAAGTATCTTCGCTAAATCACACCCAGATATAGAGCAAGATGTCTTCTCTGATACCAATTGAAATTTTGGTATGCAGATATCAGATGTCCTAAGAGATGTCAAGACACTGATATCTGCAAGTAAATCCGCAAAACAGAGTATTTCTTGATATGAGAGGATTGATCCAATCATGTTTTTGTAGTTGATATTTAATAATAAAAAATTATAAATTTGTTTTAAAATAAATTAATATATATATATTTTTCATTTATAAATCTTGGGACAATAATATGAAATAAAATTTAAGCTGATAAATATTATTATAATAGATGTCAACAAAAAGAGAATTTTTTATTTATTAGAGATCAACAAAATGGGAAGGAGTATTTGTCAAATAAATTAAAAAATAAGAAAGTTGTAATTGATTTAAAATTTCCATAATTCGTCTACTATCTTTATATAGTTATATACAAACATCGTAATGTTACAAATGTTAAAACATTCATAAGCAAATATCAATAAGTTTCAAAAACTACTTTTACATTTTATACAATTTATATTCTAATAATGAGTGTATTTTACACTTCAATTTATATTGTAACAATTAGTATAAAATATTATTATAATGTCATGTAATGCAATTAATAAAATATTCAAATTGTAGAAAATATCTCTTCTATCTATCATATAAGCATAAAATCAACATAAATTGTTTCACCTCTTTTCAAAATAAATGGACACCACTAAATTGAAAAACATGTTAGTAGGTTAAACACGACAAATACCTAACCATACCACTTCAACCTTAAACATACCAAGAACAACAAAACAAGCATGAACAATGCATGAAATGAATCACTAACTAAGGTTTAAATTCTTAGTCTTTGGACTAGGGACTCTGCTTCATCTTGTCTTCTTCTTGTTCTTGTTCCATATTGTTATCGTAGAATCTGATAAACATTCATAAACATAGTTGACACGTGATTTCTCTTGGCTGAATAAGTTATCAATTTTAATGGGTGATTACAATGATAAATGGCAACATGTAAGAAGGAGGGGTTGGAAAACGATTGGTTTCCACAAGAAAATACCAGATATAATTTATAACAAGAGGATGAATGAAGTTGTCCATGATTCACGCTCTAGCTTTTTCTTTACAAAATTTCCAAACTCCCATGGTGCTAAGGAAATGTATGAAATCTTCAAGAGGTATGGTGACATAGATGAAGTGGTGATACCTTCAAGATGAGACAAGAATGGTGAAAGATACAGTTTTGTCAGGTTTTTCAATGTCTCTGATGAATTATCCATGGCTATGAAGTTGGACAATATCTTTGTCAACAACCTAAAATTATTTGTTAACACACCAAGATTTCAAAGAAGCAACCATGACTTCAAACAAGATGCACATTCAGGTAGGTGGAATAACCATAGAAACAATGAAAATCATAATACTCACGCAAAGAACTATGGAAGAAACCACAAAACATATGCCGAGGTGGTGAAGAATGGAAACTTGGATAAAGGAGAGATAAACCAATGGAAACATAGACAAAACAACTATGAGAAAAAACCTGTGTTTGCTCACTTAAAATTCAACACCAAGGATGAGAACAAAACTAGATTTCACAAAGCTTACGTTGGGATTATGGAAAATCCGGGAATGACATATAACATTCAAGAGTCATTCCATTTGGAAGGATATTTCTCGATCAAAATCACCCCCATAGGTGCAAACCTATGCTTAATGGAAGAAATGGAGGAAGGGGAATTAAAAGCCTTAGTGGAAGATGCTAGTGAATGGTTAGCTTAGTGGTTCAATGAGGTTAGATCATGGACACCAGATGACATTGACAATGAAAGATTAACATGGATATCATGTTTTAGAATCCCATGTCATGCATGGTGCCCTGAATTTTTTGAATTCCTCATGTGCTCTGTGGGTAACTACATCTGTACAGATGATGAAACAAGGTTACACAAAAACTTTGATGTTGCAAGAATCCTGGTCAGAACCAAGTATTCCATGGCCCTCAATCAAGCTATCAACGTGGAGATTGATGATCATGTGTATCGGGTAAAAATGGTTGAAGGTTTACACGGGCCAAAGAGAATAGTAATACCTAATCAACATAAACATGCAAATAAGTCTGACCATTCTTCATCTGATGAACACATTAGTGTGTGGGATAAAGATGAAGCTGAGAAAGATGAAGATGTCCCTGTCACGCACACTTCTTCTCCCAAGACAAGGTTGGTAGTGGACAAGACGACTAAGGTGGCTACACATCAGAATATCCAACATCTCAACAATAAGGACACTGTTGATGTAACATCTTCTTCCAATGATGCCCTAGAAGTCTGTAGCGCCGCGGGGAGCAGGGAGAGGGTTGCAAAGAGTGGGCATCTTGAAGATAAAAATATGAGGAAAAGGAAGGGTAAGCAAAAGTCAAATGTGGCCCATGGGAAAATAGCCAAACAATTCCTTTTGGCCAATAGATCTTGTCAGGTACCATGGCCTTGTGGAAAGAATAAGAAAAAGCGAAATTCAAAAAAAGTTGTTCATGATGCGGCATAACCATCGGATCCTATCTCAACAAGTATGTACAGGCCTTTGCCAAAAGTGCCAGCAATTGCTAAGCCCGTGAAAACAAAGAAAAATAATCTCATGGTAGATGTGTTAAACAAGGCTGAAGGCCCAATCACTAACACCTTCGAGCCTTTGAATTACTTTATCCCACCAACTACCATTTTTTCCTCTCAGCCTGTTACTTCTTTGAATGATTCTTCAAAATTTTTTGGGGGATCAGTTTTATGTTGTGACTCTATCTCTTCTGATGGCATCAAACAAGGAAACATTAGAGCACTTAAAAACTTGGATCTTGATGTGGCTACCAAGGTATAGTTGGCCATCAAATCTCTTGGGATTTTTGGAGATGGACAGGATGAAATCTTTGAGGAGATTATCAGGAACATGAAGGCTAGGGATCTTAATGAAGCCAATGTAAGGAAGGAGAATGCAAATAATTCCCCATGAATATTACATCCATCAATATCAGAGGGTGTGACACTGCCATTAGAAGGAAAAAAGTAAGACACCTGGTGGAGAAATGGAAGGTTGATCTAATTTTCATTCAGGAAACAAAATCTCAAAAAATGTCTGAAGCAATTGTTAGAGACATGTGGGGACCAATTGATGTATCTTTGTCTGCTTTAGATACTTGTGGACAATCAGGGGGAATAATTACTATATCGAAACATGGAATCATATATCCAATATTAAGTTTTAAAGGGGATGGTTTCATAGGATTACAACCTATCCACAAAGGTAATACCATCAACTTTCTGAACATTTACTCCTCTTGCCAACTGGTTGAAAACAAAAGAATGTGGACTGAAATTGTTGAATGGAAGAAAAAGTTAGGGGTTGGGGAGTGGATTATTGGGGGGGGGGGGGGGGGGGCTTCAACTCAGTCAAACATATGAAAGACAGAATATGATGTAGTGTTAGAACTCACAGGATGGAAATGGATGAATTTGTTTCCTTCATTGATTTGATGGAAGTGGTTGACCTCTGAACTGTTGGGAATCAGTTTACCTGGTTCAGTTCTGATGAGAAGTCTAAGAGCAGGGTTGATCGTTTCCTTGTGACTGAAGGCATTATAGACTCCTGGAAACTTGTTACCCAAGAAATTGGGTGTAGGGATGCCTCTGACCACTATCTCATTTGGATTAAAGGTAGTTAAGTGAATTAGGGTCCTATCCCATTTAGGTCAATCAATTGTTGGTTTGACAACAAACAATTTTTTCCTTACGTGGAAGGGCAGTGGTCCTCCTTTCACGTGACTCGTATGAAGGCCTACACTTTGAAAGAAAAATTTAAATTACTCAAGGGAAGTTTAAAGAAGTGGAACAAAGAGGTATTTGGCATTCTTGATCTCAAGATTCAGAATGCTGTTGAGGAACTAAACAACCTTGATAACATCATTAGTTCTCAGTTATCAGCTGATTTGATTGAAGCAAGAAAAGAAGCTTAACACAACATTTGAAGCAAACTTCATCTAAAGGAAAGTTTACTAAAGCAAAAATATAGACAAAAACGGATCAAGGAGGGTGACCTTAACTCTAGATTTTTCCACAACATGATGACTTCTAAAAGAAGGAAGAACTGTATTATTGCTCTTGTCACTGAGGAGGGAAGAATGGAGGATGTGCCTGTAATAAAAAATGCTGCCAAGGCACATTTCCAACACAGATTTACTGATCCTGGTAGACAGAGACTTTCTTTGGATGGGGTGAACTTTAATTCTTTGACTGAGGTTGATAGATTGTATCTTGAAGAGGTTTTCTCTAGGGATGAGATCAACGGAATTATTTGGGATTGTGATGGGGATAAAAGCCCTGGTCCAGATGGATTTAATATCACTTTCCTAAAAAATTGTTGGGATTTCTTAGGAGAAAACATCATTGGTGCCATTCAAGAATTTCACTAGACTGCTACCCTCCTTAAAGCCATTACTGCCTCTTTCTTGACTCTCATGCCTAATTGTAGCATTTACAAAGTGGTATCAAAACTTCTGGCCAATAGAATAAAGAAAGTCATTGGCAGACTAGTCTCCAAATCCCAAACTAGTTTCATACCAGGTATGCAGATTCTTGATGGTGTCTCGGTCACTAATGACATTATTGATTAGGCTAAGAGGAGGAAAAAAGAATGTTTGCTATTCAAGGTAGATTTTGCTCAGGCATATGATAATGTAAGTTGGGAATTCTTGAGATACATGCTAGTAAGGATGGGCTTTAGAATGAAATGGTTAAGATGGATGAAAGGTAGCATATTCAAAAGCAGCACGTCCATTCTAATCAATGAAATTTCAATAGATTATTTTGAGGTTACAAAAGCAACACTATCACCATCTTTGTTTGCTATTGTTGTTGAGGGTTTGGATGGAATCATGAGGAATGATGTGGATACAAGTTTCTTCAGAGAATTCAGAATGGATGAGGGATGTGGTGGACCTTCTTTCAGCCTTCTAAAGTTTGCTGATGACACCATCATGATTGGTGAAGGATCTTGGAGCAACTTGTGGGCAATCAAATCCATCTTTAGAAGCTTTGAGATGGTTTCTAGTCTAAGAATTAATATGAGAAAAAGCAAAGTGTATGGCATAGGCTTGTCACCTGAATTTTTGCTGACTGCTTCCAATTTTCTCTTTTGTAGCATGGACAAAATTCCATTCAAATTTTTGGGGATTAGGGCTGGAGTCAGTCCAAGGAGATCTGCAGCTTGGAAACACATCATCTTTGTCTTCAAGAACAAGCTATCTAGGTGGAAAGGAAATTTTTTGTCTTTAGGTGGCAGGATCACACTCTTGAATTCTGTACTTAACAATCTTCCAATTTATCATATCTCCTTCTACAAGATTCCATCATCTGTCAAGAAGGAGATTATAAGCATTCAAAGACAATTTTTATGGCAAGGATTAAAAGAAGGCAAGGGTATTAACTGGATCAATTGGGAATTAATGTGCAAAAGTAAGTCAGAAGGAGGTCTTGGTGTTAAGGAAATAGAAACTTTCAACCAAGCTTTGTTGTGCAAATGGATATGGAGGTTCTTTAATGAAACTGATGCTATATGGAGTGGTATTGTATTACATGGACATGGAGGAATCATCCACAATTTGTGGTTGGACATTGACAAACAACCACCTGTTCTTCAATCCTTATGGTGGAGGGATCTCATGAGCATTGGTAAAAGTATGAAGAGTAGTGTGGAGGACATATATGGTACGAAACAATTGGTCAAGTTCAGACTTGGAAATGGTGCTTCCACGCCATTTTGGAAAGGCATTTGGTTTGGTCCCTCAACATTGGAAATCATTTTCCCTGGACTTTATCCACTGGCAGCAAACAAATTGGCCATGGTAAGTGAGTGTGGTGTTTGGATATAGGATGCTTGGCATTGGCAGCTTGAGGACTTTGATGTTATCTTGGATTCAACTCTTGCTAGTGAACTCCATGAGAGCTCGATGGAAAAATACCAACTCATTTGGAAGGCAATTGTCCATCATTCTTTCTCTGTCAAGCAATGCTACAACAGTCTCTAGGTCCTCGAGCCACATCAGTAACTTTAAGATCAGTTGATATCCACTTGGAGGAAATTATGGAAGATGAAAGTTCCAACAAAGGTCAAGGAATTTTGCTGGAAAATGCTGCATAACAGGCTTCCAACAAGGCAGGAACTCCTTAGAAGAAATGTCATTTTGGATCCTTCATTGGACAAGTGTGTTTTTTGTCATGAAGAGCTTGAAACCATTGATCATTTGATGTTCAATTGTCCATTCACAGTCTTGGTATGGAAATTGGTGGGGAAGTGGATTGGAATATCTAAAACTATGCCAAATCATAGTAGCATGGATATCATGTTTGTGTTAGAAGCTTTCAAAGGAAAGGTTAGAAAACATTGTGAGGGCACTTTGTGGATGATCACTTGTTGGTGCATTTGGAATAAGCGAAATGTCATGATTTTCAAAGAAGAATCTTGTCATGCAAGGGATATCGAATTCAACATTAAATCCATCTCTTGCCTTTATATTGGTCTTCTAAAAAAATCATATTCATGTAATTTCCTTGAACATATAACAATACATCATTATATAATGGAGGCCTTGATATATAAATTAATTTTTTAATGGAGCCTATCATTGAGCTTAAAATTTTCAAACTTTTTAAGAGCCTAAAACCTTAACTTTAACAACCTTAGCAGTTGGCCAAAAATAATATAGACAAGATTATTAAGTCTTTGATGTTGAAGGCAATGTTATCTCACATTCTCAATAAAAAAATTTAGAGGATTTCTTAATACACCCCATAAGTTTCCTAGGCACCGCGCGAAATTTCTTTTTTGCCCCCTAATTCTGGATGTGCACATCCGGACGCACCATTTTTTTAAAAACGTTAATTTGTTTCAGATGTGCATATCAGGAATAATTCCTAATGTGCAAATCCGGAACCATTTCTTATAACTTGGCGTCAGAGCTTCTCCCCCCTCATTCTTTAGATTTTTACATTCCAAACTATCAAACTTTCTCAAACTCTCAATTTCTCATTCCCACAAATCCCGACTTTTTCACTCGATTTCGGCGCAGATCAACTTCTACAACGATCAAGACACTCCAAATCCTCTGTATCTCAATTTAATCGGTAAGTTTTTGAATTTTAGAGTTTCAGAGTTATTTTTGAGTAATTGATTTAGAGTAGGCATTTAGGTGTAGAAATTGTTAGGTAGTATGAATAACATAGGTTAGAGACAATGTAGGTATTGTTTGCTGCTTCAAACGGACGATCAGGGCATTAAAATGCCATTTTCTATGGTACAGTAGCCATGGCTGCGTTTTTTAGAACTTGAAATACGTACCAGATGTGCAGATCAAGAAAAATTTTAACGTTGATTGCTTTCCTGATGTGCACATCCGGAAAAACCCAACGTTAAATATTTTGAGTACTTCAGGATGTGCATCCACGAAAGTTTTCCTGATGTGCAAATCCGGAAGCAACTTGGTTTTTTTTTTTTTTGTTTATTGTTTATTGTTTTTTTTATAATTATTTTTAAAAAATTCTAATTTATTTATTATGCTTTGCAGATTACATGGTTGCCAGAGACGATCGTATGATACATGGATGGACAGCTCAGCATGCATCTGTCCGACGTGAGCAGATGCAGTCTACAGCCAAGGGTTTTGGCACAGAGACAGTTCCAGTAGCCCCTACAACTGAGGGACATCCTACACCACAGCCTTCCACATCACAGGTTCAGGCCACTCCCCCGTTAGCCGCCGTTTCTACATCTCGGAGGCGTCGGGTTCCTACTGCTGGTTCATCAGGGTCCCCGCCCACACGCAGGCATCGTCGGGAGACTCCAGTTCCATCACTTGCTCCTATTACATCCTCTGTTCCTGTTCCCGAGGGTGATCACTCAGCACATAAGGGTGGTGACGGCGATGACGATTTCAATGAGCTGGAGGGTTACCCCGGGTGACCGTTTGATATGTCCCTACTCCTAGGGTACTCTGAGCATACTGCTAGATATGTCTGGCTAGGACAGGTAACCTTTCTCGATTTATTTATATAATTGTTTTCGTTGAAAATAATTTCATTTGTAACATTATTTTATTTGGAAATTTTCAAGAGAAGGATTCTTAGAAGTTTTATAACCATGAGGGCAAGGTTATAGACATAATTGTGGAGCTGCCAGAGGATGAGTGGTTCCAGTCTGCACTTGCTACCTTTGGTCTCGGAGGCCTTTCTAGGATTGGGTATCCCAAGATCGTGTACGGTATGATGATGGCCTTTGTTGAGAGATGGCACCCTGAGACATCCTCATTCCATCTACCGTACGGCGAGCTCACGATCACACTCGACGACATCTCGTGCCTTTTACATCTACCGATTACGGGTACCCTTCTCCGTCACGGTAAGATGTCGAAGGTGGAGGCGATAGAGATGCTGACTGGGGAGCTTGGGGCTACCCCAGATGATGCTGTAACGCCTGATATTTAATTAATTATTTAATTAAATATTTTTGAAATATTTTCAAATTAATTGTTGATGTTGTGAAATGTTGATTTAAGTTGTGTTGTTGTTAGTTGATTCATGAGTTGATTAAGTGGTAGAAATAGTATTAGAATAATACTATTATTATTTATTATGGGCTTTTAATGGTTAGAAGTAGAATTATTGGGGGTGTTACATTAGTGGTATCAGAGCAGGTCGGTATGTCCGGCCAAGTTGTCTAATGTTGTTTGTCCCTTAGTACGCGACAAGTGTGTGGGACACTGTCGGTGCTTTCTTGCTTTTCTAATCGATTGTATGCAGAAGTAGGTTTGAAGATAAGTGGGGGAGAAACTTTGCTTCTCGAATGTGTTTCGGTTGTAAGATGTTGGTTCAGTATGCTGCTGATGGCGATAGTGCAAGTATTGTTGAAGTTTTGTTATTTCCCGAATCCGAAGGTGACATGGATCCAAGATTTTGTTTGTCATTCAAGTTGGAGCGTCTTGAGGGAGGATGATCAGACATTGTTGATGTTTACTTCTCGAAGGATGAGGAGCTATGTAACGGTTGTTGATATGAGTAGAGTGTAAATCCCTGATGTTTCTGGAGGTGATTGTTAAGTAACAAGGATAATTTTTAGAAGATGGAATCTAGAAAGTTGCGATGTTTCAGCGCTGCTGGTGGACTATGAAGTTGTCGGTTTGAGTAGCCCTTACGTAAGATATCAACGTTTGAATGGTGATAGAGTGACAGATTGCTGTAGACCGTGTCGTGGGATCCTTGTGAGTAATTGTAAAAGTTGTGGGAGTTGTTGGAATGTTTTGAATCGCGAGTCTGAGTCTGAAATGGGAGGAGATGAGTACGATTTCAAGAATGGTAAGTGTTGGTACTGGTACAAAGAAATTATGTTCTGATGTTATCGTAAGGTGTGTAATAGTATGTCGTTGCATGACGTCGGTGTTCGCATTTTCGGATAACTTTGGAAATTCATATCTTGTGTTCCGAGTATCGGATTGATGTTCTGTTTGAACCTATGAGGAGGTAAAAATATACTCTATCCTATGAAAGTGTTTTCAAATACGGTAGATGTATTCCTATATAGAAGGGCTCTGAAGGCGGTTACGGAACTAGAGACTTTTTGGGCACAAATGGTTATTATCGCAGTTGTTCGAGATGAGGTCAAGCGTAATATGTTGTTGGCAAATGAGTCGAGAAATGAGATGTTCGGCATTAAAAAGGATGTGAAAGTATTGGAGAAGTGCATAGAGATGCAGCTTATGATGATTAACAGCTATTAGAATGAAGATGTCCTTTTAAAGGAAGATGCTTTTAAGAGGAATTAGAGTCGTGTTTATGATGCCAAGGTAGTGGCATGTGTAAAAGAAGAATAGGAGAGGTTCTATCACCAAAGCAGTGTGGAACGGCATTGTTGAGATTTCAATTGGAACGGGACGACGTGTAATGTACTGGTATAGTAGTAATTCTTGAGTCAAAGAATACTTAACCTTCGTGTGAGGCTAAGTGAGTGTAACGTGGACCGTGTAATGTGTTGGGCGTTGGTGTCTCATCGACAAGATCGAATGAGAGGGAAATTGAGTGTGTATTTGTAAACCTCATAGGAAATTATTGGATTATGGTGCTTTAGGTGACTTGTGTACAAGTTCTAAAGGAACACTATTATAGTTTAGTAACGAGGGTTTATACTCCATTATGGTTGTCGGCTATCTATTGACAAATTGAGGAACTGATCACCCTTAATCTCTTGTTGATAGTAAACGAGATCGCGTTGGATGGTATAGACTTGTCTTGCTATCTTAATAGTGTGTAAATTGATTGATGTTATATCGTGAGGATAGTTGCTCACCAGTTGGTGTGGATTAATAGAGGAGTGGCTAGGAAAGAGTTGAGACATATTAAACAATTTGGAGTAGCGGGTTTATATGCGAGCTAACGTCACAAGGTGAAAGATTGAGAATATCAAGTGAACGACAATTTTATGGTGGATGTTAAAGAAATGTCCGAAACTAGATTGAAACTTGTAAACCATATAATTGACGAAAATTTTAATGAGGACAGTGACTTAAGATGGATGATCAGAGTTGCACAACTGAAGTGTGATGTGGCGCAGTTGTTATGCATATACGACTCGTTAGAAGTGAAAGACTAAATATCAGAAGCCTATGGGAATGATATGTCTTGATCTACATGTTTGATTTGGTGGATTGTTGATATAAGGATGATGTGCCAAGATATTGTGTTTTCTCGAAAATGTTTACTGATTTTATAAGGATATTATTGTGGTTGTTGGTTGATGGTGAGTCGTGTGTGTATTTGTTAAGTTAAACTGTTAAATTGACGTGATAGTGATTTTGTTCCCGTTGTCGTAATGTTGTCGTTGGTTATAGTAAGTGATAAATAATACTCTATAATATGACGAAGTTGATTTTGTTGGCTATTTTGATGTCACTATAAGGGTGATACGATGATATGAATAGAGTTGTGGATATTTTGTGATAATTGACAGACATGTAAATTTATGGGAATGAAGTCGTGTATGTGTGTTGGTGTTGAAAATGTTGTTAAGACGATAGTGTGATGTTGTGTATCCAAGTATAGGTGTGTTATGGTTATTACTACTTTAAATGTTGAGATGTCAAAATATTATTGAAGTGGTTGATAAGTTATTAACGATTATGTCGCGAAGGTGCTGAATGATTAGCATGTGTGTATTTGATTTAAATCGTGTTGAGTTTTGTTATGTCGAGAAAGTAGTGGTCGAAGGGTTGCCAAATACGACTTGGGATCAGAGAGTTGGATGCAAAATTCGCGTTAAGAGTGGTGGTATCGAGTAGATTTTCGAGGACGAAAATATTCTAAGTGGGGGAGAGTTGTAACGCCCGATATTTAATTAATTATTTAATTAAATATTTTTGAAATATTTTTGAATTAATTGTTGATGTTGTTAAATGTTGATTTAAGTTGTGTTGTTGTTAGTTGATTCATGAGTTGATTAAGTGGTAGAAATAGTATTACAATAATACTATTATTATTTATTATGGGCTTTTAATGGTTAGAAGTAGAATTATTGGGGGTGTTGATAGTTGGCCCAATAAGGATAATAAAATAATAGTGTTATTATATTGATTAAGTGGAATAAAAGAAAATTAGGTTTTGATTAGTAGAGAAAAATAAGGGTTGAGAGAAGGAGTACAACATGTTGTACGTGGAAGTTGTAGAGAAAAGAGAAAGGTCGTGGAGAATTGATCGTGAAAAGTTGCAGAGGAGAAAAAAGAGAGAAGAGGCAAAGGTTTGAAGTCATGGCAAAGCTTGGTGCAATCAGTGGAATAGAGCGGTCTCCAATTCAAGGTAAGGGTGGGGTTCTGACTCTATAACCGGATAGTTGATGAATGATATGTGGGGTTAGTTTATAGAATTGCCTCTGTTGTGTCTTTCTGTTTGTTGATACCAAAGTTGAATTCTAAGTTGATCGGTTGTGGAAAATTAGTCTGTGTTGTTTAATTGTGATTTATGTGTTGCTGTTATACTGAGATGGGTGTCTGTCATGGAATTGGTATGAGTATGTGAAACTGGGACGAGGAAAACAGGAGTGGAAGGAATGCTGAGGACGAAGGAATTGGGAGCGTGACGTCCGCCATGGAGGTGGGACGACCGTCACACAATGAGATCTTGGGACGACCGTCCCAAATGTTGGGGCGTCCGTCTGGGGAATGTGACGACCGTCACCCCCTTGTTACGACCGTCACACACACCTGTGACGAAGGTATTTGGTAGCAGAATAATATCACATATGGCAAAGATATCTGGTAGTAGTGAATAGCATATTTCAGTAATAATAACAGGGCTAGTAATTTATCCAGAAATAATAGTAACTAGTAGTAAACTATAATTTTAGTAGCAAGTGTAAAGGTAATACTGATATTAGTAGTAACAGTATAGATTTGATAAATAGCAGGACAAGCAGAAATGTTGGTAATTTTAGTAGACGATTAATTTAATAGAGTTATTAAATAGAAGTGTGGTTTGATAATAAGCAGAATAATTTGGTAGTAGCAGTATGTATGAATTAGTGGCAGAAAAATGATAGTTTCATTTATTTAGCAGGGAGATCATTAATCAGTAGTAGCAGAATTAGCAGTATTGGTGGAAAAGTCAACAGTAACTGGTGTACCTATATTTGGTAGCAGTGTAGTATTAAATTAACAGAGAGCTAATAAGTACATTGGTTCAGAGTAGAAAGTATCAAGTATTTTAGCAGAAGATTAATTAGCCGGATTTAGTCGAATTGTCCGAATAACTATACGGAACATATGTTGTATATTTTAGTTGATATGGTGTGTTGTATACTTTGTTGTAATAGGTAAAATTGGCAGTGATACACAAGTAGTATTAATAGGACTTGTGATAGTAGTATTAGTATATATAAGTTGTTGTGTTGTTGTCGTTGTTAATCTGTGAAATTGCAGGTGGTGATTATATGTTGTGTTGCCTCTATTTAATGGCAAGATGAAGTTGTAGACTTATTGTCAATGTTGATTATTATTGTTAAGTTGCTGTTTAATTATTGTTGATGATATGTTGTTGCTGAAATATAAATTTGTAGGCTTATGGCCAGTGTTGAATTGTTGTTAAGTTGTAGGCTTATGGCCAGTGTTGAATTGTTGTTAAGTTGTAGGCTTATGGCCAGTGTTGAATTGTTGTTAAGTTGTAGGCTTATGGCCAGGGTTGAATTGTTGTTAAGTGGTAGGCCTGTGGCCAATGTTGAATTGTTGTTAAGTTGCAGTTGTGTTGTTGTTGTTGTGTTGTCGTGGTTGTGTTGTGTTGTTGTGTTATTGTTGAATAATTGATGTTGTAGTTGTTGCGTCGCATGCATAGCATACCAAGTTGGCCTGGACTGACAAAATATTTAAGTTGAAGGCTTATGCCTTGGCCTGTATTGGCAACCTGCAAATAAGGCTTATGCCTTGTTGATGCCTCTATTAATTGGCAATTATTAAGTTGGGAGTTTTGCTCCGTTACTAAGTTGGGAGTTTTGCTCCGTTTTTAAGTTGGGAGTTCTGCTCCAATGGTACCACATGCATGTGCATCGTAATGAGTCACATTTCATGTTGCATCTTGAGTTGTGGTGTTGATGAAATAGATGTTATATCGTGTTGATGATTTTGTTGGGATGATAAAATTTGTTGTTATATTATGTTGATGTTTGTGTTGTAATAAATGTCGTTATAAAGCTGTGAAGTGGTGATTTTATATGATCTGATTCTAATATATTATTTATCATACATCCGATTATATTGTTTGATATCTCACCCTTTCTGTTGTTATGTTTCCCCTATCTGGGTAACGTGCAGGTGATTCACCGTAGATGAAGATTAGACGTTGTAGTTCGAAGTCGGTGTCGTTGCTCTGATACGTAACACTCGGGGGGATGAACGATTGTTGTTATTACTTCAGTTGTTGGATTATAAGTTGATGTCATTGATTACTTGTTATGTTGCAGTTGTTTTCAGATGAACAAAATATGTTATGTCATTTGAGTTAAAAAGTATGATTCCGCTAGTTAGTTAATAAAAGTTGTTTTATTTTAAAGACTAATTTTGTTGTTATCGGTTCATCCGAGTTAAAGTGTTATGTATCTGATTAACATGCGATAATATGAAGTCGTTTTTAAGTTGAAAGTGTAGCATCTCATTTGTATGTTGAAATTTTGAAACTCTGATTTTATAATTATCCGCCGGGTAGAAATGGGGTGTTACAGATGCACTTGCGGAGGTGACCCAGTTGAGAGGCGCACACGTTTGGTTCTCCTTTCTGACACGCAGATTTCCTGAGAAGCTTGTAGAGGCAGGACGGGCAGCAGGTGATCCAGCTGAGGTGGAGATCCACAGGCAGCGTGCCCTGAGATACTACTATCTGTTTTTGCTTGGCACGCAGCTGTTTGTGGACACCAGCGCCACTTACGTTGATATCGTTTACCTCAGGTACCTTTTGGATTCCACGGAGATCCATGGGTACAGCTGGGGGGCGGCTACACTAGCATACACCTATTCTAGGCTCTCAGATGGTTGCCTCTGGGCAGCCAAGACTGTGGCAGACAATTGTATATTATACGTGGTAACAATCTTATATTCTAAGTCTTTTTTTTCATTTCTTTTCTTTCTATATTCATTATAATGTTTGACACCGATGTTATGTTTTCCATTTCAGGCGTGGATATTACAACACTTTCCCAAGATTACTGGTTAGGGGAGTGTCCAAGGGTACACTGAGGATATGCCGCGTGCTGCTGCATTTCTCCTGCTCAGAGGGAACCAGGCGCCCGAGCCTTACAGAGTTTATCTTGATCGGATGGCTGCTGAGGACATTTTTTATGACGCTTATGCCGATCACCGTGTGACGCGCCCGTTCGATGACGTTTCGTTGTTCTCATGATGGTTGGCATGCAGTTCAACCATTACTGCTCGATACCTACCGGAGCGCGTCCTGAGTCAGTTCGGTTACACGCAGACGATCCCCGGGATGCCTCATGAGTCTGCTCCTCTAGGCTTGACCTGCACGCAGATAGGTGAGACATATGTTGACTTCCAGTCCTACTTGGTACCGAAAGAGGCTCGGGCGACCAGAGCGCCGAGAGATTGGAGTGTTGTTGCCGGGTACATCATGTGGTTCTATACCGTCTCACACCCATGCATGGTGCCCACTGCTGAGGGATCGCCACCCAGACCTACTCATCAGGAGATATTAGAGGAGCGGCAGTCTCAGCTAGACCATACTCAAGATGTCCTACCTCGCTGTCGTGAGATAGAGGAGATATCGTAGACGGCCATTGCGGACGGTCACCTCCCTGAGGGCTCTGGTGGCAGACTTGTCATGGATAGGATTATTGAGATTGCTCGGGAGGCACTTCAGTACCGCAGACATCGAGCCAGGATGACGGATAGGGGCAGAGGAGCAGGGGAGGCAGGAGAGATCCTTCGGCATACACAGTAGTTTTTTGTTTGATGTATTCTATTTTTATTACATTTATGTACTGTATTTTGACAGGAGTATTATTATGTATATATATCATTTTATTTTATATATGGATGTTTTCGAATGTATACTAAGTTGTCACGATATATTAACATCTGCGATCAACCAACAAAACTGATTTTTTAAAAAAAATAAAGTTCTGCTATTTTTCCGGATCTGCAGATTAGGAATTATTCCTGATATGCACGTCTGGAACAAATCAACGTTTTAAAAAAAAATGGTGCGTCTGGATGTGCATATCCAAAAACTGGGGGCAAACGCGGAAATTCGCGTGGTGCCTAAGAAACCTATATGGTGTAATAAGAAATGCTTTTATTATGAAAATGAACAGTCAATTTTATAAAATTAGAGCATAATCTCGTATAAATTCCACCATTTAACTAAAACAAATTAATGAATTACATAAAAACAAGAAACATGCATAAGTATTTAAATATAAAACACTAAAGTTATGATTTAATACTCACCATATTGTATTGATTTCATCTCACTAATATCACTTCTAATAATATAACTTTAAAGTTACCTTTGCGATTATGACACTCGAATTTTCTGATGGACTTTGATTATGTTAACACAATTTTTTTCTTTTAATTAATTGAATAAGTATTTATGTAACCCTTCTTTTGTCTATTTAAAGTTACCACCATAAAAGAATGCAAGATTCAAAAGGTAAAAAGTTGTGTGAAGATTGCGTCTTAAATGTTTATCCCACATAATAGGTGGACTTCTTTTTTCTAAACATTTTTTATTGAATTATTTTTTCTTTTTATGCCCTCATAAACATAATCCATAAACTATTGTTCATCTCCATCTATAATTTTTTTTGTAGTTTTATGATTCGTTGCAATTATAAAATAATTATTCTAAAATTTAAAATCTAAAATTGTTTTTCTTTCTATAAACTCTACTAGCTTATAAGTAATGAAATGATTTTTAACTAACGGAACATGTAAAAATCATGCTATTGTTCATACATATATTTTTAATATAATAGAATTAGTTATAAATCAAATTACTCTTAAACGTACAATTTCCTTCCATCATTTTCTTTTACTTAAACAAGATAAGAATATGATGTAAATGATAGAAACACTAGACTATCACGATCAAAATTGCATTAAAAGATAGAGTAAATAAACAACTTTTCTTTTCATAATCCTACAAGCAGTTCATACAAGATATATATAGTTAGGGTTAAAATAAAATAGATGGGCCATTGGCCACTTACACAACTAACAACAACATATAAAATTACTAAAAACACCTCTAATGTGTAATAAAATCCTTGCGTAAAACTGAAGTCTTTTTCACTCTATTGGGCCTATTGGATTTCCTAATAATACTCTCAGGCTCAAAGAGAACCTTGTCCTCAATGTTCATAATGAGATTAGCCTGCTGGGATAAAAGCTTGGACATATTGGGCTGGACAGAACAAGATTTGGGCTGAGTTTGATTATTCTCAGCGGAAGGCAAACAGGGGTCCACGTCATGTGCTGATACGTGAGGCTTATGAGGAAGTGGGATTGGAGTATGTGGGGAAAATTGAGTATTGGGTAGGGGAATATGGTTCTGAAAAGTAGATATGGGAGATAAATTTTGGGAAGCATGCGGGGCAGGGTAAGTGGGATAAGGACAAGGAAAAGTGGTGGGACAAGTGTTGGGAAGTGTGGCACGTGAAGGGGCAGGTGGAAAAGGCTAATAGCCGTTTGAAAAATTGGTACGCATGGCCTTGGAAACAATAATGCTAGTTGGTTATGTGGGTAAGTGTGTTGCACGTGAAGGAATGGGTTCAGATTTCCAACTAGTACTTTGAATAAAGGGACTTTGAATTAAAGTATCTTGAGAGTTTATTAACTTATCCATATTTCCTTTGGTCTTTATCTGCCCTTGTTTTTCTCTACCATGTGTTCTAACTGTTGGTTTTTCATTTCCAAGTATGTTTGTGGACTCACTCTCACACATACTTCCCTCGTCGTTTCTGTTAACCTCTGCTGAGTCAAATGTCTCCTTTTCTTCAAAACATATAGAGTCTGACGGAGGAAGAAGAATGGGCTTCGCCGGTTTAGTCTTCACATGATATGGTTTTAATAAAGAAACGTGAACAACCAGATGAATATGCGGCGAGGAAGGTAGATCTAGCAAATAAGCAACAGCTTCGATGTGTTTAACGATTTTGAATGGTCTAAAGAATCGCTTGGATGATTTCTGCGAAGAGTGTCGATCCACTGTTGTTTGGCGGTATGGCTGTAGTTTCAGCAAAACAAGGTCACCCTCGTTAAAGGTATGCTTCAATCGCGGTCTATTTGCTTGTTTCTCCATTTGAACCCTGCTCTTCTTCAAATTTTCTTTTAACTGAGCAATTATACTTTGTCTTTCTTGCATGGACACATCCAAGGACTCTGCGGTGGCCGCGCCGGCGAAATAGTCTGGAGTGGTTGGAGGATCGCGTCCGTACAAGGCCTTGAACGAAGTCATTTGGATAGTTGTGTGGAAGGATGTATTGAACCAAAGCTTAGCAAGGTGCAAATATTTGAACCACTGACGTGGTGTTCTGCAGCTAAACAGTGAAGGTAAGTTTCTATGGACCTATTTACAACTTCTGTTTGGCCGTCAGTTTCTGGGTGATAAGAGGTACTATATTTTAGTGTAGTTCCCTGGAGCTTGAAGAATTCCTTCCAGAAAGTACTCAAAAACAAAGGGTCACGATAAGAGACTATAGACTTAGGAATGCCATGAAGACGACAGATTTCAACAGCAAAGCGGGAGGCAAGGTCCTTAGTGGAGAATTTTGAGGGTAAAGCGAGGAAATGCATAAACTTTGTCAGTCGATCGCAGATGACCCAAATGACAGTGTAACCGAAAGAGTTCGGCAGATGCGTGATAAAATCTATGGCGAGTTCATCCCAGACTTTGTTAGGTATTAGTAGAGGTTGTAACAGTCCTTTCTTCTTTTGAGTTTGATATTTGTTTTGCTGGCAAATGACACAATGTTTAACCATGGTTTTTACTACTATGGGGAGACCAGGCCAGCAGAAGGACAACCTGATACGAGCTAATGTAGCCTTGACACCAGAGTAACCTGCAGAAGGAGTGGAATGATACTCTTGGAGGATGTTATGGTGGAGTTGTGAAACATCAGGTATAGAGATTTTGTCTTTGTAGTAAAAGAGTTCATTCATGAGCTTATACAGTCTGCTATCAGTTTCCTGTTGATTCATCTATTGAACTAATTGTTGGCCTGCACTGTCTTTTTCATAAAATTGGCGAAGAGTTGCTAGAAGGCTTGGAACAGGAGAGGACAATGCTAGCAGTTGATGTTCATTAGAGCAATATTTACGACTCAAGGCGTCGGCAACAAGATTTGATCTCCCAGGTCTATAAGTGATATCGAAATTAAACCCTTTTAACTTAGAAGCCCATTTTTGTTGTTCCGGCGTCTGAATCTTTTGCATAAGGAGATTTCTAAGACTTTTTTATCTATGTAAATATGGAACTTCTAACCGATGAGATACTGACGCTATTTTTTTACAGCTTCCGTGACGGCAGACATTTCTCGCACATAAACAGACGCAACCTACATTCTTGGGCACATTTTCTTACTGAAGAAAGCAATAGGGTGGCCATCCTGGGACAAGATATCACCAATAGCTACACCAGAAACATTGGTTTCTATGATAAAAGTCTTTGTAAAATCTGGTAGAACCGGGACCGGCATGTCGGTCATATGTCTCTTTAACTCTGTAAAGGCCAAAGTTGCCTCTGGACTCCATGTAAATTTAGTGGAACACAGCAGGCCGGTGAGAGGAGCAGCGAGTGTGGCGTAATTATGCATAAATCGACGATAAAAATCTGTGAGGCCCAAAAAACCGCGGAGAGTCGTGAGAGAACGACGTTGAGGCCAATCCAAAATGGCCTTGACTTTATCTGGGTCGGGTGCAACACCACCCACAGAAATAACATGGCCCAAATAATCAATCTGCTTTGCTGCAAAAACACATTTAGACAAATTCACAAAAAAAGAATAGGACTTCAACAAGTCAAACACAACCTGCAAATGAGTTAAATGATCCTTGAAATTAGAACTGTAAATCAAAATGTCGTAAAAAAAAACTAAAATGAAATGCCTTAAATAAGGTCATAGTAAATCGTTCATTGTGGATTGAAAAGTTGACGGGGCATTGATTAGTCTTAAAGGCATAACCAAAAATTTGTAATGCCCGTCAAAAGTTCGAAAAGTTATTTTGTGCGTATCTTCTGATACCACACGGATCTGGTGGTAGCCTGAGCGTATGTCTATCTTGGAGAAAATTGTTGCGTAGCCAAGCTCGTCTAACAATTCATCTATAGTGGGAATTGGGAATCTGTCTTTGATAGTCACAGCATTGAGTGCTCTATAATCAACATAAAATCTCCATGTACCATCCTTTTTCTTGACTAGTAGGACAGGGGAGGAAAATGGGCTATGACTAGGGACAATAGTGCCTTCTTTCAACATTTCCTGAATGATGGAAGTCATAGCATCCTTTTGTGAGTGTGGATAGCGATAAGGCTTGACATTGATAGGTGGGGTTTGGTAAAAGTGGTATGTGATGGTCATGAGGTCCAGGGGGTGGAAGATCACATGGGGATTGGAAAATGGATTGGTATAAAATGAGAAGTGTTGCAAGTTTAGGGTGTAGGTTGTAACACCCTAAATTCCCCCGTAATATTTAATCGAAAAATCAGAGTAAAATCATCCAATTCAATTTAAGGCATTACTTTCGACAACATACTTGCTCTTTATTAGACATGTAACATATTGTATAATTCAATAAACCAACTTTTATTATGCAGCGGAAAAATCAATCATAACAATGATAAGGAAACATAACGGTTTTAACTGACAACTTTTAATTCGAAACTATAAAGACAACAAAATCCTTTTAACAAAAATCCTCATGCAATAAGCGTTCCCGACTCCCCATGTTATATATCAGAGCAGACGCCACAAGGTGAAGTACCTCGTCTTCACCGACCACGACTCCAACTACTCCTGAGTATCTGCAGGATGCCGTATAAAGCATCACCAAACACATAAGGGGTGAAATTCTTAAATCAACGAAAGAGAGAGATGGTATAAATAGAAAAGCATACATCATCAAGTTATTCACCATATCGTAACATCCAACAAGAATCACACACCTCAACTTATGCACAGACAATTACCGATAATTATACCAACCATCATGCGACACAACCAACAAGAGAATGCAAAGGAGACTCGACTAGACTCAATGCATGTGGTACCAAAATCGATCCCTGTTTCATGATCACAGTTCCCGTCGGAACTCTCGACCCCTGTTTCATGGTCAAGTATGACCCCTATTTCATGATCACACCAACGACCCCTGTTTCATGGTCACGTACGACCCCTATTTCGTGATCGCACCAACAACTGTGATTGGTTACACCCCATCTGGGCACAAAATCACGCTAACAACAACGATTCCATCAAGGAATTCGGATAGAAGATAACACCCCACCTGGGCACGCCATCCCACAACTATGCACATGCCATGCACCATCAATGACAACATGCAACAACGACTCATGCATACACATAACATACTCATCTTCATACCAACATCATTTAACAGTCAACATGTATTCATCTAAACATACATCATTGCACCAATACAACAACTACACATCTTTGCATCATTCAATCATGCATTTCACATTATCACATCAACATCAACAAAACAAGCACATAACACCTCAATACATGCTCACCATACAACAGCAACAACACAGCATTAATATAATATAAAACAGATATTTTCCATGAATTTTAAGTCAATAAAAATAATATTTTTCAGTCCCAGGTCGTGCTAAGCGAGCCCCACCCGCGCTAAGCGCGCAGCTCTCTGCCTCGAAGAGGTGAAATTTCTCCAGGCCGCGTTAAGCGCGCCCTGCGATTCTGCAACCCAAAACCCTGCGATGACAGCAACAAACCACCTGCGTTTTTCTACACTAACTCGATTTTTAACAGTAATTTTTCATTGATTTTTCACCAATAGCCTACATCTAACATTTGCAATTCAACCAAACAAATCAAACAAGTCTAATTCATCAATTCCAATCATATTATCACAAAATCTTCCTAAAACCCTCATTCAACCCCATGGATTCCAACTTAGTGATTTCTACTTCAATACTTACATCATTTAACCCTTGAGAGATGAAAGAAATCCCACCCTTACCTTAAAGTGATGAGCTTTCCTAACTTCATTGGATTCTCCCTTTCTTCCTCTTGCCCTAGCTCTTCTCCCTCTTTCACTTTTTCACGTGGAATGAGAATAATGAACTCCCACTCTCTAATTCTTTAATATACCCCAATTAATGAATCGCCTTATTTGCCCTCACTTAACCCTCACCTAATTACCATAAAGCCCTTCGACTCACTACACCTCTTAATTATTTTAATTATCTTATTATATTAACATTATCACTCAACTAATGAAATAAATTAGTCAACAAATGATAAATTAAAATAATCCAATCAACATTACTCAACGCACCGCTAATCTCTATGTTATTAGCCATACACCCCTACTACGCCCAAGACCTACTACATAAGGCCACTACCCTTCACCACGGGTACACAAAACACAACGAAAGTACAACAACACATAATCTATCACAACAACATATAATTATTCGCAAATAATAATAAAAGGAAAATGGGGCATTACAACTCTCCCCCACTTAGAATATTTTCGTCCTCGAAAATTTACCTGACGAAAACAAACTCGGATATGACTCTCGCATCTTACTCTCCAATTCCCAAGTCATGTTCCCACCGGCAGCACCTCCCCATACTACCTTCACGAGAACAATCTCCCTGCCCCTCAACTGCTTCACCTCGCGATCATCAATACGCTCTGGCAAGGCCTCGACTGTGAGATTATCTCTCACTTCTACATCATCCATCAGAATCACATGCAACGGATCCAGAACATACTTCTGAAGCTGCGAAACATGAAACACATCATGCAAATTCGACAAACGTGGCGGCAACGCCACTCTATATGCAACAGGTCCTACTCTTGCCGAAATCTGATACGGACCAATAAATCTAGGAGTAAGCTTCCTCGACTTCAAAGCATGTCTGTCGCTCTTGGGATTTTCATCCAAGTACAAACGCGAAAGTGGCACCGAAACAGAGTTGCCAGCAATGTGTATTTATCCCAAGGGAGGGAAAGGAAACACTGCGTAAACCTGAGGGGAAGGATAGAGCATGGTCTTGCGACCAAGAGAACTGGGTTCGGGAGTCGGTTACGCGAAGGGAAGGTGTTAGCACCCAACACGTCCATCGTACCCGATGGGATCCACGCTTGCTGCTTCGATCAAAGGGTATCATCATCTGGAGCTCCATTGCTACTGGAAAGGAAAAGGTAGGAAGGAAGGGGGAAAAAAGAAAGGAGAGAGAATAAGAAGCAAATGTAGGGAAAATAAAAGAAGTGCTCGAATGAACCCTACCCCACTGCCTACGTATCTCATCAGGAACATGAGAATCAGAGCGACGTAGTTCCCCTCAGCTAAGGGAAAGTTGTTTGTGTTTTTTAGCGGAAATGTCAGAGTGCGCGTTCCAGCAGTTAGGTGTTGCAGCTCACTGTAGGGAGACTTAGGCGTTACCTGTTTGCGGTGGAACGGACGTGACAAATCCTTAAGGAATAGAATGAAGGAGATCAGAAGAGAATTTGTTTGTTTTTGTCTTTTAAGGAGAAATGTTTTGTTTATTGGTGTTTAGTAACACGTATTGCATTCAAGTCTATGATATAGGATCTAATGTGTCGCATGGTCGTCCTAACAGGACGTATGCTAAACATTCTAGGAAGGTGGAGAGAAACCCTCCTCCTTCCATTTCCCATGTTCTAGGCTCACATGCAATATGCGTCAACCTTTGTTAAGTGTTTTTTGCTTTTTGTTTTGAGATGAGGAGAGAAAGACTCAAATGGTTAGAAAGGTAAAATCTAATGAGGGAGACTAAGACTCGACCCTAAATTTATCATACATGAATATTCCTAATGGTTAAGTGAGGTTTAGAAACCTAATCCTAAGAGAAAGGAGAAGAAGAGTGAGTTATAACTCAAAAGGGTAGGAAAGAAGTTATTCAAGGAAAGCAAATAAATGCTCAACACAATCACAAGTTGAATGATCAAAAGAGATACGATAAGATGAAAGAAAGAAGTGTATGTGGAAGCATATCCACACACTTACTTACCCTTAGCACCTACATGAAAAGGTTAGTTTAAAAGCTAATTACAAGTAGTGAAACAATGAAAACAGCAGCTATTACAGCTCATAAATGTAATACAGCAGTAAAATCTATCATCGTGTACCAAACAGCAATTAACAGCACATGTTCAGCCTACAAAATGGGTGTAAAAAGCAAAAAACAGCATATACAACAACATACATGTGTATAGACAGCAATGAAAAATCAGGGGCAGCATGCATTCACAAATGATCCATTAATAATGGAACAAAACATGCTCCAAGCCTTGCACATTATTCAATCAAACATGATCGTAATCACACCATAACTCATGGTAAACAATTCCTGAAAACAACATGGAATGATGCACATTGTAAAAGAATACACATTGTTAAGCATGTGAACAAATTAACACAAGTATGCGTCTCTTGAAACCAACAGCAAACGAACATGCACATAGCTATTCCAGCAATCACCAACGTCAATTAGCAATTAACAAGCTTAAAGTGTGTGCATTATGTGATCATTACATTAATTAATCAACAACGCAGACATAAATATTCCTCGATTAAAAATCAAGGATCGCGTGTCGGCAAATTGTGTGCATATGATGGTGTGAGGTGCAACAGCATCAAAACAGTCATTAGATGAGGATCATATCAATCCATGAAGATTAAAAGTGAAACGGGATCGAAACATGCACAAAAACCACATTTTACAGCAGTGTTAATCGATTAACCAATTGCAGTGCAATTAGGTTAATCGATTAACAGCCCCAAAACAGCACAATTTACACTGGTTAATCTATTAACCTAATTGTACTGTAATTGGTTAATCGATTAACCCTGTACCAGCAGCAGAAAATAAATTTGAAAAATCACTTCCAGCAGCAAAATCACTTATCCAAACATCTCCAATGGTCATATAATCAACAATGCACGAAAATTAAGTTCGGAAACAACATTTAAACATCATTTGAATCCAATAATCATCAACGTCAAGAATCAAATTCAAGCATATGGATCAAAATCAACAACAACCAAAGATCTACATCGGATAAGTTGCAAATAAGCTAAATCAAGTGTAGATTAGAGGAAAACCAACCTACAAAGCGGAGACTTGCTTTGGTAATTGTTGCAAAGTGATCTTGGTGCGGAAAATTAAAGAAAACCAGAGATTCCTCGATTAGTAGCCGAAAAGCGTCGAAACCGAGCAAAGTCGCGAAAAATCACCGAGATCGAATTTCACCAAAATAAATGGTGTGAAACCCTTGGATTGAAGAAGAATAATCTGAACTTCTAGAAATACAACCAATGAAAGCCAAATGATGAAGTTTGAGCTCAAGAATTAATCACTTTTCAATGTAAAAAGTGATTATTCTTCAAGAAATAAGAGCTTTTGTGTGTGGTTTTGGAAGTGAGAAGTAGAAGTTGTAGCAAAGTGAAGAGAGAAATGAAAGAGAATTGAGAGTGAAATGTGAGAAATTTGAGAAAAATGGTTGAAGATCCTTGAAAACGAGTGAAGCATTTCTTAAATAGATTTTAGGTTTGGAGTATGAGAGGTTTGGAATGAGGTTTGGGTTTGGAGCTAGGGTCGGAGTTAGTTAGACTCAACTCACCGAGTCAAGTTAGTTAACTCGGTTAGTTAGGACCAACTCGGTTGCTTGAAAAACAAGGAACCACAACTGGTGTATGGGTGTGTGACTTGGGCTGCAAGTGAGGCCTTGTGACTTGTGAACTTTCAGCATGAAACCACCATGTTCGAGCCCTCGTATGACCTTCATAACTTGTTCAAATGAAAAAATGTCCAACATCAAAGTTGAAGAGGGCATGGAGATGAACAACTTTGATGTTCAACAATTTTTCATTTGAAGCCTTCTTGATGGAGAAAATTGACTTGACATTTGGCACGCCAATTGTTCGATGAAATTATGGCCTGGAGGCCTGAACTTGCCTTGCCATGACTTGACATTTGCCTTGATTTTACCAAACTTTGATTGATCATAACTCCCTCAATTTTGATCCCATGGAAGAGTTCTTTATATGGATTTGAAGCTTAGAGTGTGATCTTCAATTGGCTCAACTTGGGCCTGAAGTTTGGAGCTTTCATCATGAAGAAAGGAAGCCTCAAAGTGTAGTGCAAAATGGTCCAAACTTACCATTTTTGGAAACCCTAAGTTTCTAAAAATGGAAACTTTGTACATTTCTTGATTTTTCATGATTCCTCCATTATCTCTTGATCAAATTTTGTCCAATGAACATATGTAATTTGAATTTCATGAATTTGACCTTGAAAAGTCAAGAGTTGACTTTTTCCTCTGCCCAGTTGACTTTTCCCCAAATTGCATGATTTTCAATCAATTGACCAATTGAACCTCTTCTGAAATGAATTAATGAGCAATCTTCCATATCTAGACCCTTGAGGACATGTATAATACCATGAGATCAAGGCTTGCCCAAAAAATCAGAAATAAACTGATTTCATGGCAAACCCTAGTTTTAAACCCTCAGTCTAGGAGAAAACAGCATGTCCTCCAAATCCAAATTCCTCTGAATATGATGCATATCCTGTCTAACAAAGATGAGGTATGACATTTGGAGGTGATAAAAACTCAAAGATCTTGCCCATTGGGGCATTCTACTCCAGAAATCCAAGACCCTAGTTTTGCACTGATTAGGGAGATGTGATTCCCTGCATTCTCTTGTCAAGCTTGATCATATGATGAAGTGATGACCCATTAAGACCTCTTGAGGCTCAAGGCTCATTGGATTTGACTTAACACCCTAATCCCATGCCAAAGAACCAATGAAATGCAAATGATGATTATGCAAAAAAAATGCAACATAAGCCAATAAAAGCTAAAAGCAAGAGGGCAAATTTTGAGGTGCTACAGCAGCCCCTATTCAAACTTCTTGAATCTGAGGGTATGATAGCGACAGCTTTCAGACAATCGGGATACACGGAGTTTGAATACCAAAATAACCTGGAAATTTGCACACTGCGGGAAGATACGAAATAAAGTGCTTGCCACCCGAAGGTAGACTCAAAAGCAAGGGATACCAACCAAAAGTTGGGATGAACGAAGGGTACCAACCAAAAGTTGGAATAACCAAGAGAATACCAACCAAAAGTTGGGATGAACCAAGAGAATACCAACCAAAAGTTGGGATAAACAAAGGGTACAAACCAAAAGTTGGAATAACCAAGAGAATACCAGCCAAAAGTTGGGATGAACAAAGGGTACCAACCAAAAGTTGGAATAACCAAGAGAATACCAACCAAAAGTTGGGATGAACAAAGGGTACCAACCAAAAGTTGGAATAACCAAGAGAATACCAACCAAAAGTTGGGATGAACCAAGGGTACCAACCAAAAGTTGGAATAACCAAGGGAATACCAACCAAAAGTTGGGATGAACAAAGGGTACCAACCAAAAGTTGGAATAACCAAGAAAATACCAACCAAAAGTTGGGATGAACAAAGGGTACCAACCAAAAGTTGGAATAACCAAGAGAATACCAACCAAAAGTTGGGATGAACCAAGGGTACCAACCAAAAGTTGGAATAACCAAGGGAATACCAACCAAAAGTTGGGATGAACCAAGGGTACCAACCAAAAGTTGGGATGAACCAAGGATACTAACCAAAAGTTGGAATAACCAAGAGAACACCAACCAAAAGTTGGGATGAACAAAGGGTACCAACCAAAAGTTGGAATAACCAAGAGAACACCAACCAAAAGTTGGGATGAACAAAGGGTACCAACCAAAAGTTGGAATAACCAAGGGAATACCAACCAAAAGTTGGAATAACCAAGAGAACACCAACCAAAAGCTGGGATGAACAAAGGGTACCAACCAAAAGTTGGAATAACCAAGGGAATACCAACCAAAAGTTGGGATGAACAAAGGGTACCAACCAAAAGTTGGGATGAACAAGGGTGCCAACCAAAAGTTGGAATAACCAAGAGAATACCAACCAAAAGTTGGGATGAACAAAGGGTACCAACCAAAAGATGGAATAACCAAGAGAATACCAACCAAAAGTTGGGATGAACAAAGGGTACCAACCAAAAGTTGGAATAACCACGAGAAATACCAACCAAAAGTTGGGATGAACAAAGGGTACCAACCAAAAGTTGGGATAACCAAGAGAATGCACAGGAAGTAGAATCAACGGACTTACGACCTGAAAAGAAGATGACTCTATTGGGGGAAGAGAAGTCTACACAGACAAATCTGTAGGGGAGTACAAGAAGGACCAATGGTAAGAAAGGTCCACTGGTTGTGGTGTAATGTCAAATAACATCTCTTGAATGTCATCTCTTTCTGCTGGGGAAAGATACTGGTCACAGATATCAGACCTGGCTTATGCTTCGAATGCATATGTTTGAATTTCTATGGCGTAATGCTCCATACGAAATGGAAATGCTACGCGTTTGGGAGGATGCCATGCAAGAATGCTTATGCAATGCAAAAGAAGCGCTTCAACAAAATAAATGCTGAAGACCAAGGCAGCTCCACCGGGGATGACAAACCAAATTGTCCTCTGACTTAACAGACCTCACTGAAGAAGGTTTCCAGGAATGATTTCCTGATCCCAAACTCTGCTGGAGATAAAAACTCCGAGAGAACTTCCACTCTGTTGGGGATGGATGGAACTATTGAAGTGAAGCCCAAAGAGAAATGCTCTCCGCTGGGGATTACCAATGACTTCTACCTGAAGCTGAAAGAATACCAATAACGATTGGACTTAAGACTTGCTGGGGATGTCAACTGTTGTTGAACAAACCACCGAGAGGATCACCACCACACTCTGCTTGGGAGAACAATGCAATAATACCGAATCCTGCTTAGGGCATTACTGAACTTGCCTTACTGTTGGGAGATGCTCTTACCTTTATCCTGCTGGGGAATATCAGCCAGCACCAACAAATCCACTTGGGGAATGTTGATTGATAACATCAGCTAGGAGATACCACCAAGATTAATCCTCTGCTAGGGATCAGACCAAACCATTGTCGGTGAGACAACCTTTTCTTGATCAGCTGAGGAAGATAGGCGTTCAGACTCTGTGGGGAAATAACATCTTTGTCCAAATAAAATACTCCAACAGTCTCTTGTTGGGGATACATACGTATCAACTTCTGGCTATTTGCTAAGAGAGTAATGGACCAACCACCAATCTAGCTGGGGATATAATCCTCTATACTCTGGCTGGGGAGAGTAACAACCTGTTGAGAAAAAGATTCACCTTACCCTACTGGGGATTAGAGCACTCAGCTGCTAGTGAAACAAGCATCTCCTCTCCTATAGAGGTAACTAAGTACCAGACCTCTGACTGCTTGCCATAGAGTAATAGATCAAGTTCTGCTGAGGATGATGATCTTTCAGATGCTGAGGAGAGTAACTCTACTGGGAAGAAATCCTGCCACCCTGCAAGACCTGCCTCTATGGTCATAAACAACCCTTTGACCTCTCTATTTGCCCCAGACCACCAAGTCTAAAGGAAGAAATCATCTCAAGAGGATTTTATAGAAGACCGGGCATTCACACTGCCCCAGGGTCTTCAAACTTCTTGGAGAGATTTATCCGATCTTGACATAACTGCCCCAGACTGAATGATCTTTGAAGAAATTTGCCTCGAGAGGATTTGTAATGACTTGAAATACTCTGCCTCAGTATTCTGAACTTTGAAGAGGTGCTTTTAATTAACCGTCTTCAGGAGCGGACAACTTCTCACGCTCTAGGGGTGGCCTGCCCCGAGTCTTGAAGAAACTTTGCCAACGCTTGTGGAGAGATTTATTGAATCTTGACATAATTGCCCCAGTTTGGCTGCTTCTTATCACCATTTATCAGGAATCTCTAGGCTGCACACAGTCTCTGGGTCACATACCCCTTGACTTGATTGTCCTTTGGAGTCTTCACCATATCAACTTGGCGTGATCGAGCTTCCCAACTGACTTTCATCATGTAAGATTCTTTGATGTCAAACACATGCAAGCAGAAAATGTTTATTGTGAGAATGACAATTCTAATGCACCATTTGTGTTATCCTGAAGTTTTATTGAAAATGTGTCGCCAAGCCTTGTGAATGAATCACTAGCTGGGATGCGACATTGATTTTTGAATGGAAAACCATACGCACATGCAATACCAACAAAAATCTTATAGCACCACTTATAGGAGTTAGGAACGTTATCTCATTGAAGAACGCCTTCGGAATAAACCCTGTTTCAATTAGGACTTTTAAGGGTTGTAACGTGGCCTGGTTCACGGTTTGAGAAAAAAGGATTTATGGCTCAAAATTTTGTTTATGCCCACCCATTCTTCGGGATGTTCTCCAGTCCTATGTTCAGCTAATTTGACACAAGCGCTCATCTCTCAAAAATATTTCATGATCTTTAAGGAATCCATACATTGATGATTTGAGACCCGATGAGGTTTTGGAACAACCGTCACCCCTTTTGTCCTTTTGTGTCTGTAGCCACACGACTTTGTTCTTATTTGAGGATTTTTCTTTTGTAATCCCTTTCCACTCTTCGCTTTTCATTCTTTTGTTTTTTTTTATCCCTAATTTTTGCCTGGACTGACTCTTTTGAGTTTTTCGATTTTGAAGTCCAGCGGGATGCCCTAACTTTTGCCTAGGTCGCTTGTTTTCAAGTTTCGACTTAGCAGACTTTTTCCTTTTTTCTCTCTCTTTTTTTCGGAACAAATCGTGTAACATTGGCTTGTCTTGACTTTGTTGAAAGGGTTGTGACTGCCTCGCTCCTTGATTGTTGATGGATAACCATTGTGGTTTCACATCTCTTGACCTCTTGACGGTGGAATAGAAGATAATGGATCCTCAGATGCACACTCCTTTTGAAATTTGAACGCTCGGTCAAATTAACTGACACCTACCCTGCCCCTGGGTTAAATGTGAGCGTTTTTTCATACGAAAAGAAACTTCTACTTCAAGGCTCAAAGGGGTTAACGAGGGTCTATCTCCCTTATATCTCCAGTGTTTAGGGATTGAAACAATGCCTGTACATCCTCAACAGGGTTTTATCCAAAAGCACACAACCAAAGATTTTGCGTTTTTCACCCATCATCCTCCCTCAAGAGTTTAGGCAACAAAATTGGTATTGCAATGCATATAAACATGATATGAGTGCATAAAAGTAAATTACTTCAAAAATAACACATTCATTGCATTAAAATCAACATTGAAAATACAAACAAGTTTTCATGCAAACACTGTTTAAACAAACAAATGAAAGCTACATATGAAAATGCAGTAAAGAATCTGAGGATTGCCATTGTTGAGGAGACTTGACTCCGTTTGGACTTATTGCTTCTGATAACATCCATGTAGTCCCAAGTGCCCACTTGGGAGGCTTTAGTTGAAATGCATACCATCTGCAGTGAAGGTAATGACTCCTGAGTCAATCAAATCTTGCACCTTGTGCTGGAACGCATTACAGTTGTCGAGTGTGTGCCCAAACGTTCCCGAGTGGAACTCACAGCTAGCATTCATGTCATAGTCTGGAGGGATAGGGTATGGCACTGGCATGGCATTCCTTAGCTGAATCAGAGAGATTTTGAGCAAGCGAGCGAACAACTGACTATAAGGAATGGGAATAGGATCAAATATCCTCTCGAGCCTTCTTGATCTGAGTTGCTCCTGTTGCGATGATTCTGCTGCTGATGCTGATTTGGACGCCCCTCCGCCCCTGCACCTTCCTTTCTGTATTTGGCTGAGGCACAAACAAGGGTTGCTAACGCAGAACCTCTGAAGCACCAGATTGTGGAAGAGATCTATGACATGAGGTGGATCCTTTGGACAAGGAAAGAGTCCCTGATTCCTTTGCAATAGTGGGAGTAGAATCACTTTGTTTACCAGTGCCAACTGACGTAAACTTGATTGCCCCTAAATCAATGAGCTCTTGGACTTTATGCTTGAACCTTGTACAATTCTCAACATTGTGACCAGATGCCCCAGAGTGGAACTAACATCTAGCATTAGCATTAGATCCCAGAGGACGCTTTGTGTGAATAAGTCCCAAACTAACACGTTCAACCAATTTGAGCTCGAGCAAATAAGAAAGCAACTGTGCATACGACATTGGAATAGGATCGAACTTCCTCTTAGGCCCCTCCAACTTAGGATCCTCTTGAGGAGCAGGAAGTGATTGCTGATGAGAAAGCCCTGAAACTTCAGTTTGTGGAGGGGATTCATGAGGCAATCCATGATCTAGAGAAGACTCCAAAGAGATGGGAGGAGTAAGCACTTTTGTTGCGGCAGCAAGCACATGATTGTTTTCCTTCTTTAGACCCGTATTCAAAATTTCCACGACCAAGCCCATCTGAATTTTCATCTGGTTGACCTTTTCCTTCGACATTTTCTGGTCTTGAACCAAAGCTTGCATCCTCCCCGTAAACTGCCCCATTTGGCTTCGTACCTCCGTCAACTCCGCCACCAAGGGCTGGACAAGGGTCCCCAGCTGCTTTTGCCCTTGTGCCACACCTGGCAATAATTCCATGAACTGAGCCATGCAAGCCTGCATGGCCACCATTTCTGCTTGCATTTGCTCCATTACTCTTTTCTGGTTGAGTCGAGTAGAATACTGGTGAATCGGTTAGTCAGTTATCCTGCCTGAAACCAAATAAAGGTTAGGAAAGACCAGAGCAACTACCTGTTATGCAAAAATGCTTATGATTATGAGGATGCAAATGTCAAAGTGAAAACAATCATATTTAAACATTTCCAGGGCATATCCGCTTTGATTCCAGCTTTGAAATCGGGCAAGGGATTGGACACAACATCGGAAAATAAATCTGAATCCAGAAATATGGCAAAATCAAACAAAGGAAGCCACCTTTCAAAAACTGAGAGCTGTTGAGACAAATACGGCTGAACCAAATACTTTAATATCATATCATAGGAAAACATACAGATAGGTTCGACTCAAACAAAAGTGATTCCATCAACCACCCCGATGGTAATCATAGCAAAATACAAACAACAGAATCACTACAAATCAATTCCAAACAAACTGGCTTCAATCTCCTCAAGAAGGTTCACAATGTCTGGATGAGTAGGTCTTTCTAGCAACCCCTTGATTAGTCTGTTTCTCTTCTCGATATCCTGATTCAACCTAGTAATCGGCTCTTCAACATCGTTGCCTTCGCGCTTTGTCTTCTTGATTCCCGCTTGCAGCTTAAGCTCTTCAATTTCTTTTTGGGCTCCTTTCCACTTACCATAGAAGTGCTTCTTATCTTCCTTCATTCTTTGAAGTTCTTCTTTTAACTCCCCATTCTCAATCTTGAGCTCTTCCCACATCTCCTGATATGTGGCAAGCTTATCTTCGGTTCTGGTTAAGAGCTTATTGGTTTCCCTGTAGGCTTTGCCGGATGATTCAGCAGTCATACTGATCTTTCTACAGTGCTGAGCTCTGTCATCAAGATCCTTCTCCCTTTTTTCCAAGCGCTATGTCCAATCTTGGACCTTCCATTTTAACTCCAAGTTATCATGTAAAGCGCCCTGAAGCCTGCTACTCATACCAGCGTTTTCCTCCCTTAGATCATGCACCACTCTTCGCTGCTTATCGAATTCTTCAATTGGTACGGTGATTCTTTCCTCTATCACTTTGGGATACAAGGGAGGCGCCCAATCAAAAGGAAAATAGTACTCTTCGACCCTCTTCTTTATCCATTGTTCATATGGAGGGAAAGTTTGATTGTTAGGCAAACCCCACACGGTTTTTCCTCTCTTCTATTTACTGATCCATGCTTTGGAAGCTTTCTGCGCCACATCTAATCCGTCGTCAGCCATGTGAAAATACAAAGACTTTTCCAACTCCTTTTCAACTGGGGGACTTTTTAGGGCATACCCAAACTGCCGGGTAGCCAAGGAAGGGTTATAGTTAATACCTCCCTTTCTCCCTATCCACGGGACCTTGGGATACTCACCACAACTGCGCAAAATGTCTTTACCCAGCATTCCGTGATTCACTCAAACAATATCCTTAACATCTAGGTCCATCAGACGTTGACTCCATTTCAGGGCACTCTTAGTATCCTTGAAAGCACCTGACTGGGGTAGACGATTGGCAAACCACTTATAGAAAAGAGGTGCACAACAATGGATTATCCCACCTCGTTTCTTCTTGTTCCTATTATACAAGGCATAATGAAGATCTTCTAATAAGGTTGGCACCGGATTCTGAGCTACAAATATTTTGATAGCATCTGTGTCAACCAAATCAGGCTCATTCGGGAACAAGACAATACCATATACACAGAGAGCCAACACTGCATTGAAGACATTCCACTTCTTCTCCTTTGCTGCCTCTTGAGCCTTGTTTGCCAAGTATGATAGGTGATAGCCACGAGCCTTTCCCTTGCCAGAAATATCAGCTTCCAAAGTTGACTTGCTCAAATAAATAGCACCAGCCACAGCTTGGAAATCAAGATCAGCCTTCGACCCACAGAAAGGATCACCTTGCTTGATGGAAATTCCCAGGATGTTAGAATACCCAAAACATAATCTGTCAACACAAAGCATCTTAGGGACGGATCATAGAACTGCGTCAAGGTGTGCAAGCCGTTATATTCATATTCACTGATGTTACAAACAAAGGATAGAATCCAACCATACTTCTCTCCGAACATTCCTAACACTTTCGGACTGGCCATCTCTTGTAATCTACAAATTTGACCCATGACGAGCTTCGGGAACTTGTACACAATTATATTCTTCCTACCCTTCTTGGTATCCATCCCTATGATTGCCCTTTGACTGGAATCAAAATCAGATACTACCTGGAAAATGAAAAATATGAATGTTAGAGAAAAAGATGTAATGCAAAGCATGGGATCAAAGTGTCGCGTGTCTGTGCTGGACTGAAATAGTTGCATACATTCAAGGCTCAAGTTCTCCAGAATTCCAGAACAACAGAGTAACTACACAGATAAACCATACTGATAAGAAATCCAGTGCACCAGGTATGTTGAAAGTCAAGGTTACCTGCAAACCTGTAAACAACCCGCCCTTCTCACGTGTGGGTACTAAGATCCTCAGTATCCTGGGCTCTCAGGTCGAGAAATGATGATACGTTCACCATTTCTGGTTTGGCATCATCATCAATCGAGAAGGCCTCAACTGATTCACCAAAACGAAAGGTCCTCAGCTTCAGACACTTAGGTCAAGAAGCAATAGTACATTCATCCCTCGGGGTACAGTACTATCGCCAATCGAGGAGTGCCTTCACTGATTCTCTTTAAAAAAGGACATCCTATAGCAAGTTCCCAGCATTGGGTCCTCGGATCGAGAATGTGCAATGGGTTTGCCACAGAACATGGTCTGCCACTGTCACATCTCGAGAGGAGTGCCGCAACTGAGTCCTCGGGAATGGTCACCAGAGTCAAAAATTCCTCAAGAGAATAACTACTGGCCTGCATAGCATGCAGTAGCAGATAGCTCCTGATAGAACCTCGTCTGGTTGTGGGTCTCATGAACAACAATACATGGTCACCACCACGCAAGTGTCATGACTATCCACTCTAATACCTATGTGTGTACTCAAGCCTGGGTAGTGGGCTTATCTCTCAGAACACCTTGCCCGCCAAACAGAAAACCACAGCACAGTCTAGCATAATAATGATATGTAATGCAGTGAATGCGATAAATATAGTAAAGTACAGTAAAGCGGTAAACAGCAATGCAGTAAAACAGTAAAAAAGCAAAACACAACACCACAGTAAACACCCAATGAAAGAAAACAGACAAGCGCTAGGATTGACTCGCTTAGGGAAACCATAGATTCTGGGTTCGATCCCCAGCAGAGTCGCCAGCTGTCGCTCCCGGGATTTTCATCCAAGTACAAACGCGAAAGTGGCACCGAAACAGAGTCGCCAGCAATGTGTATTTATCCTAAGGGAGGGAAAGGAAACACTGCGTAAACCTGAGGGGAAGGATAGAGCATGGTCTTGCGACCAAGAGAACTGGGTTCAGGAGTCGGTTACGCGAAGGGAAGATGTTCGCACCTAACATGTCCATCGTACCCGATGGGATCCACGTTTGCTGCTTCGATCAAAGGGTATCATCATCTGGAGCTCCACTACTACTGGAAAGGAAAAGGTAGGAAGGAAGGGGGAAAAAAGAAAGGAGGAGAACAAGAAGCAAATGTAGGGAAAATAAAAGAAGTGCTCGAATGGGCCCTACCCCACTGCCTACGTATCTCATCGGGAACATGAGAATCAGAGCGACGTAGTTCCCCTCAGCTAAGGGAAAGTTATTTGTGTTTTTTAGCAGAAACGTCAGAGTGCGCGTTCCAGCAGTTAGGTGTTGCAGCTCGCTGTAGGCAGACTTAGGCGTTACCTGTTTGCAGTGGAACGGACGTGACAAATCCTTAAGCAATAGAATGAAGGAGATGAGAAGAGAATTTGTTTGTTTTTGTCTTTTAAGGGGAAATGTTTTGTTTATTGGTGTTTAGTAACACGTATTACATTCAAGTCTATGATATAGGATCGAATGCGTCGCATGGTCGTCCTAACAGGACGTATGCTAAACATTCTAGGAAGGTGGAGAGAGGCCCTCCTCCTTCCATTTCCCATGTTCTAGGCTCACATGCAATATGCGTCAACCTTTGTTAAGTGTTTTTTGCTTTTTGTTTTGAGATGAGGAGAGAAAGACTCAAATGGTTAGAAAGGTAAAATCTAATGAGGGAGACTAAGACTCGACCCTAAAGTTATCATACATGGATATTCCTAATGGTTAAGTGAGGTTTAGAAACCTAATCCTAAGAGAAAGGAGAAGAAGAGTGAGTTAAACAACTCACTTCTAAAGTAGAAGGTGAGTTATAACTCAAAAGGGGAGGAAAGAAGTTATTCAAGGAAAGCAAATAAATGCTCAACACAATCACAAGTTGAATGATCAAAAGAGATAAGATAAGATGAAAGAAAGAAGTGTATGTGGAAGCATATCCACACACTTACTTACCCTTAGCACCTACATGAAAAGGTTAGTTCAAAAGCTAATTACAAGTAGTGAAATAATGAAAACAGCAGCTATTACAGCTCATAAATGCAATACAGCAGTAAAATCTATCACCATGTACCAAACAGCAATTAACAGCACATGTTCAGCCTACAAAATAGGTGTAAAAAGCAAAAAATGGCATATACAACAGCATACATGTGTATAGACAGCAATGAAAAATCAGGGGCAGCATGCATTCACAAATGATCCATTAATAAAGGAACAAAACATGCTTCAAGCCTTGCACATTATTCAATCAAACATGATCGTAATCACACCATAACTCATGGTAAACAATTCCTGAAAACAACATGGAATGATGCACATTGTAAGAGAATACACATTGTTAAGCATGTGAACAAATTAACACAAGTATGCGTCTCTTGAAACCAACAGCAAACGAACATGCACATAGCTATTCCAGCAATCACCAACGTCAATTAGCAATTAACAAGCTCAAAGTGTGTGCATTATGTGATCATTACATTAATTAATCAACAACGCAAACATAAACATTCCTCGATTAAAAATCAAGGATCGCGTGTTGGCAAATTGTGTGCATATGATGGTGTAAGGTGCAACAGCATCAAAACAGTCATTAGATGAGGATCATATCAATCCATGAAGATTAAAAGTGAAACGGGATCGAAACATGCATAAAAATGCACAAAAACCACATTCTGCAGCAGTGTTAATCGATTAACCAATTGCAGTGCAATTAGGTTAATCGATTAACAGCCCCAAAACAACACAATTTACACTGGTTAATCTATTAACCTAATTGTACTGCAATTGGTTAATCGATTAACCCTGTACCAACAGCAGAAAATCAATTTGAAAAATCACTTCCAGCAGCAAAAGCATTTATCCAAACATCTCCAATGGTCATGTAATCAACAATGCACAAAAATTAAGTTCAGAAACAACATTCAAACATCATTTGAATCCAATAATCATCAACATCAAGAATCAAATTCAAGCATATGGATCAAAATTAACAACAACCAAAGATCTACATCGGATAAGTTGCAAATAAGCTAAATTAAGTGTAGATTAGAGGAAAACCAACCTACAAAGCGGAGACTTGCTTTGGTAATTGTTGCAAAGTGATCTTGGTGCAAAAAATTAAAGAAAACCAGAGATTCCTCGATTAGTATCCAAAAAGCGTCGAAACCGAGCAAAGTCGCGAAAAATCACCGAGATCGAACTTGCACCAAAATAAATGGTGTGAAACCCTTGGATTGAAGAAGAATAATCTGAACTTCCAGAAATACAACCAAAGAAAGCCAAATGATGAAGTTTGAGCTCAAGAATTAATCACTTTTCAATGTAAAAAGTGATTATTCTTCAAGAAATAAGAGCTTTTGTGTGTGATTTTGGAAGTGAGAAGTAGAAGTTGTAGCAAAGTGAAGAGAGAAATGAAAGAGAATTGAGAGTGAAATGTGAGAAATTTGAGAAAAATCGTTGAAGATCCTTGAAAATGAGTGAAGCATTTCTTAAATAGATTTTAGGTTTGGAGTATGAGAGGTTTGGAATGAGGTTTGGGTTTGGAGCTAGGGTCGGAGTTAGTTAGACTCAACTCACCGAGTCAAGTTAGTTAACTCGGTTAGTTAGGACCAACTCGGTTGCTTGAAAAACAAGGAACCACAACTGGTGTATGGGTGTGTGACTTGGGCTGCAACCGAGGCCTTGTGACTTGTGAACTTTCAGCATGAAACCACCATGTTCGAGCCCTCGTATGACCTTCATAACTTGTTCAAATGAAAAAATGTCCAACATCAAAGTTGAAGAGGGCATGGAGATGAACAACTTTAATGTTCAACAATTTTTCATTTGAAGCCATCTTGATGGAGAAAATTGAATTGACATTTGGCACGCCAACTGTTCGATGAAATTATGGCCTTGAGGCCTGAACTTGCCTTGCCATGACTTGATATTTGCCTTGATTTTACCAAACTTTGATTGATCATAACTCCCTCAATTTTGATCCGATGGAAGAGTTCTTTATATGGATTTGAAGCTTAGAGTGTGATATTCAATTGGCTCAACTTGGGCCTGAAGTTTGGAGCTTTCATCATGAAGAAAGGAAGCCTCAAAGTGTAGTGCAAACTGGTCCAAACTTACCATTTTTGGAAACCCTAAGTTTCTAAAAATGGAAACTTTGTACATTTCTTGATTTTTCATGATTCCTCCATTATCTCTTGATCAAATTTTGTCCAATGAACATATGTAATTTGAATTTCATGAATTTGACCTTGAAAAGTCAGGAGTTGACATTTTCCTCTGCCCAGTTGACTTTTCCCCAAATTGCCTGATTCTCAATCAATTGACCAATTGAACCTCTTCTGAAATGAATTAATGAGCAATCTTCCATCTGTAGACCCTTGAGGACATGTAGAATACCATGAGATCAAGTCTTGCCCAAGAAATCAGAAATAAACTGATTTCATGGCAAACTCTAGTTTTAAACCCTCAGTCTAGGAGAAAACAGCACGTCCTCCAAATCCAAATTCCTCTTAATATGATGCATATCCTGTCTAAAAAAGATGAGGTATGACATTTGGAGGTGATAAAAACTCAAAGATCTTGCCCATTGGGGCATTCTACTCCAGAAATCCAAGACCCTAGTTTTGTACTGATTAGGGAGATGTGATTCCCTGCATTCTCTTGTCAAGCTTGATCATATGATGAAGTGATGACCCATTAAGACCTCTTGAGGCTCAAGGCTCCTTGGATTTGACTTAGACACCCTGATCCCATGCCAAAGAACCAATGAAATGCAAATGATGATTATGCAAAAAAAATGCAACATAAGCCAGTAAAAGCTAAAAGCAAGAGGGCAAATTTTGAGGTGCTACAACGTCCAACACCGGTCGCCGGAGTGACTCTCAAAAACACATGGTCTCCTTCTTGAAACCCGAGATCTTTCCTTCTGTTATCATGGTAACTCTTCTGCCTACTATGCGAAGCTTTCATCTTCCCCCGGATCAGCTTCACTGTTTCGGTAGTTTGCTGAACAATCTCAGGTCCGAGCACTACACTTTCACCAGATTCATGCCAACACAAAGGTGTTCGACACCTACGACCATACAACGCTTCAAAAAGCGCCATTCCAATACTGGAATGATAACTATTATTATAAGTGAACTCAATTAACGGCAAATGACTATCCCAAGCACTTCCTTGTTCAAGTACACAAGCCCTCAACAGATCTTCCAAGGACTGGATAGTTCTTTCCATTTGACCATCCGCATGCGGATGATAAGCCGAACTCAATCTCAGCGTTGATCCCAAAGCTTCCTGCAAACCCTCCCAAAATCTAGAAGTGAACCTTGGATCTCGATCTGACACAATACTCAATGGGATTCCATGTAACTTCACAATCATCTGAATATAAATCTCTGTTAACTTCTGCAAAGGAAAACTGATATTAATCGGAATGAAATGTGTCGACTTCGCCAGTCTATCCACTACTACCCAAATAGAATCATGTCCTCTCGGCGTATTAGGCAACCCTATCACAAAATCCATAGAAATACTGTCCCACTTCTACTCTGGAATATCTAACAGTTACATCTTACCAGCAGGTTTCTGATGTTCCACTTTCGACTTCTGACAAGTCAAACAAGCATACGTAAACTGAGCCACACCACATTTCAATCCAGGCCCCCAAAATATCTTCTTCAAGTCTTGCTACATCTTCGTAGCTCCTGGATGGATACTCAAACTACTCCGATGACCTTCTTCTAAAATCATTCTCTTCAACTCCGTATTATCAGGAATGCAAATCCTATCACGGAATCGCAACACACCTTGTTCGTCCACCCTGTACTAATTACCTTCTGCTTGGTTATCTCCAATCATCAAATCCACTAGCTTTACATCCAACTTCTTACTGTCTCTGATATTATTAAGAAATTCATTATTAATCGTCAGCATACCCAACATTACACTATGCGGTGTCTGTTCATAAACCAAACTCATATCTCTGAATTATTCGATTAATTCTAACTCTTTAAACATCATAGCAGATACATGCAACGATTTTAGACTCAGAGCATCAGCCACGACATTAGCTTTGTCGGGATGATAGTTCAAGCCAAAATCATAATCCTTCAAGAATTCTAACCATCTTCTTTGCCTCATATTCAATTCCTTCTGATCAAACAAATACCTCAAGCTCTTATGATCACTATACACTTCAAATCTAGAACCATAGAGATAATGCCTCCTAATCTTCAATACAAAAACCACTGTGGCTAACTCCAAATCATGAGTCGGATAATTCCTCTCATGTACCCTTAACTGTCGTGAAGCATAAGCCACAACCTTACCATCCTGCATTAGCACACCTCCCAAACCCATCAAAGAAGCATCGCAATACACTACAAACGGTTCATTTGGTTCAGGTAGAACCAACACTAGAGCTGTGGTCAACCTCTTCTTCAGTTCAATGAAACTCTTTTCACAATGAACATCCTACACGAATGCCTTACCTTTGCACGTCAACTGAGTCAACGAAAGTGCCAACTTCGAAAACCCTTCAATAAATCTTCGATAATAACCAGCCAAACCCAATAAACTTCTAATCTCGGTCACCGACTTTGGAGTCTCCCATTGTAGAACAGCGTCTGTAACACCCCAAAATTTGCCCTTTTATTTTGAAGCTAGCTGGCTTATGTTTCTTTGCATTTCTTGCATTAGCATTTGTGCATAGCATTGGTTCTTAGCATGGGATCAAGGTACTTGGTTCATCTCAAAGGAGTCTCAAGCCTCAAGGTGTTTTTTGGAGGTCATCATATCTTTATAAGATCAAGCATGGCAAAGGATTTCAAGTGAATCTTTCCCTCCTAACCAGAGGGACCAAATTAGGGTTCTTGGGTTCAAAGAGATTCTTGAGAAAACTTTGTGGATTCAAGCATGCTTTCATGGATTCCATATGCTCACAAGTGCTCATAGAGGAAGGCTTGGCTAGTGGTTCATTGTGGAAGGTTTTCAGTGGATCAGTTACTTGTGAAGTAAGCAAAAGTCAACAGTTCAAAAGGAAAGTCAGCCATGGGTTTTCTAAGGTTCAAATCATGTTTCCCAAGTCCATGTACCTTTACTTAGTCAAGGGATGGCATGGATGGCATTATTCATCAAGAATCAAGAGTTTGTGCAAAAGTTACTATTTTTGGAAAATGACCTATAATGTGAAATTTCCATTTTTGGCAACTTTTCAAACCATCTTCAACTTGACTTTTCATCATCAAGGAAGCTTCAAATGAATTTTCCTCAAACATGAAAGTTGAAGATCTCTCTCTCTCCCCTTTCCAAAAAGTACTAGACCATCTCCATACCATTTGTGAAACTCAAGTTATGATCAAAAGAAGGCAATGTGCTTTTTAGGGTTTTCACATGTATCCACTTTTCCACCTTTTGCATTTTGGTTCAAAATGACTTGTAATTGTTTCTAATGACTCAAGTCACATTGCCATATTCAAATACACTCCATGAGGACCATTTTTGACCCTTGAATCACTCCAATCCGTGCCATGTACTTCATGAATTTCACAAAATGCAAATTTGCAAGATGGATTGAATCTCACAAATCAGGTCATTACAAAGCCCAAACCCAATTCATTTGTGATCAGCAGAAGAAATGTGAGTGAATCATACTTTTACCATGACCAATGCACGTGTGGATTAGTGTGTGCATCACAACTTGCATTTTTGCAAATCACTTTGGATAGCCTTAATCAAGGGATTAATCAAACCCTAATCATGCTCAGAGCTCTAACCAAGTCTATATAAGGAGACTCACATGTTCATTCACACCTCATGCACTCTCATTTGCTCTGAATTTCATTTTTCACTCAAAACTTTCCTTCTTTGAAACTCACTCATCACAAGGGTTTCTGAAGAACTTTTTCCATATTCTTGATCCACATACTCCATAGAGCAAGAATCAACCATCGTTTGAAGCTTTAAGCAAGGATCTCACCATATTCGAATTTGAGTTGCTCACTTTCAAACTTCAAGATCCAGCCTGATTCAAGCCTCATATTGCATTTATTTTGCAATCAGAAGTTCCAAGGAGTAGATCTGCAGCTTTCTGAAGGTTTTCTTGGTGTATTTTGAGCTCTACAAGTTTCATGTTAGTGTGAAATTCATGATCCTAGAACTTGATTTTCTTGTGTGCTTAATGATCCTTATGCTTTGCTGATCATCCTGATGTGTTTAGATCTTGATTTGCACGTGTATTATGGTTGTAATGTGGATCTAAAGTTTTTGAGTTCAAACTTTTTCTCTTCGATTTGATTTATCTATGCGTGATCTGTTGAAATGAAGGTGATATTCATGATCCTTGTTAAAATCTGAGTGGAATGGTGTACTTGTTTGTGATTTCTGGAAAGTATTTGGTGGATCTCCGTTTGGTGTTGCCGGAGAAGACGACCGGAGCTAGGGCTCCGGCGTCTGGTTCATTTTCAGGTGATGCAGGTAGAAGATGAAATCATAGTCGTTGGTGGCTTAGATCTGATGGCTCATGTTTAGCCACTTCATCTATTTTCACGTGTTTCATTTTAATGTGTGTGTGTGTGTGTGTGCTAATCCATGTTTGTTATCATGTGCTTCAAATCCTGACCATTGATCTTGCATAATCTTTGTTTTGTTGACTCATTTGTATGCGTTGGATTGATCTGAGGGTTTATGTTGTGGCAACACATTAAAATATCACATGCTTCTCACGTGCCTTGCTTTGTTCCATTTTAATCTATTTGTGTGCTTCCCTATGTGTGTTGCCATGTGCGTGTGATCCTGAGCGTTGATCATGATTACTTATTGTTTTTGTTGACTGAATGTGGAACGCATGATTGATCTGATAGTGTGTGTGAGTCCTTTGGTTGACTGAATTCCACATGTTTTATGTTGACTTGCGCTGGGTTTGGGTTGGCCTCTGTTTGCTTTTTCCACCCCCTCCTTGAGCCCATTTACATTTTCCAACGTGATTATCTTGCTGTTTGCACCCCCTGGCTTCTTTATTTGCTTTTTATTTTATTTAATTGTTTCTTTTTTGCATTTTAATTTTTAAAATTAGCTTTATGCATCTAAAAATCACCAAAAAAATCATGAAGCATCTTTGGAGTTTTATAAAATTTTGTCAAATTTTATTTTCCATTTTTTATTTTATTTTATGCATCTGAATTAATTGTTTGATTAATTTCTTTGTGGATTGTCTCAATTGTGCACACCCTGCCTTGTTGATTTTTGTTCTCATCATTGGTGTATGATTTGCATCCCATTCTTTTTGCATATTTCAGAAGACATCTTGAAGTTCCTAAAAAGTTTTTCTCATATTTTTAAACTCATTTCATATTGCATTTTAGTCCCTCTATTGGTGTATTGTTCTCTTTTGTTCTTATGCAACTTTGAAGCATGAATTGAGGTACTTAACTTGTGAATTTTTGTGTGATCTTTTGGCATGTTGCTAGCTTCTGACTCAGGTCACTTGGGTTTTAATTCCATAATTTTTGAATGTCATTGGATATATGTTTGATTATTTGTGCTTAAGTGAATTATGCATGATCATCTCTTGATATCTCTTAACCCTAATTGCTTTGCCATGTTTGTTTGATTGAGTTTCTTTGTGATTTCTTTGCATGAGTATTTGATGTGATGTTTACCCCTGGTTGAGGTCCCTTGTGACCAAATTTTGCAATTTGTGGATCATGTTTGGGTATGCTTTAAGAGCTTGAACTTTGACTTCCTTTTGTGGACTTTCTTTGGTGCATAATGCTTCATGTTTTGATCTTCTGCTGCACATGAGAATTGTTGATGATGGTGTGATCTTGATTCTGACTTGCTTTCATCTTCATCTTATTTTTCTCATTTCATCTTGATGTGAAGTTCATTGGTGCTTAATTGTGCATTTCACATAAGTATGCTTGCATTCTTTCATGATTACAATTGCATGCTTACTTGAGATGTTTTGCATGATCTTTGAGACTTGTTTATTGATGTAAGTTAGATATACTTGATATGATGTGCTTGCTGCCCTATCTTGTTTCTTATCTCATCCTTCTCTTTCTCATTCTTCTCTTTTACTCTCTTTCTCCCATGAATCTCAAGACTTGTTTAAGTCTTGGATTCTCTCCCTTTAGAGCTACCTAGTCCAACTTAATTTTTGATTAAGCTTGGAGTAGGATTAGCGTTAGGTTTTAGGTAGTTGTCCCTCCTAAGCCTCACTAACCATAGGTCACCCATGCATGATAACATTAGGACTCTTAGTTTCCCTTTAGAGTTTCCTTTGTGTCTTCTCTCTTCTCATCTCAAAACTTCTTGAAAACACTTAATAAAGATAAAGTGTATTGCGCACGAGCCTTAAGTGTGGGGAATGAGAAATGAGGGGCTTCCTCTCATCTTTCTAGAGTGCTTAGCGGGCATCCTGTCTTGGGACAATTCGATGAGTATTCGTCCCTGTGCCCTAGACTTTGGTACAATGCAAGTTATGAACTAACTTAAAAAACACTTATGTCTAAAAAATACAAAATAAATTCAAATCTTTTTATCCTTCGGGATTGTTGGGTTTCAAACTTTTTCATTTTCAGAAAAGAGCTCGTCGCTCACGTAAAAAACACTTACCCATTCGTGGTCGTACCCACGAATTACATTAGCTCTGATTCCTCTCTCTCGTCCGATTGAGGATATGTAGGCACAAGACAGCGATTGTCTTGGCGAGCAACCTTCCCCCACAGTTCCCGTCTAAACTACGTTGACTCTGACTTTCCCATTGAACTGAGGGAGTACGTAGGCCTAGGGCATCGAATATGTCCTACCGAGTCCGTCTTAGTCACCCCCATCCCCGTTTTCTTTTGCAGCTATAGATAGTAGGACAGCTTACCCTCCGTTTAGACAACAAGCGTGGATCTCATCGAGTACGATGGATGCGTGGGGTGCTAACACCTTCCCCTCGCATAACCGACTCCCGAACCTGGACTATAGTTGCGATGACCATGTCTTTCCCCCTTTCTCTTCAGGTTTATGCAGTGTTTCCTTTCCCTCTCCCGGGATAAATACACATTGCTGGCGACTCTGTGTTTTCTGTGCCACTCTCGCGTTTGTACCGTTGGATGCAAATCTTTCGGGAGCGACAGCGTCTACCTTGGATGGATCTACAGCAATACCATCACCAGAAATAACATGACCAAGAAAACTTAACCCTCTCAACCAGAATTCACACTTAGACAACTTGGGATAGAGTTTCTTCTCTTTCAACACTTGCAACACAATCCGCAAATGTTCAGTATGCGTCTTTTCTGACTTAGAATAGATTAGGATATCATTAATAAAGACAACCACAAATTTATCCAAGTACTCATGAAAGATACGATTCATATATTCCATGAATACACCAGGTGCATTAGTAACTCCGAATGGCATTACCACATACTCATAATGTCCATATCGAGTTCTGAAAGCCGTCTTCTGAATGTCTTCGTCTTTTACTCATATTTGATGATAACCTGGCCTTAATCAATCTTACTAAACACACGGGCACCCACTAATTGATCCATCAAGTCATCGATTCTCAAAAGTGGATATTTATTCTTAATCGTCACTTTATTCAGCTGTCTGTAATTAATACACAACCTCATACTACCATCCTTTTTCTTTACCAACAACACTGGGGCTCCCCAAGGCGATACACTCAGGTCTCACGAATTTCTTTGCTAACAAGTCTTCTAGTTGCTTCTTCAGCTCTGACAATTCAGACGCCGACATCCTGTATGGTGCCATAGAGATAGGTCTGGTACCAGGGACAAGATCAATAACAAATTCTACTTCTCTCTCTGGTGGCACATCAGTAATGTCATCTGGAAACACTTCAGGGAATTCATGCACCACTTGCAATTCGTTAATCACTAAATTACTCTCCACTGATAAAGATGAAAACAATGCAAGCACCTGAACTTCTTCTTCCAAGAGCTCCTTCAACTCTCTAGCAGACAGAAAACCATCATCTCCCTCTTCTTCAGGAGTAAGAAATCAAACCAACTTGTTAAAATAGTTAATATGAACATGATTGTACTCCAACCAGTTCATACCCAAAATCACATCGAGACCTACCAACGGTAAACAAATCAAATCTACACCAAAGTCCTTACCATATATTGATAATTGACAATTCAAACAGACCAAAGAAGTAGTCACCGATCCCTTAGCAGGAGTTTCGATAACCATCTCTCCCTTTATAGGAGAAATAACAAGGCCTAGCCTTTTTACACAATCAGCAGCAATAAAAGAGTGAGTAGCACCAGTATCAATAATAGCAATCAAAGGCGTATTATTAATATAACATATACCTCTGATCAACCTGTCCTCACTGGAAGTCTGAGTCCCTGTCAAAGCGAACACTTTTCCTCCAGTCGAAGCTTGCTTTGGTTTCTGACAACAAGTACTAATATGGCCCTGTTCCCCACAATTGTAACAAGTAACCAGATTAGCTTTGCAATCAGCAATCAGATGTCCTGCCTGACCACACTTGAAGCACTTCTTCACATCGCTCGTGCATTCAATGACACGATGTCCCAACTCACCACACCTATAACACTTAAGAGGAGCAGATGCACCTCACCCACTTGGCTTCTTGCCATCAGCATGTTTCTATTTACCCTTATCAACGGGAGCTGCATAAGGCTTCCCACGATTCACCAGTTGTTTTCCTCTTCTCTCGGCCAGTCCCTTATAGTGAGCCGATCGAGCCTTTCTATCTTCCTCAAATATCCTGCAATAATCCACTAAATCAAGAAACCTTCTGATCCGCTGATACCCAATTTCCTGTTTGTTCTCAGGTCTCAACCCATTCTCAAACTTGACACACTTTGAGAATTCAGCCGTCGCCAGATTGTAGTGAGGATAAAATTTAGCCAATTTTGAGAATTTAGTAGCATACTCGGTAACCGTCATATTACCCTGCTTCAGTTCCAAAAACTCAATCTCTTTCTTTCCGCGGACATCTTCGGGAAAATACTTCCTTAAGAACTCTCTACTGAACACGGCCCAAGTAATTGCCTCACCTGCTGCTCCCAATACTTGACGAGTACTAACCCACCAGTCATCAGCCTCCTCAGCCAACATATGAGTACCTAACTGCACCTTCTATGCCTCAGGACATTCCATAACCCAGAAGATTCTCTCAATCTCCTTGAGCCAAGTCTGCGCTCCATCCGGATCATATCTTCCCTTAAAAGTAGGCGGGTTGTTCTTTCGAAACTCATCATTCTCGTTAGCACGCGGCGGATTCTGTACTGCTTGAGCCATAGCTTGCAAGGCAGCAGCAAGAGCAGCATCGTTCCTTCCAGCCATTCAAAATCTGTCACATGCCAACAATAGAACACAATGGATAAGGAAACGACACCGACACTAAACAACTCGAACACGACAATGACTCGACAACTTGGTCGGACGGACCGACCTGCTCTGATACCACTTTGTAACACCCTAAATTCCCCTGTAATATTTAATCAAAAAATTAGAGTAAAATCATCCAATTCAATTTAAGGCATTACTTTCGACAACATACTTGCTCTTTATTAGACATGTAACATATTGTATAATTCAATAAACCAACTTTTATTATGTAGCGGAAAAATCAATCATAACAATGACAAGGAAACATAACGATTTTAACTGACAACTTTTAATTCGAAACTATAAAGACAACAAAATCCTTTTAACAAAACAACTTATGCAATAAGCGTTCCCGACTCCCCATGTTACATATCAAAGCAGACGCCACAAGGTGAAGTACCTCGTCTTCACCGACCACGACTCTAACTACTCCTGAGTATCTGCAGGATGCCGTATAAAGCATCACCAAACATAGAAGGGGTGAGATTCTTAAAATCAATGAAAGAGATAGATGATATAAATAGAAAATCATACATCATCAAGTTATTCACCATATCGTAACATCCAACAAGAATCACACACCTCAACTTATGCACAGACAATCACCGATAATTATACCAACCATCAAGGGACACAACCAACAAGAGAATGCAAAGGAGACTCGACTAGACTCAATGCATGTGGTACCAAAATCGATCCCTGTTTCATGATCACAGTTCCCGTCGGAACTCTCGACCCCTGTTTCATGGTCAAGTATGACCCCTATTTCATGATCACACCAACGACCCCTGTTTTATGGTCACGTACGACCCCTATTTCATGATCGCATAAACAACTGTGATTGCTTACACCCCATCTGGGCACACAATCACGCTAACAACAACGATTCCATCAAGGAATTTAGATAGACGATAACACCCCACCTGGGCACGACATCCCACAACTATGCACATGCCATGCACCATCAAAGACAACATGCAACAACGACTCATGCATACACATAACATACTCATCTTCATACCAACATCATTTAACAGTCAACATGCATTCATCTAAACATACATCATTGCACCAATACAACAACTACACATCTTTGCATCATTCAATCATGCATTTCACATTATCACATCAACATCAATAAAACAAGCACATAACACCTCAATACATGCTCACCATACAACAACAACAACAACACAACATTAATATAATATAAAACAGATATTTTCCATGAATTTTAAGTCAATAAAAATAATATTTTTCAGTCCCATGTCGCGCTAAGCGAGCCCCGCGCGCGCTAAGCGCGCAGCTCTCTGCCTCAAAGAGGCGAAATTTCTCCAGATCGCGCTAAGCGCGCCCTGCGATTCTGCAGCCCAAAACCCTGCGATGACAGCAACAAACCACCTGCATTTTTCTGCACTAACTCGATTTTTAACAGCAATTTTTCATAGATTTTTCACCAATAGCCTACATCTAACGTTTGCAATTCAACCAAACAAATCAAACAAGACTAATTCATCAATTCCAATCATATTATCACAAAATATTCCTAAAACCCTCATTCAACCCCATGGATTCCAACTTAGTGATTTCTACTTCAATACTTACATCATTTAACCCTTGAGAGATGAAAGAAATCCCACCCTTACCTTAAAGTGATGAGCTTTCCTAACTTCAGTGGATTCTCCCTTTCTTCCTCTTGCCCTAGCTCTTCTCCCTCTTTCACTTTTTCACGTGGAATGAGAATAATGAACTCCCACTCTCTAATTCTTTCATATACCCCAATTAAAGAATCGCTTTATTTGCCTTCACTTAACCCTCGCCTAATTACCATAAAGCCCTTCCACTCACTACACCTCTTAATTATTTTAATATTCTTATTATATTAACATTATCACTCAACTAATGAAATAAATTAGTCAACAAATGATAAATTAAAATAATCCAATCAACATTACTCAACACACCGCTAATCTCTATGTTATTAGCCATACACCCCTACTACGCCCAAGACTTACTACTTAAGGTCACTACCCTTCACCACGGGTACACAACACACAATGAAAGTACAACAACACATAATCGATCACAATAACATATAATTATTCGCAAATAATAATAAAAGGAAAATGGGGCGTTACATAGGTTTGGGGGTGTTGTGTCTAGTGTAAGTGCATTTTGTGACGCTGACGAAAGGTTTGGGTCAATTGGTTGCATGATCATTAGATGGAAAGAGGAGATTCAATCAATATGAATGAGGTGGCATAATTGGTGAAAGGTTGTGCGTATTGGGTGGGATGAGGGGTCGCCTTTTAATGTGATAGATTTTTCTTTATGTGTAAAAGTGATAGAAGGGACGGAAAAATCTGCTTGAATGGGTCCCAAGGTACGTAGCTAAGCCATTCCGAGGACCACATCGGCACCTTCGATTGGAAGTAAATAAAATGGTAGGTTGAAAGGTTTGTTTTTAAGGACAAGTTGAACATTGTTACAAATACCTTCACATTGTATGTGGGATCTATTTCCTACCATGACTGAAAATTGGTTGATAGGGGTTGTAGGGAGATTCAGGTGGCGGGCAATGCGGGGTTGCATGATATTATGAGTGCTACCTGTATCCACTAGGACCATAACGGACAAACCACTAATCAAGCCCTTGAACTTAAGTGTTTGAGGGAAGAATTGTCCTGTCAAAGCTTGTGTAGAGAGCTAAAAATAAGTATCAGCAAGTTCCATTTGGTCAGATTTAGGTTCAATAAGAGTGTCCACTTGATCCTCCTCAATAGAGTCGTCATCAGCCAAGAGAATTAGAAATCTGAAGGTTGCACATTTATGTCTAGGGATGAATTTTTCGTCGCAATTAAAACATAACCCTTGGGCCCGTCTCTCCTGTAATTGGGCTTGTGAGAGTCATTTGATGGGTAATTTTGATGGTGTAGGGGTGACTTGAGGTTTGGGTGGGGTAGGAACTTTTGGCTGGGGTTGGATTGTGGGTTTAGTGTAATAGGGTGGCTGAGGTTTGGAGTATTTAGGTTTGGAGTATTTGAGTTTAGATTCAATGAGTTTGGCAAGTTCAATAGCTTGGGAAATTGAGGTAGGTCGATGAATAGCCATTTCGTTACGAATCTCAAGTGATAAACCAGAAATGAAGCAATTTAAAATTGCCTCGGGCGATAAACCAACCACTTGATTTCCAAGTTTTTCAAATTTAGTTTGATAATCCACAACTGACCCATCCTGTTTCAATTTGAATAACTCCGCTTGATGGTCATCGTAAGTAGAGGGACCAAAACGTAATTTCAACGCTCTAGTAAAAGAAACTCAATCTGTTAATAATTGGCTATGACGCATCCACTTGAACCAGCCTAAAGCATCACCCTTCATGTAAAAGGAAACTAAAGCTAATATATTTTCTAGTGGTAAATTGTAAAATGAAAAAAATTGATCAGCTTGAAATAACCATTCTAAGGGGTTGGAACCATCAAACATTGCAAGTTCGAGTTTAGGTGTTCGGAAAGGGGGTAAGGGAGGCATTTGGGTAATTTGGGGATATGGGTTTTGGTGGAAATAAGGTATATTATAATTTTGATTGGAATGAAATGCTGTTGGGGAAGATTGGTATGGTGGATAGAAGGGTGAGGGCATGGTAGATGTGGTTCGTGGTGGCATAGTGAAAATAGGTGGGAGAGGGAGGTTAGAAAAAATAGTAGATGCTCTAAGAGGGGTGCTGGTAGGGGTAAAGGTCTAAGTTGTAGGGGTTGTAGTAATGGATATAGGGGGAGGGTTTTGTGTAATACCTGATGAACTTGCTGCAGAATGGGTAGGGACAGGTTGTTGTTCCTTTTGCATGACCAGCTTGTTGAGTAGGGATGCTCAAATAAACAAGTTATTTAAATAATCCATATCCATATCCAAATCCGGTTATTAAAAATCGGTTAATTATTAGTATGGTTTTAACCAAATCCATATTTTGGATATATTTTTAATATAGTTTTAACCAAATCCATAATTTGGACACCCATATCCAAAATAAAAATCAAATTAGTCAATTTTTTTTGTATAAAAAAAAACTTTGAAAATTTTTTTTTGAAAAAAAATATACTTTTTTTAATATAAATTTATTTTTTAAATAATTTTTTTTTTGAAAAAAAATAGTTTTTTTTTTTAATTTTTTTCAGTAAATAATTTTATTTTAAAAAAATTTAAAAAAGGATTTTTTAAAATAAAAAGATATATTTTTTTCCCAAAATTAAAAAAAATTATTTTTTATTTTTGAACATAAATATGTTTTCTTAAAAAAATATTTTTTTTTTGAAAAAAAATTCTTGAAAAGCTCGATTTTAAAATAAAATAAAATCAAAACTGGTTATAAAATTGGTTATGGATATAACCGGTTTATAACCATTTTAAAAGATGAAAACCGGTTATGACAATTGGATAGATTATTTATGGTTATGGATTGGTTATGGAAATTAATCGTCCATGAGCATCCCTATTGTTGAGGGATGACATGAGGGTTTCAAATCTGGAATCTGCAATTTGTTTTTCGTTGTCCAATCTGACGTGAATCTGACCAATATGTTATTCCAAATCAGTTGTAGCTTTATCAAACCTCTCATCCATTTGCTGTTGGGTTTGAGCCCTAGCATTATCTAAGTGAAGATGAGTTGTTTGAACAGCTTCCTCTACAATATTTTTAGGATTTTGGGGGAGCCATGAGAGCAATAGATGAAAGCACCAATGATAGAAACACTAGACTACCATGATCAGAATTGCATTAAAAGATAGAGCAAATAAACAACTTTTCTTTTCATAATCCTACAAGCAGCTCATACAAGACATATATAGCTAGAGTTAAAATAAAATAGATGGGCCATGGGCCACTTACACAACTAACATCAACATATAAAATTACTAAATACACCTCTATAGTATGTAATAAAATTCTTGAGTAAAAATGAAGTCTTTTTAACTCTATTGAACCTATTGAATTTCCTAACAGTAAACATATAATTGTTTTCGAAACCTTTGAGGCAAACTTTGCAACTTGAGACAAGAAAATAAACTTGTATTTTTCATGTATTAATCTGCATATCTGACTGCATTGTCTATCATTACATGAACACTATTTTTATGCCCAATCCATTCATTAACTTCAATAAACATATTGTACAATGTTTCAATATCTTCCAATACTTCTGATGCATCAATAGACTTTACAAATAGCCTACCTTAAAACTAATATGCCATAAAGTTTATTAGAGTTCTTTGTCTTTGGTAACTCCACCCATCATTCATTATTGCACAATCATTCTTCGCCAATTTGGATCAATAATTTTAAAATTAATGAAATTCTCTTTTGCATCCTCCTTATAATTTAACCCTTGTGACATGAAATATTGAAACTTTGAAACCTCGCCTAAGAAAATCATCTAACGACCGCCATTTTAGCTTTGTATATTGTTTAATTGTTAGACATTACACTTCTTTGAGTTGCTGTTGATGAAAAAAAAAACTACCATATTTAAGATTGTTTTCTTTTTTTTCTTTGTTATAAATCGTTCGGCTAGGTTTAACCGGCCAACTACACCTCTTCTTCATTATTTTGACCATTATATGCATCATTAAAATTTGTAGTGTTCTTTTTTATTGGATATTGTTAATAACCAAATCATTCTATGACGAAGATTGAAAAAGGAGAAACTAAAACTCCATAGAAGAAGATATAATAAGTTTTATTGCATTGATCATGATGAGCAATTATACAAATCTACAAAGAGAGTAGAGCAAGCTACTACTTATATTCAGTTACAATTAGTTAAACATGAATAACTAACTCCTAACAATCTAACTTAAAGTAGTTATGCTAGTTACAATTAGTCCCCTTAGATAGTTTCAACTATAATGCAGTTAACTTGTCGGGCAAGTCATACCACTATTATCACTATGTCTTTATGTTCAACATCCCCCTTCAAGATGGAATATATATTAATCATTCCAAACTTGTTTTGTAAGTTGATGAATGGTCCTATATATAGATATTTTGTCATTATGTCAACTACTTGTTCCTTTGATGCGACTGACAACAAATGAATTATTTCAGCTTGAACTTTATCTATGACCACATTGCAGTCCATCTCTATATGTTTGGTTCTCTCATGGAAGATGAGATTTGCAACTATGTGGAGTGTTGATTTGTTATCACAGTAAATCACTATTGGAGAATTGTGCTCTATGTGAAAATCCTTCAGCAGATAAAGAATTCACCATCCTCCACATGTTGCTTGAGCCACAAAGCTCGTTATCCTTCCTCTGATGATGATCTATACACCACCAACTGTTTCTTACTTTTCCAGCTAATCAATGACTTTGCAAGAAATAAACATACATGTAGTTGATCTCCTCGTGTCAGGGCACACTCCTCAATCTAAGTCAGAAAAACCCTTGAGTTTGAGATCAGTTGATGAACTAAATAGAAGACCCTTACCTAGGCTACCTTTGAGGTACCTTAGAACATGAAGTTGTGCTAGCATGTGTTTATCTATTGGTGAGCTGAGAAATTGACTCAATAAATTTACTCAATTTACTTACAACATAAGAAATTTCTGGTCTTGAGTGAGTCAAATATAGGAGTCTGCCAATTAATCTCCTATATGCAGTTGGATAAGATAGAGTTGTCCTAGATTCTTTGTGTCGCTGCAAGTGAAGTTGTATAGGAGTATTACATGGCTTAGCACCACTCAAGCATGTGTCTTGCAAAAGATCAACAACATACTTTCTTTGGCACAAAACAATTCCTTCTTTTAATCATCTCACTTCGAAACCAAGAAAATATTTGGGTTCTCCTAGATCCTTGATGCTAAATTTGTCATTCAAAAGGGTCTTAATGTGAGTAAACTCATTCATATCAGTTCCCCCTAAGACCAAATCGTCTTCATATACAAGGATCATTATGAAAGTCGAACCAATTGATTTAGTATACAATGAGTAGTCATATTTGGACTAAATAAATCTTGACCATGTCAAAGTTTCAATGAGCTTAGTATTCCACTGCCTACTAACTTGTTTGAGGCTATATAAGGATCTCTGAAGTTTACACACCATGTCAGGTTGTGTGACAACAAGACCAGGTGGTACCTGCATATATACCTCTTCATTGAGGCCACCATGTAAGAAAGCTCTATTTACATCTAATTGAAATAAGGGCCAATTATGGGCAGATGCAATTGCCATGAAGATCCTGATTGTTGTCATTTTGACAAGTTGATCGCGACTTTATGAGTCTATCGGGGTTACTAACTGCAAGTGCACAGTCTAATCGCGTAGTTTTAAAAGATATCGAACCCACAGGGACTGATAATCAAACTAATGCTATCGGATTGTTACTATGTTTAGCTAAGGCTGATGATTTTATAGGTTAAGGTGCAAATGGGAAACTAATGGTAAACTAGAATTTAGATTCAAATAAAATATAATGGAATATCGGTATGTAACTCGTCAATCATCGAGGATTCAATAAATCGTCGGCGTATAAATAAGTCAAAATATTCTTCAGTAGAAAATATCAATTTAAAAGTCTTTACCTCACACTCTCGTGTTTATTGAATCTGACTATACTCCTAAATCAGAATGTTTGCTCTCGCTAAACCATTTGAATTTAAAAGTACTCTTTGAAAATTAACAAGTCCTAATTAATTTAAAAGTGCTCTCGCTGTGTTTAAAATTAATGTTCAATTTCAGCTATCCAGTTAAAACCTCAAACTCTTGTTGTATTGATCGTAACCTTCGTTACCTTTTTACTCTCGTAATAAAAGTTCATTTAATTTAAGAAATCGAAACCAGAAAAATAAATTGTTAATGGTTAGCCAAGACTTATCGAATCCCTTTACGATCGACTTATTTACATACCGATATAAACGGTTTAGCCGGACATGGCTTTCGAAATAAACATGCACATACGAATATAAATCATAATCATAAACATGCTTTGACAAGTAATTATGGCAGCAATAACAATAATTGACAGTAAAATAGAAAACCTGGAACTTTAATAAACTTGAATTAGAATGATGAAGGCAAGCTTCGAGTTCCCGATCCGATTACAATTAGCAGAAAAGATACAATACTAAAATTCTAAGAACTAAGGTGCAATAGCTCCCCAATGTGGAAAACTATCACTATTTTTTAGTAAAAGAAACCAAAATGCGTAAAAGCTTAAACAATAAAAATCTGGGCAAAAACAAAGGAAGCAAAGAGAGCGAAGCCGAGAGAAGAGAGAGCTGCATTATGGAACTGCTCCCCTTTTTATTGACGACCTCGTTCTCCTCAAATCCCTCGCTTGTTGACGGTTTTGGTCCAAAAATATAGGAGAGTCGTGGGCGAATTTCTCTCTCCGTGGAGGAAGAACTGGAGAAATAATAGGGAGGAGTGGAGAAAATTTTGGAGGAAACCGGTAGTGCATGCATGACACTCGCCACATCTTTTTCCTCTTTTTAGTGTGGCCTCCGCCACACTTTCCTTTCATTTTCTATGTGGCGGACGCCACCTTGGCCAATGTGGCAGGCGCCACATTTAATTTGTGGTGGGCCCCACTTGTTTATTTATTTTTCTTTTCTTTTCTTTCATTTTCCTTCCTTCCATTTTTTCTTCTTTTTTTCATTTTCTTTCCTTCTTCCATTTTTCTTCTTCTTTTCATTATTTTGTAATTAAATCCCATATGGCCTACAAACATAAAATCCACATATAAATCAGTAAATATAATTAATTAAAATAGAGAAATCGTAAGTAAAATTCATGTAAGTCGAGTCGATTTAACGATATAATTTCGCGTTATCAAACTCCCCCATACTTGAACCTTGGCTTGTCCTCAAGAAAATAAAACCTCTAAGCGTGGGTTTGAAACAAAAACACAACACAGATCATATAGTGATGCTAAGCCTTGTCAGAAAGATAGGTACTAAATATCAATACCAAGGATACCGTAATGACACAGAATTACACTATGTAATCAAGAACTCCCACCTTATACAGACAGATCCGAATCATGGTATTATAACTTGACCTATTCTTTTTCACCTCTTTTTCATTCTCACGCAATCACATTAAGCCCGTTATCCCCGCACGCCCATGGTAAGTAAACCTGTTAGTGTTCAGTGATCTCATTTTTCAAATATTCAAATATTTTGCAATTTATTTTTCTTTTAATTTCAAATTTCAAGAGTCCGATCCGTTGGGCTAAATGGCCGGGTGAAGACCACCTAACTTAGAAGGAACATGTCTTTTATTCGCCTTTTCTATTAATTCATTAAATTAACTTTTGAGATTGAACACATATTTGCATCGGTTTCTTACTTAGTTTGTGCCTTAGGATGGTGTTGACTGCTAATATAAACTAATCAAGAGGTTACTTTTAAAATTTGAGGTCCTGGCATAATAAGTACTCAAATTCATCTGCATATTCGGGGGGTTCAGGGTATCAAAACAAATTCTTAAATTCTTAAAGTGTCGTATTATGTAACAAACCAAAATTAAAATTTTTGTTAAGGCTCAAGAATTTGGGAGAATCAAATAAATAGCGAAAACTACGTAAATAGACTCGACAACACATGAATTTCTTTATTAATACTAAGCAAGGAAATAAACATAATAATAAAAATGAAGAGTAGAAATTTAAAATCTACCTAAAAAATGATAAATAACTAGAAAATGATAAAATAAAGCAGTAAATCTTCCTCCCCCCACACTTAAATCGAGCATTTTCCTCAATGCAACAACATAAAGTGAGAAAGGAAGGTGGAACCTGGAATGTCTTCTAACGATGGCCTCGGCCTCGAGTTCGTGAACGCCTGCCATTTCCAGGTTGGTCAGGTTGTTCTTGAGAATGCTCCACACGTACTGTAAGATCTGCCATCTCTGTGATTAAGCCAGACATGATGTGCTGCTCGCTTTGCATTTGTCTGAGGATTTGCATCATCTCCATTTGCTGAGCTTCAATGTTTTGGATTCTCTGATCGCGCCGAGAGTCTAATTTGTTCCGTCGTGTTAGCTCAGTATAGATGTCTTTAAGAGTAGCAAGTGTGTCTTCACTTCTTCTCCTGGGTATGCACCTTGAGGAAGTACCTGCATCATTTTCAGCAAAGACACGTGCAGTGTGTGGTTGTGCGTCAACATTGTCCCCGCCAGCAGCAACATTCTCTGGAATGTGCGCGGGGACTGGGTCATCAATATATCGTAAGTTATTGTCATTACGCACATCTATGCGAGTCGGGTTTGGAAGAATAAAACCCGAGAAAACTTGGTTATTAATCATTAAATTAAAATTTCCATCTCGTCGTTTCTTTACCAATTTCATGTTTTTAACCATTTCAATGTCCATAGTGCGTGATGGTAGTGGTGCCAAAGATACGAGATTATTTTCTAGTCCAAGGGCTTTGGCTAACGTAGTTATTAAGCCACCAAAAACGATAGCTCCCTTTTGCGCGGCAACTATTGCTTTCATATGAGAGAACATAAACGGGACAGTGTTAATCTTTTCGGCGGAAAAAATGGTAAAAAGATAGAAAAGTTCTACTTCATTCACTTTATTAGAATTTGACCGACCGAAAAGAGTGCAAGCCAATAATTGGCGAAAATAGCGTAAAGACGAGTTTTAAATTAGGGAGGCTTTGTTGCCTTCGAAACTATTGGTCATTGTACCTGTTATTCCTTTCCAAAAAAATTTGTAGGCGTTAGTCCAACCTTCTCCACTAGGCACATCATACCTTACTCCCCCTCCGTAGGGAAATTTCAACAAGACCGCTAATTGATCAAAAGTGAAGGTGTACTCTACGTTAAATAGTCAAAATTTGAGTGTCTCGTTAGGATCATAGATAAGTGAGCTTAAAAATTTTAGAGTGGGTTGGACATAAACAGGGTCCTTAAAAGATAGAAATAAGTTAGGCCCAACTTCTCTAGTATATAATCAACATTATCTTTGATCCCTAAAGCCTCTAAACAAGGTACATCAACATACCTCGTGGATTTGATTTCTCGATTTTGCAGTGCTGCATAGAGTTCAGCCTGGTGTTCACCTGCTGCACCATCTCTGAAATAAACTTGGTATCCTTCCATTTCAAATTCAACACACAGAATTTTTTTTTCTTTTGATTAAGTGGAGATGGGGTGGAGAGAAGTGTGAAAGAAATGAGTTTGTATGGTAGAATAGAAGTTGGTGGAAGGTGTTGGTTCTTGTTATTGGCTGGAATTTTGGTAAAACAATGTTGCTGTTAATGATGTCATGTCTGATGTCTTAACATGAGTTACTAACATTCAGTTTGTGTTAAGTTTGTTAGGATTGCAGTTTTGTTTGCTGATGTCAAACCCGATGTCCTGACATCAGTTGACAGAACATTAGGTTCAGTCTGTTTGTGTTTTTAGGGCTGAGATTTAGTTGCTATATCTTGGGAGATTTTGTTAGAAAGATTGCAGGCGAATTTATTGGAGTGGATGTATTCTGAAGCAATCTTTTTCAGTTGTGTTGAAGATTAGTTTGTTGCTATTTTCATGCAAAAAGATATGGAGAATAAATAGAGTTAATTATGAAGATTTAATTAAAGATTTGATTGAAGATCTATTTAGTAGCAGAATCTTTTACAGATTTGGGGCAGCTGATTTGTTGTGATTTGAAGGCCCAAATCCAGTTGGGAAATAGGTTATAAATAGAAGCATTGTAACCTAGTTTAAGGAAGCCAACCATCATGTAGATTATAAGGGTTGTGTTGGTTGATGAACCACCCGGTTTGTGGGATGGTCATCATGTTTATCTCTAAGCCTGTAGGTAAGAGATGTATTGGTCTTAGAGGAAGCTGTTAAGTAACTCTAAGTATTGTTCTTAGTCATGAGGGTCATGTCTAGGTATTGTTATAGGAGTGTGTCTTCTACGTGTTTGGAGAGTTTTTGGAAATCAAGTTGTTGATGCAGTGACTGAGATGTTGACTGCTAGACATCATTGCGATGATTGGGAGTGAGATGGAGTCTCTTATCTAGGGAGGAGTTAGATAGAAGGGTCATTGGGTAGTGATTAAGTTAGTGGATTGTCAACTGGTTTGTTGAGTCTGTAATTTGATACTGCTAATAATGGACTTCCTTCCTGGTTTGGTATGCCCCCAGATATAGGTTGTTAGACCGAACTGGGTGAACAAATTCTGTGTGCACTTTACTTTTCAGCAACTTCTTTAAATGTTTATAATTGCCTTGCTGTTTATGTCAGACCAGATGTCTCGACATCATGTAGGACATCTAGGATCTGTTATACCAGAATTTCAATTGGTATCAGAGCAGGCATCCTGTCTGTTTCTGGATGAGGTCTAGGGAAGATACTTTATGGTTCAAGAGCAAGGAAGATAGTTTTGCTGAGTTATGGACTTGGTCAGTTCATATAGTTGTTTGTATGATTGACTATTCATGACAGGGTATATATTGGACCTGTCTGTTGCTATCAGGAGAACTGATGTTGTGAGTTTGAATTGTTGGCACTTGGTTTATGGTGATGGTGTGCAAGGATTTTTGAGTAGTGCTTGAAGGTTGTTGAGGAGTTGTTATGTGTTCCGCTGCATGGTATCTGATGTAGCCCTGGTTGGTTCTTGTATCTCTGGTGGTGAGATTCTAGGAAGGTATTCTCTTGGAAAGACATTAAGGTTTGGTCTCCTCAGCAGGATATTCTATGATGTTGTAGTTTATGCAAGACAGCTTCAACCGTTTGGTTAGAGATGCCAAAGATACTTGAGGATTATCTCATATCTTTGGGTTGGGAAAGAAGTGATCAAAAGGTGAATGGATCTTATTAAAGACTGTATGACATGGAAGTTTCAGTTTTTTTTCAAATCAGGCATTGAAGACCAATCTGTCCAGAACATTGATTCTTTCTTTATCAATTTTCTTGATGGTGAAAGAAGAGGGTGAAGCCAAAGCAAAAGAGTATCACTGTCAAATCTTTCATGCGGGAGTAAAGATCTTGATAAGTTATCTCTTAAGCTTAATTGTGGTGACCTAATTAGGAGGATCTTCCTGGTTATGATGTCAAATGTAGTTCTGGTATATCTGAAGATGAATTCTCTTGTGAAGTTACATGTTTCTGATTTTCAAAATCATGAACTGGAGTAAGTTTCATCAAGAAAGAAGTTGAGCTTAATATGTCAATTCTAATGTCTCGACATCGCGCTACACATCAGCAGTTTATGGTAAATGCTAAGTCAAAGACCTATTAGATTGTAGCTGTTTTGAAGGATCACTGAAGCTATGAAGTTGAACAATTTTTGAGATGTTGTTCATAATGTCATAGCATTTCAGTTGGAGCTGGTTGAAGAAAAGGTAGTTATCTTGATAGCAGAAGAGAAGGAAATGATCCTTGTTTAAACTAAAATGTCTGAGGACAATTTTATAGGGAAAATGCATCCAAGAGTTTATGTGCAGTAGCAGTGTAAATCAGCATGTGGTCAATTGGTGTTTGCATTAGCTCTTTCAGTTTTGTGGCTTAAAGGATTAGAAGTAGCAGATTGTCTATGGTATGTTTATGCAGAAGGATGGCAGTTATCACTCTTAAGTTATACAAGAGGTCTTAACCTTGTGCTTATAAGAAGAAGCTTCTGGAAGAGTGTGTTATGCAAGTTACTGCAGTTTTGATGGTCTGATCTTGGAAGTTGATTAGATGTTGATATGTTCTCGTGCGTTCCCTACAAGAGATATGTGTGGATTAATATGGTTGTAGTCTCCAAATCCATAAGAGATGTTTCAAGTGATTTAGACTAATGTCAGAACTGATGTTGAAACATCATTTCAGTTATTTGCTCAGGGTGGAGTAAAAGATCAAGACATTGACCTAACCTGGAAGGCTTTTGTGGTATGAATGGTTGTCATAATGGTCTGTCATGAAGAAGATTCAGAAGATGCTGGAATCGGAAGAAGGATTAAACCACAGGGATCAATTGTTATTTGTGAAATTCACAAGTATTTAATTGATTATCCTTGAAAGACAAGATTAAGGATGTTATGTCTATTGTTTTAACATCTTTTCATCAGAGGTTTGGAGAATCATGGGAGGGGTTCTACATTCGCTCACAAGTCGCCTAGGTGTTGACCTGGGATTATTGCTTAGCATCTGTTCCTAGAAAGTATTGTGAATGACTTGTCCAGATGGTGGTGCTGTTGAAGATGAAGATGGAAGACTATGAAGACATCATAATCTTGATGGTTACAGCTTGGATCAGTTTATTTCTGATCTAAGTGGTTTGGAGCATGGTGTTTGCTCTGGTTGTGAAGGTCGAGGATAAGTGGCAGTTATCTCTGGCTTTCTACTGACGACTCTACTAAGGGAAGTGACTTTCTTTAGTATTGCTATGGGGTAGTCTTGGACTACTTATTTTCTGAAGATTCAGATGTGGTAGGTTTGAAGTCTTTGGAGTTTCCGAGCAGGATGGAGGTTGTCTACTCAAACTTGATTGTCGAATCAAGTCTATGAGAGCATGGAAATCTGTTTCTGCAAAGGGAGGAGGTTCTTCTGAGTGGCAGAAGGAAGAGCTAAATTCAACAGTTGGATGTCATAATGTTCCGACATCTAGCTTAACATCAGGAGTCTCAGCTGGTGATGTGGAACATCAGCTAATGATAGGGTGATCTACAGGAATGAACAATAGGATACTTCAAAAAGATCATTCTCATGACAGTTTGCGGGAGCTGCAGGAAGGAGAAGATGTTACATGACCATGGCTTAGGGAGTCTAAGTGTGTTTGCTTTTGAGCAAGTGGAACATGTGACTTGAAGATCAAGTTTCCTTGGTGGATCAAGATATCTTTTTGAGAGTTCTGATAAACGTGAAAAAGGTCAAAATGTGGCATTTGGTTGTTTTCATATGAGGATTCATGAATGAGGTGATCAAACTGTGGCATTTGGTTGATCTCAGAAGTGGATTCGAAGAATCAAGATATCTTGGTGTGTGACAAATGTTCTAACTTGTGTTGGGACATTATCAGGTTGAATATCCTTGGTGAAGGATGATTTTGTTCTGGTTCTGAAGCTTGGTGCATACATTATGCCTAAGGAGCGTCTACATAGTCATACGGGAGAATGATGAAGTAGAAGGTCTGCCTTGGATGGAGAATGTAGAGAAGACTGAAGTAGATCATGTATTGATTGATTGGAAGTCTGGAGATGAAGAGTATGATAGGGAATGACTGCCTTTGGAGAAAGGGACAATGGTACCAAAATGCATGTGCTCAGCAAGTGTGCTCAAATGTTCATCTTCATCTAGAGCATTAGTTAACCATGACTGGGGGAGTACTTGTCTGTGGATTTTGCTGCAAAGGTACATATATTATGAAGATTGCATGCTGATCAAGATTGTGAAGATTGGTTGAATCTTATGAGGATATAATGTCAGATAACATGTTATGACATTAAGCTGTTGGATGACATATTGGTGTGGACATGAATGGTTCTAGCCATGTGAAGCTAATTATTTGAATCATATACGCACATGCTTCTGAGGAGAAGTCTGAAGGACAACTTTTGTTGTGTATGGGGGAATTTATTTTTCTCTGCATATTTTGGAAGAGCTTTGTGAGGGTCCTTGTTGATGGGAGATGTCACACTTGTCTTGGTGTGTGTAAGAGGAGTTTATTTAGAGTTCAGTGGAAGGCATTGTGTGTGTGCTTCATAACTTGTGGATGATTGTGTGAAGCATTCCTGACTGGATGGATGAAGACTGTGTCTGGATTTTCCAAATGTTATGATCAAGGAGTTCATTGTGATCATTCTTGTGGATATTACAGAGAGAAGTTGAGAAGATAAAAAACCAAGAGGGAATCATGTGAGTTTTGGTATTTGGATTGTTTGAGGATTAAGCATTAAGTGAATGCGTTCAGCAGGTGTGTTGAACAGAGGGTGCGCTCTTGAAGACATAAAGATGAGTCTTATGTTTTCCATTCATTTAAGGTGTTCCTCTTGCAAATGAGCACTGGTTATCTTAGATAGCGGGAATTGATCTTTTGTTTTGGATATTTTGTTGAACTAGTTGTCAGACAAGATGTTACTGGTGAAGTTCATGGTGGTCTTGACAGTTTAGACCTGGTTCTATAGATTTGCGTGTCAATGGATTGAATCAGAAGTATACATTTACCCCAATAGGAGCTATTGAGTCTGGATTTTGTTCTGAGTATGTTGGTTGGCAGATTCAGAGTTTGTCCAATTGTGGCTAAAAAGGGGGAGAGTTAGCCTAGTTGTTGCCTAGTTGTCTGTTTTGCTGGTTGCAGTTTTGAGGGGGAGTGTGTAGTTTGTGCAGCTGTTTTGCTGGTTGCAGTTTTGAGGGGGAGTTGCTGCTGCTGGTTGTGTGCTGATGTTAGTAGTGATTGGTGTTTTTCTGCTGCAGGTATCTCTGATGTTGGCTGAGATTGTTTTAGCCAAAGGGGGAGATTGTTGGTTCTTGTTATTGGCTGGAATTTTGGTAAAACAATGTTGTTGTTAATGATGTCATGTCTGATGTCTTAACATGAGTTAGTAACATTCAGTTTGTGTTAAGTTTGTTAGGATTGCAGTTTTGTGTGCTGATGTCAAACCCGATGTCCTGACATCAGTTGACAGAACATTAGGTTCAGTCTGTTTGTGTTTTTAGGGCTGAGATTTAGTTGCTATATCTTGGGAGATTTTGTTAGAAAGATTGCAGGCGAATTTATTGGAGTGGATTTATTCTGAAGCAATCTTTTTCAGTTGTGTTGAAGATTAGTTTGTTGCTATTTTCATACAAAAAGATATGGTGAATAAATAGAGTTAATTATGAAGATTTAATTGAAGATTTGATTGAAGATTTGATTGAAGATCTATTTAGTAGCAGAATCTTTTGCAGATTTGGGGCAGCTAATTTGTTGTGATTTGAAGGCCCAAATCCAGTTGGGAAATAGGTTATAAATAGAAGCATTGTAACCTAGTTTTAGGAAGCCAGCCATCATGTAGATTATAAGGGCTGTGTTGGTTGATGAACCACCCGGTTTGTGGGATGGTCATCATGTTTATCTCTAAGCCTGTAGGTAAGAGATGTATTGGTCTTAGAGGAAGCTGTTAAGCAACTCTAAGTATTGTTCTTAGTCATGAGGGTCATGTCTAGGTATTGTTATAGGAGTGTGTCTTCTACGTGTTTGGAGAGTTTTTGGAAATCAAGTTGTTGATGCAGTGACTGAGATGTTGACTGCTAGATATCATTGCGATGATTGGGAGTGAGATGGAGTCTCTTATCTAGGGAAGACTTAGATAGAAGGGTCATTGGGTAGTGATTAAGTTAGTGGATTGTCAACTGGTTTGTTGAGTCTGTAATTTGATACTGCTAATAGTGGACTTCCTTCCTGGCTTGGTATGCCCCCAGATATAGGTTGTTAGACCGAACTGGGTGAACAAATTCTGTGTGCACTTTACTTTTCAGCAACTTCTTTAAATGTCTATAATTACCTTGCTGTTTATGTCAGACCAGATGTCTCAACATCATGTAGGACATCTGGGATCTGTTATACCAGAATTTCAATTGGTATCAGAGCAGGCATCCTGTCTGTTTCTGGATGAGGTCTAGGGAAGATACTTTCTGGTTCAAGAGCAAGGAAGATAGTTTTGCTGAGTTATGGACTTGGTCAGTTCATATAGTTGTTTGTATGATGGATTATTCATGACAGGTTATATATTGGATCTGTCTGTTGCTATCAGGAGAACTGCTGTTGTGAGTTTGAATTGTTGGCACTTGGTTTATGGTGATGGTGTGCAAGGATTTTTTAGTAGTGCCTGAAGGTTGTTGAGGAGTTGTTATGTGTTCCGCTGCATGGTATCTGATATAGCCCTGGTTGGTTCTTGTATCTCTGGTGGTGAGATTCTAGGAAGGTATTCTCTTGGAAAGACGTTAGGGTTTGGTCTCCTCAGCAGGATATTCTATGATGTTGTAGTTTATGCAAGACAACTTCAACCGTTTGGTTAGAGATGCCAATGATACTTGAGGATTATCTCATATCTTTGGGTTGGGAAAGAAGTGATCAAAAGGTGAATGGATCTTATTAAAGACTGTATGACATGGAAGTTTCAGTTTTTTTTCAAATCAGGCATTGAAGACCAATTTGTCCAGAACATTGATTCTTTCTTTATCAATTTTCTTCATGGTCAGGTAAGGTAAAATAGGGTACAAACTCATTATTAATCAGTAGCTGGAAATGGTGTGGTCCAAGGTTTCCTATTAATCCTCTGTTGAAACAGAAGGTGATGTTCATGGGCCTATATCCTCCTAAAGGGTTTACTCGAGAGAGACGTGTCCTAAATCCCATGGCTTCAGCAATTTTGGTCACTAGGCCACCTATTAGAATGGGACCATGATCAGCTTGAGCAATCCTAAGGAGGTTGTCAAGCATAAAGGTAGCCCCATTAACAGGTCGAGATTGAGACACACAAAACAGGATAAAGAGCGCATCTCTGGACACTAGGGTATCATTCTCAGATTTTCCAAAAAGGGTAAAGGCTATGATCATATGGAAATATCTGATGGCCGGATTATGAATATCAGTGGACACCATAGGGTGCGGGTCATGTTGTGATCGTCCCGAAATACTACCCCTGAAAAAGTTAAGTTCATTTTCCATAAGCAAATCTTCTTGTGCCATAGAGAAAACGTCAGGGCCATTGGGGAAACCCAACAGTTCCGTGATTTCTCGGTTGTTGAAACGGCAAGTGTATCCAAACATCCTGAAGGTTATCCTACCCTTATTAAATCCCATGCCATAATTAGGGTCATAGGCGAGTGAGCTCAAAAATTCAAGAGTTAACCTATGGTAAGTCTAGTGCTTCTTCCTAGCGAAACCCTCCAAAACTATTTGGTTAAACATAAAATCTATGCTGTCACCTATGCCTAGAGCAGTCATGGTAGGTCCATAGACGAATTTGGTTAAAGCCATAGGTCTAAGAGAAAGAGCCTCGTAACGGTGCCATTGGGCAGCGTTCTTGAATAGCACAACCATGGTATCTTCATTATCCATCTTTAAAGTTAGTAGGAAGAATGAAATCAGTGGAGAAGGAAGAAGGTAGAAAAAAGATAAAGTCCTGGAAACATAAAGTAAGACAATCAGCACTAATTTTTAAAATAATTGAAAATACCGCATTTGTTAGTGAAGTAAATTTTGATAAATAAATAAAAAATAAAAAATTGAAAATAAAATAAATGATTAAAATAAAGAAAAACGAAGTAATAAACAAAAGAAATTTCGTGGGTTGCCTCCCACGCAGCGCTTCATTTAATGTCAGGAGCTTGACACAGTTTATCAGAAATATCAGCATAAGGGCATTGCAGGCATTTCTTCTAGTTTTAGACTAGTAAAAAAATCTCTATTGTCTACGCAATGATAGTGTTTCAAACGTTGCCCATTTATGATAAACGGTTCACTAGATCTACCTTTTATTTCAACTGCACCGCTTAACAGGACTTTAGTTACCTCAAAGGGACCAGACCACCTAGAACGAAGTTTGCCTGGGAAGAATCTAAGTCTAGAATTAAACAAAAACACAATGTCTCCTACATTAAATTCTTTCCTTGATATACGTTTTTCATGCCATTTTTTTTGTTCTCTCTTTGTATATTTGGGCATTCTCGTAAGCGTCTAATCTAAGTTCTTCTATTTCATGCAAATCTAGAATTCTCTTTTCTCCCGCAGCGGTATAATTTAAATTAATGGTTTTGATAGCCCAATAGGCCTTATGTTCTATTTCTACCGGCAGGTGACAAGATTTGCCATAAACTAGCTTAAATGGCGTGGTTCCTATGGGAGTTTTATAAGCTGTCCTATAAGCCTACAAAGCTTCGTAAAGTTTCCAAGACCAATCTTTCCTAGACGTGGCAACGGTCTTTTCTAAGATCTGTTTAATTTCTCTATTTGAGACCTCTACTTGCCCACTCGTTTGGGGGTGGTAAGGTGTCGCTACACGGTGTTTGACTCCATATTTTGATAGAAGTTTCTCCAAGATTTTTGAGATAAAGTGGTAACCTCCATCACTGATTACCAGTCTCGGAACACTGAATCTAGGAAAAATTATATTCTTAAAGAGCTTATTCACTACTCGTGCGTCGTTTGTTATGGCGGCTACAGCCTCGATCCATTTTGAAACATAATCAACCGCAACGAGTATGTATTTGTTACCAAAAGAGGACGGAAATGGTCCCATAAAGTCTATTCCCCATACGTCAAAGACCTCTACTTCTAAAATGCCCTTTTGAGGCATTTCATCGCGTCTAGAGATGTTGCCAGTGTGTTGACAACGGTCGCAATTTATAACTGCGATATGGACGTCTTTCCATAGAGTAGGCCAAAAGAGGCCAACTTGCAAGATCTTAGCACAAGTCTTCGAAGTGATCGCATGTCCACCATAAGGAGCGGAATGACAATGGGAAATTATATCTTCTACTTCTTCTTCAGGTACACAATGACGGAAAATACCATGCGCCCCTCTTGAAGAGCAGTGGTTCGTCCCAATAATAGTGTTTAAGGTCATGGAAGAATTTCTTCTTTTGTTGGTAGGTTAGATTAGGTGGTAGTACTCCAGCTGCTAGATAGTTAACAAAATCAGCATACCACGACAGTGTGGTCTTAGTGTAAACAGCTTCTACAACTTTATTTGTTTCTGTATCATTATAAATCAGAGATTGTTCAATTGTATTACTCTCCAACTGGGCTAAGAGTCTTTCATAAGGGAAATCGTCATTTATAGGTACTTGTTCAGGTTGGATATTTTCCATTCTCGACAGGTGATCAGCTACTAGGTAGGAACAAAATTTATCCAAAGCGAACACGACATCCAAAAGTTCCTTTTCTGTGGTAGCGTAGTTCATTTGTGCATGATCTAAGGTGCTACTAGCGTAGTAAATTGCACGAAGCTTTTTATCCTTCTTTTGTCCTAAGACTGCACCTACAGCGTAATCACTCGCGTCACACATAATCTCGAATGGTTCATTCCAATCTGGGGGTTGCATAATGGGCGCTGATATTAATGCTTACTTAAGTGTTCGAAATGCATCTAAGCATTTGTCATCAAAGACGAATTCAGCGTCTTTCATCAATAGCTCAGTTAGAGGCTTGGTTATCTTAGAGAAATCTTTAATGAAACGTTGATAAAAACCGGTGTGTCTTAGAAAGCTTCTTATTTCTCTAACGGTTTTCGGCGGTGGAGATTTTCTATAACTTCGATTTTTGCCTTATCGACTTCAATCCCCTTATTGGATACTATATGTCCAAGTACAATTCCTTGTCGGACCATGAAATGACATTTTTCCCAATTGAGCACTAGGTTGACACTTACGCATCATTCAAGCACCATTTCGAGGTTCGATAGACATCCTTCAAAACTTTCCCCACAAACAGAGAAATCATCAATAAAGACTTCCATTATACCATCTAAGAAATCAGAGAAGATGGACATCATGCATCTCTGGAATGTTGCAAGTGCGTTGCATAATCCGAACGGCATCTGCCGGTAGGCAAAGGTACCATAGGGACATCTGAAAGTAGTCTTTTCTTGGTCATCAGGATGGATATAAATTTGGAAGAATCCTGAATATCCGTGTAAATAGCAAAAATGGGAGTGTTTAGCCAGACGTTCAAGCATTTTATCTATGAAGGGTAAAAGGAAATGATACTTACGAGTGGCTTTGTTTAATTTCTTATAGTCGAATCACATTCTCCATCCAGTTTGAGTACGTTGTGCTACGGATTCGCCTTTTTCATTACTGATAACTATAACACCTCATTTCTTGGGTACGACGTGGACTGGGCTAACCCATTCACTATCGGATATTGGGTATATGATTCCTGCTTCTAACAACTTCTGCACTTCTCTCTTAACGACATCACTCAGAATGGGATTGATTCTCCTTTGATGTTCTCTGGAGGTTTTACAGTCTTCCTCAAGCATGATGCGATGCATACAGATAGAGGGACTTATTCCTTTTAAATCTGAGATGTTATAGTCTAAAGCAGTTGGGTATTTTCTCAGGACATGTAATAATTTTTCAATTTCTATTTGTCGTAAATTTGCGTTGACTATAACTGGTCGTTCGAGTTCTGCATCTAGGAATTCATACCTTAGATATTTGGGTAGTGTTTTCAGTTTTATAGCTGGTTTCTTTGGGCAAGGCATAGGGTCAGGAGTGAGTGCGAGACATTCACTTAGATTATTATCTTGGTATTTACCACGCCAATTATCGTCTTCAAAAATTTGTGGCATTGGAATTTTCAGCACTTCAGAATATGTATTTTGTTGTTTCTCCATTTCTTCAACGCATTCATCAATAACATCTAAGAAACAGCTCGAATCCTCTATAGCAGGTGCTTTGAAGAATTGTGAGAGGATAAATTCTACCTTTTCTTCGCCAACCTCAAAAGTTAGTTTTCCTTTTTTCACATCTATGATGGCTCCGGCTGTGGCTAGGAATGGTCTTCCTAAAATGATAGGGATGTTTGAGTCTTCCTTAATGTCCATAATTATGAAATATGTAGGAATATAGAATTGTCCAATACGTACTGGAACATTTTCTAGCATACCTAAAGGAAATTTCACTGAACGATCAGCTAGTTGTACGGACATTTTTTTGGGTCACAATTCTCCCATGTTGAGCCTTTTACAAATAGATAAGGGCATTAAGCTAATGCTGGCTCCTAAGTCGCACAGGGCTTTGTCTATGACAAACTTTCCAATCACACATGGTATAGAGAAACTACCAGGGTCTTTTAGCTTATGAGGCATGTTGTTTTGGATTATAGCGCTACACTCTGCAGTAAGCATAACGGTTTCAGTATCCTCGAGCTTTTTCTTATTAGATAGAATTTCTTTTAAGAACTTAGCATAAGAGGGCATTTGCGTGATTGCTTCTGTAAAAGGTATTGTAACATTCAATTGTTTCAGAAGTTCAACGAATTTCTTAAATTGCCTTATGTTTTTAGATTTAGAGAATCTTTGAGGATACAGAATAGGTGGTTTATAAGGTGGCAGAGGCACATATGGTTCTTCTTTCTCTTCGGCCTCTTTGCCACCATCTCCTTTTTCGTTTTCCTTTGGTTCATCTTCCTTTTCAGACTCCTTACTAGGCTTTTGATACATGGCTGGATTTTCGATCCTTAAGTCAGTTGGTTCTTCTAGTTCTGTTCCACTCCGAAGTGTTATAGCATTTGAATGTCCCTTCGGATTAGATTGAGGTTGTCATGGAAGATTACTAGCTAGGGTAGCGGTAACAGCTTGTTGTTGAGCCACTTGCGAGATTTGTGTTTCTAACATTTTGTTGTAAGTGGCTAGAGCGTCAACCTTGCTGGCTAATTGTTTAATTTGCTCACTAGTGTGAACATTTTGCTTAAGGAACTCCTTGTTTTGTTGAGTTTGTGCAGCAATGAAGTTCTCCATCATGATTTCAAGGTTTGACTTTCTAAGAACATTAGGAGCAGCTACGACAACCTTTTGATAACCTGGTGGTACAGCAGGTGCTTGTCCAGGCGCATATAAAGCGTTGTTGTTTTTGTACGAAAGGTTCGAATGGTTTTTCCAACCTGGGTTGTAGGTGTTTGAGTAAGGGTTTCCTTGAGCATAATTCACTTGGTCCGTGGAAACTCCTGTTAAAATTTGACATTCAGGGGCAGCATGTCCAGGAACTCCGCATAACTCGCAATTTGGAGCTACGGCAGCCACGGTGGCTGTAGGTGTCAGGGTCAAACTTTCAACCTTTTGCGTAAGAGCATCAACCTTTTGACTTGGTCAAGGCCACTTATCACGTACATACCTCCTTTCGTTGGAGGTTTCTCTTCGGAGGTTCTTTCACTTCCACACTGATAGTGATTTTGAGCCATACTTTCGATAACTGCATGAGCCTCAGCGTAGGGTTTATCCATTAGTGTGCCACCCGCGGCAGCGTCTATTGTCATTCTTGTGTTATACAAGAGACCATTGTAAAAGGTATGAATGGTCAACCACTCTTCTAGACTGTGATGTGGATAAAGCCTCATCATGTCCTTGTATCTTTCCCATGCTTCGAAAAGAGATTTGTTGTCCTTTTGTTTGAATCCATTAATTTGGGCTCTTAGCATAGCCGTCTTGCTTGATAGGAAATATCGTGCTAAGAATACCTTCTTCAACTCATCCCACGTAGTCACAAAGTTGGATGGTAGAGACTGGAGCAAAGCTCTAGCTCTATCTCTTAATGAGAAAGGGAAAAGACGTAGTCTTATTGCTTCGGGGCTGACACCATTTGCTTTCACTGTGTCTGCATATTGCAAGAGCTCTGACAAATGTAAGTTCGGGTCCTCCGTGGGACCACCAGAAAATTGGTTCTGTTGTACAGCTGATAACAACGAAGGTTTTAGCTCAAAGTTGTTTGCCTCGATGGAAGAGGCAGCAATGCTGTTATATGGTTCAGCCCGCGAAGGAATGGCATAGTACTTAAGAGGACGGTTCTGAGGTCCTTCGGCCATGTCTGGTTCAGTTTTAGTTTTAGATTCAGATTCTGATTCAGATTCAGAGTCAGGAAAAGGAAATTCGTGTTCTAAACAGTATTCTCTAATTCGTCGTCTTACGCTAAGAAGACACTCAGGTTCGTCTGTCGGTTGCGTTAAGTCTTCGCCTTTTGAGCGAGTACTTGGCATACAACTGGAAAATTAGGGAATTTGTTGCCTTAGTCTATACGGCGCAACAAAGGAATCGCACTATTTACTAAATCAGTCCCCGGCAACGACGCCAAAAACTTGATCGCTACTTTATGAGTCTATCTGGGTTACTAACTGCAAGTGCACAGTCTAATTGCGTAGTTTTAAAAGATATCGAACCCACAGGGACTGATAATCAAACTAATGCTATCGGATTGTTACTATGTTTAGCTAAGGCTGATGATTTTATAGGTTAAGGTACAAACGGGAAACTAATGGTAAACTAGAATTTAGATTCAAATAAAATATAATGGAATATCGGTATGTAACTCGTCAATCATCGGGGATTCAATAAATCGTCGGCGTATAAATAAGTCAAAATATTCTTCAGTAGAAAATATCAATTTAAAAGTCTTTACCTCACACTCTCGTGTTTATTGACTCCGACTATACTCCTAAATCAGAATGTTTGCTCCCGCTAAACCATTTGAATTTAAAAGTACTCTTTGAAAATTAACAAGTCCTAATTAATTTAAAAGTGCTCTCGCTGTGTTTAAAATTAATGTTCAATTTCAGCTATCTGATTAAAACCTCAAACTCTCGTTGTATTGATCGTAACCTTCGTTACCTTTTTACTCTCGTAACAAAAGTTCATTTAATTTAAGAAATCGAAACCAGAAAAATAAATTGTTAATGGTTAGCCAAGACTTATCGAATCCCTTTCCGATCGACTTATTTACATACCGATATAAATGGTTTAGTCGGACATGGCTTTCGAAACAAACATGCACATACGAATATAAATCATAATCATAAACATGCTTTGACAAGTAATTAAGGCAGCAATAACAATAATTGACAGTAAAATAGAAAACCTGGAACTTTAATAAACTTGAATTTGAATGATGAAGGCAAGATTCGAGTTCCCGATCCGATTACAATTAGCAGAAAAGATACAATACTGAAATTCTAAGAACTAAGGTGCAATAGCTCCCCAATGTGGAAAACTATCACTATTTTTGAGTAAAAGAAACGAAAATGCTTAAAAGCTTAAACAATAAAAATCTGGGCAAAAACAAAGGAAGCAAAGAGAGCGAAGCCGGGAGAAGAGAAAGCTGAATTGTGGAACTGCTCCCCTTTTTATTGACGACCTCGTTCTCCTCAAATCCCTCGCTTGTTGACGGTTTTGGTCCAAAAATATAGGAGAGTCGTGGGAGAATTTCTCTCTGCTTGGAGGAAGAACTGGAGAAATAATAGTGAGGAGTGGAGAAAAATTTGGAGGAAACCGGCAGTGCATGCATGACACTCGCCACATCTTTTTCCTCTTTTTAGTGTGGCCCCCGCCACACTTTCCTTTCATTTTCTATGTGGCGGACGCCTCCTTGGTCAATGTGGAAGGCGCCACATTTAATTTGTGGTGGGCCCCACTTGTTTTTTTTTTCTTTTCTTTTCTTTCATTTTCCTTCCTTCCATTTTTTCTTCTTATTTTCATTTTCTTTCCTTCTTCCATTTTTCTTCTTCTTTTCATTATTTTGTAATTAAATCCCACATGGCCTACAAACATAAAATCCACGTATGAATTAGTAAATAAAATTAATTAAAATAGAGAAATCGTAAGTAAAATTCATGTAAGTCGAGTCGATTTAACGATATAATTTCGCGTTATCACAAGTGGGCTGAAGGTGTCAAGGTAGTTGAGGCCTTCAGTTTAAGTGAAACCCGTAGCTACTAAACGTGCCTTGTATCTCTCCATAGAACCATTAGCATGAAGTTTGAGTTTGAAAACCCATCTGCATCCAATGGCCTTTTTGTGCTTAGGCAATGGAACTAGTTTTCATATGTTTGTTTTCATAAGGGCATGTAATTCAATTTGAATAAATTTACTCCAATTTTCATCAGTAATAGATTCCTCATAGAATTTTGGTTCATATATGGAAGTTAAGTTGTATTGAGCATATGGATGGGATAAGTTATGATATGATAAGAAAGAAGATATGGGATACTTACTTGCAGAAGAAATTAGAAGATCAACTGAATTAGGAGAATGACCTGCATTCTAAATCAAATTGCAATGATAGTCCTGTAGAAAAGTAGGAGGGTGAGTGGCTCGAGAAGATCTCCTAGGTTAAAAGGAGACATCAGGAACCGTGACAATTAAATTATTAGTAGATGTAGGATTTGAATGAGGAGAAGCAGGTGTTGCGGTGAGAATCAGATATCAAGCTATTAATTAACTTGAATCACAAATCTTTGAAATTCACCACCGAGCTTTGATTTATCCAAAGGAAAGGGTAAAGACCGAAAAACCCTAAGTGCGCTATGTAGGAACACAGCTAAGAGATCTAAGGTTCGGGGGTTGGTTATACCTAGGGAAGGTGTTAGCATCCTAAGTATCTGTAGTACTCTACAGGAACCTCTTGTTAGTATTTGTGTTAAAGACCTAGGGAAATGTGCTAAGGTAAAGACCTAGGGGTATATACACTAAGTATGCTTGCCAAGACATCACATCCCGTGCCTACGTATCCTGACGGGAATGGAATCAGAGCATTCGTAGTTCCCCTCACTACGGGGTAAACAGGGTAAGAAGAAAAGGTAAAATCCAAGAAGGCATTGGATGTAAAGGAAAAAAGGTGGGAAAAGAAAAAGGTAGAAAAAGAAAAAGGTGGAAAAAGAAAAAGGTAGCTCACTAGGATCTCGCAATCCTATGCCTACGTATCCTCAAGATGAACTTGAGAAATCAGAGCGTCCGTAGTTCCCCTTACTACGGGGTAAACAGGATAAGAAGAAAAGGTAAAATCCAAGAAGGCATTGGATGTAAAGGACAAAAGGTGGAAAAAGAAAAAGGTAGAAAAAGAAAAAGGTGGAAAAAGAAAAAGGTAGCTCGCTAGGATCTCGTAATCCTATGCCTACGTATCCTCTAGATGAACTTGAGAAATTAGAGCGTCTGTAGTTACCCTCACTACGGGGTTGAGGAACTCTTGACTGTGGTCAAGGTTCCAAGGGAAAGTAGGGTCTGACAGCAAGACACCTACGTGGAGTGCGGCGACTCCAAACCTAAGGCTAGGTAAAACGGGAAAGAAGTGTCCACGACAAAGTAGGGTCTAACAGCAAGACACCTACGCGGAGTGCAGCGACTCCAAACCTAAGGCTAAGTTAAAAGGGAATACAAGTCTCGATCGCGCGGCGGTGTGTGTAAGACCCTAATTTTTACCCCTAAGATTCCACATATCATTCACATCTCATTTTGCATCTTTACCACAAACAAGATCATGCTTTGGTTCCTTTATCCCTCTTATCTTTGGGTTTATGCCTTGCAGGGTTCACCGAGCATCTGTATCTTTCTTATTTGCCTTCATTTGCTTATGTTTACTGACCATTAATCAAAATCCAAAAAAATATTTTGTTTTTTTTCACTAACATTTTCAGGGGAAGAACAGGTCAAGAATGCCAAAATAACAGTCCCACAGCTCGAATGAATTTTATCTGAACAAAGTCAAAGTTGATCCGTAATTAATTCAAAATTCATCTAATCAAGAGTTTCCAAGATTTAATTGATCATTATTCAAGAGACTCTAAGGTTCATGTGTTTATTTCCATGCCTTCTTTGACAAGCAAAAGAATCGAGCTGGAACCACAACAGTGCAATAAAATGCTCATTTTCCACAAATTTTGCGCTGAGTAACCGGTTAACGTTTGGTGAGTAACCGATTACTCTCGTGAAAATTTGAAAAAAAATTCAGCAAATTCAAATTCAGCAATTTTGCACCAATCTCAGCCCTTGATCACATTTGGAATATTCTAGACCATCTCATTTTAATTCCCTACATCACTTTGATCATTCCCCACCATGTACCATCACTAATCACCACTCTTTTGTGATTTCCCTCCAAATTTGAATTCCAATTCAAATTTTGATCATCCAAGTCTAATTCCAAACCACCAAATTTCCAAGCCTAAACTCTATAAATAGAGCTCTCTTTTCATTCATTCTTCAAGCTTTTGATAGCCAACAAATCCCTTGCAATTTCTCTCCCCAAACCACAAATTCACCAAAAGCTCAATTTCTTCTTTCATAAGTTAGTAAGAATTCACATCGATTCTTACTAATTTAGAGCTAAACCTCCATCCATTCTTGTTTTTGTTCATAGATCAAGGCTTTGGAGTGTAGATCTTGCTGCAATTTGGAAGAATTTTCTGATTTGGATTGGTAATTCACTTTTCACCATTGTTGAAGCTTCATCTTCATCTTCCATAATGTAGATCCTTTGTTGATCTTGTTTGCTTGATCTTTGGATCTTGCATTTTGTGTTGATTGCTGGTTTTTGTTGTTATTTTATTTTAAATTTCGTGCAATTTCAGTTCCATGATCACAAGGTGTTTGTACAAAAGTTTGAAAGTGGATCATGCTGAATTTTGGATATTTTTCTGCATTATGGTGCAGAGTAACCGATTAACAGATGGTGAGTAACCTGTTACTCTGTGTTAATTTTGAAAAATTGTGCTTATTTTGAACTAAGTAACCGGTTAACGCATGGTAAGTAACCGGTTACTTTAAAACAGAATGCATATTTTGCTTTGTTTTTGGGGTTGTTTTGATTCTTTTTCCACTTTCTTCCCCTTCCTTTTGTTCTTAGCCTTAGATCACATAATTGTGTGGTTTAATTTGGCTTTCACTTCATCTATTTCTCTTTTCTTTTGATCGATGAAAGTCTAAAGATCTTGGAATTCTTTTGTTGAATTTCGATCGAGACGAGATCGCTACCATTTTTCTTTTCGTGCGATAGTGCTTTTGGATGACGATCTATATATCGTTCATCTAGCCTACATTAGCACAAAGAGCTATTGACCGGCCTCATTGTAGGGTAATTACTCCGTAAATTACTCGGCGATTGCTTAACATAGCGCAATATTTGTCCCGCCTCGGAAAACTATAAAAAATAGTTGATTATTTGTCTTTTGGTTCAAAACTTATGAAACTTGTTGTTAGGAGGCTTTGGTCTTATCAATCCTCTAATGAGTTCTCATTAATCTTGACCTAAGTGCAATTATTCAATTATAATTGATCACTAACTTACTAACATTACTATTGTACTAACCTTTTACAATTCCTTCTCGCTCCTTATCTCATTTACTTTTATGCTTCATTTTATCATTTCATATCATGTTTATGCTTTCGCAATTTTTCCTTTGTCCGTTGGACATATGTTTATGCTTCCGCAATTTTTCCTTTGTCCGTTGGACACATGTTTATGCTTATGCCTTTTTCTCTTTGTTCACTTGGACCTAAAACATTAATAAAGGCTAAAACCTCTAAACACTTGTGCTTCTTAATCTTGGACTATGGTTACTATCCTTTGCAATGGACATGGAGTTTTGCACCTAGACCTTGGACTTCAATGCTATTCTTGAATCCTTGAACTTAGACCTTGGACATCCAATGCAATTCTTGGAACCTTGGACTTAGACTTAGGACCTTCATCCCTTTGCTTTGGAATTATGGTTCGAAGACTTTGAAGACTTGTATGGTTAGCCTATTCTTATCCTTAGCTTTTACTTTATGCTTTAGGATAGTCTCTTCTTCTCCACCCCATTCTTTAATTTTCAAAACTCTCTCCCTTTTTCAAAACATTCTTGAATTTAAACTATCACCTCTTTCATAATCAAACCTTGACTTTGTCAAGTGATTTTACTCTTTTCTTTTCATTTCTTAATCAAATGATAAACTACATAAGCATATTGACACCTTTTTCAAAAGACTTTAAAAAACACCAAACTCATTCAAACTCTTTTTGTGCCCTCGCGCACTTTTTACTTTGACTTTTTTCATAAGTTTAGACATGATTCATTTCTTTAAGCGGAATTATTCGCTTGGAAATGACGACTTGTCTTTACATTTAAAATCAACCAAAACAAACAATTTTCATTCTTTGTACCACGAACTACGGGGTTTTGATCCTACATTGCACATCATGGGTACGTAGGCATGAGGCGACAAGTCTCTTCAAACACAAAAATCTTAAAAAACAATTTCTCTTCTCATCTCCTCAATCACTTTTTCAAGCAAACTTTTTCAGACCAAAAGCGGTAGATATTTCAAAGGGCTCCTATAGAGTACTATAGACATTTTGGGTGCTAACACCTTCCCATTGCGTAACCAACCCCCCGTACCCAGACTCTCTTCACTTGTTCTTGTTGTAGAGCTTGTGTAAGTTTTGTTCGCTCTTTTTCCTTTCCTTTTTGGATAAAATAAAAGTGCGGTGGCAACTCTTGCTTTTCGAGTTAAGTTAATCAATAGCTTACACTCACGATTTTGCCGCTACAGAAAAGTGGCGACTCTGCTGGGGAATCTCTGGTTCCTTGAGGGGTTTAGCCTACTTTGATTTATTTACTACTTTTTGTCTGATTTGCTTGTTACTTGATTGTTCTGTTTTGGAGTTCCTCTATGCGTGAGATAGGTCATATACTCGGACCAGAGTGTACTTTAAGATAGGAGGATGGTATAGTCAAGGGAACTTTGAGGGAGTCGAATCCTAAAAAAGAAGAACTTGAGAATCCATCCACTCGGTGGTTACTTCTTTGGAATTACTGATGTCGATCGAGCGATCGTGAAGGCATTACTTTTTCCATAGAAGCCTATAACACTGAGGACCGTAGTAACCCTTAACCCATCCTAGCCATTTTAGGATCGTGGCGCGGAAGCTATTAAGATGCAAATCTGACTTAGCTATCACGCGATGCCACACTCAGGTTAGATTCTCTTGAGGATAACTACCAACCTCCGAGCAAATCGGTGCGCTGGTGTGTCTGATAGTGGATTGTGGACCCTGGGCACTCTGTTAGAACCGCTGTTTTCTGCAGGTACAATGAAGACAAACCTTAGTACATACCTTTGTGGGACTGGTTCTTAACCTTGACTTCATGCTCGTGACTTGGACCTTTGAACCCGTGTGCTTTGAGTGATCTTGTTTGTGGTTGTTGCATCCATGCATTCTTGCATCCATGAGCATACATATGCATTTCTTCCAGGTAGTCTCAGAAACTCATTTCAGTTGTCTGTTTCTCCAGTTATATGTTCACCGTCAAGCTGTTTCCTCAACACAAATACGGAACTAGAGTTGCTGTCAGATTGAGAATGGAAAACCAAGAACAACAAAATGCCTAAGTCAGAATGGAAATTGATGAGTTGAAGGTCGGTATGACCAAGATCACAGAAATGGTGCAAGTTCTGATTGCTAGAGGTGAACCGCCTCAGAGGACTGTGATTGTTGAAACTTCACCTGTTGCTGTTGACCCTCCATTGACTCAGCAACTAGCTTCTACTTGGCCAGAATTTGGGTTACCTCCGAATTACTCGCCACCCTTTGCAACTACTCCTATGTTTGTTTCGCCAGTATCTTCAGCTCCATTGTTCACTGAACCTCAGCCTGTTGTGTATTCTGTTGCTCAAGCTATTCCTGAGAATCCTTTCGTGTACCATGCTGCTGCTGGTCCATAATCTGAAATTCAGAGAGAACCTGGATACATTGAAGAAGTCAGAGAGCAATGGCAAACTCAAGACAAAAGGATAAGAGTCGTGGAAGGAAGTGATGTCTTTAATGCTGCTGCAATAGACATGTGCTTAGTTTCCGACTTGGTTATTCCTCCAAAATTCAAAACTCCTAATTTTGAAAAATACCAGGGGCACACCCGTCCTAGAACCCACTTGGTGATGTACTGCCGCAAGATGGCTGCTCATGCAAAAAATGACAAACTGCTCATTCATTGTTTCCAAGACAGCTTGAGTGGGGCTTCAATGAAATGGTATATGGGACTTGAGAAGAACCGTATCCAAAGCTGGATGGACTTGTCTGATGCCTTCTTAAAGTAGTATAAGTACAATTTGGACATGGCACCTGACCGCCGTCAATTGCAGAATATGTCTCAGAGAGAAAAAGAATCCTTTAAGGAGTACGCTCAGCGCTGGAGAGAGCTAGCTGCTCAAGTGGAGCCACCATTGGCTGAAAAAGAATTGACTGGATTGTTCATGGACACTCTTCATCCACTCTATTGGGAAAAGATGATAGGCAGTGTATCATCTGGTTTTGCTGACCTAGTCACTATTGGAGAAAGACTAGAAGAAGGTATCAAGAAAGGAAGGATTGACAATGCTGAAGCCTTCAGTGGTGCTAAAAAGTATGCTGGGAATTTTCAAAAGAAAAAGGATGGTGATACCCATGCTGTTTCAATTGAAGTTAAACCTCGTCGCAAACAACAACAATATGTAGCTGCAGTTGCTCCTATTGTCAATGATCAAGCAGTTCAAGCTCCTCGTCAGGCTGTCAGACAAATTCAAAATTGCAATAGGGTTAACTTTGATCCTATCCCGATGTCTTACACTGAGCTCTATCCATGTCTTGTTAAGAAAGGTTTGATTACAACAAGGACTCTACCTCCACCTCCAAATCCTCTTCCAGCCGGCTATAGGGCTGATCTTCACTGTGAGTTTCATCAAGGTGGGGCAGGCCATAACTTGGAAGGTTGTTTCGCATTAAAGGCTAGAGTACAAGAGTTGGTGAACTTAAAAATTTTGGACTTTATTGATAATAATCCCAATGTTGTCAATAATCCTTTGCCAGAGCATGCCAAGTGAAGTTTGAGTCAGTTCAGACGCATCATTTCCTAAAGTCGGTGTTTCAGATAGGACAACTCATCCTTGTTGCTGATTAGTCACTAGGCCTTGTTTCTTTCTGTTTGCAATTTTCTTTGATTGTATTATTTATGTGCTTTCGAACTTTATTTGTACTTTCATGGTAATTTCAATGAAATGAGCATTGCAATGTTTTGATTCAATTCATTTATATCCACCGTGTGCATCTTTATGTTTTCTTTTTCACAAAACAAAAATATATCTCCTGTTCACTTTCTTTATCAAGCTTTTGTTTATGGAAAGATTGGAGGGAGGATGATGAAAATGAAATACCTAAAATTGCTAAACTGTATGCTTTCAATTAAAACTTGGTTGATGATGTACAAGCATTGTTTCAACTCCCAAACACTGGAGAAATAAGGAAGTTAATCCCTTGTCAACCCTTTCGAGCCTAGAAGTTGGAGTTTCTTTCTGCACGAAAAAACCCACAATCTTAACCTGGGGATGGGTAGTTCTCAGTTAATTTGACTGTGCATGGAAAACACTTTTCAATAAAGGTTGCAATCACAAGCTTTCCTTCACACACATTAAAGAAGTGTCGAAGATGTCTTTCAAATCAAAAGCCAATGATGGTTCACCGTAATCATTAAGCCAGGCAGTCACTATCTTTCAAAAAAAAATTTGAAAAAAAAAATTAAAAGAAAAGCCCGCTAAGTCAAAACCTATGAAGGAGACTTAGGCAAAAACTGGGGCATTCCGCTGACTGTAAGCTCAAATGACACAGTTCATGCAAAAGTTATGGATAACAAAAGAAAAAAAAGAGGTTACCAAAATCCTCAAAGACAAAACGAGTTGACTAAGGTCCTCATCAAAGACAACGAAATGTTGTAAGAAAGAGTGACTGCCATCTCAAAACTACCTTGGTCCTTGAGCCATCATCATAACATTGTTGCAATTCCAAAATCACTTGGAACCTGAATGCATAGTTTGAATTAACTGAGCATAGGACTGGAGGTCATCACGAAGAATGGGTTGGGTACAAATAAACTTTGAGTCTATATCCTTGTTTCGAAAACCGTGAACCAGACCACGTTACAACCTTCAAAAGACCTAATTGAAGCCAGGTTTCTTTTGAAAGCATACTACAGCAAGGTTGCGTAAATTGACTCCTATTTTTGTTGCCAATCATTTGCTTTGATGTCTTACCTTTTCTTTATCTTTCATTTTTGAATGTCTAAACCGCCATGTTTTGACAAATGTTTCATTTGCTTTGCATCAATAATATCATTTAAAAAATGATTTTTGATTTCAAAATTGCATGAGCTTTGCATTAAAATTACCATGTTTGTTTGAATAATCCTATTTGTAGGCAAACTTTCCTTATCAAGGAATTTCCAAACAGTTGAGAAACCTGGTCAGTGATCCTATTAGGGGCACATTACTTCCAAGATCCTGTTGTGAATCAGTTCAAGATTTGTCTCTCAGTGCAAGTTACTCTCAGAATTGGTTAGCCAGAATATCTCTTTCAAGACCCATACTGAGTTTAGCCTTCTCAACAGTCATTTCAAGAATTGAAGCCATGATCAGTTCATCCCCAGCAACTGAAGCCATGATCAGTTTATCCTCAACAATCATTTCAAGGAATTGAAGCCATGATCAGTTCATTTTTCCCTGCAGCAGTCAGACTGAAGCTATGATCAGTTTATCCTCATCAGTAAATCAATCTGGGGCAGTCTTCTTCAAGAATCCTCAAGATGTCTTTCCTCAAAAGACCATCAGCCTGATACAATTCATAAGTGTGACAGAGATGTGTTCAACACCTTCTACCCAAGCAGAGTGGGCAGTGTTCCCTGTGTTGAGGAATCAAAGTTCCATTCTTCCCTCACAAACGAGTCTATCTCAGTTGTCTCTATCATCTGCATTGCATACATAAATCATTCATCTATCATACATAGAAAGGTTTTCATAGCTCGAAGTGTGCTTCGTGCTCATATGCATTTTTTCGAGGTCCTGTTGCTTTCAACATCTTACCTTGTGATCAAAGTCCAACTTACTTGGCGCCTACCAAAACTTTTACATGCCTTTTCATTCAGTGTCATTCCTGAATATTTTTGTTTACCTGTCTTTTCACCCAGTGCTATTCCTGGTTGTCTTGTTTGTCTTCTTTCTTTCCAGTGCCATTCCTGGATGTTTTCGTTTCTCTGTCCATCTTGTCCTATTGTTAGATGTTTGCCTTTTTCCATTCCAGTGTTATTCCTAGATCTTTGCTTTCTTTCACTCCAGTGTCATTCCTGGATGTCTGTCTCTTTTGATCTCCAGTGCCATTCCTGGATATCTGGTTCCTCTTATTTCTCCCAGTGCTATTCCTGGAAGTCTTTTCTCTCTTCTGTAATCCCCAACTGATTTTTCTTGGATATCTTTCAGTGTCATTCCTGAAAGTTTTATTTGTTCATTCAGTGCCATTCCTGAATGAGTATTGTCCTTTGCATTCAGTGCCATTCCTGGATGTCTTTCTCACTATCATTCAATGCCATTCTTGAGTGAAGTGATTTACCTTTGCATTCAGTGCTATTCCTGGATGTCTTTCTCACTATCATTCAATGCCATTCTTGAATGTAGTGATTTACCTTTGCTTTTCAGTGCCATTCCTGAAAGTTTTATCTGTTCATTCAGTGCCATTCCTGAATGAGATTTTACCCTTATCTTTCAGTGTCATTCCTGAAAGTTTTATTTGTTCATTCAGTGCCATTCCTGGATGATTTTTCTCCTTTACCTTTCAGTGCCATTCCTGAAGGTCCTTGCTCACTTTATTCAATGCCATTCTTGGATATTGTGAACTCTTTTTATCCAATGTCATTCTTGGATACTTCTGATATATTTTTCCAGAACTTTTCTCACTTTATCCAATGCCATTCTTGGATGTTGAGATTCTTTTGTCCAATGCCATTCTTGGACACCTTTTCCCCAGCCAAGTCCAATGCTATTCTTGGATATCTCTGAGGTTTAACCTTGCCATCTAATGCCATTCTTGGGTGTCCCCGGTGAAGTTTTCAAATGGATTTTGTTTATATCCAATGCTATTCTTGGATGATTCTGATGTTTGTTGTTACCTCATTCAATGCCATTCTTGAATGTTGTAGTTCCTTTATCCAATGCCATTCCTGGATGTCTTATCTCCAATAGAGTGTTTTTTCACCCCCCATCCAATGCTATTCTTGGATGACGCTGCTATTTTTACCAGAAACTTTCTTGTTGTTGCCCAATGCCATTCTTGGACATCTTTTGGCGTACCTCTTGCCTTGTTCGTAGTTTCCATCCAATGCTATTCTTGGATATCACTACTCGTCTTCCCAGGGTCTTGTCCCTCTCTTTCCAACTATTGATGGACACCTCTTGTGACCTTGACATATCTCCAGAAATAGCTTGTGTTCCCCGACGTGTCTTTTCGAGTTTTCTCTCTCAATTTACCGTAATCATTTGTTTCAAGTCCCCCCGTAGTCTGTTTCATCCTTTGCATTCATATCATCTTGTGGCATCTCAGGGCTAAAAATTTGGTTTTCTGTATTTAAGTATCTTCAATCTTGTCGAGACGAAGTTTTCAACCTTCATATATCCTGATTGAAGAAACTTAAATAGGGGCAGCTGTAAGACCCTAATTTTTACCCCTAAGATTCCACATATCATTCATATCTCATTTTGCATCTTTACCACAAACAAGATCATGCTTTGGTTCCTTTATCCCTCTCATCTTTGGGTTTATGCTTTGCAGGGTTCACCGAGCATCTGTATCTTTCTTATTTGCCTTCATTTGCTTATGTTTACTGACCATTAATTAAAATCCAAAAAAATATTTTGTTTTCTTTCACTAACATTTTCAGGGGAAGAACAGGTCAAGAATGCCAAAATAACAGTCCCACAGTTCGAATGAATTTTATCTGAACAAAGTCAAAGTTGATCCGCAATTAATTCAAAATTCATCTGATCAAGAGTTTCCAAGATTTAATTAATCATTATTCAAGAGACTCCAAGGTTCATGTGTTTATTTCCATGCCTTCTTTGACAAGCAAAAGAATCGAGCCGGAACCACAACAGTGCAACAAAATGCTCATTTTTCACAAATTTTGCACTGAGTAACCGGTTAACGTTTAGTGAGTAACCGATTACTCTCGTGAAAATTTGAAAAAAAATTCAGCAAATTCAAATTCAGCAATTTTGTACCAATCTCAGCCCTTGATCACATTTGGAATATTCTAGACCATCTCATTTTAATTCCCTACATCACTTTGATCATTCCCCACCATGTACCATCACTAATCACCACTCTTTTGTGATTTCCCTCCAAATTTGAATTCCAATCCAAATTTTGATCATCCAAGCCTAATTCAAAACCACCAAATTTCCAAGCCTAAACTCTATAAATAGAGCCCTCTTTTCATTCATTCTTTAAGCTTTTGATAGCCAACAAATCCCTTTTAATTTCTCTCCCCAAACCACAAATTCACCAAAAGCTCAATTTCTTCTTTCATAAGTTAGTAATAATTCACATCGATTCTTACTAATTTAGAGCTAAACCTCCATCCATTCTTGTTTTTGTTCATAGATCAAGGCTTTGGAGTGTAGATCTTGCTGCAATTTGGAAGAATTTTCTGATTTGGATTGGTAATTCACTTTTCACCATTGTTGAAGCTTCATCTTCATCTTCCATAATGTAGATCCTTTGTTGATCTTGTTTGCTTGATCTTTGGATCTTGCAATTTGTGTTGATTGTTGGTTTTTATTGTTATTTTATTTTAAATTTCGTGCAATTTCAGTTCCATGATCACAAGGTGTTGTACAAAAGTTTGAAAGTGGATCATGCTGAATTTTGCACATTTTTCTGCATTCTGGTGCAGAGTAACCGGTTAACAGATGGTGAGTAACCGGTTACTCTGTGTTAATTTTAAAAAATTGTGCTTATTTTGAACTAAGTAACCGGTTAACGCATGGTAAGTAACTGGTTACTTCAAAACAGAATGCATATTTTGCTTTGTTTTTGGGGTTGTTTTGATTCCTTTTCCACTTTCTTCCCCTTCCTTTTGTTCTTAGCCTTAGATCACATAATTGTGTGGTTTAATTTGGCTTTCTCTTCATGTATTTCTCTTTTCTTTTGATCGATGAAAGTCTAAAGATCTTGGAATTCTTTTGTTGAATTTCGATCGAGACGAGATCGCTACCATTTTTCTTTTCGTGCGGTAGTGCTTTTGGATGACGATCTATATATCGTTCATCTAGCCTACATTAGCACAAAGAGCTATTGACCGGCCTCATTGTAGGGTAATTACTCCGTAAATTACTCGGCGATTGCTTAACATAGCGCAATATTTGTCCCGCCTCGGAAAACTATCAAAAATAGTTGATTATTTGTCTTTTGGTTCAAAACTTATGAAACTTGTTGTTAGGAGGCTTTGGTCTTATCAATCCTCTAATGAGTTCTCATTAATCTTGACCTAAGTTCAATTATTCAATTATAATTGATCACTAACTTACTAACATTACTATTGTACTAACCTTTTACAATTCCTTCTCGCTCCTTATCTCCTTTACTTTTATGCTTCATTTTATCATTTCATATCATGTTTATGCTTCCGCAATTTTTCCTTTGTCCGTTGGACATATGATTATGCTTCCGCAATTTTTCCTTTGTTCGTTGGACACATGTTTATGCTTATGCCTTTTTCTCTTTGTCCACTTGGACCTAAAACATTAATAAAGGCTAAAACCTCTAAAAACTTGCGCTTCTTAATCTTGGACTATGGTTACTATCCTTTGCAATGGACATGGAGTTTTGCACCTAGACCTTGGACTTCAATGCTATTCTTGAATCCTTGAACTTAGACCTTGGACATCCAATGCAATTCTTGGAACCTTGGACTTAGACTTAGGACCTTCCTCCCTTTGCTTTGGAATTATGGTTCGAAGACTTTGAAGACTTGTATGGTTAGCCTATTCTTATCCTTAGCTTTTACTTTATGCTTTAGGATAGTTTCTTCTTCTCCACCCCATTCTTCAATTTTCAAAACTCTCTCCCTTTTTCAAAACATTCTTGATTTCAAACTATCACCTCTTTCATAATCAAACCTTGACTTTGTCAAGTGATTTTACTCTTTTCTTTTCATTTCTTAATCAAATGCTAAACTACATAAGCATATTGACACCTTTTTCAAAAGACTTTAAAAAACACCAAACTCATTCAAACTCTTTTTGTGCCCTCGCGCACTTTTTACTTTGACTTTTTTCATAAGTTTAGACACGATTCATTTCTTTAAGCGGAATTATTCGCTTGGAAATGACGACTTGTCTTTACATTTAAAATCAACCAAAACAAACAATTTTCATTCTTTGTACCACGAACTACGGGGTTTTGATCCTACATTGCACATCGTGGGTACGTAGGCATGAGGCGACAAGTCTCTTCAAACACAAAAATCTTAAAAAAACAATTTCTCTTCTCATCTCCTCAATCACTTTTTCAAGCAAACTTTTTCAGACCAAAAGCGGTAGATATTTCAAAGGGCTCCTATAGAGTACTATAGACGTTTTGGGTGCTAACACCTTCCCATTGCGTAACCAACCCCCCGTACCCAGACTCTCTTCACTTGTTCTTGTTGTAGAGCTCGTGTAGGTTTTGTTCGCTCTTTTTCCTTTCCTTTTTGGATAAAATAAAAGTGCGGTGGCGACTCTTGCTTTTCGAGTTAAGTTAATCAATAGCTTACACTCACGATTTTGCCGCTACAGTGTGAGATAAGGGAATGATGGATAAGGCTATCCTAAATAACGTGGCAGTCAACTAGGGTCCTTTCCTTTGGAAGGAGGAGAGGCAATCTCTTGTGAACAAGAGTTGAAGTGGGATTGAAATTAAGTGAACGATATGAGTTCAAGGATTCGAAGGTAGTAAACATTAATCATGTGAGAATCAAAGCATGATATATACATTCATATACGAGCATGCAAAGTATGGTGAGGTAATTCACAACAAGCAGGAATAAGTGAACACACACATATGATAAAGAGAGCATTCAAGTGTGAAATTAAAGGCACAAATATTCAAGGTAAGGGACTTAATAACAAAGCCAAACAAAACCCTAATAGAGTGAACTTAGCCAAGCTTAAAGAACTCTCTCAAAATAACCCTCTTAAGTACTAATGATAGTTCCTGGATTGGCTGGAATTTTGGTAAAACAAAGGTTATTCAATGTTGATGTCAAGGTGCTGATGTTGTAACATTGAAGTCTTAACACTGGGCTGTGTTAAGTAGTTAAGTGCTGAAGTTGGATGTCTGATGTCACACAGGTGATGTTGTAACATCAGACCTGCAGAATTAATAACAACAGCAGGTTGTTAGGGCACGCGTATTAGCTGGAATTGTGGAGAGTGGTTGACTCATTGGATGAGAATATCTTGGGATAGATATTTTCTGTTACATGGGAGATTTGATTGCAGGTCTGTTGGAGAATTAAAAGGTTGAAGATTTAAAAAGATTTTGGGGATAAAATCTGTTTTGAAGATTCAGTTTTAATTAACAAATCTGATCAAATATTGTGACAAGTCCAAGCCCAATTCAAGGAGCTATATAAAGCGCACAAGACCAAAGGAAAAGGTACAGAAAACATTCAGAAGATCAAGAGCAGGAGGCTTAGTGTCTAGAGTTTGTTTAAAGTGCTTGTATTTACACTATTCTAGGGTTTGAATAGGTGTTGAGTTTCTGTCCTCTCTAAAGCTGTGAAGCAAAGAGAGTTGTGTGATTTGATCGAAACTGTGAAGTAAGATCAAGGGTACTTAAAGTGGTCTCTTTGAGTGTTTGTAAGGGATTGAGTGGTGTTCTCATACCTAAGTGGTTTCTTAGGTAGGAAGTCATTAGTAGAGTATAAGTTTAGGAGATTGTCAACGGGTTGTTGAGTCTGTAAATTATATCTACAAGTAGTGAATTCCATCCCTGGCTTGGTAGCCCCCAGAGTAGGTTGGTTGTAACCGAACTGGGTCAACAATTCTTGGTGTTATTTTACTGTTATTGCTATCCATTGTGCAGAGTGTGTTGTTGTGACATCACACCTTAACATCACACATCTGATACCAGAATTTCAACTAAGAACAAAACCAAAAGAACTCTCATAAGACTCTCAAGAATTAAGAGATTTTCAAAAGAAATTTCAAAATTAAGTGAAAAGTTTACACATGTTTTTGTAAATTTAGAATTTAATGTAAAAATAAAATAAAAGTGAAAAATTAAATTATGGGAAATTAAATTAAACATTGAAAAATATTTATGAAATTTTTGGAGTTTTTTGGTTAAAGAAAATATGTTAATTAATAATATTTGAGAGCAATTAAAAAGAAAATGAATTAAAAGAGAGGAAATAAGTGGGGGGTGTATTAGTAAGGTGAAAAGGGGTTGAGCTGTGTGTTGAGCGCATGGGCTCCTGGCCAGGGGGTGTTAGTAGCGAACAAAAACTAGGCCCGATCCAAGGTTTCTAAAACAGAAAATAAAATAAAAAAGCTAAAAGGGCGTCTGGGGCGAGGGGGATTCGAACCCCAAACCCCTTGGTTACAAAGGCACGTGACTTACCACTGGGGTGGCTATACATCCAGTGTATATGCTCACCCCATAAATATATAACCTATGCGTTTTTCTAAAATGGCTAGTAGAAAAGACATAAAAACGTTACACATAATAAGCTGGACACGCTCATCAATCGGTCATGAAAGTTTAAGTCACAAAATGACAAAAACACTCCCCTGCCCAATCATAACTCACCACGCCTCTGTCCTCTTTATGCATGCATGAAACAAACCCTATAACCATCGTGAAACACCAGAAGGAGACCATAACGTACCCTCGTCTTATTCAAACAAAATCATCTTCTAAACTTAACCAAAAACAATGAACCAACATACCATTTCATAGTACTTGGAACAAGGAACATTAATAAACCTCAAACAACTCAAAAGAATGACATAATCATAGAGAAAAATAACGTGGAAAAGGCATATTCATAACTGAAACCTAAGCTCATAAGGGCTGACATGCCAATACCAGTTCACAAGAAACTTCACATAGTTAAACTAATCTAACTCAGATGCAAACATGTAATATGATGACTGTATAGAAGTCATCTAAAACTACATACAGGAACCTTCATTACCAAGAATAGACAGTATACAAAGCCTCTCATGAACTTAGCATCATCATCCACAATATCATCCAAGACTGGCTAAGATACAAGACGTTTAAAGGATAACAGTATGGAGAATAACGATGACCATGACATGTTGAGCATGGAGTGAAAAAGAGAAAGGATTACCTAATGGAATAAGTCCACTGCACCTTCTTAACTTGAGCTTGAATTTCCAACGGTGCCAAACGTCTTCCTCCTTAAATCAGTTGTGCTTTAACCTTCCAAAACTCTCTCCCTCGAGTGGTATTTTGCTCTGAAGATAGTGATGAATACTCTGAGTGTATGTGTTTTTTGTTCTGATTCTTGGTGTCTAACAAAAGAAAATGGAGTCCTTTTTATAGGCAAAGCAGATTAGATAATAACCTTCAAACTCAGTGGACCTTTGTTTTGTCTTGCAAAGAAAGTGGTTGGGTAAGTACTGCACGCATGGCTTTCTTGTTGATCAACCTTGAGCCAAGTGCAAGATGGATGGCTGCTTGTTTTTGGATTTTGGTCAGCAGAAAAAATATCTTGAAACCACATATTATTATGTAGACACAATGGTTTATGTCTTTGTCTTGAAGATACTAACTACCAAGTACAAAAGTTAATGTACTTTTGGGTAGCTTCACACGATTTGTGGCAAAAGAAAGTGTTGGAACTGATGACAAGGAATCAGAATAGTGTACTTGGATTTGGCTCAAGTGGTAGTTCAAAATGAAATGTAGTTTGTGTAATGAAAATGCAAAGTCATGGATCTCTCTTTTGGCACACGACAACTTTACCACCAATGGCCCAAAAGATACCACTCTTGATCTTCTTGAATAATGGCATGGGACATTTGTTTCCTTTTTTTTTAAAGATTAACTAAATTAAATTAGACAAAAATGAAAAGTAAAAACCATAATTAAAATTAAAATGGAAATAGAATTAAACTAAATTAATAAAACTAAATTAAGACTAAAATAAAAATAATCTAAATTAAAAATATACACTAAATTAAAAGTATAAACTAAAAAGTTATAAATTGAAATAAAAATCTAAATGGCATGGAATGATAAAATTGGATAAAAATGGTATGGTTGATGATCAACGAAAAGGTTTAATTAAAATGCAAAAAAAATGTTGACCTAGAATGACATGCAAAAGATCAAAGAATCTAAGGGTAAAATTTGGGGTATGACAGTAGGGTTGTTTGATGGTGGTGATGTGTTAGGTGTCTGAGTGATAGGTATATCATGATCAAATAAAGCATTAGAATGAGGATTATGATCATGAGTATCTGTTGAAACATGGTTGGGAAACTCGTGAATGAAAGGAAAATTAAATAAATCACGTGAATGTGAAGGATTAATAGATGAAATTATTCAAAAGTAATTACCAACAACATCATTTGTTTATGACTTACCCCCACATAAACGATCGTAAATAAAAATCAGGTCACCAACAACTGCAGCCGCATGCCTGCAACGCCTAACCAACTCAACGGAGGCATCTCCAACATAGAACATCTACCTTGAAAATCTTCGATTTGTAGATCTCTGAATCATTTGAAGTCACAAACAGCAACATCTGATTTTTTTTTAAACATGTATCAATCTTTAAAGAACACTGTGATGCCATTTCTCAAGAACAATTTGCTAATGAGATAAAAATTATAATAAGAGACATTTCATAAATAATCATTTGTTTCTTGATTGGATTTTCAAAAACTTTTGGAGTATTTTCTCTTGTAAAAATTATTACCAAAGGCAGCTTGATTAAGGAGACAAAGTCTGCTATTGCAGGCTTGCCGAATTGTAATAACTTGAATCTAATATTTAACTAAAAGAACAAAATCAATAAAATATGATAAAAATCCACTTGCTTTTACTTACAACTAAAGAATTGAGAAAACCCAAAACAATTTTGGTTTTTACAGAGGTTTATTCCTTCATAAAATACAAAACCAACAAAGATACAGAGGATACAGAGGTTTATTCCTTCATTTTGAATCCGACCACCATCATCTTCGCCGCCAAAAATGTGTTGCCTCCAACACAGATCTACCACCGCCAAAAATTAATTCAAAACACTAAACATTCAAGCAACCAGAAATAGTCATCAATGGAGAGAACTAGAGAGTCAGAGAGGTGGAGAGAAACTGAAAGAGAAAAAGAAACTTGGACTGTGGTGAGATCAAGAAGAAATAGAGTTTCTCATCTGGTAGTGGCCTTGACAACGACATGCTATGTAAGCAACATTCCAGAAGATGTAAGCTCCAGAGAGATAGGAAGAGTTTTCGAAAAATGGGGAAGGGTAAGTGATGTATACATAGCTGGGAAAAGAAATAAGGAGGGTAAAATCTTTGCGTTTGTGAGGTATGAAGGGATTCAAGATAAAAATTGGCTTGAGAGTAAATTTAAAGACATATGGTTTGGTACATATAAAGCAAAGGTGAATATTTCGAAATATGAACGACCAAAGAGAAGAAGGATTCCTAAGCTTTTAAATCGTGAAGGTGGAGAAAGAAATCTTAAAATTCATGATCATGGTAAGGGGAAGAAGAGCACGGTTGAAGGAGGTGAGAAGATATATAGTTTAAGAGAAATGGGAAGAACATATGCAGAGGTGACTAAAGTATCAGTAAAATTGCCAAAAAACTTCGCATGGAGAGGGAGATAAAATCTGGAAGGCTAAACCAGCAATAGAAATGCAGAAGGTGGAGATTGGATACCAAGGAGGGTTGTCAATCAACATAAGTGAAGAAAAATCTCAATGGGTTAAGTCAAGTTATGTAGGAAAATTGAGGAATTTAAAAGAGGCTGATATAATTCAACAAAAATGGCGGAGGAAGGGATAGTAAGTGTCAAAGTTATTTAAATGGGGGGAGACATGGTTATGTTAAAGTCAAAAGAAAAGGAAGATATTAATATGCTGATCAAGGGCTTTCAAGAATTATTTAACCAATGGTTCTCTTTGGTGAGAAAATGGGAACCTAGAAACGGTACAGGAGTAAGATATATATGGTGTAAAATCTATGGAGTTCCTATTCATGCTTGGAGAAGGAAAGTATTTAACATTCTGACAACCCCATTTGGAAGTCTCATCAAAATGGATCTTGCGACTGAAGAACTACATTGACTGGATGTAGCTCGAGTATTAGTCAGGACTCCATATGTTGAATGTATCAATAGAATTATCAAAATCCAGATAGACAATGAAATGTATAATGTTAGGGTGACAGAGGAAGTATGTGAATGTAAATTCTCAGATATGTCAAGCTGTAGGAGTGAAACTGTGAAGAGATGGATGAAGTCTGAAACTGAAAGTTCAAACTATTCCTTTGTACCTCCGTTAATGGCTTCCTTGGAGGAGGAAGACGACGAGTTAAAGGTGGTAAGTAATTATGAGAAGTTATTGAAATGCATCGAAAATGATAATGATGTGGGGCGCGAGGCAAGTTTGGCTGAAGATATAAACTTAGAAAAGGAAAAAGTAAGTTTGGGCAATGATATTGATAAGACATTTCAATGTTTGTCTGAAGGAAAGAACCACGGGAGGCGCGAAGGAGAAGTTGAAGTAGAAAGATGCATGGGTAAGAGGGATAATAAAGGAGAATCTGACAATGGAATGATAAAGGTAGGGTCGGCAAGTAAGAGTCCAATTTTAAATGTTGTTCATAGTAACTCTAATAAGGTTTTGGTGGATATCCCAATAGGCCCAGTATTAAATGTGGGCTCGTATAAACAAAACACAGCTGGAAGGGTGTGTCATAATAATAATAACTCAGATCAAATAATTCAGATAGAGAGAGAGAAAAAATTGTGGAACTTTACAAAAAACCAAATTTGACTGAAAACCCAACCTATAATTCGGAGGGCAATATACAAGAGGAGAAAGATGACAATAAGGTGGTGGGTAGAACAAACGTTGAAAGATCAAATCAATTGGAAGAAGAAGCGTTAGACATTAAGAAGGGATCAAACAAGTCAAAAAGGAAGGCTAAGGCGAGAAAAATAGGAAAAGGAAGGAAAGAAGACGCAGATCAAATCAGACATTAAGCTCAAGAATACAAAGACAAAAGGTTAAGAAGATTCAACATTCTGAAAGAAAAGAAGAAAATGTGGAAGAAACGGCGTAATGAAGAAACGAAGTGCACTTGTAGTCAGCGAAAGAAGAAAGGTAAGAAAACACTTTCTGATAATGAGACATAATGGATGTATAATGATATAGATCAAAGAAACTAGGCACTATAACATGGAAATGCTAGAGAAATTGCTAAAGATGTATGGGACTTAGGCAAAGAATTTGGGCTGATTCACAAAGGAGAAGAGGGAGAAATATTACAGGAACTTGAGAAGGAAGTGATGAGGAAGCAAGAGACAAAGGAATAATAGTCAGATAAGGAGTAGTCAGGTGAGTTTTAACTTCAATTATTCATGAATCTGTTATCTTACAATATTAGGGGGCTGGGGGGTTTGGCAAAGAAAATGGTGGTACGAAGACTTATTCAAAAATATAGGCCTACTATGATATGCATTCAAGAAACTAAAATGGAAGTAGTCGAAAGAAATATGTGTTCTAAATTGTGGTATTCAGAAGACTTCGAGTTTGCATTCAAGGCAGTGAGTGGGAGATCTGGAGGTTTCCTGGCTATCTGGGATAGTAATACCTTAAAGATGCAAAGGATAGAGGAAAAGGAGTTTGTGTTAATTTTAGAAGGAGATTGGGGTGAAGAAAAGATAGGTGTCAAACTGATAAATGTTTATGCTCCTTGTGAGGGCAGACGAAAAGCGGAATAATGGGAAGATTTACGTCAAATAATTGAATCAAGAAGTGAAGATAGATGATGCTTAATGGGAGATTTTAATGCTATTAAGACTGAATCAGAAAGAAAAGGTAGTAGCGTAAGTTTGAGAAGGGACGAAATACGAGCATTCGATGAGTTTATCATGGAGGTTGAGCTTATTGATCCGCTGTTACACGGTAGAAAGTTCACATGGGTAAGGTAGGGAGGAGTAGCAATGAGTAGATTGGATAGATTTCTTATTTCAAAAGCTTGGAATAGGACTTGGCCGTCATTGTCGCAATGGTGCTTGGATAAGGAATTATCAGATCATGGTCCAATATTGGTAAAAGAATCAAGTGTAAACTGGGGTCCTAAATCTTTTAGGATGTTGAAATGTTGGAAGGAGATGGAGGGATATCAAGGTTTTGTTAAAGAGAATTGGAAGAATTTTCAAGTAGAAGGGTGAGGGATGCATGTGTTAAAAGAAAAGTTGAGGATGATCAAAGAAAAACTTAGAGGGTGGCACAAAGAACATGCTCAAAATTTAGGCGGGAAAATATCGGCAGCAAAGGAGGATCTAAAGAAGTTGAAAATTAAAGGTGAAGAGGAGGCACTAACAGAAGGTGAAATTAATATGAAAAGAGAATTGATGGAGAAGATTTACAAATTATCTAGGCTAAACTGTAGCATCCAATGGCAGAAATCGAGGGTCAGATAGTTAAAATTCAGCGATGCTAACTCGAAGTATTTTCACGGTTGTATCAATAAAAGAAGGAGGGACGATGAGATTCTCTATTAGGAGGAAAATGGCAGGCAGTTAACAGGAGTGAAGGAGTTAAAAGAATCAATTGTAAAGCATTTCCAAGACCAATTCTCTGCAGGCAGTCCAAAATTATTACCTGTTAACATGAATTTCAAATGCTTAGCAGGTGAACAGAAAGCAGAGCTTATCAATGATTTCTCAGAAGAAGAAGTTAGAGCTGCGGTTTGGGGTTGCGACGATGATAGAAGTTCAGGTCCCAACAGTGTATCTCTTGGTTTTGTCAAAGAATTTTGGGAGGTTATGAAGGATGAATTTCTTAGAATGGTATTAGAATTCCACGCTAATGGGAGAATGGTTAATGGAGTAAATAATTCCTTTATAGTGTTGATCCCGAAAAGGAAAAATATGTCTAAGATATCAGACTATCGGCCTATTTCATTGGTGGGGTGTATATATAAGGTAATAGCAAAAATACTGGCAAATAGGTTGAAAAAGTGATCGGAACGATTATATCTGAATCCTAATCGGTCTTCATAGTTGGAAGGTAAATTCTGGACAGTATCGTTGTTGCAAATGAAATCGTTGACAAGGCGCTAAAGAAGAAGAAATGAGCCATCTTGTTTAAGGTGGACTTTGAAAGGGCTTACGACTCGGTAGATTGAAACTTCCTAAAGTTTGTGATGTCCAAAATGGGGTTCCACGAAAAGTGGATAAGCTGGATTTCTGAATGTCTCAAATCGTCACGGGTTTCGGTCCTCATTAATGGGAGCCCTTCAAAAGAGTTTAAGATGTTTCGCGACTTAAGACAAGGTGATCCTTTATCACCATTCCTCTTTTTGATAGTTGCTAAAGGGTTTAATATGTTAATGCGAAGAGCAATTGAGGCGGGTCAGTACCAAGGTTACAAGTTTGAGATTGGAGATGATCGATTTTCTCATCTACAATACACGGATGATACTTTGATAGTAGGTGAAAAAAGCTGGTCGAATATCAGGCTTATCAAGGCATCCTAATTCTGTTAGAAAAGATGTCTGAATTAAAAGTGAATTACCATAAGAGTGTGCTAGCTGGAGTAAACATTTCTCAAAGATGGTTGGAAGAGGAAGCAAGAATTTTGAAGTGTAAAATTGGTAATGTTCCGTTCAATTACTTAGGATTACCGGTTGGAGCAAATCCAAACAGACTGGTAACATGGCATCCAGTAGTTGAAGCGGTTAGAACTCGATTATCGAATTGGAAGAGAAAACATATATCATTGGGGGGTCGAGTAGTCATCATCAAATCAGTGCTTCAGACACTTCCAATCTATTTTCTATATTTCTTTAAGGCTCCAGCAGGTATCATTGCAAAACTTGAATAGTTTTTTAAAAGTTTTCTTTGGGGTGGAAGTGAGGGGGAGCGAAAAATTAGTTGGGTGGATTTGGATAAAGTTTGCAGGCCAATAGAAGGGGGGGGGGGGGGGGGGGGGGGGGTGGGTTAGGTATAAGAAAGCTGAAAGAATTTAATCTAGCCTTAGTGGGAAAACGGGAGTGGAAGGCAAGATTTGAGAGAACTGGGATTTGGTTTAAAGCTCTAGCCAACAGATGCAAGATCTATTAGAATAATAATTTATATTTTATTTTATATTCACAAACTTAGTCATTAAGTTTGTTAGAGGGTATTTTAGTATTTTAATGTTGCTTTTGGTAACCCTAATTTTAGCTTATAAATAGGGTAGTTGTCATTCCAATCATTTGTATCTTTTTTATCCTTTTGTAGCCGTCATTCAATATAATATATTCTCTTCTTCATCTTCATTATTTTCACCTTGTACACCAACAATTGGTATCTAGAGCTCCGGTTCGGATCATTGGGAAACACGGGAAACACGAGTGAAACGTGAGGATTTCTTTGTGTGATTGATTTTGGTTCGTGATTCTTGTTGAATCTTGAACAAAATCTGATCAGAATCACATTTTTTTGTGATTTTGTGGTTTGGGAAACACTGTGTGCGGTGAGATTCTGAGCGTACTATACAAGAAGGTTGAAGATGATGAACGGCGGCGGCGGCATGAACACCAAGCTCCCAGTATTTGATGGCAAAAACTGGAATCGTTGGATGATTCAAATGCGAGTACTGTTCGGTGCTCAAGATGTTCTAGATCTTGTCACCGACGGTTATGTTCCGGTAGCAGCAGATGCGACGGAGGAGCAGAAGAACGCGCAGAAGGATACAAGGAAGAAAGATCAGAAAGCATTGTTCTACATCCATCAGTGTGTGGATGCGAATGTGTTTGAGAAGATTGCAGATTCTACGACGGCGAAGGCGACGTGGGACACACTGGTTAGATGTTACGGTGGTGACGCATCAGTGAAGAAGGTGAAACTTCAGTCTCTACGTAAGCAGTACGAGAATCAGAACATGAAGAACAATGAGAAAGTTTCTGAGTACATCTCCAGAGTAATTCTAATCACTAATGAGATGAAGGCGTGTGGAGAAACTCTTTCTGAACAAGTAATCATTGAGAAGGTATTGAGATCCCTTACTCCTCAGTTTGATTACATTGTGGTAGCAATAGAACATTCTAAAGATCTGAGCACCATGAGAATTGAAGAGCTGCAAAGCAGTCTAGAAGCGCAAGAGTTGCGTCTGACTGAGAGAACTTCTGAAAGGGAAGTAGAGCAGCAGGCTCTGAAAGCAGTTTCTGATAGGAAGCATCAGAAGCAGTCAGAAGCTAAGAGAAGATCTGATGGTGGTCAGAAGTCAGAAACTTCAACTTCTGATAGGCAAAAGAATGCTCAGAAGGGAAAAGAGAAGTATGACAAGAAGAAGATCCAATGTTACTGTTGCAAGAAGTTTGGTCACTTTGCTAGAGATTGTTGGTCAAACAAAGAAAGGAAGTCAGAAGAAGCAAATATAGCCAGAAGTTCTGATGATGAATCTGTGCTACTAATGGCTTCTGAATCTGATGATACGAATTTGACAGACTGGTGGTATATGGACACTGGCTGCTCAAATCATCTTACTGGAAATAAGAAATGGCTAGTTGATTTTGACTCTGAAAAGAGGACAAAGATCAGATGTGCTGATGACAAATATCTTAACGCTGAAGGTATGGGAAATGTCAGAGTTGTTCTGAACAATGGGAAAACAGCATTGATTCAGAATGTGTGGTATGTACCTGGCATCAAAAGCAATCTGATGAGCGTGGGACAATTAATTGAGAAAGGTTTTTCAGTTACCATGAAGGACAATCTTCTGAAGCTGTATGACTGTAATCAGAAGCTGATTATGGAGTCAGAACAAGGAAGGAATAGAACATTCAAGGTGAATGTCAGAACTTCTGATTCTGAATGTCTTAGTGCAACAAGTGTTGTGAAAGAAAGTGAGCTGTGGCACAGAAGATTTGGTCATTTGAATTTCAGAAGCTTAGAACATCTGAATTCGAAGAAGCTGGTACATGGAATTCCTACAATTAAGAAGCCTGAGAAGTCATGCAGAGTGTGCATGGAAGGAAAGCAACCAAGATTGCCATTTGCATCAGAAGTTGCTCCAAGAGCAAAACATGCCTTGGGAGTAGTACATTCTGATGTGTGTGGTCCATTTCCAGTAGAATCGTTCGGAGGGAATAAATACTTCGTGTCATTTGTTGATGAATTCACAAGAATGATATGGGTATCCCTTATTAAGTTCAAACACGAGGTGTTTGGTGAATTCAAGAAGTTCCGAATGAAGGTTCAGAATCAGAGTGGTCAGACTCTGAAGATTCTCAGAACCGATGGTGGGGGTGAGTATAACTCCAAAGAGTTTCAGAAGTTCTGTGAGGAGAATGGAATTGAGCATGAGGTTACTGCTCCTTACACTCCTCAACACAATGGTCTTGCTGAAAGAAGAAATCGTACTCTGCTTGATATGGTGAGAAGCATGCTGAAGGAGAAGAAGCTTCCTCAGAACTTCTGGGGAGAAGCTGTTGCCACCGCAGCATATGTGCTCAACAGATGTCCAACGAAGAAGCTGAAGGAAATAGTTCCTATTCAGAAGTGGACGGGAGATAAGCAGAGTGTTAGTCATCTAAAGGTGTTTGGTTCTGTTTGTTACAAACATGTTCCAGAAGCTAGAAGACAGAAGCTGGATGATAGAAGCAAAGTAATGTTACTGGTGGGGTACCACAGTACGGGTGCGTACAAGCTTTATTGTCCAGAAACTAATAAAGTTGAGTTCAGCAGAGATGTTATTGTGAAGGAATCAGAAGTTTGGAATTGGGATAAGTCTCAATCTGATTCTGATATGAGAACTTCTGAAGAAAGGTCAGAAATAAGAATTTCTGAAACTGATGGTGATTCTGACTCTGAAGGAGACTCAGAAGATGAAGGTGATTCTGATGATCAAGATTCTGGTGGTGATTCAGATTCTGGGAATATGCCAGATTCTGAAGGTGGTCAAAGTTCTGAAGGAAGTCCAACTTCTGAAGCAAGAGGTTCTGAAGGAGAAACTTCTGAGGTTAGAACTTCTGATGTTCAAGCATCCGAAGAAAGTTCTGAACGAGATCAGAGGCCACAGAGAATCAGAAACATTCCAAGAAGATTTGAAGAGTTTGACATGTTGCAAGACACTGAAGTAGATTCTGAGGGAGAAATTATTCAGTGTGCCATGTTAGTAGACTCTGAACCTGTGAGTACAGAAGAGGCTCTCAAGCAGAAGTTCTGGCTAAAGGCCATGAAAGAAGAACTTGAGGCCATAGAGAGAAACAAGACTTGGAAGCTGACAGAACTTCCAAAGGACAAGAAAGCCATCAGCGTCAGATGGGTTTTCAAGCAGAAGCTAAAGCCAGATGGATCAATTGGCAAATACAAAGCGAGGTTGGTAGCAAGAGGATTTCTACAGAAACCTGGGCTGGATTATTCTGAAGTGTTTGCACCTGTAGCGAGACATGAAACAATCAGATTGGTGATTGCAATAGCTGCTAACAGGAATTGGCCTCTGATGCATTTAGATGTGAAATCTGCAGTTCTGAACGGTCCATTAGAAGAAGAAGTTTATGTGTCACAACCTCCTGGATTTGTGAAAGAGAATCAGGAAGGGATGGTGTACAGATTACATAAAGCTTTGTATGGATTAAAGCAAGCGCCCAGAGCTTGGAATCAGAAGATCGATTCATTTTTCAAGAAGCTAGGGTTTCAGAAATGTGAGATGGAATACGGTGTTTATGTTCAGCATATTTCTGAAGGAAATATGATTCTGGTGTGTTTGTATGTTGATGACATACTGTTGACCGGAAGTTCTGAACAAGAATTAGCGAAGTTCAAGAAGGTGCTGATGAATGAGTTTGAAATGACTGATCTCGGGAAAATGACATACTTTCTAGGGATGGAGTTCAGATATTCTGAGAAAGGTATCATTTTGCATCAGCTGAAGTATGAACGAGAACTTCTGAAGAGATTTAAGCTGCAGAATTGTAAGGCTGCTATCACACCTGCAGATACAAATCAGAAATTAGATTCTGATTCTGATGGTGAGGATGTGGATGCTACAACCTTCAAACAGTTGGTTGGTTCTCTGAGGTATTTGTGTAATACCAGACCTGATATTTGCTATGCAGTTGAAATGGTTAGTAGATTCATGAGTAAACCTAAGTGGTCCCATTACCAAGCTGCTGTCAGGATTCTGAGGTATATCAAGGGAACTCTGAAGTATGGAGTGCTGTTCCCTTCTGGAAGAAAGATTGAATCAGAACTTCTGAGTTCTGGAAGGAAGATTGAATCAGAACTTCTGAGTTACTCAGATTCTGATTGGTGTGGAGACAGAGTTGATAGAAGAAGTACTTCTGGATACTTGTTCAAGTTTCTGGGAGGTCCTATTTCTTGGAGTTCTAAGAAGCAACCTGTTGTTGCGTTGTCAACCTGTGAAGCTGAATATATTGCAGGCGCTGTTACTGCATGTTAAGCTGTGTGGATTCTGAACTTGCTGGAAGATCTGAAGATCAAAGTTGACAAGCCTCTGAAGCTGATGATTGATAATAAGTCTGCAATCAATCTTGCCAGAAACCCAGTGTTGCATGGGAGAAGCAAGCATATTGAGACCAAGTATCACTATCTGAGAAGTCAAGTTCAGAATGGAGTGTTAGAAGTTCTGCACTGTAGTACCCAGAAGCAGTTGGCAGATGTTCTGACGAAGGCTATCAAGACTGATCAATTCCTTCGCTTAAGGGATGAAATTGGAGTTGTTAGTTTTGAGGAAATATAAATTAAGGGATGGTATTAGAATAATAATTTATATTTTATTTTATATTCACAAACTTAGTCATTAAGTTTGTTAGAGGGTATTTTAGTATTTTAATGTTGCTTTTGGTAACCCTAATTTTAGCTTATAAATAGGGTAGTTGTCATTCCAATCATTTGTATCTTTTTTATCCTTTTGTAGCCGTCATTCAATATAATATATTCTCTTCTTCATCTTCATTATTTTCACCTTGTACACCAACAAGATCAATAGTATTGGAACTGTGGGAGCAGTTAAAAATTGTTCAAATTGGTGGAAATCCATATCTAAGATGAAGATTTCGGAGTGGTTTCAAGAACCGTATTACTCGGTTAGGGAAGTATACAAATGACTGATGTCTCAAGATGGAAATTCTGCCAACCCCGAATGTGCTAAAGCGTGGCACAGAGCCGTTCCGTAAAAAATTTCTGGTCTAGTTTGGAGGATTCTTCAAAATAAAATAGCTACTAGAGATAATTTAGCAAGGAGAGGGGCGATTGGGTTAGGAACTAGTGGTTGCATAGGGGGCTATAGTACAGAAGAATCAGTTCAACATTTATTCTTTGAGTGTCCGTTGTCAACTGACGTGTGGTATAGTATCTGTCGGTGGTTGAATATTACTTCAGTGCTTCATTCAGACTATTATGCTCATTTGAATCAATTTGAAGGTCTGTTAAATGGAGATAAAAGAATTGGTTCAAATCTAAAAGTGATCTGAATAGCGTGCATATGGATCATTTGGAAACCGCGTAACGAAAAATTGTTCCAGAATAAGCCAATAGTTACTGAAAGAATGGCAGAAAAGGTAAAAATGATCGCTTGGAATTGGTTGAAGGTGATAGGAAAAGATTTAAATTTGAATTCAACAGTTTGGTGGTCAAATCCTAGAGCGTCCATAGGCCTGATCGAAGATTAATCCGAATGCTTTATTTAGGCTATTAGTAGATGATTTTATCAGGAGTTGGGTGATCTCTCAGTTTTGTGTTTCAGCTGATTTGGTTTGGAGCTTAAAATTGTGTAGTGCAGGTTGACTCTTCTGTTATGTGTTTTCCAATTTCAAGTGTGGTGATAGTTCCTAGCAGTAGCATCTTAGTTGGGATGGCTTACCTTATTGGAGATAGTCAATGCAACAGTAATGTTAGTGGACCTGTTGGATTGACTCTTGTTGGGTATAACCTTTGGTTGTGCCGGTATGGTTTTTTGGGCGTGTTTGCATTGGTTTTTCGCAGGTGTTGGTGGAATTGGAGGAAGGATTATAGCCGGCTTGCTCGTAGGAGCTCCTGAGTTCAATTATGTTGGCGGGGTTGTCGTGTCTATTGCGGTAGCTATTGGTTTTTTGCTCAGCGGCGTGGGTGCAGTTTCCGGAATTTAGTCCTGTTTTGTAGGAGGAGTTTTCTTTTTCTGGTGCAACTTTAGGCTTGGTTTCCCCTGTAGAGTGGTTTTTCGTTTTGCCTTGCTGATGTATAAAAATAGGGCTGACTGGTCAGTGGTGTATTACAGGTTTGGTTTTGCATCTGTAGGTGTTTTAAGTTTTGTGAGTGTAGTTTTGATAGTGAGCTAGCTGTCATGGAGTGTCATTTTCTCTGTATTCAGAAGTTTGATTATAGCTTTTGGCTTTTGGCTTTTGGATTCTAAGTATCAGTCTGTAGTTTGTCTTGGCTGTGGTGTTTTTGGAGTACCATATTTGTACCTCTGGTCTACTGTTAGCACTAGTTGTGTTGTGATTTAATTTATTTGCTTTTGGTTTCTTCAAAAAAAATTCAAAAAGGACGGTTGTACTTGGCCCGTTGATTTTTATTATTTCTAGAAAAAACAAAAAAAAAAAATTGTTGCAATTATGTTTTAAAAACAAAATCGTTGCAACTTGTAACCACGTAATAATGAAATAATTAATTTCTTTTAACAGGATAATGAAATTAGAAAAAAAAAAAAAAAACAGGAACATGACCGAACAAACCAAACGTGTGTATATCCGTAACACAACCGACATTTCCTCATTTCTGTTTAACCCCAAATTTTATGCTAACCACAAAACAAAACACAACACAACCCTTCTCACTCGCTCTTTGAAAAAGTCAAATCATTTCACAAACACAACAACACAAACTCATTATCTCCAAACTTAGCTCCCGATTTCATCTGAATCTCCCTAATTCTTCAACCTCTTAACTTTATTTCATTATTACTTAATTTAATCCATTTTTTCTCTTAACCTTTTTCTTCGATCCTTCAATGGATTCTGAGTTCTGGACCTCCCGTCTCGCCGCCGCGAAACGCCACTATACGTTTCAGCATAACCATCCAACTTCTCATTTAGGTTTGTATATTCATGTTGGTGATTTTCGTTTTCATTATTTTTTGTTGAGAAGATTTATCTGAATCTGATTTTTGTATTTTCTGTGTGTGTTGGATCGGTTAGGAATAGATGATTTTGATGTTGAAGAAGAGGTGAGACCGGATTTTCCTTGTCCCTATTGTTATGAAGAGTTTGATATAGGGTCTTTGTGTTCTCATCTTGAAGATGAACATTCATGTGAATCAAGAGTTACGGTATGAGCTTGTTCTTATCTCTTACATAGTTTTATTTTCTATGTTTTTGTAGTTTAGATCTATATAGATTATGCTGTTTTTCATTTTCCAATTTTCAATATGTTTGGTGTGGAGTTATTTAGATCCTGTTGGTAGCTTTGTAGGCAAAGTTGTTGGAAGCTTAATATTAGCTTCTTCATATGATTGAAAATAAGAAGGTTTGGTATGTTTTTGATAGTTGTTGAGATGAAACTAATGAAGAATTGAATCTTCTTTGTTAAATTTTGTGGAGAAGGAAATTGAATGTGTCAAGGAGGACTTATATGGTCTAGTTGTGATTGTAGATTTGTAGGTTGGTATTCAATCATATAGTGACTAGACAATCAAATTTCAACTCATGGATAGAAAAAATTGAAGGGCTTAAAATCAAACAGGCTACGTAATGATCTTGTTTGTTCCACCGTAGATATTCATCGAACATATAGATCCAGTGAGAACTGTTTCTCTCTGTTCATTTCTGTTTGAATATTCTTATGTATTGTATATCTGTGTTTTGTGTTTCAGATATACAATATATATTTTGGTTTTTTGGTTCCGTAATACAAAAGAATACAAAACAATGTAGAAATAAAAAGGGACGTAAACCGTTGAATTCACATTGGATGACTGAAATGGAAGAGGGCTTTAAGGGTTTTATGTGACACAAAGGTACCGCTCAAATCGAAGGGAACATTTTATCGGACTGCGGTAAGACCTCTTATCTTGTTGTACAAAAGAGAATGTTGGGCAGTTAAGAATCAACACGAGAACAAAGTAAGTGTAGCAGAGATGATGAGTTTGCTTTGGATGTGTGGTATGACTAGACATGATAAGTTTGAAATATTGTTTAGAGAGAGTGTCAGGGTAGCACATATGGTGGAAAATATACTTGGGCGGTTTGGGCATAAAAAGATAAGACCTGTAGATTTTGTGGTAAGGAAGGTAGATCAAATGGAGAGAAGTCAAACAACTAAAGGTAGAGGATGATCTAGAAAAACTACATGAGAAGTTGTTAAGAAAAATCTCGAGATTAATGATTTGGATAGAAACATTGTCTAGGATAGAGCATTATGGTGAAAGTTGATCCATGTAGCCGACTCCATTGGAATAAGGCTTTGTGATTGTATACTCCTAACAATCATTTTTTGAGATGGGAAATTATTCTAAATCATTTCATAGGAAAGTGGCATGTAAGCTGTCCTCACGAATCGTCTAGTAATTGATATGAACTATGTGCTCGATTGGGGTACAGTTGATTTTGCATAAGATGTATACGCGTATCATGTATGTTCGCTGCATTTGAACACTCTGTATGAAAATACTTTATTAAGATAAACTCATAAGCTTCAATTTAGTGATTAACGTTCTCTTTGTTGTAATTATTTCCATGCATCCCAGGGATTTGAAATGACACTGAATAAAGCTATAGCTCTTGTGCTTTTGATACATAATTTATCATGAGATAAATAATTTCCTCTCAAGATGAATATTACATGATCCAATATCTCTGACTCATTTGACCTTTGTTTCATCTAACATACAGATTTGTCCTGTATGTTCGGTTAAAGTTGCCCGCGACATGTTGAGCCACTTAACTCTGCAACACGGACACCTGTTTAAGATATCCTTTATATTATTGTTGTTATGATTGAATATATTAGCTTTCTAAATTAATGAATTGTTTCTCAAGTGCGAAATGAAAAACTTTAATTGCTTCCCTTAACTGAAGATTACATACAGAGAAGGCGCAGGTTAAGAAGAGTTGCTATTCCGAACAGTCAGTCATTGTCTCTCTTAGGTCGAGATCTCCGGGAAGCTCATTTACAGGTGCTTCTCAATGGCGGAGGCGGATACCGGTCGCACAGTAACTCAGTATCCAATGTGCCTGCTGATCCGTTCCTGTCGTCTTTTATTTTGAATTACCCTCAATGCGAAGCTGAAGAAATCTCTAAATCTGTCGTAACAAGTGCTGAAGATTCTTCTTCTACAAAGAACACAGCATCACCTGTACAACATATTTGGAAATCAAGGTGATTTTCCTTAATCACATTTATGAATTTCAATCTATATACATGAATCATGGGTTTGATACGCGTCATGTATTCTGTTTGCAGTTTTGATCAATCGTTGAGTATCGAAGAGCGGGAGAAAAGGATTAGGCAAGCTGCCGGGAGGTCTAGTTTTGTGCAGGATTTGTTTCTGTCAACCTTGTTAGGAGACTAATAATGGAAAGCTGTAAGTTGATTAGAAATAATAATCAAAAACATAAGGTCCAACCTTAAGGATCTTGATGAAAGATGTGTCCAGTGGGATACGTTTGGTAGTTGATGTTAGCCTAATTGTGATATTGTGGCAGCAGCACTATATGCAATATATAGTGCTGAATCTGATGATAGTTACCATTTATTTATCCCACACATGTAAGCATCTTTCACTACGTTTGGTAGTTGATGTTAGCCTAATTGTGATATTGTGGCAGCAGCACTATATGCAATATATAGTGCTGAATCTGATGATAGTTACCATTTATTTATCCCACACATGTAAGCATCTTTCACTAGAGTTGTATTTTATTTTTCTTAAAAAAATGTAATGGAAAGACTTATTTTGTTATATTGACTTAAAAATAATTTTCTAGTTTATGAATTCGCGAATCCGGATATGGATTTCTGGAAGTGTCGAATTAAGGATGAATGATTGTGTCTATTATTTGGCCTGTCTTCATAATTTGTAATCGAGGAAAACTCGGGGCCAAATCTAATTAAAGCAGATTTTCTTTATAAACTCAGGACAGATTCAAGTGTTATCATGCCTAGCCACTGTTTTGTATATTGACATGCATCATGCATGTCCTTTGAATATTACGATGCATCAAGAAGTTCAGAAGAGCGTACAAATATTCTAACAATTTTTTTTTCAAGGTTTCAAATCCTATGACAAGATTTAAGATTTAATACTAGGGCCTACGTCTCCTCCTTCGTCAAGTTGAATCATGACTTTAATATTAACGGTAAGAAAATTTAGTATAAAAATAAATAGAAAACACAATTAATAAACAAATTTATTGAAAATTTTGTATTGAGTTAACTGAAAAACAAAATTAAAACACAAAAATATAATGTGAAAATTTTTAAAAATTAAATCATGGTTGTTGTAAAATATTATATAGAATAATATTATGTGAGCATTGTTAAAAATATATAATTTATATTGTTGAATTGTTGAATTAGTTGAGTTACTTGATATGCAAGTAATTAATCAGTTAAATTATTTGTCGTGTAAGTAGCTAATTAACTACATTGGATATGATGTGTTAGAGTTTTAATAGTGTTTACAACTTTAATTCTTGTATAAGTGGAGTGTGCAATGTCTCATATTCTCTTAAATGTTAATTTTTTTATTAAGTGAGACAAATTGAATAATTACTATGTTAAGAAAAGATTAAGTCTTAATCAAATCCCTTAACCCTTACTAGCTAGTAGGGAAGGACAAATTGATAAATTGTGAAGAGTGGCATTTTAGAAAATTTGAAAGTTTGGCAAGGGTAGAATGGTAATTGTCTAATTTGTATTCACTAAAAAAGACGAATAGGTTTATTATTTGTTGTCTCATTTTTTCTTATTTTATTCATTTTCTCATATTTTTTCCAAAGTTAATAAGTGAAATAAGAGAGGAAGAAGAGAAGAGAAGCAAAGAAAAGAAGAAGAAAAAGCTCAGGGAGGAAGAAGAAGTGATTGGAGCAAGAGTTGGAAAGCAATTTCTCATCTCATCTCAATTCATCATTATCTTCCTTTATAGAGGTGGGTTCTTAGATAGTTGTAGCTTTGGTGGAAATTTTGTATGAAATTGAGCTTTAGGATTTTGTGATTTCTTGCTTTCTTAGTAAAATTGGTATGTGAAACATGATTATTGCTATGTCATGTGTTGTTGATGTTGTTAATCCATGAAGTTATGTTGTGTTGATCTTGTATGGATGTTGTGTTGTTGTTGTATTGATGTTGTGTTGATGTTGTGTGAATATGTGTTGAAGCTATGTTGTTGTTGTTGCATGATGTTATGACTTGTTGATGACAAGAAGTTGTTTGTTGTGGTTAGGAATTGTGATTATGAATTTATTCACAAGAATAAAGTTGCTATGTATGCTATGTTGTTGAATTGAAATGGTTTAATGTATTATATGATGATATAATGAGTTGGATCGTTGGAGATTTATGATGATGCAACATGGTTGTACATATGTTCTTGTATGATACAAATTCATGGTATGAAATGTTTGAATATGTTGTGACATGAATGGATATGGTTTGGATGATTAGTGGATGAAGAAGACGAGTTTAAAAGTCAATTTTTGGAAAAGTTATAGAGGTTAATCAATTAACCCCCAATGTTAATTGATGAACCTGCTCAAAATATAACAGTTTTCATGACAGAGAGGAGGAAAATCGACTACCTCCATGTCATCTGATTATCCTATCAAAATTTCAAAAATATTGGTAATAGAGAGGAAGTTAATCGATTGAACTCCCATGCTAATCGATTACCTCCCATGTTTTATGACTAAACCCATTTGTTTGAAGCTTCTAAATGCCATGGATTCCCTATAACTTATACCATGATATATGTGCATTGAATGGACAATAATTGATCAAATTTTATGATAAAGAATCAGTTTTAATCTAGGATCTTAGTTAGGTTAAGATTGTAAGTAAAAATGAACTTAGGTTATAATGAACAAATTAGGTTGTGATGCTCAATTGTGAAAGGTACCTTAGTGTGTACCCATGAGCGAGTAGTCACTTGAAATTAATCGTTCCATCTACAAGAGTGCCTGAATGGATGGTGAACGATAGTCTAGATGCAACTCTAATTGGCTTTGTATGGAAATATATTATGTTAATGTGATTGATGAGAATAATCACGTAGTGATTGATGAAAATAACCACGTAGTGATTGATGAGAGTAATCACGTATTTGAGAATAACCCCTATTCGTACTTATCCCGAGTCTGATTCTTATGTAAAGTAGTGAACATAATAGATGAATCATTGAGATGGATACCATGACCCGTGTCTTGACCCATGTAAGATGTGCTTACCGGGGATAGTTTTCCAATTGATGTAGGAAGACCGTGACCAGTGTCTTGATCCATGTAAGAGGTGCTTGTCGGGAAAAATACTATGATTATTGTGGGAAGTTCGTGATACGTGTCTTGGCCTATGCGAGAGGCGTTAGACAGGAAAATACATTTCTCACTGAGCGAACATTCGTGACCCGTGTTCCATTTCCCAGATGTAGGATAGGTCGAGAAAGATGTCTGACATGACAAAGACCAGGGCCTCGTGTCCATAGTCTTAAAGGTGGGATCGGTCGGTGAAAGATACTTTTTGTTGCATTCTTGAGTAGTGATTTATTGGATTATGTGAACCTGTGTGTATATGTTTCTATACGAAGAAAATTCCCATAAATATTCTATTTTTATTTTATCGTGTGAATGTATACACGTAGGATAAAATTTAATGATTTGAGTCAGGGTATCATACAGTAACCTTTTAGAGTCGAGTGGACCCATAAAATAGAAGAACCCACTGAGATTATTATCTACTCTCGATTATATTATTGAATTTCTGATAACTTAAGGCAGGTGAGGGACAAAAGTAAAGTCACAAGAAGATGTCTAAAATATTTTGATGTTTCTCGATAGTTTCCGCTGTATATTTGTACTTATCTTAGCATTTTGTTTAGGTAATCATGTATACCATGTGTCATATCATGTACATTGAGTATTTGGACATGTATATATATATATATATATATATATATATATATATATATATATATATATATATATATATAATGTCATTAGGCACTTATGTTAAATCAACACACATTAACATTATGTATGATATTATTCTAGACGTATATTATATGTGGGTGTTATAATTAGTATCAGAGTAGGTCGATTCTCGATCCAACCTTAAATTATCATAAGTAAATCAAATCCTGCCTCATATGTGTGTATTGCCAGCATGGTTCTTAATGTCACGATATATAGAGGCATGATCAACTTAATTTTATGTGTGTGATAAGTAGGATCACGACTAAGCGACCACGAGGACTCTGAAGGTCTAGTAGTGCTTGTGCTCAGAGTGTAGGGCCAGGCCAAGAGTTCAGAAGTAAGGAGGATCGATGAATTAAGTTAATGCATCAATGACAATACAAGAAGAGTTGAAATCTTAAGGGTTTCTACCAGATAAATCCACTTGAAGTTGGAAGAAGTCAGAACCTTTAGTAGAACAAGATTGGCCCACCGGTATGGAACAAGTCTTGCAAGTAATTCCATGCTGTGAGGAAGAAAATGTAGCTTTTGTTACTCATATGCTACGAAGTTCAGTGATGAGTTGGTGTATCGACATCTCAGATCGTATGATCACCGAGATCATCTTGAAGGAATGAAATTACTTCAAGTAAGGAGAAAAAGGGAGTGAAAGAGAAAGTTTGTGAAAAATTAGACCAAGAATATGAGCCTTCGCATCGAAGGAAGAAAAAGGAATATGGACGTATGACATGGATGACTAGGGTTAGTTGGGTCCTGACGATAACTAGAGGAGATACTAGGGATTCTAGCTGGAAGGAAGCACCCTCTTGAGTTGAGGGTATATGTGGCCGAGCTAAACGACCTTAAACAAAGCACTACCCAGACATCTCTCTCTCTCTCTCTCTCTCTCTCTCTCTCTCTCTCTCTCTCTTATCCAATCATCACCAATAACCCTTCTTTAAAATACCAAAATATGATTTTAATCCTCATTACTACAAACCATTCTCTCTCCAAATCATATCATCTCATTCATTTCTCCCACTTTCTTCCATATTTTCTCAAAACCTCCATTATTTTCAAAGAAAAAGCTCTCACATTTAACCATATATCAATCCTAATCCCTAAACCACCTTCACAAAAACTTCATTATCCACCACCTCGATCATACTTTCGGGCACGAAAATTCAAAAACTCTAACTTTGAAATTTTCGATTTCAACCATCAATGGCACCCAAGATGAGAGATAAGGGCAAGCGAGTAGCACAATCATCAAGAGCTCAAAAGAAAGGAAACACTCAATCCTCCAATCCTCACAACATCATCTTTGAGGACGATTCTGAAGCTAAGCGATACTCCATTCTCATCAAGCGGAAGATCACTCCGTCAAGGTACATGTGCGAAAACACTTTTACAACCCTTGGTCTTAAAGCTGAAGTAGATAGAATGTTCCACTATATAGGCTTGCTTGATTTTATACAAAGGGAGGCTCCAACCTATGAGTGCATTACCCTTGAATTTCTAAGCACATTAGACTTTAAATTGCAAAAGAAGTGTATTGACGGAACGAGATACCACTTTGGTACACTCAACTTTTGTCTCTTTAACGAAAACCAAGAATTGAGTGTGGAAGAGTTGGGGAACATCCTCCAATTTCCCATATATGGGCCGAGATATGTCACAAAAGATTTTGACGCTAAGATCTTTTGGCATGCTTTTTCCGCGCGACCGCTTTTATACAACCGCGGGGGCGAAAGACTCCACCATCCAAAATCCATGCTTCCGGTACGTGTAAAAGGCGTTTGCTTTCACCTTGTTCGGACGAGGTGATAGCAATGGTGTGGATTCCCAAAGGGAGATTTTCTTCTTGTATTGCATGACCAATAATGGTATTCTTGTATTGCATGACCAATAATGTTCTAACTTTCTCATCTGTCAACATTGAAGAAAAATGTTTGGACAGATGTTGTGACATGCTGTACCAGAACATCAGTATAGGCTGTAGTTTTTTCTTGACAAATTTGATTTGATTTTGTGAGATTCTGTTTGGATATATCTCACTTCTTTTCGCAGGCCAAGAAGATTTAATCTGGAACATTTGATTTGTTCTCCAACTGTTCATAAGTTTCTAAAATTGGATGTTGAGACAATTTAGGAAACTTGATGGTTTGTTCCAAGATTTAAGGAGATTTTTTCTGCATAATTGATGCAGCTCTCAGCTTGTGGATCAAGCTATATTTGGGTGAAGATTTCGAAGCCCATGGACTGCTGAGGAGTATTTAAAAAGAATACTTAAACCTAATGTAGTTTATGGCTTTCACTTTTGAAAAATAAGGGGAGGTTTTGTAGTGTTAGGCTTTGAGAGTCTCTTGTGTGTAATTTTGTATGTCGCCCTTGTATCTTTTGATACATTGAGGTAGACTGATTTTTTTATTGTTAATTGTCCACTCTAAAGCTTTTAAGCAAGAATGTATTATTCTTGGTTGAAGCTTTTAAGCAAAGTCAAGTATTGTCTTGGAAGTGTGCTACTTCTATTGTTGGCTGTTATTGGATTGTCACTGGGATTGTGACTGATTAGGAAGTGAGAGGGGGATCTCATATCTATAGGGTTTCTAGGTAGAAGTTGCACAAGGTAGTGATTAGGTGAGAAGTTGTAAACGGGGGAGTTTAGCTTTGAACTAATGCTATCATAGTGAATTTCCTTCCTGGCTTGGATGCCCCCAGATGTAGGTGATGTTGCACCGAACTGGGTTACCAATTGACTGTGTTATTTGTATTTCTGCATTTTTTAGTCTAGTTATTTGTTCTATCAGACAAAAGATGTTGCAACATCTGTCTTGACATTATGTTCTGATGTGAGGACGTCAGTATTAACATGCGTTAGAGTGCCAAAAATTCAATTAGCATCAGAGCTAGCACCCTAGTCAGTTTTCTAGGTGAGCTTCAGGGAGATTTTTTTTCTTCTGGTACTGTAGGTTTATTGAAAAGGACAACAGCTATTGGAAATCTGTCACCAAAGAATGTGCTTGGATTGTTCCTTATGAGGAGGAGTATGAGTGACTCTTGTTGTTATAAAAGATTTGAATTCCATATCCAATGGAGTTGAGTAGCATGTGTTCAGTTTGATAAACACATGTGTAGTGACCAAAGATCCTGGGATCCTCTCAAGACCTTTCATGAAGGCACATCGGCTCAACATTTTCAGAGGTCTCTACCCAAGAGTCTTGTCATGAATGTGACTGCTGTCAAAGAAGAAGATCAAGACACCATCAGCACAGGTGGACCTCTTAGGTCACTATATTGTTGACCTGTCTTTTAGAATGACTACTCTGATTTGAAGAACAAGAGCATGTTTTTTTTTGTCTCATACCCTATAGGAGTTTGTTACCCGGCATATAATGAAGAGTCAATTCAACTCGGTTCTGAGGATAGTGGATGGATGGACAAGGTCAAATGTCAAGAACATTCATCATGACATCTCCCAGATTCTGTTGCTCAAGGATAAGCTGGACCTGGTGTAAAAGTAGAGCATCTCAATGTCATGAACTTGAAGGGTTCTATCTGTTGAGTCCCTGCTTCTGAGGTTAGCATTAATTTTGGTAAAACTAACTTAGCAGAAAGATGTTGGACAAGATATCCCAACATGTTGAACTAACTGTAGGTTAAGATGTTAGACAAGATGTCCTATCAGGAGGATTCAACATCTTTGTCTGTTACAGTTTTGAACTAACTGTCTTTGATAACAGGTGTGATTAGAATATGACTAGGATTCCAGGTGGCACCTGAGATTGTGGAATCAGGGATTCTGATTCTAATTGTTTTTGCCGTTTCCTTGTGAAGGAGACATTTTTGGTAACTTGGGATTGAAGAAAGAATTAGGTCGCTAATTCTGAGGAAGATATCTGCTGCGTTTTTGAAGCCCAACTCCAGCCGTGGTTTGCAATATAAATAGGTTAGAGTTAACCTAGTTTGCAGGTTGATTATTGCAGCTGTTTTAGAAGTACTAGGGTTTGTACTTGTGAGCCTCTCGTGTATTGTGTGAATACTTGAGAAGGACGTTTTTATTGAGTTGTAATATTTTCAGTCACTGCTATGATTGGAAGGGAATTGAGAAGGGTCTCATACCTAGGAGTGTCTTAGGTAGAAATTTAGGAAGGGTAGTTTCTAGGTACTAAGTTATAAACGTTCGAGTTTAGCTTAGAACCAATTCTACTTAGTGATTTCATTCCTGGCTTGGTAGCCCCCAGACTTAGGTGTAGTTGTTCAGCGAACTGGGTTAAAAATATCTGGTGTTATTTACTTTCTGCTGTTTACGTTTGTTCTTCCTTAGATCCTTGTGAGAAGCAGAGATCAAGTGTCACGACATCCTGTCTGACATCTTCGTGATCTGCTTAACCAGAATTTCACTATCATCTTATTATAGAAGATTGTGTTATCTATCTCAAGAAGCAACCTAAAGAGCTTTCTATTTCATAAGTGAATTAAGCTTGAAGATGAATCTGTCTATTTGGAAGGTGGCTGCATGTGGGTAGTTCAAATTTTTTGTTTTGTTTCTGATGTGTTGGAGATGTGCTTCAAGTTGGGATGATGAATAAAAGCCTTAAAGGGATATGGTGCTCAAGACTATATCAAGCAAGTTAGATCTCAAGGATAGAGGAATTTGTTTCCATCAAGAGGTAAGCTGAGTCAATGATGTCTTCGTCATGTCTCGACATCGTGCTGAACATCAGAATATTCATGCTAAAGGAAGGAACTTGCTTTGAAAGTGTCTCTCTTCTAGGGTTAAGTTAGTCTTATTAGGTACTTTTGTTTCAACTTGAAGGGTTGTCTCAAAGGATCAACTCAGCCTATAGCTAACCAATCAGTGGTTAGAGCTCTAGGAAGGTATAAATTGTCTTATCTCTCATACCGTTTTGGAGTTGCAATTGAGCAAGATTGGTATTCTGGGTATGGGTGTTCCAGACTCATGATTGGAGTAAAGGTGGTTCTGGCAGACTCTAAGTATCTCTCTCCAAATTTGTTCCTGTAATGATGGAGCCAAAAAGGTGAATTTAAAAGGGTTTGTGAACTGGATTTTCTAGTTCTGATGTTGGTTCCCATGGTATAGGGCTGTTGAGTAGTGAGATAAACACAACTCAATTGTATGATCAAGGTCTTAAGGTAATTTTCACTAAGGGATAACAGTTGGTCTTTAATGAGTTGTATGAAGTGCTGATGAGGAAGTTGAGTCTAGAGACAATTGCTATTTGCGCTTATCCCAAGGAACTGCTGCTCTTGCTTAACAACCAAGGAAGATGAAGTCTCAAAATAATGCATCATCATACTTTTGTAGGTGTTATAGACCTTCCTCTCATAGCTCTTATGAGGCTTGTGCTAGGTAGAGGCTGATGATTGTGATATGCCCAGTCAGCACCCTGGTAATGTGGACAACTCAGATGGTGTTTGTTGAGGGAACCTCTTCTTGTTTGCATAAGAGCTTATGCTGGTATTGTGTTATCAGACATGTTATCTTGACATCGTGCTTCTGTGTAGAAGCTCTTTTGGTTCTTGCTATGTGTGAGAGCTCATTTCTCTATGTGATGCTTTCCTTGAGTATCTCTGATCCGTCTTTGTAGTTTGTTGCTTTACTGTTGCGTTTAAATGTTGATTCTCAAGTAGTTCATGCAAGTGGATGTGCCTGGGCTGCTAGGATGACAACAGAATCTATGAATGTTGTCAAGAACCAAGGTTTATGGTTCAAGGGATTAATGTCCAAGCAAATGTTGGAACATCATTGCAGCAGATTAACTCTCTAGAAAATGAAGCAGATTTTTCATGGGAGCTATTCATATGGAGTTTGTGTTCACCAATGGATTTAGAGATGAAATATCTAATCCCGGTGTGTTTTGGAGTAGAGTTTTTGGCTAAGTTTAGTGGTGATAATGGCTTTGACAATGCTGAAAGGAAGGATCTGCTGTGTAGTGCAGGATGGCACACTTGATGTTGTGGAAAACCATGGTTTCTCAGGGTTTTCTATTGTGATGCTATGGTGTGAAGTGTGGAAATGATCTCTTCATCTTTATGTGATCCTTGGTGGTTTTGGGATGCTATGCTCTGGCATCATTCTAGATGTTGTTTCTTAAGAGAAATTGTATTTCTTCTAATGTGGTTTGTGTGCATGATGTCAAACCAAATGTGCATGACATCTTTTCTGCCTATAGTGCTTTGGAGAACTCTGGTTTCTCTTAAACGTGTTTGAGGTTTATTTTTCTGCTGTGCATGTTCCTTTGGGACAGTTCATGATAGCATCAGTATGTCCGTAGAACAATGATGTTGTTGTCTGGGAGAATTTATTTTTCTCTGCAGTAGATTATGGTCTTCAGGAGGAGTGGTTGTTCTGATTGATCTGTGATGTTAGACTAGATGTCGTGACATTATGTTTAGTTGTTCAGCTGCACTTTGCTAAATTCTTAAGCTGTGTAATTCAGAGGGAGACTGTTTTTGTTACCACTGTGTGGTGTTCTTATGTGGATCTTATTCTATTTCTAGCATGTGTGCCTCTAGTTGTTAAGGATGTTTCTTCTAGAGAAATAATTTGGTCTTTATGGATCAGTAAGAATACTTTTTTTGGTCTAAGTATATTGCTGAGGAAGTTGTTGCTCCAAATTGAGTTGGATGCTAAAAAATTTCAATGTCAAACGCGATGTCATGACATTATACTGTCACAAGCTGGTCACAATCAGGATTTTCAAGGATTCTCACTCTGCACAACTGGACAAGATCATTATCCTGTCAGGGGCGTTTTGGGAATTGGTTTTAATGAAGAGTTATAGCAACTATAGTTTCGGAGGTTTGAAACACGTTTTTTTGTGCACGTGTTTCTCAAGAAAAGCAGTTTTTTAATGACATGGAAAATGTCATTTCAAATGTTGCAGTCAAACCTTGAAAAGAGAAAAAAAGAGAATGCCTCTGTTACCTAGGATACTTTTACTTCGTTCCACAATGTTATCCTTGACTGTTCAGGCGTTATAAGCTAGGTTGTTATTCATTGTTTCAAACATCACACAGTTTCAGTCGTGTACCCAGCTGGGTTTTAACATGAGTCAAAATTCTAAAAATACTGATGCTACAAAGGCTTGTGTGCTGGATGTCAAGAATGATAAGAGTGCAGATTCAAAGAAGGTTGAGTTCAAAGTTGGGACATCTGCTGGCTCATCTACTGGAGCATCTAGGACAAGAAAGGCATCTGTAACATCAATGAGGTCCTTCAAGAAGAATCATGCTCAAATTCATGGCTCTAATGAGGACGGTGATGAAGATTGGGTTAATTTCATTAACTCAAGAGGTTGGAGCGGATTGCCAGCTCCATAGTTGAAGTTTTCTTTTGATTTTTTGTTTTTTTTTTTTGATGTTTGGGTTGTAATAATCCATGACAATATTTGTTTCCTTCTATTGCTTTGTTATTTTGCTTCCATTAGAACTGTTTGTAGCCTTTTCTATTGTGTGATTCCATCTTTTTGGTTGTTTACATTTACTCTACTTTTCTTTTTTTCAATTTTTAGCTAAAATAATGGAGTAAAGTGTTAGTATGTGAATTGTTTCTGATGATGGATCAGATGACATGACATCATGTCATGTTTTAGTGAAATTTGTGGTTGCTTGCTGTATGAAACTATTTAGGGGGAGCATGATAGTCTGTCATGCTTATGCTGCTGCCACTAAGGTGATGTATGTGCGCAATGATGTGCAACCACATGTCCTGACATGGTGTGGTTTGTGAGGGAAAGGTGCTTAGTCCTTATTTTAATGATGTCAAAACTTGTATTAGCGCGTACTTTGTACTTTGGACGATATCATCGCGTCTTAGCTTGCATTCATGCTTTACAATGCACAAAATATTCTAAGGTCATGTGTCTATACATATAGGAGCATCTCATATATGTTATGTGTGCACTAGATCATTTTAGGAAACTTACGTCTACACAAATATGGCTTAGGTGGACCAAAATGTGAGTTGAGAACTCGTTTTTGTCTTTTTAGGGTGCTTGCGTTGACTCACAGTCATGCTCCGATCGACGCATGAATGTTGATTTGCACTCATTTGCTCTCGGGTCTGCTCACGTCGACCCTTAGGTCAACTCATACTGGAAGCATTTAAATCTGGTGTTTTTAAGTAAGCTTGCGTCGACGCATGGCCCTGTTCCGGTCGACGAATATCTTAATTTTTTGTGTAGTTTTGCATTCGGGTGTGCTCAAGTCGACCCACCTATTGCTTTGGTCGACCGTTCGCTGCTTTGTGCCTATTTTTCTGATCTGTTATGTTTTAAAATGCTGTTATGTTAGTTAGTGGGTCTAGGCATCATATATATTCATTTTGTCTCTTCATTTTCACATAGAACAAGAAAAGTGAAAGATATACACTGAATTTTTCTCATCATCGTCACTCTCATTTTTTGCATTTTCTCAACAATTACACATAACAATTTTTGTTGATCTTTTGCATCTTCGAGGTGATAACGTCCAAACCTAGGATTGTGTATCTAGTTTGGGTTGAGAATTTGGTGGGTTTTTCTTGAATAAAACCGTTAGGGTTTTTTCCTTCAAGATCTTAAGAATTTGGGGGTTTTTGCACAGATCTTTGCTTCACAATTCAGCCGAGCGAAGGAATTGAAGAATGGTGGGTTCGTTAAATCAAATAGTTGTAAACGGAGGGTTGTGTATAAATATTTAGGTTCGAACATTGTGTTATTACAATCAGTCAAGCGAAAGGTTTGAAGACCGGTGGGTTTGTTCAGACAAGTAGCGGGAACCGAAGGTTTGTTCAACACGTTCGAGGCACCTGATTCGACTTGAATCAAGGGGAGAGAAGGCATATTATCAACTTCAACCATTAGACTTAAGTATGTGGTGACTATTGCTTCTCTTGTATAAACTTTTGCAACTAGATAATACATATCTCTTGTACCCGAAGCGAGGACGAAAGGGAAACTGCCTAAAAAAATCTGGTGTTGTTCTCTCTTTCTCTATCTCTTTATTTTGAATTGTTCACGTTTGTGTAATATCAATTAAATGATAAATTTCTGTTGTCGTGTAGTGCTCAAAATCTGCTTTGAAAACTCATTACAATCACTTGGATTGTAGTTGTGGAAAATTATGCACTAACATTACATAGGAAATAATACTTGGGGTGTTTTGCACACCAGGTGTTCGACGAATTGATCGCACATAAACTGTTTGTAATATTGTCAAATTTAAGTTTACATTTCACAAGTCATTGGAAATTGGATAAACTAAAGTGACATTACTTGTACTGATTAATTCTCAAACTATTGATTCTGTTTCTCATTGAATTTGTTATTCCATTTGGCTTGTCGCATGTCCGATCTTTTTGATAACGGTTCGTTTAGGCGATTTGGTTCCTCGGCCGCTTCCGCACATTTTTAAAACCAAAATTTTTAAGCGCCGACTCTATTTCAAAATTAGTGATCTATTCAACCCCCTTCTAGATCATTGTCATTGTCTAACAAGTGGTAACAGAGTCTGGTTCATTTAGTGCTTCACATATAACTTTTTAGAAAATGGCTAACGAACCAAAAAGGGGGTACAATAGAGCACCGGTATTTAACGGTGAGAACTATAGTTATTAGAAAGATTGTATGTGCGTGCATATCAATTTTATTGATAGAAAGGTATGGAACATTATACAAAACGAGCCTATGGAAATTAGCATGACCAATGCGGATAACGTTGTTGTGCCTAAGCCGGAAGCACAATGGAACAAAGAAGATGAGAAAAAGTATAACTACGATTGGAAATCTAGAAATATTCTAATCTCCTCTTTAGGAGTTGATGAGTATTATAGAGTTTCACATTGTATTACTGCTAAAGCTATGTGGGACGCATTGCAAGTTGCCCATGAGGGAACTAATGACGTCAAACTAGCTCGAATCAACACTTTGACACAAGAGTTTGATCTATTTCACATGAAGCAAGGTGAAACCATTGACGACATGCAAAAGAGATTTACTCATTTCATTAATCTACTAAACTCACTTGGTAGACCAGTTTCCAATGACGTCGCTACTAATAAAATTTTGAGTGTTTTACTAGGGAGTGGCAACCAAAGGTCACAACCATAAAGGAAGCCAATGACCTCATGACTTTGGGCATCACAACTTTATTTGGCAAGCTTGAGGAACATGAGTAAGTGCTTATTAGCCTTGACCAATTTGAGAAAAAGGAAAAGAAAGAGAAGACCAAAGATGCGGAAAAGAAGTCACTAGCTCTAAAGGCTTCTAGCTCAAAGTCCTCCGTAAAAGAGCTAAGTGATAGTGAATGATGACAATGATGAAGATACGAATGAGGATATGGGACTGTTTGTGAGGCGATACAACCGATATATAAAGAAAAATGACATTCAACATTCGAAAAAGAATCTCGTCAACTTTAGAAGACAAACAAGGTCTTCCAAGAGTATTTGGTTAAATTGAGGTTGTGAAACTTGTCATATTTGGCAAAAAGAGGTGAGAACTCTTAAAGCCAAACTTGACAAGGCTTTGGAACCTAAGGTAACTTTTGCTATTGATATATCACATTTTAAGAAAAGCATGAATAATCCCTACCAAAAGTACACTTATGTGATTAGAAATCAAGTTAACAAAAGTGACATCAATGTTAATCTTACTTGCTTGTATTGTTGCAAGAGGGATCATACCATTGCCAAATATCGCTTTAGGAGGTTTTTAGTTCCTAAAGGCGTTTACCAATGGTTTCCTAAATGCAACCAAAGATTCACTCACAACCAAGGACCCAATAAAAATTGGGTACCTATTTCCCTTGTTTGATTGTGTAGGTACAATGTCTTGAGTCTACGGAGAGAAGATGGGTTCTCGATAGTGGATGCTCAAGACACATGACGAGAGAAATTTTCCTATTCATTGACTTTATGGCAAAGAAGAAGGGATTTGTGACCTACAAAGACAACAATAAAGGGGCAATACTCGACAAAGGTAGTGTAGGTAATCCCTCTTCTACTACTACCTCAGACGTGCTATTAGTTGAGGGTCTTAAACACAACCTAATTAGCATTAGTCAATTATGTGACAAGGGTTATAAAGTCTCATTTTCAAAAGATTGCTGCATAAGTGAAAATAATGATAAGAAGGAGGATGTGTTTAAAAGCCTGAGGGTTAACAACGTCTATATGCTTGACTTGAGTGAGGTATCGCTGAGTAGCGACAAATGTCTTATCACCATGAGTGAAGATTCATGGTTATGGCATAGGTGTTTGGTGCATGTCAATTCAATATGGTAAATAAGGTAGTCTCTAAGGATCTAGTAGTCGGCTTACCCAAAATCAAGTTTTCAAAGGATCACTTATGTGATGCGTGCCAAATGGGGAAGCAAACAAGGATCTCGTTTAAGTCTAAAAATATTGTTTCAACCACAAGACCCCTTGAACTCCTCCATATGGACCTCTTTGGACCATCTAGGATTAAAAGCTTAGGTGGTAACTACTACGGTTTTGTGATTGTCGACGACTACTCTAGGTTTTGCTGGACTATTTTCTTAGCAAGTAAGAGCGATACTTTTTCTGATTTTGAGAAGTTTTTCAAGCTCTCTCAAAACAAATTGAACACAAACATTGTAACAATCCGAAGTGATTATGGAGGTGAATTTGAAAATCATATCTTTGAAGAATTTTGTGATAGGAATGGAATTGATCATAATTTTTCCGCACCACGTACTCCTCAACAAAATGGGGTTATGGAACATAAAAATCGAATTTTGGAAGAACTGGGAAGAACTATGATCAATGAGAGTGGCCTTCCTAAATACTTTTGGGTCGATGCCATTAGTACGACTTGTTATGTTTTGAATAGGGTGTTCATCCGTCCTATTCTAAACAAAACTCCGTATGAGCTTTTGAAAGGGAGGAAGCCCAACGTATCACACCTTCACGTTTTTGGCTGTAAATGTTTTATGTTGAATAATGGTAAGGAGAACCTTGGCAAGTTTGATTCTAAGGCCGATGAAGGTATCTTTCTTGGATACTCACAAACTAGTAAGGCATATAGGATATATAATAAAAGGTTACTTACTGTTGAAGAATCCGTACATGTTACTTTTGATGAATCTTATCCGAAAGATGTTGGAAAAGGTATTTCTTTTCATGGTGCAGGTGTATCTTCAGAAGACATACTCAAGGACACTGAAAAAGGGACTGATCAACCTGAATTGGTCAAAGTTGAGGAGGAAAAAGATCACCATCCTGAAGAGATTTAGGAGGATCATCCGATTAATAACGATGACCTTCCTCCAGCTTAGAAATCTTCTAAAGACCATCCCATCGACAACATACTCGGAGACATTTAAAAGGGAGTAACTACGAGATCCAAGATAAGTAACTTTTGTTATCACTTTGCTTTCGTCTCTCAGATTGAGCCTAAAAACTTTAAAGAGGCTTTACTCGATGAACATTGGTTTTTATTAATGCAAGAGGAATTAAATCAATTTAAAAGGAATGAGGTTTGTGACACTGTCCTTCCTCCGCGAGGCCATCGAGTAATTGGCACCAGATGGGTGTTTAGAAACAAGCTTGACGAAAATGGAGTCATAACAAGGAACAAAGCGCGCTTAGTGGCACAAGGGTATAACCAAGAGGAGGGCATAGACTATGAGGAAACTTATGCTCCTATTGCCCGACTCGAGGCTATACATCTTTTGCTTGCTTACGCGTGTGCGAAAAATTTCAAATTATTTCAAATGGATGTAAAAAGTGCTTTTCTAAACGGATACATTAATGAAGAGGTCTATGTAGCTCAATCTTCTGGTTTTGAATCTCATGAGTATCCTAATCATGTTTATAATCTTAAACGCACTTTGTACGGTCTCAAGCAAGCCCCTAGGGCTTGGTATGAGCGTCTTAGAAATTTTTTACTATACCAAGGATACTCAAGAGGGAAGGTTGATACAACTCTCTTCATTAAACGTCAAGACAAATACTCCACTTTAATACAAGTATATGTAGATGCTATAATATTTGGCTCTACTAACATGAATATGGTCAAGGAGTTCTCTAAGTTGATGCAGGGTGAGTTTGAGATGAGCATGATGGGGGAGCTAAACTACTTCCTCGGATTTCAAATCAGGCAACTCGAAGAAGAAACGTTCGTGAGCCAGACGAAGTATTGCTATGAGCTACTCAAGCGCTTCGACATGGCTAACTCTAAAGCAATTGACACTCCAATGCCTACATGTGTAAACTTGAATCGAGATGAGAATGGCAAGGATGTGGATGTAAAGAACTATAGAGGTATGATAGGTTCTCTCCTCTATCTTACCGCATCTCGACTGGATATCATGTTTAGTATATGTATGTGTGCTAGGTATCAATCATGTCCCAATGAATCACATTTAAAATCCGTCAAACGCATACTTAGATACTTATGTGGTACTCCAAAGTATGGGCTTAGGTATTCCAAGGGAAGTGATTGCTCTTTGGTTGGCTATTCTGATTCCGACTTTGCCGGTGGCAACTCGGATAGGAAAAGCACTAGTGGCACTTGTCATTTCTTCTTAAATTCCTTAGTGAGTTGGCATAGAAAAAATCAAGTTTTTGTTGTTTTGTCAACAGCCGAGGCGGAATACGCTGCTGCCGATAGTTGTTGTTCCCAAGTCTTGTGGCTCAAGCAATAATTAGTTGACTTCAATGTTAAACTTGAACGTATTCCCATTTTGTGTGATAATACAAGCACCATTACCTTAACCAAAAACCTTGTACTACATTCACGTACCAAACATATTGAAATTCGCCATCGACCATTCCCTTAGGGATCATGTAGAGAAGGATGATGTTGTGTTTGAGCATGTTGATACCAAGAATCAACTTGCTGATATTTTCACAAAACCACTCGCGACAGAGCCTTTCTTTAACATTCGTAGGGAACTTGGTGTTCTCGATATCTTGGATCGTGTTTAAAATTGAATGATTGCATGCTCTATATCTATGCTTGTCTGTACTTTGATTAACTATACTGAGAAGATCAAGCTATGTGATGGCATCTATCATCCATCTTCATTGGAGGTAATATTGTTCCTCTCTATTTGACTTATCTTGATCATACATACATATATAAGAAATTATACTATGATGTGTGTTATCTTGATGTTTATTCTCTTGTTTGGACCAATTTTAATCCATTTTTATGTTTGAAATATGTGTGGGCTTTCTATTTATTCTAAATGATGCATACATAACTTGAATTTTGCATTTTTCTATGTTTGCACTGCATGCGTCGACCAAAACAGGGCATAGGTCGACTCATGCCTATGTTATTACAACATATTTTGATTCGGGTCAGCACAGGTCGATCCATGAGTCGACTAATACTGTTATAATTCAAATTTGTGAATTTTTTAACTGCATGCATCGACGTATCCTAGGTTTAGGTCGACGCATCGCTGCGAAATGCAGAATTTCTTCTTGGAAATTGAAGCGTTTCACTTTTTCTTGGAAAATTTGACTCATTCAATGCACTGTCTCTTTTCAAAATTTCAATATTATAATCATTTGCATCTCTTCCTCTTACTTCTCCTCTCCTACTCTCTAAAACTCTCTATAAACCCTCAAAACCCATTTTCAAAACTTCATCAAAACAAAAACTTTAAGTTTTCATAAGCTTTCAAGTGGGTTTCTAATGATCAATCTATACTTGGGTACTGTTCATCCCTCACAAAATCAGAGTTTCCATGGCTTCTACAAGAGCAACAGGAAAAAGAACCACTAGAGCTTCAACCTCTCACAGGCAGGGACTTCACAACCTCGGTCAAACATTCTGGTAAACACTCTTTCCTTACTCTCTGATGAACTGGCTGCAACCTATAGGGAGAATTTTAGTAAAAGATCAGTTGTCAAGCAATTTGTGTATTATCCGAAAAGGGCTGAACACATGCATATTCGAGAAATTGTTGAACTGCTTGATTTTCAAAAGTCTAATCAGTTTTTAGAATGTGATACAAAATATAATGAAGATTTGGTCAGGTTATTCTATACGGGTATACATGGAAAGTTTGATGGTTATGATTATTGTAACACCCTAAAACCCCCGCGTTAAATTATAATAATTATCAGAGTAAATTTAAAACATAAACATTAAGGATGTTACATTCACCGTAAACCTGCTCATACATTATGATATGTAACACATGTCACCTATTAAAAATTACTAACAATAATAATAATAATAAAACATGTCTGAAAATTCAACTCTTATTGCAGCGAACATCAACAACTAGACAGTTTAATGATTCAAAGCATAATTGTGCTTTAAAGTAATTGTAAGAAACATCATATGAAAAGATATCCAAACAATATCCAACAAACATAAATGACATAAAAACGTTCCATTCCTCGATGCTACATATCAGAGAAGACGCCGACTCTAAAATCATAAAGTGAAGGAGTTCATCTTCACTAACCGTAACTCCGCACTATTCTTGATTATCTGCACGTTAACCACATGGAGGTAACATTCAAACAGAAGGGGTGAGATTCTTAAATCAACAAAAGAAATGCATAATATAAATATAAAAGCATATATCATTATACAATTCACCCTATCATCACAACATCAACACACTTACAACTTCCCACACAAGCAGACAATCATATAATCCACAACACAACGCAATGTAATGCAATGTAATGGGACTCACAACTTAACTCAATGCATGTGGTACTAATTCGATCCCTTTTTCATGATCATAATTCCCGTCAGAATTTCCATATAAGTCGCTTACACCCCACATGGGCACATGACATCCATGATCGCTCACACCCCACATGGGCACACGAACACTCGTAATCTCTCACACCCCACATGGTCACACGATTACCTCAATAACAACAACAACACGATTCCATTTCAAGGAATCCAGATAAGGCGTTCACACCCCACATGGGCACACGACTTATCATACAGCTTATGCAAATATGCTATGCATCAACGACAGCATACAACGACGACCAATGTATATGACTATCATACAACCAGTACATCACACCACAACTGTCCAAAATGCAACATATACCTGCCAAAACATGCAACAATTGCAATCCACAGCTACAACATACATTCGTACAACCGAACTCAACATTTCAATGTTCAACACATCACAGCGTACACGGAAACACAATTAACGCGTCGAATTGTTGGAATACTGGTATTGAAAATAATTTTAACAGCAAGTACACGAAACCAGCTTTCCAACGATTTGAACGACGACTGAAACGGACCTACAGATCAAAAGATATGAATTTTTAAAGTTTTAGAAAATTCAGTTCGTTCCAGTGGCAGCCAAACACTGTTTATGCTCGCCTGATGTTCGCCTAGCGAGACGCCAGCGAACTCCCCTTCTCCCGGCGAAATCCTGATTCGCCCGACAAAATTCCCTTTTCGCCCAATGCTCACCCGGCGAAGCAGAAGCGAATTTTCTCCCCCATACAAATTCCAGTAGCCCCTATTTTCCACCCTTTACTCGCCTCTCATTTTCGCCCGGCGACCTCCAAGCGAGATCGCTTCGCCCGACGAAACGGGTCCTTCGCCTGACAAATTTCTGCGAACTGCTATTCTGCAATTGTGTTCTCTGCATAACTCAGACCCCAAAACTTCTTATGAATTCAATACCATACAGTCCAGAATGCACATAAATCACATGATTATCATACAACACACATCAATTATAATCACGTTCAACACAAAATCATAATTCAACAGTCAATGTACACCATTTACATATTATCACGAACACCGACACGCAACCGAAAACAATCAAAACAATTAGAGAGATGCATAGAGATGAACCTAACGATTTACCCACCCTCATACATATATTATTCATCCCTTAAGTGATCAAAGAACCTCACCCTTACCTTAGTGATGATTCTCCGAATGCCCTCTAAGCCCGAGCTCTGCTTCCCTCTTCCGTTCCTCTTTTCTCCAAAACACGATCGTTCACAATGACCTTCCCTTCCTTTCCTACTATAACCCTTAGACCCCTAATATGCTCTTCCTTCCTTACCCTTACTAAACCTCGTGAATGGACCACTTTGCCCTTACTATTTCTCTTCTCATATTATCCACTTTTAAATTAATAAAATAATTATAACTAATTATTTAAATCTACTAATTCCAACTAAATTATTTAAATAAAAATAATTATCTAATTATTATTACATATATAATATTATTCCAATAAATAATTACTAACTAATATTAATAATTACTTACTAACCACACCACTCATCTCTACACAATTGGTCACACACCCCCAATACCTTATTCTCTATAATTCTAAGGTCACTACCCCATACTAAGGGCAACTAAACACAACCAAAACACACATAATCACACACATATACACAACATCATATAATTTTTATTACGAAAAATAAATAAAATAAATCAGGGCGTTACAACTCTCCCCCACTTAGAATATTTTCATCCTTGAAATTTTACCTCATACAAATAACTCCAGATATGACTCTCGCATCCTGCTCTCTAACTTCCAAGTTATGTTTCCACCGGCAGCGCCTCCCCACACTACCTTCACAAGAGTGATCTCTTTACCTCTCAATTGCTTCACTCCACAGTCTTCAATCCGTATTGGTAAAGCCTCAACTGTAAGTTTATCCCTTACTTCCACTTCATCCTTCGGAATCACGTGTGCCGGATCCGGAACATACTTCCGAAGCTGTGACACATGGAACACATCGTGCAAATTCGACATATTGGGTGGCAACGCCACTCTGTAGGCAACAGGTCCAACTCTTGCAAAAATTTGATATGGACTAATAAATCGAGGAGTAAACTTTCTCGACTTCAATGCACGTCCAACACTGGTCACCAGAGTGACTCTCAAGAACACATGGTCTCCTTCTTGAAACTCAAGATCTTTCCTCCTCTTATCATGGTAGCTCTTATGCCTACTCTGCGAAGCTTTCATCTTTTCCCAAATCAACTTCACCTTTTCAGTAGTCTGCTGAACAATCTCAGGTCCAAGTACTACACTCTCACCAGATTCATGCCAACACAAAGGCGTCCGACACCTCCGACCATACAAAGCTTCAAAAGGCGTCGGTCCGATACTGGAATGATAACTATTATTATAAGTGAACTCAATCAATGGAAAATGGCTATCCCAAGCACCTCCCTGTTCAAGCACACAAGCCCTCAACAAATCCTCTAAAGATTGTATAGTTTTCTCCGTCTGTCCATCCGTCTGCGGGTGATAAGCCAAACTCAATCTCAGTTTCGATCCCAAAGCTTCTTGCTAACTCTCCCAAAATCTAGAAGTGAACCTTGGATCTCAATCCGACACAATACTCAACGGAACTCCATGCAACTTCACAATCACCTGAATATAAATCTCTGCCAGCCTCTGCAAAGGAAAACTGATATTAATCGGAATAAAATGCCCCAAATTCGTCATTCTATCCACCACTACCCAAATGGCATCATGCCCTCTTGGAGTATTAGGCAACCCAGTCACAAAATCCATAGAAATGATGTTCCACTTCCACTCTGGAATATCTAATGGTTGCATCAGACCAGCAGGTTTCTGATGTTCCACCTTCGCCTTCTGACAAGTCAAACAAGCATATACAAACTTAGCCACATCACGCTTCAATCTAGGCCACCAAAATATCTTCTTCAAGTCTTGATACATCTTTGTAGCTCCTGGATGGATACTCAAGCTACTCCAGTGACTTTCTTCTAGAATCATTATTTTCAACTCAGAATCATCAGGAATACAAATCCTATCACGGAACCTCAACACACCTTGTTCATCCACTATGAATTCATTACTTTCTACCTGTTCATTTCCAATAATCAAATCCATAAGTTTTACATCCAACTTCTGACCTTCTCTGATACTATTAAGAAATTCATTGTTGATCTTCAGCATACCCAACATCACAATATGCGGTGTCTGTTCGCAAACTAAACTCATATCTTTAAACTGCTCAATCAATTCCAACTCTTTAACAATCATATCAGACATATGCAAAGACTTCCGACTCAGAGCCTCACCCACGACATTAGCTTTACCGGGATGATAGTTCAAGCCGAAATCATAATCCTTTAAGAATTCTAACCACCTTCTTTGTCTCATATTCAACTCCTTCTGATCAAACAGATACCTCAAGCTCTTATGATCACTATACACCTCAAATCTGGAACCATAAAGATAGTGCCTCCAAATTTTCAATACGAATACCACTGCAGCTAATTCCAAATAATGGGTTGGATAATTCCTCTCATGGACCCTTAACTGTCGTGAAGCATAAGAGAAAACCTTACCATCCTGCATTATCACACCTCTTAAACCCATCAAAGAAGCGTCACAATACACCACAAACGATTCATTTGGTTTGGGTAGAATCAAAACTGGAGCTGTAGTCAATCTCTTCTTCAACTCAATAAAACTCTTCTCGTAGTGAACATCCCACACAAACGCTTTACCTTTGCAAGTCAACTGAGTCAATGAAACTCTTCTCGCAGTGAACATCATATAATTTTAATTACGAAAAATAAATAAAATAAATCGGGGCGTTACAGTTATGGCTATAAGATAGGCGGTAAAAGTCTCGCGGTTGATGCTAATGTTTGGAAAGATTTGTTCGATATATGTCCATGGTTATTCCTTAACTTTAAGATCACTGATACCAAATTGGATATGGGATATGAGTTCAAAACTACTCTGAATTCAATGTTGAAGGATCCCTATCCTGACAATATTGTTGCTAGTGATTTGTTTCCTAAGACGGTTACTATTGGTCGTTTGAAGCCGATTGACAGGATTCTATAGTGGATTGTATCTCAAATTCTATGTCCTAAGAAAGGAGGTTATTCGAGAGTTGACCAAGCTGAGGTACATTTGGTCTATGTGCTGAAAAATAAGATAAGGATTCATTGGCCTCATTACATTGCTAGTAGGATATTTTCTCAGAAGGAATCTGGTCGAGGTACAACTTTGTGCTATGCCTATTTCATTCAGCATGTTCTTAATCGGGCTAATGTTATTGTCCAAGGTATCCCATACGTCTCTTTGACGTATGATCAAGAATTTAGTCAAACGACCCTAACTATGATGGGTAACATTTAGGATCATTAAGAGGAACGGTATAGGTTCAAGTTAAAAGCCTCAGGTTCAAGAGTTCATGATTCAGATTCAGATGAACATGAAGATAAAGAGAAGGATGAGGAAGCTCATGAGATGAAGACTAACCATCATGATGGTGATCATGATAACAGTGATTGGTTGGGACACTCACCTGTTCAAGATCCCTATGCCAATCAAGGCTGGGGTGAATGGCAACACCCAAACTGGACGACTCTAGGCTCATCCTACATGCCACCTACAAATGACTAGAACAATCAAGTTTCATACTACATGCCTCCGTCTCCACCTCGAACTCAACAAAGCAATGCTGAAGTTCTTGACATGATGAGAAATATGCAGCTTCAACAACAAAATTTTGCTGCTGCTCAAGAAGAAAGGTACACAACTTTGCAGGGCCAGCTTCAAGCTCAAAGTGAGAACTTTGATTTGTTTTCCTCCACTGTGATACAACGGTTTGATAATATGGCTGAAACAGCTGATGGTCAAAATCGCTCTCTTACGAACAACTTCAATACTCTCAACAAGGTTGTCTTGGAACACGGCTGTTTGCCTCCTTCTATATGCTTCTTGTCTTATTTATGGCCATATCTCTTGCATTAACATCATTTTATGTGAATGGTTGTTGATGTTTATCTGTTGCAAAGTGTATGATTGTGTTCATATGAATATGTTCTGGTTTCGTTGACCTTGTACTTCGCTCTTTTTGATGTTGTCAAAGGAGGAAAAGATAATGCAAAAGTAGCACTTCATTTCACAAAGATAGATCAGATTTTCTTTTGGAAGAATGCATAAAATCAGGGGGAGGAGGATTCTCAAAGTACTCGATAAGTTGAAGATTTTGCAACTGTTTTACCATCATAAAAAAGGGGGAGTATGTGAGGGCAAGGTGCCTTAGTCCTTATATTAATGATGTCAAAACTTGTATTAGCACATACTTTGTACTTTGGACGGTATCATCGCGTCTTAGCTTGCATTCATGCTTTACAATGCACAAAATATTCTAAGGTCATGTGTCTATACATATAGGAGCATCTCATATTTGTTATGTGTGCATTTAATCATGTTAGGAAGCTTAGGTCTACACAAAAATGGCTTAGGTGGACCGAAATGTGAGCAATGAACTAGTTTTTGGCTTTTTAGGGTGCTTGCATCAACTCACAGTCCTGCTCCGGTCGACGCGTGAATGTTGATTTGCACTTATTTGCTCTCGGGTCTGGTCACATCGACCCTTAGGTCGACTCATACTGGAAGCATTTAAATCTGGTGTTTTTAAGTAAGCTTGTGTCGACGCATGGCCATGTTCCGGTCGACGCATATCTTAATTTTTTGTGTAGTTTTGCATTCGAGTGTGCTCAGGTCGACCCACCTGTTGCTTTGGTCGACCGTTCGCTGCCTTGTGCCTATTTTTCTGATCTGTTATGTTTTAAAATACTGTTATGTTAGTTAGTGGGTCTAGGCATCATATATATTCATTTTGTCTCATCATTTCGCATAGAACAAGAAAAGTGAAAGATATACACTGAATTTTTCTCATCATCTTCACTCTCATTTTTGCATCTTCGAGGTGATAACGTCCAAACGTAGGATTGTGTATCTAGTTTGGGTTGAGAATTCAGTGGGTTTTTCTTGAATAAAATCATTAGGGTTCTGTCCTCCAAGATCTTGAGGATTTGGGGTTTTTGCACAGATCTTTGCTTCAAAAATTCAGCCGAGCGAAGGGATTGAAGAACGGTGGGTTCGTTCAATCAAGTAGCGGTAATTGGAGGATTGTGTAGAAAGATTTGGGTTCGAACGTTGTGTGATCGAAATTGGATAAACTAAAGTGACATTACTCGTATTAATTAATTATCAAACTATTGATTATGTTTCTCATTGAATTTGTTATTCCATTTGGCTACAGGTGTTGTGGTGTTATTCCTCTTCTCCAGAATTATTTTGCAAAGGTTGTTTTAGCCAAAATTTGCCAAAGGAGGAGATTGTTAGATCCATGATTTTAGGATTGGCAACAATTTTTCTAAAACATGGTTCACAGCAAGATGTTGTGTGAAATGTTCTAACTTGCTGATTTTCCAACATTAAAGACATATGTTTGGACAGATGTTGTGACATGCTGTACAAGAACATCAATACAAGCTGTAATTTATTCTTGACAAATTTGATTTGATTTTGTGAGATTCTGTTTGGATATATCTCACTGATTTTTGCAGGTCAAGAAGATTTAATCTGGAACATTTGATTTGTTCTCCAACTATTCATAAGTTTCTAAAATTGGATGTTGAGACAATTTAGGAAACTTGATGATTTGTTCCAAGATTTAAGGAGATTTTTTTCATTGCATAATTGATGCAGCTCTCAGCGTATAGATCAAGCTATATTTGGGTGAATATTTCGAAGCCCATGGACTGCTGAGGAGTATTTAAAAAGAAGACCTAAACCTAATGTATTTTATGGCTGTCACTTTTGAAAAATAAGTGGAGGTTTTGTAGTGTTAGGGTTTGAGAGTCTTTTGTGTGTAATTTTGTATGTCACCCTTGTATCTTATGATACATTGAGGTAGACTAATTTTTTATTGTTAATTGTCCAATCTAAAGCTTTTAAGCAAGAGTGTATTGTTCTTGGTTGAAGATTTTAAGCAAAATCAAGTATTGTCTTGGAAGTGTGCCACTTCTATTGTTGGTTGTTGTTAGATTGTCACTGGGATTATGACTGTGCCACTTCTATTGTTGGTTGTTGTTAGATTGTCACTGGGATTATGACTGATTAGGAAGTGAGATGGGGATCTCATATCTAGAGGGTTTCTAGGTAGAAGTTGCACAAGGTAGTGATTAGGCGAGAAGTTGTAAATGGGGGATTTTAGCTTTGAACTAATGCTATCATAGTGAATTTCCTTCCTGGCTTGGATGCCCCCAGATGTAGGTGATGTTACACCGAACTGGGATACCAATTGTCTGTGTTATTTATATTTCTGCATTTTTTTAGTCTGGTTTATTTGTTCTGTTAGATAAAAGATGTTGCAACATCTGTCTTGACATTATGTTCTAATGCGAGGACATCAGTATTAACATGTGTTAGAGTGTCAGATTTCATTAATGTCGTCGCCTTTGCAGAAAATTATTTGGGAAAGGTTGCTCGTGCGACAACCGTAGGTATTTTGATGGGGGGTATGATTATCCAAATTTCCGAACACCTTAATTTTGAGTTTAACTTGGCCGATGAACTTATTATTGAGGGAATGAGTAAGGTTAATATGGATTACCTTGTGCATTAAGGTATGATTTCCGTGGATGGTAACTAACACCTATATGATGATGATCCGTAACAAGGTCATTCTTGAAAACAAGCGGGCGAGCCTGATATTACTAATCATGTTGCAGGTAATGCAATGGAAAATAACATTATTGCTCCACCCACTTTTCCTACCCAAAACGAATCCAAGGCTTCGAATGCAAATCAAGATAGATATGAGTGGGTTCAATCCGAAATTCATGGGATGAAGGTTGAGCAAACTAGGTAAAGAGTGGTCTTGGATAATGTCCAAGCGATGATGCAACAACTCATGTTGCGGTTCCCACCACCCGAGTGAGGTTCTTGTTAGTTTACTCCCTCTTGCTTGCTCTAAAACATTTAGGAGAATGTTTGGTTCAAGTTTGAGGGGAGGGGGTAATTCTTTAGTTTTCTTTAGTTTTTATTTTCTTACGTTTTTATGTTCATGTTTTTTCTTGTTCTTTAGCTCTTTCTGTATTTTTTTCGTTTCAAAAGACCATTTTTTCATAATTTTCCCGAACTAGGACCGTGCAAATATTTTTTCTTGAAACACTTCGGTTTTGAGGAAACTGGGAAAGTATATAAAGTTAGAGGGATGAAAGGCTAGGACTAGGGACATTGGGAAAGTTTGATAACTTAGGTATTACTCGGGTTATTTAGCCTAACGGTGCTTGAACCTCAAACTTGGTCCCAAAGTGGACAAATAAGCATACAAAAGTGTGTAACTTCATCAAAATAAATAATAAAATAAAAATGGTATCTGAACAAAAATTCCCGACCGCTCTTGTGCATGTGACGATAAAAATAATTCTAAATGCCTTAATTTGATTGTCCGAATGAAAGGGGAGGGAAAATTGAAAAAAAAAAATACTTAAGCGCAAAGCATAGTTGGAGAGGTGTCTGAAAGGGAGACTTAGGTCCGTGAATTTACTGTGGTTAGTGTTCTTGTTAATACCTTTTTTGTTAAGTGATTACCGAAAGAACTAGGCTTAGCCGATCAAAATGAAAACTTACGTATCAGTATTGATAACTTTATCTTCGTATGCTTTTTTATGTAGTGAACCGCTTAATCCGTAAAATTTCATAAGAAATATTTGTTGCTTGAGGAAAAGCTACAATCTAAATTTGGGGGAGTTTGATAAGTGGTTTTCATACCATTATTTCAAGTTATTTTTACTTAGCATTTCATTGCTTTTTGATCGATTTATTTTCGTTCTTATTTAACGCTTTGGTTATGTGTTTTTTTTACCGTTTTTAGGGCCTAATGAGTATTCGAGATGAAAAAGGATCGAAAATGAGCGAAACATGAAAAAAAAAGCCAAAAGTCAGAAAATGCCCATACAAAATCCAGAGGGCTGATACAACCACCCGTAGCAGTTGTTATGGCTCGTAGCATCAAAACCCTAAAAGTTCCCACTTTGGACATCTCTAGTACAAGTACCAAAGACCTGTTACGACCACCTGTAGCAGCTGATACAGACCGTCGCATGAGGGAAAAATCCACTTTTAGTTCTTTCCTTTTTAGATTGATTCTCATGTTTTTGGCTGTTGGGAAAGATTTGATTTAATTTATTTTTGATGTAATGATCATTGAACAAGAGATATTGAGTCAAGTTTAGGTTTTTCTATAAAACTCATAATTGGTCATGAGTTTAGGATCCTAGTTTTTATTTTGCAAAGTTTCTACATATTTTCCATTGCCTCTGTACTCAAGTCTCCTTTGGAGAAATTTGGATTAAAGCTATCGATTCAGGTTTTATTATTTGTTTTCATATTCAATTGCTTGTTTATTTCAATTTCCTATTATGAATTCATCTGTGAACATAGAATTGGTTGTGTTTGCCCTCACCATGAGTGAGTAATCCATTAGGGACTAGGAGTTATAGGGATAATCTTATAACTAATTGTATGATGCATCACATGTCAATTACGAGAGTATTTTGTCTAAATTTATTTTATTGTCTGAGTTCATGTATTCAAACTCTTGTACAAAATCAAAGTGTTCTCAGGTACTGACCATAGTCTGAAAGGATATGTGTCGGAACCATAGCGCGAGTTTTTAAAAAGAGAAGTCCAATACAAGAAAAGGGCTTAAATGAATTTGAGAAAGTTTCATAGCTGAGAAAAAATAATGAATCCTTAATGAATAATCTGACCGTGTGAAATCAGATGAATTATTTTTCATTGATAGGGCAATGCACTGGCGAAAGCAGGTATTGCCCATATTTATCTATTTTCTATAAATTAAGTCAGAACTCTCATAATAGAAGTGACTCGGATTGTACGAATGTGTTAGAGTGAGAACCATAACCCTGGGTATTGTTTGCCTCAATTGAAATTTAAGTGATTTTGCAATTAAACTGTTTTCAGTTACGTGTTTTTTGTTTAAGATGTTTTTACCAAAACTCATATTATTGATTCCTCTAGATATACAATGATAAGACAAAATTATGTACTTAAATCATTGGTCTCTATGGTTCGATAAATTTTTACTACTTCACACATCCGTGAACTTGCGGCGTGTCAATGTTGCATAATATGAATAGAATGAAGGCTAAGGAAGGTAATTTTTTTGGCAAAGGTGGACCTAGCTAAGGCCTACGATAATATCAGTTGAAATTTTTTGCATAACCTCCTAAAAGAGAATGGCCTCCCTATTAATCTGGTGCAAGTGATCTTGACTTGTATTTCCTCAGTGAGCATAAGCATAAGGTGGAATGGAAAAGACACCAAATACTTTAAATCCAAAAAAGGTCTAAGGCAGGGGGACCCCATGCTCCCTTATCGTTTTGTGTTATGCATGGACAAATTACCACACATGATTAGCGAAGTACTGGAGATAGGAGACTTAAGTGGTATTAAAGCAGGAAGACGAGGTCGTATCATATCCCACCTGATGTCCACAAACGACTTACTTCTGTTTTTGAATGCTACTAGAAGATAAATGAATTATGTTAATGATTTCCTTACCAACTTATTTCACAGGTCAGTTCAACAGGTCAATGTCGAGAAAAGAAGAATCTTGTTCTCCAAAAAGACACCTAGTGTTGTCAAGTGAGAACTTTACATATGTCAGGCATCAAGTAAACTAGCGACTTGGGGAAATATTTGGGTGTGTCTCTAACAGGTAAAACTCTAAAGCATAAAGATTTTAGCTATCTCATGGATAATGTTAAAGCCAATCTCACTAATTTGAAATCCAAGCATTTGTCTTTAGTAGGTAGGGTTACTCTTGCGAAATCAATCATTAAGGATATTGAAGGTGAGAAAAACATAAGAATGGGCTTGAATTGTGTTAGCTTTTCTCAAGCTTTTACAAATTCTACTTCTGACTGATCTTAATTAGAGTCTGAACCTTCAGTTCAGAGTCTGAGTTAGAGTCACTCATAGTCTGAACTCTTGAATATCTTTATCAAATTCTGCAATAGAATCTGACTCAGAGGTAAACAATATAGAGTAGAGAAATAATGTTCAGAAGAAAATAAAGTAAAAGCACAAGACACAAGCAGTTTATCCTGGTTTCTCTCACAACATGAGAGTAGTCCAGGCCCCTTGCACTTGCAAGGGATTTCCACTATAACAAATATGATTACAAATGTCAAGCCTACAAGCAAGAGAATTCCTTTGCTTATACATAAAAGTATAAGACTTCCTTTTGCAATCACATAAGCTCAAGACTTCCTTGCTCTAGCACACAATCTAAAGACTTTCTTGCTCAAACAGACAAGTCAGAGACTTCCTTTCTCAAACACACAAGCTCAAGAATTCAAATTCTCAAGCACTAAATCAAGATACTTCTGACTATAAACAAACTGTTAAGAGTTGTGGGTAACAACTACATTTGATATGTAATAAGAGGTGTAGATCGAATATAACTTAGAAAGACTCTAAGACTAAAGAACTTCTAAAATATACAAGTGTTAAGATGTTCTAAGTCTAACAGTTTTGACACTGTAGCTTATCTTTGAATGTCAATGTTTAGAGTCTATAACAGAGTTGTATTAGAGCTTGGTTGTCTTCTTCTTCAGTTATGCAGTTCCTTTTATAGAGGGGAGAAAAAGAGACGTTGAATACTTTCACCAAATAGGTTGGGCTAGCGTTGTACTTAATTAGACACATCAACAAAGAAACTTTTTTTAAGAGAAATTGTAATACCCCATATTCTCTAAACGCTCAAGTGGATATCAGATAAGATCAAATGAGTATCTACGTACTTTACCTTTGGTTAATTGGATTAATGGAATCTTCTAAGTTCTTTAAGTATTGTCAATTGGGATCAATAGAGCAACTAGTGAACTCTGAAGAGATCAATTAATTAACAAAAGAGACATATCAATGTTTATTAGTTCAAGAAAGGATTTTATGGTAACTCTAATAATTGATCAATTGGTGTGAGACGATAAAATATCAATTGGAGATATTTTACCTTATTGATTTATATTATATAATATAGGTATTATATATATATATATATATATATATATATATATATATATATATATATATATAATTGTAAGAGAAAGAAGAAAGAAAGTTGGGGGAAAGAAGAAAGAAGGAAAACGTGGAAAAGAGAGAGCAAGAGAAAGAAGAGAAGGAAAGCTTGGGAAGAAGGAAAAAGCTTGGAATCTTCAGCATCATCTCATCTCCATCATCTTCTTCAACCTCCTCTTCTATCATCAGGGTGGGTTCTAGGTAGAACTCTAAGTGTAGAAGTTAGGGTTTTGGAACCTAGAGTAGAAATTGATAGATTATGAGTATTTGTGTGGAATTGATGTTTTAACGGTTCAAATGCGGAATGGATTGCGTAGTATAGTCGGGTTATGCATGAATTTAATCGGTGATACTGGTTTTGGCATTCCAATATGTTTTGAGTGAGTTTAATTGGGTTTTGGATCCAGAAAAATGTGTTTTTCAGCTTTTGTAACAGGGTTAATCGGTTAACAGTATGAGGTTAACCGATTAACCCATGAAAAATGGTGTTTTGCGCTAAAATTGGACTGGTTAACCGATTACCTGAATATGGTTAACCGGTTTGTTGCGGTGAGAATCGGATATCACGCTATTGAATTAACTTGAATCACAAATCTTTGAAATTCACCACCAAGCTTTGATTTATCCAAAGGAAATGGTAAAGATCGAAGAAAACCCTAAGTGCGCTATATAAAGACATAGCTAAGAGATCTAAGGTTCGGGGGTTGATTATACTAAGGGAAGGTATTAGCACCCTAAGTATCTGTAGTACTCTATAGGAACCTCTTGTTTGTATTTGTGTTATGTTATGTTTGCTTGCTAAGGAAATCTGTTAAGGGTAAGGTAAAGGCCTAAGCCAAAGGTAAAGACTTAATGGTATATACACTAAGTTTGCTCGCCAAGACGTCGCATCTTGTGCCTACGTATCTGATTAAGGAATCAGAGCAACCGTAGTTCACCTAACTAAGGGTGAGGAACCATTGAATATGGCCAAAGTTCCAAGGGGAATGAGTATGATCTCATATAGAGTTTAAGTTGTAATGGGTGAAAGTGAATACTCAAGGTGATGAGTTCCACATAGAGTCCAAGAACTCTAATTTAATTCTAAGTTGTAAGAAAAATGGCTCTTATGAGGCCAAGGGTGAGGATGGTGACCATCTATTACAATGAGGTCAAGGGGAAGATGGCTCTAAGGAGGCCAAGAGAGGATCATATGACTATGAGGTCAAGGGAAGGATATGGCTCTAAGGAGGCCAAGATGGTTACCTATGACTATGAGGTCAAAGGTGATGATCCTAAAGAGGTCACGGAAATAAAATGAGAAAGGTCTAACCAGCATGAAGATGACTTAGGAGTCAACAGTGTAGCTTTCCTTTGGAACTGTATTGAACGAGGCATCCAGAATCATGACAGGAATATCAGGGTCCTCCATAAGACTTCATCAGGAAATATTTACAAGCCTCATCAAGCAAAAAAAATGAAAAGTTAGTAGTCGAGGAAATTAAAATTGAAATGAAATATAATTGAAAATAATATAGTCTTAATCATAATTTATCAATAAAATTGACAACCATGATTCTTGACTTTCATCGACTAAAAAGTGAATGAAACTGAAATAAAGAGAAATTGGTCTCATATTGATCAAAGTTTTTGCCGCTTTAATGAGATCAACCAAACCATGAAGTTTGTTATATCATCGACCCAAAATAAAGAAAAAGGAATCGAAATGAAAATAAAGTTGGTCTCGTCTAAATCAAGATTTAATCGAGAAATCGATAATCTTTTAATTTAAACTTTCATTGACCAACAAAAATAAATAAATAAAAGTGGCCTCATATTTATCAAGATTTTTAGGGATTCAAATAAATCAACCAAGTCATGATTTTTACATATCAGTGGCCCGCAAGTGAAAACAAAAATGAAATTGAAATGGAAAGAATTACTAAAAAATAAAAACAAATATCACATCCTTTTGAAGAAATATATTAGAACATTTTTCTTTTTTTAAAAAAAAGAGATGTAATAATGAAAAAACACATAAGGCTTGAGAAAGATGCTAAGAATAGAAATTAAATGAGAATCATATGGGCTTAGGGGCCCATCATCTCACAGCAAAGCCCAACGGTGCAAATGAAAGGAGGGGGTGAAGAAATTAAACGGGTTAATCATCCCCTCACGCATCACATGGGTCACAAGAGACAGGGGTCACTGTTATTATTATTTTATGAAAACAGGGAAAGTCAAAAGGGTAGTTTTGAAAACTACATCAGATCACTTCCAAAGGCATCACACATCTCATCCTCAAACTTCAAAACAACAACAGCGAATCACTGAGAGGGGTACGCATCAATGACGAACACACTTCGTCCCTCAGATCGTTCGAAACTCAGTTTTCGATTCTGATTCTTGACTTTGGCTCTGTTTCAGGACTTGTGTTTGGTTTCAGATTTCATCTCGTCTCGATCACTTGCTCTTTCGCCTCCTCTCAATTTCTGGTTCGAAAAGGGTTTATTATTCCATCTTCTTCTCCTTTTATTTCTCTGATTCTGATTTGAAATTGATTTTTTTGGAAGGTTTTGATTTTGAAACAATTTTGGGTTTTCTGAGATTTGGGTGAAATTGATGTTGAAGGGCTGCGATTGTTTGAAGAGTTATTGATGAAGAATGTTGGAGAAGGGTGTTGCAGATCTGGAATGATTGAAAAATGGAAGATTATGGAGAGGAATTTTGAAGGTTTGATGTTCGAAGACGAGGGAGCATGGGATGATGAGGGAGTGGTGTTGGTTTGAATTTCGTTTCAGAAAGGGAGTGATTTTTGTTGTTGTTCAGAGCGTGAAAGGAGGCGTTGGGTTGGAAATGAAGAAGATTCGTATCCCCCGGGATGAGTGAGTGATTAATGAAGGCTTTATGGTCGTTCCCGAAGAACTGAGAAGCAGAGGATTTAAGATGAAGGAGATCTTGAGAGGGTCCCCCCTCCACGTGAAATTGTCTTCTTTCTTTCTTTTAAGTTTTTTTCCGCTCTTGCAATTTTTCGTCTGTGTTTGTGTACAGGTTGACAAGTCCCCTTTCTTGGCAATTTTTCGTGAGTTTTTTACTGTTCTACCCCAGTCTAAAAAAATAAATACCAAACTACCCTCTTTTGAAAAAAAATTACTAGGGTACCCTAGTTTCTGTGGATGCTCGCAGTCCCAGATCACGAGCACGTGAAGGGATACGTGTGCTGTGTGTGCTCGTGAACCCGGTTCACGAGCATGTGAAGAGTTGCTTTTTTTTTGTTTTTTAATTGTTTTATGTGATAAATAATAGTTTAATTATTTTATTTAAATATTTTAAGTATTTAAACTAAAATATATTAATTAATTTAACAAAATAAATTTTTTTTTTCAAAAAATTAAATAAGGAAAAAATATTTATTTAAATAATTTAAGTATTTAAACTAAAATATATTAATTAATTAATAATATATTAATTAATTTAACTAAATAAATATTATTTTTGCAGAAAAATAAATAAGGAAAAAAATATTTATTTAACACTAATTTTTTTATTCAAAATTCACAACTAAAGTACATTACATAAAAAATGGCCGCCCGTTCCACACCTAGTGCTCTTTTTAAGTCGATGTCCCCTACCCATCAGTTCATTTGGTGTTCTTGTAGGTGACTGAGATGAGTCAGAAGACATGTCTTCACCGTGATATGTTGTTGGGGGGTTTTGTCGTGATGAAGGGGGGTCCGCTTGTGGTGGTGATTGCAGAAGGTCATCAATGTTTAAATCAGGCATTTGCATTAATTGTTCTTCCGTCAACAAAAAGTGTTGAAATGCATGTGGTGGTTATGGTGGTTGGATGGTTGGGATGTAGGCATCGTAAGGTGTGATGGTGGATGTGGGTTGAGAGTATGGAGTGTTGTATGTTTGTTGTTGATAATGGGGGTTTGATTGGTCAAAGTTTGGTGGTGGAACGGGTGTGAACTGTATGGGTGGGCGATGGGTGGTTGTAGTTTGTTGGTCGTAGTTATAGTGGTAGTTTTGTTGAGGGAGTGGGTTGTATGGAGTTTGGTGTTGGGATGGTCCTGCGTAGAAAGTGTGTTGTTCAGTGGTCTGGGTGCGTTGGTATGTATGCCGAGCGGAGGAAGATGCGTGTCCCCCAATCTGGGAAGTGTACATTGATGGCACATCATGATGCATTGGTGCCGGAGTTGGTTGTGTAGAAGACGAACCACGCATACGACGGTCTGTCAGAAATTGGTTTGGTGCAATATGCACATAAGGAATCGCACGAAACCAATTTAAATACTCCAGGCTTGGCTTGCGTTCACCATCTACCGGGACCCCCCTGCAAAACCAAATATCTTCTATTTTTCCATTCGGTCACCTCTTCCTTATTTAGATTGCGCCAATGAACTTTTTGGGCCTTTCTCATTGTCATCTCGTGGTGTTCCTTTAGACACCTAGGCGTGGAAGGTATGTCTTGTTAAAAACCAAACTGGAGTTTGACTCTATCTGTTTGATGCATTTCAACTATATGGAAACAGATAAGATAAGTCGTAGAACTCCAGATTCTGGCGTCTCTTTGATTTGGCACTTGAAAGTGAATGAACGGCCTCCATATAAACTGGAAAAAAATTATTAGAATAAAGTAAGGATGTATATGAAACATGTAGGTTTTATGCTTTCAGACTTACGTCTCTTTCTTGCATGTGATCAAGTGCGTTTCGATACCCCTGTACATGGAACTGCGGATTGTTCGCGTAATCCATTCGTCTCTGGGTCCATCTGAAAAAAAAATTATGACTATTAGTTATAGTAGAGTAAGATGATAATAAAGTACATGTTAATATAAGTAATACCTTTGCACGTATGGAAATGACGACTGCATATTACTAATAGGAGCAACCAAGGGTATACGCGTGAATGCCCAAGTCTTGAGTAGTAGGACACAACCACTCATGCTCCTTACATCCTTGACTGATGCCTTGCACATTTCTCTGTACAGTTTTGCAAGACAAGCAGAACCCCAACTAAATTTGTTGCATTTTTCTAGATCCCCTACGAGAGGAATCCACGAAGAATGCAAAAGATTTTGGCTCTTGTCGGGAAACAGAATAGTTGCAATCACAAGCAAAATATAAACTTTTGCTTGTAAAATTGTACGTTCTGGGGTTAGGTTAGGGTCACGGTTTAAATCTGCATATAAGTTCTCTAGCCAAATAATTTTGACGGACCCTCTATTTCTATCAGATGTTGTCGGTTCAACCCCTAAATTCTCTATATAGACCTCGTTACCTACCTCCGTAGGACCATTAACAGCTTTTCCATCCACTCTAAGACCGAGCAACATGTTAACATCTTCTAAAGTTATTGTACATTCACCGGTTGGTAAATGGAATGTGTGTGTTTCTGGTCTCCATTTCTCTATTAGAGCCTGAACTAGGCTAGTGTCAAGTGGGAGATGATTTATTTGTGCGAAATGAGCAAAACCTGCTACCTCTAAATAAGGCATTATTCTATCACTTGCTTTCACGTGAGAATGCGCATTTACTCTTAACTTTACATTGCCCTGAAAAAGCAAGAAATTATAGTCAACACAAGCACATTTTAAGAATTTTCTAGAGAGGCATTTCTAAGAAACTTACACTGGCCAACATATTTTCTTGTGTACCACGGTGATTCTCGCCCAACAACAATAGAGACATTTTTGAATGTGAGAGGAAGAAAATGTGACTTGCTGAGGGAAAGGAAATTGTGCAAGAGGAAAGGAAATTGATGCAAATTTATAGGGTAACATGTGTAATTAATTGTAGTATTAAATAATTTTGAAGAGACTACGCACTGCATGAAGAGACTACACACTGCATGGCATTGGAAGTCACATTTACTTCTTCTTGCATGCATGCTATGCTATACGATAGGCTGCACAAAAATCAGACTACATGTATGCTCGCTGTCCCATTCCACAAGCATGCGAAGTAAATGTGTGTGCTCGCTTTCCCATTCCACGAGCACGTGAAGAATCCACCAATGTTCGTTTTCCCATTTCACGAGCACATGCAGCGTGTATTTTTTCTTTATTTTTTTTATATTACATTACTACATTATATAACACTTGTTTCCTTCATTTCTACTATCACAACCACGTACCAATTTCATTGATAATGGCTCAGAACAATATAATTATTACCTGTCATTTTAATGGTAATGTGTTCACAGATAGAATTGTTGGATTCTCATTTAGCAACACAGACACCTATGCATTCAAAATTCATGTAAATTCCGATTTCATTCACTTCAAAGAGAGGATGGAAAAAAAACTAGCACGGTTTGTCGAGGAGATTATCTATCGTCATCCATTACTTAACAGGGATGATGGTACAATTTTTTACTTGATGAAGCCGATCACAAACGATGAAGACGTGAAAGCAATGTTTCAATGCCACTTGTTGTATGATCAATTATCCACGATTGAGTTATATGTTCGTCTACACGATAATGTTGAAACATTTCCGACGCAAGAGACACATTCACACCATTATGGAATGAGCCAAACATCTGACGACGAACCAACACAAAACAACGAACCTTTCTTACCAAATAAAGAGGTTGGGGAAGCTAGTGAGGATGAACTTCAGGAGGTCCGGATGCAAGACATTTTTGGTAATAGTGACGAAGAGGAAGATGAGGATTTGATAGTCGCGTCTATCCCGTCAATTCACGCAGAACCAATTAGCTTGTACAATCCACCTACACATATGCAGAATATATGCATGGAAGACGCTGAACCAATCTCCGTGTTTGGACGTGTCCTACCAAACCATATTGCTGACGAAATTGAGATTGGGATGGAGTTTGAAAACAAGGAAGCTTGCATTCTCGCTCTGCAACACTGGCATATTAGACACAATGTTGACTATCGGGTTTACCAATCCGACAATGTACGGTATGTCATTAAATGTAAGAAACAAGACTGCAATTTCAAATGCAGGGCTTCCAAAAGAAAAAAGAACTCCAAATGGAAGATTGGTAAGCTGTCTGGGCCTCACACATGCACTGCCACGTCTATGGCACAGGACCATAGGAAGCTGAATTGACAAATGATCAGCCACAACATCAGAGAGCTTGTCAACTGTGACGCTTCATTAAAGGTGAATGTCATCATTGCCCATATACTTGAAAAATATAGGTACATAATATCCTACAGGAAAGCATGGATCGCCAAGTGCAAGACCGTAGAGTCACTGTACGGTAATTGGGAAACATCTTACAATGACTTGCCGCAGTGGATATTGGTAATGAAAACCTATCTTCTTGGAACCATTATTGAGTTGCAAACCCTACCAGCAATTTCAGATGACGGTTCCCAAATATCTGGCACACGCACCTTCCATCGTCTGTTTTGGGCATTTCGACCTTGTATACGTGGATTCGCCTACTGTAAGCCCGTTATCCAAATTGACGGAACATTTTTATACGGCAAGTATAAAGGAACTCTATTGATGGCGGTTGCACCAGATGTTAATGCAAACATTTTCCCATTAGCTTTCGCTTTGGTCGAAGGTGAAACAAAGGAAGCCTGGAGCTTTTTTCTAAAGAACCTAAGGTTACACGTGACACCACAACCTGATTTGTGTCTAATCTCAGATAGACATGAATCGATAAAGAGTGCATATAGCAATCCCGAGAACGGATGGCAGGATCCACTATCTACACATGTCTATTGTATTAGACACATTGCTCAGAACTTCATGCGCCAGATTAAGGACAACGCACTACGCTTGCAATTTGTTAACATGGGTATTGTATTACATTTATGCGCTTACTTACCTATTTTTTTGTTCTTTTGCTATGTTTTGCATAACATTTCTGTTACAGGTTACGCTTTGACTGAGCCTGCATTTAACTACTATCGCGACGAAATCCAAAGAACAAACATTGAGGCCTCGCGTTGGATAGACAACATACCAAGGGAGAAGTGGTCAAGAGTATATGACGGAGGGAAGCGTTGGGGGCATATGACGTCTAATTTGGCAGAAGCCATGAACTCCGTTCTAAAGGCCACCCGGAACCTTCCAATCACTGCGTTGGTTCAATCTACATTCTATCGCCTAGGTTCCCTGTTTGGTAAAAGAGGCCACAAATGGACCAAAATGTTGTCTACTGGAAAGGTTTTCACGGATGGTTGCAACAAGGGAATGGCTGATGAAGTAGCCAAGGCTAACACGCATAATGTCATACAATTTGATCGTGAAAGATTTTGTTTCATGGTGCAGGAAAAAATTAATCATAATGATGGTCGTCCAATAGGTACTTTCGGCGTTGACCTAAAGAATCGATGGTGTGACTGTGGGAAATTTCAGGTATTTCACTTACCTTGCTCCCACGTCATCGCAACATGTTCTAGTGTACGTCAGGACTACTCCATTCACATCCCAGAGGTTTTCACTGTTCTTAACGTATTCAAAGTCTACAAGGAAAGCTTCTTAGGAGTACCCCACGAAGACAACTGGCCAAAATATGAAGGATTTACACTTTGCCACGATGATTCCATGAGAAGAAACAAGAAGGGACGTCCAACCAGTAGTAGGATTAGAACCGAAATGGACAGCGTCGAAAAGGAAAAGAGAAGGTGTGAGATTTGCAGAGAAATAGGCCATATGCGTCGAAAATGTCCTAATGTTGCCGGCCCGTCAAACTGTCGGCCCGTCAAACCGACCGTCTAGATAATAGTATTTCTTTTCAAAGTTAATCAATTAATAAAGTATGTATCTTGAACTTGCTTTGTCTGTAATCGAAAACAAATTTATATTTCAAGACAACGTTTTCAAACAATTAAGACAATAAGACTTGTTCTTAAAACAACAACAAACCGAAGATTTCATTGATTCAACTGAACAACAACAACATTAGAAGATTACAAACTCAACAAACTTAACATACAACCTAATCCACAACAACAATCAACACAAGTGGATCTTGGACTCTTCTGTTAACTTCGCCACTATGTGATGAAAACATACATTGTACATCTTCATCATTTTCTATACGATCCATGTAATACATGTACGTACCCTCCGGGCTTGCTTCAGTCAGCGTTATGTACGGACAACGATACTCAATTTTTCTCACCTTCCTACGATGGCCACCCAGCTGTCGAAACCCTGTGTTAATTGCTGCAACCATGGTTCTGAAGTTCCACATTGGATCTAGGTAAACACTGATTTTTTTTTCTTGCCCATAAAACACAAGAGCTTCGACTGACATTTTTGAATACGCAAATGCCACACTGGAATGATGAATGTTGATACAAGACGACAATTATTTATAGAAAAAATAAACGTTTCTGCTCGCAAACTCATTCAACGAGCATCAATCATTTTAAAAAATAAATAAATTTTATTAATAAAATAATAAAATTTTAATTATTATATTACTATTTAATTAATATATATTATTAAAATCCATTAAATCATTTTATTATACCATATTAATTAATAAAACAATTAAAAAACAAAAAAAAAAGCAACCCTTCACATGCTCGTGAACCGGGTTCACGAGCACACACAACACACGTATCCCTTCACGTGTTCGTGATCTGGGACTGCGAGCATCCACAAAAACTAGGGTACCCTAGTAATTTTTTTTCAAAAGAGGGTAGTTTGGTATTTATTTTTTTAGACTGGGGTAGAACAGTAAAAAACTCATTTTTTCGTCTGTGTTTGTGTATGGCAGTGTCAGCACGACTATGTTGAATTGTACGATTTGGTTTTGCAGGTTAGGTCGGCTGATAGCAGGGGTCTGGTAGTACGGTTTTTTTTGCGTGTAGGAGATTGGAATGGGGCTGGAAAGTAACAGATGATACGGAGGGCTTATGCAGGATGTTTTGGTGGTAGAGGTCATGTCCTATTGTGTTCATGGTGTATGTTACAGGTTTTGTAGCAGAGTTACAGGATACCGCCATCTCTTTTAACCACAGGTTACAACAAGTTGCAGGCTTGGTTTTGTGTAGGTCATGCGACGGTAGGATGTGTCATCTTGTGGGAGACGTTTTGGCGTAGTAAAAAGGACATTACTTGCAGAAGAATAACACACTTGATTTTTTAATCTTTGGATATTTTATAATGAACATGAAATAATAGTAAAACAAATAATAATAAACTCATAATAATAATAACAATAATAATAAAACGAAAATAATTAATAATAATAATGAAAAATAATGAAAGTTATAACAATAATGATAATAATAATAAATACTTAATAATAATAAATAATAATAATACTGAAAAAGACAATGATGATAATAAGACTCATGAAAATGGTAAAAATAATAATGGTAAAAAAATTAATAGTAATAAAAATGATAAAATGATAAAAATGAAAATAATAATAATAATAAAATAACAATAATAAATAAATGAAAATAATAGTAATAATAAATAAATAAAATAAAATAAAACATATTAAGAAAAATAGGAAGTAAATTTTAAATTGAATATGTGATTTAAAAGTAAGTAATAATAAAAAAGCAAAATTCTAAATTAAAAGAGAAAATTTCTAAATCTCATGAAACAAATGAATGAAAATGCGTGACTATGATTAATGGACCAAATGGCTGCAAATGCTAAGACAGATGACCTAAGATGATATGAAAAGAATCAGAGGATCTGGGGGTAAAATTTGGGGTATGACACGGTTAACCAATTGTGTCTCTAACTCTCATTTTGGTTCTGTGTGAACAGTTCAACATGGTTAATCGGTTAACCATATCCCGTTAACCGATTAACACTGTCTTGAATTGTGAAAATCTTTTAAAAATCCGTATCTTTTGAACCGTGATTCCGATCGAGGCGTAGTAAGAAGCGTTGGAAAGTAATGTTTTATGTGATGTGTTATTATAAATGTTTTACTTATCTATGTATTGTTAAGTATGATTGAGAGAATGCACGCTTAAAAATGAAATAGGAAGAGTGAGGAAACCTTACCCTAAAACCAAATGGTATAGTTTAATGTTGTGACCTAGTTGTGACTAGGAAGTGATAAAGAATCTAGATGGCGATGCTCGTGCATTCGATGCCTAGGTGTGCATCCTTGATGAGTAATGGTCTAGAGGAGAGTGAGACATTATATGGAACATGTGTGTGAACCCTTGTGTTCTTTGTGATTAAGGCATGTGGCCTTGTGATTGTTGAATACAATCACGCTTGTGTGAGGTCACGTTATTGGAACCGTTTCCCTGAGACTTGTCATTTCACTAGTTGAGGCTTATATAGAGAGATCCTATGGAATGTACGCATAATTACTTGGCAAGTTTGATTCCCGCGTGCAGTACGAATGGAACCTACGGGTAGAGACTTGTGATGGCTAACGACCATGTGAAGTGACGATTCGTAAGGTGATAATATGCCCCTTAGGATCCGAATCCATTTCGTATGTCAAGTAAGTGCAAGGATCCATGACTCGTGCCGACTTCTAGATGTAGAAGAGGACGGGAAAATGGGATGCCTTGATGAGGTTACCGATTAGTGATAGTTTGAGTTGGTGAACTCATGAACATGTTTCCATATAGTGTGAGATTGTGAACTCAAAGTATTTTCCCTTCCCTTTGACTTGATTTAGGATTGGCTAGAATCCTGTAAAGTGTAACAGCCCGATTATGATTATCTCCATTTTGTGCTAATTTGTATTATTTTGTTGAGTCTTTTATTTAATTGGGCAATAATTATGTTATTTGTGATATTGGTGTGTGAATATGTTATGTTTGCATATTATGTGATTTTACCGTTTTTGAGAGTTTGCGGGGAATATTAGATTGGAGGGTATTTTAGATATTTCACATTTAATGATAGTTAGTTAGTTAGTTAGTAGATATTTTGAGAAAATATAAAGAAATAGAAAGAAAGAAAAGTATAAGAAAGAAAAAGAATAGAAATAGAAAGTTAGAGGTGAGAAAGAGAGAAAAACAGAATTTTGAGAGGATAAGGAGAAAAGAGAAGAGCAAAGAGAAAAGTGTGGAAAATCACCAAGATCAATCTTTCGGAGTCGATTTAATCGGGTAAGGGTGTGAAACATTGTTATCCTAACTTTGTGTATGATTATGTATGTGTTTTGTGTGGATGTTTTGGTTGGTTTCCATATGTTTTCGTTTATGCCGTATTTGACGGAATCGATAGAAACCGATATTTTTACGGTCGAAAAGTCGTATAAATACATGTGTTGGTTGGCTATATGTATGTGAGCTACTGTTTGAAGTTTCATGAAGTTTGGTTATGTTTCGATTAGTTTTCGTTATGTTTCCGTTGTTGTTTCCGTTTAGGTCGAATCGTAGGAAATCGATAGAAACCGATGTTTTCACGGTTAGAATTCGAAATAAATTACGCAGTTGTATCGAGTAAGGTTAGGTCATCGTATAGCGTGCTTTTTATTCGATTTGGTGATGTTTGAAAATTCTGGTTTTTGAAAGGTTGAAATTTAATCGAAAAATCGAACGTCGTAGAAATTTCGTTTATGTGTTCTAAATTGTTCTTATGTATTTAGTGGTTGTGCGTATATGTTTGTTTCGGTGAAAATGTTCGATTTAGTCGAGTTTCGGGCATTTCGGAAAAGTTACAGCAAGTGTGTAAATTGAGAAATCTGATTTTTGTGAAAAACAGAGCTATGAATCGACACATAAAAGCTATGTATCGATACGAAATGGTTTATGTATCGATACATAACCCCTATGCATCGATACATACTGTGAAAATTAGAGAAAACAGCATTTTCACTACAGCATGTGTCGACACATGCGAGCTATGTATCGATACATGTTGCTTTTTGTATCGATACATAAGCCTATGTATCGATACATACTGTGCTGAATCAGAAAATTCTGGTTTGTCGGGGAAACTTCGGAAATTCATAACTCTTGAACCGTAAGTCGGTTTTGACCCCCGTTTGAAGCGTTGGGAAGCTAACGAGATGTTCTTTCTAGGAAAAATGGTTTTGAGGTATAAACCTGGTCCAATTGGAACAGTATTTTCGAACCGTTTCGTAGTGTCGGGCCTCCGGTTTATGTTTTCGCATTATTTTGAAATATACATATCTTCTTCGTTGTTTATCGGATTTAAGTGTTATTTATATCGAATCGAAGCTGTGGATGAGTACTTTTTGATGATGATGGAAAATATTATTTTTAGCCGACTTTTAACCGACTTTTCTGATAAACCGTAAATTGAATTGTTTGGTTATGTGTGAAAATGTTTGGTTGCCGTTTGGCACAATTGATGTGAATGTATGTGGATTGTGTGTGATGAATGCATGACTATATTGTGAATATGTATGCATGTCAAGAGTGTCATGAGTCATGTTGTATGTGAAGCATCATGATTGCATTCTTGCATTGTGGGATTCTAAGATGAATCCGTTGTAACGTCGTAAGCCTTTTGAGAGGTGGGGGCGATGATTACAAATGATTGTAAGCCTTTTGAGAGGTGGGAGCAATCGGATTGTAAGCCTTTTGAGAGGTGGGAGCAATCCATAAACATTGTAAGCCTTTTGAGAGGTGGTAGCAATGGGTGAACATCGTATGCCCGACGGGGAGTTACACTAAGTAACGAGCGATGGTTCCAATAAGTTCTTCAATTGAACTTGAGATGAAATGAGTCGGTACCCGCATTGCATTTGCATAGAGTCGTGAGTCGGTCTCTATGATTTGCATTGGTCATCCTTGTATTTGTGCATGGGTGAATGAACATGAATATATGTGTTTATGTTGAATGATAAGCATTGTGATGAATATGCTTGGTTTCGTATATAATATATATATATATATATATATATGCCTTGCGATGTATATTGAATGGGATGTGATGAATTGTGATAAGAATTGTATCATTGTAATGATGCATTGAAGAATGAATATAATATGTATGTTTATGTGGAATGGTAGAACGGTGAGAATGTGTTATGTGTATACTTTTGTGTTGAGATATATGATTATATGCATTGTTATTATGATAATATTTCTCACCCTTCTGCTGTTTTATGATGCTCTACGAGGCATTGCAGATTAGGTATCTGGTGGTCTTTTGTGAAGTGTGTCTTCATACCTTTTTGGTCGGTTGGCTCTGATATGTAGCACCGGGTAGCTAGGACGTTTTGATCTTATTGTGATACATTTGCATATGTATCTTGCTGATGAATTTGTGTATATAAACATGATGTATATATATATATATGTTGAGGTATATATGTGGTTGTTATTCAATATTTTAGATGTTTCCGCTTTTATTCTAAATATTGAGATGTGGGTGTAAGGACTGAGTTCCTACGTTGAAAGTTACCCCACTGTTGCATATCATTTGTTGAGCAGGTGTTGTATGTTTTAATTTCAAGCATAATGTGACATGCCTTTTTATGCCGTGTTTACAATTATACTCTGATGAAATTTCCAATACGTGCCTAAATGATTTATTTGATTATTTGGGGGTATAGAAAGGGGGTGTTACATTAAGTGGTATCAGAGCCAAGGTTGAGTCAGTCGTGTCTGTCTCGTTGTGGTGTTGGTTGAACTGTTGTTTAACCTTTGTTGTTATTTTTGGGAGTGATCAGAATATGGCTGGTAGAAACGATAATGCGATGGCTGCTGCTATGGAAGCATTGGCTAGGGCGGTGCAGGGTGCGCCGAATGTAAGTGCTAATGAAGAGTTCAGGAAGAATCAACCACCGGTCTTCAAAGGAAGATTTAATCCTGATGGTGCTCAACTTTGGCTGAAAGAGATTGAAAGAATCTTCAGAGTCATGGATTGTGCGGAAGTGAATAAGGTGAGACTTGGATCTCACATGCTGAGGGAAGAAGCCGACGATTGGTGGGTCGGTATGCGTGAAATTCTTGAGGTGGATAATGAAGAGGTAACTTGGGAATTGTTTCGTACCGAGTTTTTGCTGAAGTATTACCCTGAAAGTGTGAAAGGGAAGAAAGAGATGGAATTCCTGGAATTGAAACAAGGTGGTATGTCAGTGGTGGACTATACGTCTAAGTTTGTGGAATTGGTTCAATTTCATTCTCATTATGCTGCGATTACTGCTGAGTTTTCAAAGTGTATTAAATATGAGAATGGGTTGCGTCCTGAGATTAAGCAAGCTGTGGGATATCAAAGGATTAGGAGGTTTTCGGATTGGACTGAATGTTGTAGAATCTTCGAGGAAGATAGCAAAGCTCGTTCTACACATTACAAGAGTGTGAATGAGAGGAGAGGGAAACAGCAAGCTAGAAGTGGACCTTATGTGACCCCCGCTGATAAGGGTAAATATAAGGGAAACTTTGATAAGAGATCAGGAGGAAGAAGTTCTGGGTTCATTAAGTGTTTCAATTGTGGTGGAATGGGTCATAAAGCAACTGAGTGTAGGAAGGCCGTTGGGAGATGTTCTAACTGTGGAGGTATTGGGCATTCTACTGCTGAGTGTAGGAGGAATATGGTGAAGTGTTTTAACTGTGGAGAAGTGGGTCACATTAGTACTAAGTGTACTAAGCCGAAACAAGCTCAAGCGGGCGGAAAGGTGTTTGCATTGGCGGGGACTCAGACCACTAGTGCAGACCGTTTGATTAAAGGTACATGCTTTATTAATAGTACACCTTTAGTTGCTGTTATTGATACGGGAGCGACTCATTCGTTTATTTCGTCCGAGTGCGCGAAGCGTTTGAATGTTGCGTTGTCTTTGATGAGTATTGAGATGGTTATTGATACTCCAGCAATGGGGTCAGTAACTACTTCTTTGGTTTGTGTAAGTTGTCCTTTGACCATTTATGGTAAAGACTTCATTATGGATTTAGTGTGTTTGCCGTTGGAGGGATTGGATGTAATCTTGGGTATGAACTGGTTGCAATTTAATCGAGTTCATATAGATTGTTATCATAAGTTGGTAAGGTTTCCTTCTTTGGAAGATAATGAAGATGAGAGTTTTCTATCTACTAAAGAGTTGAAGAAACTTTTAGCGGACGAAGCTCAATTGTTTGGTTTGTTTGCATCATGGTCAGTGGAGAGTAAGATTGGTATTGATGTGTTTCCAGTGGTGTGTGATTTTCCAGAAGTGTTTCTGGAGGATATTACGGATGTACCACCGGAAAGAGAAGTTGAGTTCTCTATTGATCTAGTTCCTGGCACTAGACCGATTTCGATGGCACCGTATCGTATGTCGGCATCGGAGTTGATAGAATTGAAGAAGCAGTTGAATGACTTATTGGACAAAAGATTTATAAGGCCAAGTGTTTCTCCTTGGGGTGCTCCGGTATTGTTGGTAAAGAAAAAGGATGGAAGTATGCGGTTATGTATTGATTATCGACAGTTGAACAAGGTGACAATTAAGAACAAGTATCCGCTTCCAAGGATTGATGATTTGATGGACCAATTGGTTGGTGCGCGTGTCTTTAGCAAGATTGATTTGAGATCGGGATATCACCAAATTCGTGTGAAAAGCGAGGATATTCAGAAGACGGCATTTAGGACACGGTATGGTCATTACGAATATTCCGTGATGCCATTCGGGGTTTCTAATGCGCCGGGGGTGTTTATGGAATACATGAATCGTATTTTTCATGAACAGTTGGATCGTTTTGTGGTTGTGTTCATCGATGATATTTTGATTTATTCTAAGTCTCAAGAAGAGCATGAAGAGCATTTGAGAATTGTGTTGCAAATTTTGAGAGAGAAACAATTATATGCTAAGTTGTCAAAATGTGAGTTTTGGCTATCGGAAGTAAGTTTTCTTGGACATGTTATCTCCGGGAGTGGTATTAGTGTTGATCCATCTAAGATTGATGCGGTGATGCAGTGGGAGACTCCTAGGTCGGTTACGGAAATTCGAAGCTTTTTAGGCTTGGCGGGTTATTATCGGAGGTTTATAGAGGGATTTTCGAAGTTGGCACTTCCGTTAACGCAATTGACTTGTAAAGGAAAGGCTTTCATTTGGGATATAGATTGTGAAAAGAGTTTCATTGAGCTAAAAAGAAGGTTGACAACGGCTCCGATCTTGATTTTGCCGAATCCTAATGAACCATTTGTTGTATATTGTGATGCTTCATTGATTGGTTTAGGTGGTGTTTTGATGCAAGATGGAAAAGTTGTGGCATATGCTTCAAGACAATTGAGAGTGCATGAAAAGAATTATCCTACGCATGACTTGGAGTTAGCGGCGGTGGTGTTTGTTTTGAAAATTTGGAGGCATTACCTCTATGGTGCAAGATTTGAAGTTTTTAGTGATCACAAAAGCTTAAGATATTTATTTGATCAGAAAGAATTGAACATGAGACAACGAAGATGGTTAGAGCTTTTGAAGGATTTTGATTTTAGTTTGAATTACCATCCGGGTAAGGCGAATGTGGTAGCCGATGCCTTAAGTCGAAAGTTGTTACATGTGTCCGCATTAATGATGACAGAATGGGAACTTTTGGAGGATTTCAGAGATTTGAGTTTGGTTTGTGAAATGACGCCGCGAAGTGTGAGACTTGGTATGTTACATGTTACGAATGATTTTCTTGCAACGGTTAGTGAAAAGCAAAAGTTGGATTTGAAGTTCGTTGATTTAATGATGAATGAGAATGAGGATTTCAAGGTTGATAACTTTGGAGTTTTGAGATTCCGTGGTCGTATTTGTATACCCGACGACGCGGAGTTGAAAAAGATGATTTTAGAGGAAGGACACCGAAGTAATTTAAGTATTCATCCGGGTGCGAATAAGATGTATCAAGATTTGAAGAAGATCTTTTGGTGGTCCGGTTTAAAGAGGGATGTGGCTCGATTTGTGTATGCGTGTTTGACTTGTCAAAAGTCGAAGGTGGAACATCAGAAGCCTAGTGGTTTGTTGCAACCGTTGGATATTCCGGAATGGAAATGGGATAGTATATCGATGGATTTTGTTACGGGATTGCCGAATATGCAAAGAGGTCATAATGCTATTTGGGTGATTGTTGATAGGCTTACTAAATCTGCTCACTTTATTCCAATTGACATTAGTTATCCTTTGGAGAAATTAGCCGAGATTTATGTTCGTGTGATTGTGAAGTTACATGGTGTTCCTAAGAGTATTGTATCGGATCGAGATCCGAGATTTACATCGAGATTTTGGGTGAGTTTACAAGAGGCTTTGGGTTCTAAGCTAAGATTGAGTTCGGCTTACCATCCGCAAACAGATGGTCAAACCGAGAGGACGATTCAATCGTTGGAGGATTTGTTGCGTGCTTGTGTGCTAGAGCAAGGTGGTGCTTGGGATAGTTATTTAGCGTTGATTGAGTTCACCTATAATAACAGTTTTCATTCGAGTATTGGTATGGCACCATTTGAGGCTTTGTATGGTCGGAGATGTCGAACACCTTTGTGTTGGCATGAAATCGGTGAGAGGACGATTGTTGGACCGGAATTGGTACAAGAAACGACGGAGAAAGTGAAGTTTATTCGGGAGAAGATGAAAGCTTCTCAAAGTAGACAAAAGAGCTATCATGATAAGAGAAGGAAAGATCTTGAGTTTCAAGAAGGCGACCATGTGTTTTTGAGAGTTACACCGGTTACAGGTGTGGGTCGTGCTTTGAAGTCGAAGAAGTTGACTTCTCGTTTTATTGGTCCGTATCAGATTACTGCACGTGTTGGCGCTGTGGCTTATCGTGTGGCGTTGCCTCCGAATCTTTCGAATTTGCATGACGTTTTCCATGTTTCACAACTTCGGAAGTATGTTCCGGATCCGTCACATATTATTCCTATGGACGAGGTAGAAGTGAGAGATAATCTTACGGTCGAAGTTTTACCGATTAAGATTTTGGATCGTGAAGTTAAGAAGCTAAGAGGCAAGGATATTGCGCTTGTGAAAGTGGCGTGGGGAGGCGCTTCAGAAGGCAATATGACTTGGGAATTGGAAAGTGGGATGCGAGAGTCGTATCCGGAGTTGTTTGAATCAGGTAATATTTTCGAGGACGAAAATTTCAAAAGTGGGGGAGAGTTGTAACAGCCCGATTATGATTATCTCCATTTTGTGCTAATTTGTATTATTTTGTTGAGTCTTTTATTTAATTGGGCAATAATTATGTTATTTGTGATATTGGTGTGTGAATATGTTATGTTTGCATATTATGTGATTTTACCGTTTTTGAGAGTTTGCGGGGAATATTAGATTGGAGGGTATTTTAGATATTTCACATTTAATGATAGTTAGTTAGTTAGTTAGTAGATATTTTGAGAAAATATAAAGAAATAGAAAGAAAGAAAAGTATAAGAAAGAAAAAGAATAGAAATAGAAAGTTAGAGGTGAGAAAGAGAGAAAAACAGAATTTTGAGAGGATAAGGAGAAAAGAGAAGAGCAAAGAGAAAAGTGTGGAAAATCACCAAGATCAATCTTTCGGAGTCGATTTAATCGGGTAAGGGTGTGAAACATTGTTATCCTAACTTTGTGTATGATTATGTATGTGTTTTGTGTGGATGTTTTGGTTGGTTTCCATATGTTTTCGTTTATGCCGTATTTGACGGAATCGATAGAAACCGATATTTTTACGGTCGAAAAGTCGTATAAATACATGTGTTGGTTGGCTATATGTATGTGAGCTACTGTTTGAAGTTTCATGAAGTTTGGTTATGTTTCGATTAGTTTTCGTTATGTTTCCGTTGTTGTTTCCGTTTAGGTCGAATCGTAGGAAATCGATAGAAACCGATGTTTTCACGGTTAGAATTCGAAATAAATTACGCAGTTGTATCGAGTAAGGTTAGGTCATCGTATAGCGTGCTTTTTATTCGATTTGGTGATGTTTGAAAATTCTGGTTTTTGAAAGGTTGAAATTTAATCGAAAAATCGAACGTCGTAGAAATTTCGTTTATGTGTTCTAAATTGTTCTTATGTATTTAGTGGTTGTGCGTATATGTTTGTTTCGGTGAAAATGTTCGATTTAGTCGAGTTTCGGGCATTTCGGAAAAGTTACAGCAAGTGTGTAAATTGAGAAATCTGATTTTTGTGAAAAACAGAGCTATGAATCGACACATAAAAGCTATGTATCGATACGAAATGGTTTATGTATCGATACATAACCCCTATGCATCGATACATACTGTGAAAATTAGAGAAAACAGCATTTTCACTACAGCATGTGTCGACACATGCGAGCTATGTATCGATACATGTTGCTTTTTGTATCGATACATAAGCCTATGTATCGATACATACTGTGCTGAATCAGAAAATTCTGGTTTGTCGGGGAAACTTCGGAAATTCATAACTCTTGAACCGTAAGTCGGTTTTGACCCCCGTTTGAAGCGTTGGGAAGCTAACGAGATGTTCTTTCTAGGAAAAATGGTTTTGAGGTCTAAACCTGGTCCAATTGGAACAGTATTTTCGAACCGTTTCGTAGTGTCGGGCCTCCGGTTTATGTTTTCGCATTATTTTGAAATATACATATCTTCTTCGTTGTTTATCGGATTTAAGTGTTATTTATATCGAATCGAAGCTGTGGATGAGTAATTTTTGATGATGATGGAAAATATTATTTTTAGCCGACTTTTAACCGACTTTTCCGATAAACCGTAAATTGAATTGTTTGGTTATGTGTGAAAATGTTTGGTTGCCGTTTGGCACAATTGATGTGAATGTATGTGGATTGTGTGTGATGAATGCATGACTATATTGTGAATATGTATGCATGTCAAGAGTGTCATGAGTCATGTTGTATGTGAAGCATCATGATTGCATTCTTGCATTGTGGGATTCTAAGATGAATCCGTTGTAACGTCGTAAGCCTTTTGAGAGGTCGGGGCGATGATTACAAATGATTGTAAGCCTTTTGAGAGGTGGGAGCAATCGGATTGTAAGCCTTTTGAGAGGTGGGAGCAATCCATAAACATTGTAAGCCTTTTGAGAGGTGGTAGCAATGGATGAACATCGTATGCCCGACGGGGAGTTACACTAAGTAACGAGCGATGGTTCCAATAAGTTCTTCAATTGAACTTGAGATGAAATGAGTCGGTACCGCATTGCATTTGCATAGAGTCGTGAGTCGGTCTCTATGATTTGCATTGGTCATCCTTGTATTTGTGCATGGGTGAATGAACATGAATATATGTGTTTATGTTGAATGATAAGCATTGTGATGAATATGCTTGGTTTCGTATATAATATATATATATATATATATGCCTTGCGATGTATATTGAATGGGATGTGATGAATTGTGATAAGAATTGTATCATTGTAATGATACATTGAAGAATGAATATAATATGTATGTTTATGTGGAATGGTAGAATGGTGAGAATGTGTTATGTGTATACTTTTGTGTTGAGATATATGATTATATGCATTGTTATTATGATAATATTTCTCACCCTTCTGCTGTTTTATGATGCTCTACGAGGCATTGCAGATTTGGTATCTGGTGGTCTTTTGTGAAGTGTGTCTTCATACCTTTTTGGTCGGTTGGCTCTGATATGTAGCACCGGGTAGCTAGGACGTTTTGATCTTATTGTGATACATTTGCATATGTATCTTGCTGATGAATTTGTGTATATAAACATGATGTATATATATATATATGTTGAGGTATATATGTGGTTGTTATTCAATATTTTAGATGTTTCCGCTTTTATTCTAAATATTGAGATGTGGGTGTAAGGACTGAGTTCCTACGTTGAAAGTTACCCCACTGTTGCATATCATTTGTTGAGCAGGTGTTGTATGTTTTAATTTCAAGCATAATGTGACATGCCTTTTTATGCCGTGTTTACAATTATACTCTGATGAAATTTCCAATACGTGCCTAAATGATTTATTTGATTATTTGGGGGTATAGAAAGGGGGTGTTACAAATATCCTTCTTCATCACTATTATCACGCATCCTCGCGATACCGTATCGATCCTACTCATGCTACCCATGCTACTTAATCAACACAATACAACAAAAGATAAAATGAATATCAACTCACAAAACCATGTCAAAAGCTTGTTCATTGATAGATGAAAATCTAAGATCAAAGATTTGTAAAGGTTTTGTCAAGACCACAAATAATCAACCAAAGACAACAACAATAGAAAATCAGAATTCAAATCACATACATACATTAGAGGAAATACAATAGGTATCAAAAGATTACATCCCTCTCCAACAAGAAATCAAAGATCCTACCTTTTCTCCCTTGGAAATGAAAGAGATATCAAGTTCTGATCCCAAAATTACAACAATGTCAGAACAATACCAAAAAACATAACCTAAAAAGTGTAAAAATTGTATTTATACAATTCAGAAATTTGCAGGTTCGCTAGGCGAACCAATTCATTCGCTAGGCGAATGGTTAAAAATAGGCACAACAGGTGCCTCAAACAGTTAAACCGCCCCAGAAATTCACGTGCATTCGCGAAGCGAACAAAACACTCGCGAAGCGAGCCTTCGCCAAAACCTTTGCCCAGCGAATTTAGGGACTTTTCCTACTGAAACTTTCTGCCACCCCTTCGCTGGGACACTCGCCAACGTTCGCTAGGCGAACCTTCGCTAGGAGCTCGCCAGCACTCGCGAGGCGAATCCTGCTGTTGCAACTTCAATACTTTAGCAGCTTGCACCATTTCTTTGTGTCTTCAAACTTTGATCATTTAGTGCATTTCCTGCACAATAACACACACATTACAAGCACCAAAGGTATATTCTCAATGTGTAGAAGAACAACAACAATCATGGATAAAAACCATGAAAACATGAGAAAAGAGATGAAAAAGTGCAAAGAAAGATATGCCAATTTTAGGCCAAATCCGCACCTAACATAACCCCAGGATTGGCCTAGTGGTGGAGGCTTGAGTCTTGAGAGTGTGCTCCTCTCAAGGTCTCAGGTTCGAATCCTACTAAATGCAATCAACCCTTATGTGGGTCAGTCTATACAGAGTGGACGGTGGGATTGATCCCTCTTGAATTAGTCGGTCGCATACATACTTAGATGATGATTGCTGGGAATATGTTTTCAAATTCATCTTCAATGAAGACGAAGACGAAAATCGGTACTATTTCAAAACTCTTTCCATAGTTAACAAACAATTTCTCTCCATTACCAACCGTCTACGCCTCTCTTTCACGATATGGAATCCAACATGCCGTTTACTCTCTCGCCTTTTTCCAAGGTTCATCAATCTCATCTCCCTCGACCTCTCCTGTTACTATGGTCTCATCAACAACCTTCTCGTCCAAATCTCTCGTTTCCCATTGAAACTCACTTCGCTTAATCTCTCCAACCAACCCAACATTCCAGCACGCGGCTTGAGAGCTTTCTCCCGAAATATTACAACTCTAACGTCTTTCATTTGTTCCAACATTGCTTCTCGCTGGGTTGCAGATTTGGTTCTTATCTCTCATTGTTTTCCTTCCCTTCAAGAACTTGACCTCAGTAGCCGTATCAGTTTAGGCTAAATGCTGATATGTCAATGGTGCTTCCTAAGTTGCGCAAAGTTAACCTCTCTGGTCATATCAATACATATATGAACGATGCATGGCTTTTACACTTTTGTAAGAATTTCGAGTTTCTTGAAGAAGTTTTCTTATTGAGCTGTCCATTCTTTACTCATCATGGTATTGCTACTGCCATCTGTGAGAGACCAACATTGAAGTCTCTATCAATTTTTTGGATGCCAAGCATTAGTTCACACTTAATTAACTCTCTTGTGAGTTTGAAGAACTTAGCTTGTCTTGATTTGTCATTTTCGCGTATCTCTGATGATTTGCTTTCCTCTATTGCAACCAGAGGTCTTCCTTTGAAAACGCTTGTCCTCCGATACTCTCGCGGATATAGTTATGCCGGAATCATTTGTTTGTTATCCAAGTGTCACTCTATACAACATTTGGATCTTACAAATGCTTAGTTTTTTAATGACCAACATGTTGTGGAGTTGTCTATGTTTTTGGGTGATTTAATGTCTATAAACCTTAGTAAATGTAGCATGCTCACAGAGTTATCTTTGCTTTCACTTGTAAAAAATTGTCTTTCACTTAGTGAGATCAAAATGAATGACACAAGCATTGGGATTGGGAGAGAGGGTGTACTGAATTCTAATTCTTTCAAGGATTTTGTTGTAAGCCCTCAATTAAAGTCTCTCCATTTGGCCTATAGTTCCTGGCTAAGAGATGAAAGCATCAAAATGTTTGCTTCCACTTTCCCCAATTTGCAGTTGTTTGATTTGAGTTATTGCACTAACATATCTCAAGAAGGTATTTTTCATGTTTTAAGGAGATGTTGTAAGATTAGACATTTGAACTTAGATGGCTGTTTACAACTGAAGCTGCATGGAATGAACTTTGAAGTTCCTAAATTGAAGGTGTTGAACTTAACATATACAAGTGTTGACGATGAAACACTTTATGTGATCTCAAGGAATTGTAAGGGACTTTTGCAACTCGTACTAGAAATTTGTCATGGTGTTACTGAGGAGGGAATCAAGCATGTGGTAAATAACTGCACGCAACTCAGAGAGATCAATTTGATGTATTGTCGTAAATTGCTTCCTAATGTTGTTGACGAAATGATATTTTCAAGGCCATCATTGAGAAAGATATCTGCTTCACCTTGCAACATTTTCAGTGACAGAACGAGGAGACTCTTTTCGCGTTATGGATGTCTTTTGTGCTAAACTTTTGTAAGTGCTCGTTGAATTTTAAACTCTAAAATGCAAGATATTTTTTGTTTTCACATTTACTTCTCTAAGTTATTTTATTTTTTAACGTGTAATTGCCTTAGCAATATTGTAAGATTTTTATAAAATGTACAATTTAATGCCAGCAGTTTGGTGTTATATGCCAGATTAAACTGTATTGCTTTTCATTCATTTGCCTTAACTTATATTACACAGATAAGATTCCTGTATCATACTTATTGAAGACTTCATTGGCAGCAGCATGGGTGCAATGGATATGGTGACAAGTTATCCTAGTTTTATGCTACTATGACTGTTGTGGAGTAAGGTCTTTATTAGCTTGAGGTTGAAGATAGTGAGGTGTTTATGAGTTGTGTGGTATGCCCTTCATTTAAACCTCTCCTGTTTTCTGCTTTGGTCTTATTTTTGTGGTCTTTGTATCAGACAAGTGTTATGACTTCTCATTGTTCTAAACCAATTCTTGAGTTAAATAAAGCCGAGAGAATCCATAAGATAGGGAACTCACTGAGATTAATATCTCACACCATTATTATTGTTATTTTTCAGGCGTTGTTTGCAGGTTTAATTTACAAGTGGAACTATGCTTGGATGTTTCAAGAGAAGCTTAGTTTGAGTTTTCCGCTGTGTAATATGTTCTTGTACAATTAAGGATATTATACTTTGATCTTAGATTTTATTGTTTTGGCTAATTTCCATGTCTTGTACCATAGATTGTTTTTATGTATTAGAATGGTCAAGTATGTGAATTATGGCAATAGGTGTCATACCCTAAATTTTGACCACAAGATTTCCCATCATTGTGTAAATCATCACCACAATATGGATGTACCTCCATACCTCATCAATCCTCTCAGGGATTGTTGAGCATTCACTACAATTAAGAATTAGGGTTTTGAGCCCTCTCAAAGTACTCAGATAAAGTATCAATCAAGAATGGACATGATCCTCCACTTTTAAAGCCTCTCAAACATCTATGAAGGATCAAGAGGTCTCCCATATCAAGAATCAAGCACGAGAATGCAACATTTCAAGCTGATCAAGCCTCGAGATCATCAGTGTCACCAAATTAGAGTTTTGGTTGACCATTGCCTCTAGAGAGGAATTTTCATTTGGGCATGGGCTAATACTTCAAAACATGATCCACGAAGCTCAAAGGGACCTCATGGACCCAATCACAAGTCCAAAATAGCCTCAGGGGATGCATTCATAAAAAAATCAGGAATTAGGGTTTCTTGACCTAATTCACCCCTAAGATGATTTTTGAAGCAAGGCATGAGCCAAGAACTCAAGAAGTGTTTTGAAGACATCCAATACATCATATTGATCCATTTACAAGATTGGATTAATTCAAAGAACTTGGTTCATAAGCAATACAAGGATTCAAATTCATCTGGACCAATTAGGGTTTTTTGATGAAAAGTCAACTGTACCTTTGACTTTGGACCAAGACATGATCCCAAACCTTGGGACATGATTCAAGACACTCTAAAACACCTATGGAATCTATCCATTAGGTTTAAATTAGATCAAGAACTTGATTTCATAGAGGATCACAAAGTTTGAAATTCATCTGACAAAAAGTCAACTGTGCCAAAAAAATCAAGTTTGACTTTTTGGATTTCTTGACAAACATGGCTTCCCTAAGTAAAAAACAATGTTAACTTATGGTTTGGATCATCATCCATTAAGAAAAATCTAGAAAAGTGGGGTTACTTGCAAAAGGGGCAATCATAAGAAACTTGAATTTTCACTAAGTCATGAAAAAAATTATTTCTACCCAACTTTGCAAGGCCATAACTTGTGATCCAAGCAACCTTTTTCTTCCATCCAAATCTCAAATGAAAGCTCTCATTACATACTTCAAGATTGTCAACTACAACATATTCCAAATCCTCATGGATTTTGAGTTATGGATTGATCAAAATCACAAAAAATGGAAAATGGACATTTTTTCGACACTTAGTGAAATTTTGGACGAAATCTGTTTTGGATTTTCACCAACTTTGAGGTCATTTTTCATTATGATCCAAGATGAATCAAGACCAAAGTTAAACATCAAAGTTGAAGTATGTTATATGGGCTTTCCAAAAAGTACAAGAGCCTCTCATGATTCAACTTGAGCAAGGAGTTATAAGCCTCCAAAAATGGCATTTTTTACCCTGCCCACACAAAGGCATAAAGACATAACTTGGTTCCCACGATTTCATGAGCCAATTTTGGACACTTGCATAATTTCATTTCTGTCCAAAATCAACTTGAAAGATGAAGAATCTGATCACAAGGCCACCAAGTCAAAAACCTCATCCGTTAGGCATGTGACATTCAAAGTTCAAAATCCAACACTTTCAAATTTGTCATGAAGCATTTAAGGGGTGCATGGAGCTGGCATGTATCAGTCCACAACATTGCAAATGAGTCAAGATGATCTCAAGTATCAGAATACCATAGGCCTGCAAGATTGACCCAAGTCAATGGCTAGAGGAGACTTTGGCTACATGACAAAGTTCAATGGATAATAGAGTGATCCAACCTCCAATCACTATTGCTCCCAAAACAAAGATGCTCTACTATAAATAGAGGTTCTTTCTAATCAGTCTGAGTACACCAAAACATAACAACTCATGCTTTTCTTTCTCGCACTCTCAAAAAACCAGAAAATGCTTCTTTAGCAAGTAACATTCAAATTTTCAAATAGAGAGCAATTCCATCAAAACCAACCATCCTAACACCTCACATATGTAATATATAAGTGGTCAATAACCTCAAAACTAGGAATGGCAACAGGTAGGGTTGGGCACGGGTTTCACACTACCCGAATCCACACCCGAAATCACCACCCGAACCCGTACCAGAACCCAAAGGCTATTCGGGTGGCAAAATGACACCCGCACCCACACCCGTTGGGTTCGGGTTTTTCCACCCAAACCCGAACCCGTAGTAAAAACACAAAAATACAAGATTAACATTGATATTTGAATTAAGTTTCAACATCTTACAACTTTCCATCATAGAATAGGTCTTTAACATCTTAAGTTAACATTACATCCTTGGAATAGTGCTTGCCCTAACATAGAATAGGTCTTCAACATCTTAAGTTAACATTACAATTAAAATACAACATTAACATAGAATACTTTGTTTGCCAAGCAAATTCCAACAACATGGTAACATGCAAGCAAATTCCAAATTCCAGCAACATGCAAGCAAATTCCAAAATAGACAGCAACATTCTAAAATAGACATCAAATTCCAAAACAGACAGCAACATGCAAGCAAATTCCAAATTTCCAACAGATAGCAACATGCGGGCTCTCTCCAGCAGGCTCTTTCAATTCTTACTATAAATGATAAATTCTAGCAGGCATGCACCAAAGTTATGAAACAGTGACAAAAATTAATATTTCTATTTTTCAATTAGTGTCGATAAATGAAAAATATTAAGCATGGTGACATTCAAATACAATTGTTTGATATACAACAACTACTCAAATCTGAAAAGTTATTCTTAAACAACTTGAACTTATTTCCAGAAGCTATTATTCTAGTCTCTGTTTTGGCACATACTAATTACACTCTCAAGATGAAATAGTGCATCATAAAACCAACTAATCAACACAAAATCACTTCTTTAGCTAGTTTTTGTTATCACATTGCTTTTCATATTTTGAATCAGCAAGCTAGTTTTTGGATTGTAGGATGGCATCAAGTCACTAGATTCAGGAGCATTATAAAAACTAATTTGAATTAGAAGTTAATTAAACAACTCAATGTTAATTATGTCACAAGTGAAAATGAAAACAGGACTGAATGTGTAGTGATAAGAAGTGTACCAATGATTGAGCCAAAAAACAATGGGATCCACTGACACTGTAACACCTCATTAAAACATATACTGTAATAATAATGTTATGAGAGGATATTGTGATTGGTAACTAAGATAGTTTGACAAGCATTACAATTTACAAGTGCAACATCTCTTGTATAACGTCATGCTTTAATTTCAAGAGTAACTTTTCTATACTGTTATGATGACAGGCACAAGTTCCTTGGAAAGTATTGGAAAGTAGTGGGTTATCTTAGGATTAAGATATTGAGTTGAATATCACAAGTTCCTTGTATCAGCACAAAATCAAGAAAAGTTTCTACTTGTTTATCTTAGGATTAAGGTAATTTTCTACTAGTTAAACAAAAATACAAAGGCAACACAAAATCATGAAGACACTAATTTGTAACCCTTCTTTAACTATTTACTGTAGCAACAATAGAAACTAAACCATTATACCAAATTAATTCTACAGTCTTCACACAACACACTTAAAAAACGACAAAAATCAATTTATAAAGAAAATACATAGCATATCAGAGCATTGTCACTGGAGGATAATAGGTTAAGCTTCAAGCCAGATTACAAAAGACACATAAAAGTATTTATAGTTGGCACATTGTTTTCATGTTAGCAGATTATAGCAGATTACAAAACAGATTATAGCAGATTACAAAATAGAATTTATAGCAGATTATAGCAGATTACAAAACAGAATTTAAGATTATAGCAGATTATAGAATTCTCTTAAATTACTTTATGACAGAATTCCAAAACAGAATTTATAGCAGATTACAGGACTGTAAATAAACAACAGATTATAGCTCATCAACATTTCCAAAACAGAATTTGAGCTAGCACCTTGTGACAGAATTCCAAAACAGAAATATATATGACAGAATACCTTACATCACATGTAGAATTAAGAAGTAAAGTTTCCTTCAATCTTCAAAATGGTAACCCAAACAACTTTCCACCAATTCAGCTGTATTAAGAAGTAAACTGAAGTTAAATAAAACACCATTTCATTCAACACTTTTACACTAAATGAAGTACAAAATACCTTCATCGTCAGACTCCATTTCATTCAACACAATAGCAAATTCTTCTGCAACTCTAGAAGTTCATATACATCACATGTAGAATAACAAAGAATAATTAGTTAACAATATGTAAAGATTATTTGACACACATTACAATATTGAATTAATAGTTTAAAATTTTACCATTATTCTCAGCAGCCCATAGCCAACTCCTAGCACACATCAAAGCCTCTACAGTACTCCAGTTAAGTCGGCTACAATGAGGACTCAATATTCGACAACTATTGCTAAAGGCTGATTCAGAAGCTACTGTAGAGATAGGAATAGCTAACACATCTCTTGCAATTGCTTGAGGTGTTGGATACACAACTCCATTTAACTTCCACCAATTCAAAGTGTCAAAATCTGGAGTTTTTTTTATAACTGGCTCCTTCAAATAATGATCCAACTCATACTTAACACTTGAACTTGAGTTTTCGACAATCGTCTCAACGTATGCATCAAATTTAGCCTCGTCATCAACAACAGTAGTTGTACCAATGGATGGAGTGGTAGGTTGTGCATCTCTAAGTCTAATATGTTGATAATCATTGAACAAATCATAACACATCTCCTTGATTCTACTAACTTGTGTACTTGAATCTTGGCCATACAACTTAGGAAACCAGAAATCAAGTACAACCATCTTCTTCCTAGGGTCCAAAACTGCAGCAACTCCTATCATATCATGAACACCACTCCAATAATTGTGAAATTTTTCCATCATTTTTGTGGCCATCATCTCAATAATTGAATTGGAGGACTTCTTCCATTCCTCTATTGCCGACTTAATCTTACAAATCTTAGGAAAGTACAAGTTGGCAGTTGGATATTTTGTACCAGAAATCAACTCAGTTACTTCATTAAACAATTTCAAGCACCCACAAACATCTTTAGCAAATTGCCACAGTGATTTAGTTGGAAAACAAGTGTATAAAGACTCACGTTGCTTCAACCGAATAAATACATCCTTGTACTCTATGGCAATATCAAGCATCTTATATGTGCTATTCCATCTTGTTGGACAATCTAGAGCTAAGTTTCTAGTGCAAACAATTCTCAATTGTCTAGCGGTATCTTCCAATTTTTCATGCCTTTTAGGTGTAGCACTCCAAAATGCAACACTATCCCGAATATTTTCTACCCCATCCTTAAGCACTTGTAGCCCTTTCTGAACAATTAAATTTAGGATGTGCGCACAACAATGCATATGTAACAAAGACCCATCCCTTATCAAACTTTCCAACGGTAACTTATCCTTAATTTTCCTAATCATGGAGTCATTTGTTCTACAATTATCTAAAGTAACCGTACAAAGCTTTGAATCAATGTTCCAGTCCATTAAACAATTAACAAGTGCTTCAGCAAGTCTTTCACTAGTGTGAGGGGCTGGAACATATATGAACCTAATATAATAATATTTACACTCAATCATATTTACACTTAATTACACTCAAACATAATAAAATATACATAAATGATACAATTAAGTTATAAAATATAAACTTTGTTACCTCAAGATTCGACTCTGTAAAGTCCACGAGCCATCAATATAGTGAGCCGTAACCGCCATATACCTTTTTTTTTGTTTCTCGAAGTCCATATATTTGTGGTAATCGCCACTCTTCCTTCATGGATATCTAACATCTTCATAGCACATTTTTTCTTAAAATCATAAACTTTAAATACCTCCTTCTTGATTGTGTTTCGAGTAGGAACTTTAAACAATGGTTGGAGAGAAACAAAGACTCTTCTAAGACCAACATGATCCATAATTGATAGTGGATAATCGTGCATAATAATAGCTTCAGCAGTCAACTTCTTCACATTTTCTGGATTATAAGTTCCAATTCCCAACTTTTCCTTTCCTTCTGAGATAGTAGGCAGGAGAAATGGTTGTCCTTTGTCATGGTTTTTATTCTTAATCTTTTTTTGAATACAACTTAAGAGATGTCCTTTCAAGTGATTTGTTCCATTCTTTGAAGTGCCACTAAGTTGTTTTTTACACCAGATGCATTCAGCCTTATCTTTCCCATTCACTTTCATCTTTTAAATTCTTGCCACACATTATTTCTTAGTTTCTTTGATGCAGGTTCTAAGCTTGTGTCAATTTCTTCTTGTTGCCCAACATCAGGTGTCAGACTCGGATTAGAAGATACCTCCTGATGAGTTGGTGGACATGTACTTTCTTGTGTAGGAATAGATGTTCCTTCCGGTTCCGGGGTTGTGTTCGCTTGATCCATTTGACCTATTACAACAACTGAAATAAAAATTGCACAACAACTGAAATCAAAATAGTACAATTAAGTATAAATTGAAAAGGCTCAGAGTATAGATGAGAATGAGAGTACTAATGCCAATTTACTCTGTCCTAAGACTTTATTTTTTAGTAGATGGTACTGGTTGAACCTTAAGGAATAAATATGATTCTTTTCCATTCAAATCCTTACAAACACCAAAACCTAGTGGATCCTCCTTTCAAAATATTGAGAAATATATAATTAACTAGACCCTATATGGTAAGAAACGCCTGTTAAAGAAGATCCAAAGCTAGCTGTTCATGTAATATATTGCCTTCTAAGAAATATAAGACAGAAAAGGGGAAAATGGCAATATTGAGAAATACTTTTAACTCTCCTCGTAATTAACGTGATTTCACTTTCCTCGGAGTTGTGTTCCCTCTAGAACTTAGTTTATAAGTTTTAAATGACAACAAATGCTGCTAAACTCTAGCAATTTGGTGTTTCTGAAGGTATATTATAATAAGTTTCTCATAAAAATTATCGTAAAAATCAACTTTGACTCTTGGTGGATTCTTAAGTTTTATCTCTGGTTCTTATACTCAACAGCATCAACAAAAACATGGTTTTCGGACAAGTCCAATATTTCTCATCAATCTTCATCACAGAAACATACTCTCTTTCTTTCACGTGTCCTATTTCTTCACTAAGTAATAATAATGGCAATAAATCAAACTCAATACATATTTCATTCTCATTATAATAATTGTACCATTTTACAACTATGAACTGCACAGGCATGCTGAAACGGTGAAGCCCTCAGCAGCAGCAGTGACAGATGGAGGGAGAGTGAAAGACGGAGGAAGAGTGAAAGACGGAGGGACTGAAGCAGTGAAACCCTCAGCAGCAGCAGTGAAAGACGGAGGGAGAGTGAAAGACGGTCGACGGAGGTAGAAGGAACAAACTAAAGATTAACTGAAACCCTAATTTGTTTTACAATTATATACATGTAGGGGCAGTTTAGTAATTTTATGGCTAAGCGGGCGTGGTTTCGGGTTTCGGGCGCGAGTTTCACACTACCTAAACCCGCACCCGAACCCGAACTCAAACTCAGTCAACTCGGATTTTCACCCGTTGACTCGGGTTCGGGTACGGGTGGGCCTCGCGGGTTTGGGTCTGCCTGCCATCCCTCTCAAAACACATATGGAACACCAAAATCACTAAGTCACCATCCATTTGCTCAAGGTTTTTGGCCTATTTGCAGTTGAGGTGCCACAACAAGATCCAGGTGCTTTCTATCCATTCCAAGCTTCCAAACACCTTACATTAGGTCCATTGAAGCTGTCCAGATCATCACACAACATCTGTAACACCTCTACATCAGAATTTGATTTCTTCTTGTAAGAGGTAAGCTTGAACTCTCAAACTCAATGATCCATGCATCATAAATGTGTTTTCATGTTACAAACATGTTTCTGCACTTATGTAGAGTGTTTCCTCTCAATCAATTGCTTTGTAGCTATCATGTATAGGATTTCATAGTGTTCTTGTAGAAATTAGGGTTCATGTGTTCATCACTTGATTTCTCACTCCACACTTAATATAAATGCAATTAACTGGTACCATTGGAATCCTTGTTAAAAAAAGAGTGAGATTGATATTTGAATCATGCAAAACCATTGAGTTATCAGAGAGAAAAGTGAGGTTTTGCAAATCTGCAAGAATATAGCTCGCGCGAACCACACAAGGTGTTCTTGGCGCCTTTTTCAAATTTTCAAATTTTTGAATGTTTTGATATTTTATTAATTGATTTCAAAAATTAATTTCTCTCTCATTTTAAATCATTTTTTATTGGTTCTTTTTTTAAGAATTCACAAAAATATTAAAATATTTTATTCTACAAAAAATCAAATTTATATTATTTATTTAATATAGCTTGAATTTTTGTAAATAATTTCATTTTATTTGTTTTTAAACATTTTTAAATGAAATTTCCACCTTGATTTTTCAAATTCAAATGAATTCCAAGTTTTCATGTGATTAAACATGATTTTTCAAAACATTTTTCAAAGTTTACAACTTGTTTTTGAATATATTTGATATTTTATATCATTTTTTATTTAATTTCCTTCGATTAAATTAAAATCAGGGTTTTCTTAATTTTGACTTTTTCAAACTTCATTTGAAACACTTTTGGGCCTCTATTAGAGTGTAAGACCCATCCCCTTTGTAAATACACAATTTTGGGCCTCAGTCATTATATAAGTCCCGGTACGATAAACAGTTCGATCGCTGTTTTTCATCTGGACATCTCCTTGAGCTATAAGTCCCAACTTTTGTATAAAAATAATCTTTTGGGCCTCTTTGTAGAGTGTAAGACCCATCCCTTTATGTAAATAATTTTTGGGGCCTCATTCATTGTATAAGTCCTTCTTGGTTTTCAAAACTGCGACGCGATCGTCGCCTTTTCAAATGAATCATCTGGGCCTCTCCTTGAGTATAAGCCCCATTACTCTTTTTTTTTTCACAAACACTTTTGGGCCTCTATTAGAGTGTAAGACCCAACCCCTCTTTGTACAAAAATAATTTTGGGCCTCTGCTGTAGTATAAGTCCCACAAACGCCTTTCAGTATCGCAGTGCGATCATTGTTTTCAAATAAGTCATCCGGGCCTCTCCTTGAGTATAAGCCCCAATCTTTTGTACATAAACTTGGTTTTAAAACAATAAACAACTTCCTTGAGCCTCTCCTTGAGTTGTAAGCCCCATACTTTTATTTTCAAAATCATCTGTCTGTTTTAAACTGATATTAAGAGGAGCATTATTCCCGATGAAACTGCTCTTAGACCACATGGGCCTCTCTTTGAGTTATAAGCCCCAAACTTTCTTTTCCTTCAAAACAACTTTCTTTTAAATTCAAGATTCAAAGTTTTCTCAAAACTTTCTTCAATTTCTGAAAACCCTATTCATACAGTTGTAGTCAATACAACAGATCACCATACTCTTGGGCCTCCTCTCAGAATGTAAGTCCCAACATCTTTTTTTATGCATATTTGTTTATATATCTGTCAGTTCACTTATCTGTATATATACTTGTGCATATTTGTTTAGAGTTTCCCTCAGCAGTTAGGTCTATACTTAGGTCAAACCAGAGGTTACTTTCTATCATAGTCAAAACTAGTTCCCTCATAGGAAACTCCCCTCGATAAAGTCTGCCTCCTCTTGGGATTATTCAATATGGAACAGAGAAATACATTATTCCCGGTGAAACTTTTCTCAAGACGGTCAAAACTTAGAAATATACATGTATACAAGAAATTCATTTCCCCAGAGAGGATTAATTCCCGGTGAAACCTCTCCTGAATTTCTTCAAACCTTAGAACTGTTCAAAAAAGAAAGGATTACTCCCGATGAAACCTTTCTTGAACTTTTCTTAGGCTTGGACCCACAGGCTTCCTAGAAGTATCCCCAGCCTCCTCTTGGGCTTAGTACAAGGACCAAGCTTCTTAGAAGTTCCCCAGCTTCCTCTTGGGCTTAGTACAAGGACCCAAAGGCTTACTAAAAGCATAGGATAAAAATTAGTTATCTCTACTAGTTCAATCCCCAGGAGAGTAAAAAATTCCAGAACATCATACCATTCTAGGGTTGATCTTCATCCTTTAATCCAACAGCCTTCTCTTGGGCATCATACAAAGACCCCTCTCTACACCAGAATCTACCACTTATTGAGAGACTTGGACAGTCTCAGCCTCCTCTTGGGCTTCGTTCAATAAGACTTGGAAAGTGTCATCCACTCTGGGATCTCACACAGAGACCCTCAAGTTTCCTAAAAGCATAGGAAGAACCCTGATCATTTTACCAGTACATTAGTCTCCAGCAGAATTGAAGAACTCATAGGTTTTCAAACTCATCTTTAAACTCTCCTGGTACCCAACAAGGTTTGACTTTCACCTTAAAAATTCCCCAACCAGAGTCAATTTACCATCAACAAATTCCTAACAGAATCAGAGCCTCATGGCATCTGGTACTTCAACTTTTCCCTTATTCCCAGCAAGGGTAAATCCTTTTGGGTTCCGCAATATAATCTGGACTTGGTCCCGGAGTTCAATAAATCCTCAGCAAAAGACAGCCTCCTCTTAGGCTTCATATAATGATTTCCCCAGTCAGCCTCAATCTTGGGCTTTGTACAAGACAGATAAAACCCTCCCCAGTGGAGTCATTTTCTTTTAGCTTCATCCTTGGGCTTTGATCAAGGCAGATAAAACTCAACATCCCCTCAGATGAGACCATGAGTCCTCTCTGCACGAGGATATTTCCTCTATACATCACATATCAAAACAAAACAATCAAAACTTTTTTTCAGATAATTGTTGTAAGTGGCACACTTGTTGATTCAAAATCCAAGTGGAGTCCTTCCTTTATCCTGGCTAAAAAATCACTCTTTTATCTAATAGCTGTAAGTGGCAAGCCTCTGGATTCCATACATCCAAGCCAATGTCCTTCTCTTATCATGAAAGATTCATAAGGAAAAAGTGGCATTGCTCTACACTGCGTTAAAGTTTTCTTCCTTCATGACATCTATCTTATAAAGGAAATTATGGCATTGTTGGATTCTACACATCCCAGTTAAAGTAATTTCCCTTATAACCAATTACCTGACATTTTTGTGATGAATATGTGAGATATCTATCTTTAGAGATGACAAATTCTCTCTCTCTCTCTCAGTCAACTTTTAGCTTTAATCTTGGGCTTTAAACAAGACATGAATACTCTGATAGCTTCAATCTTGGGCTTTGAACAAGACACTAATTATCTTTCCTCCCATAGAAATAGGAGAAACTACGATTGCTCTGATTTCCCAAATCTCTTTATAGGAATACGTAGGCATAAGATTGCGAAATCTTAGCGAGCACACAAATCAAAAAATTTTAGGTCCAGTACCTTACCAAAAACAACAGAAAACCTGAAAACAACAAAAACATTCTCTCAACACTCCCAAAGGAGAAACTTTCCCAATCCACATCAGATAAACACAAGAAAGCATTTTAAGTTAACACAAATACATGCAAAAGAAGGTTTCTATAGATTACCATAGATACACTGGGTGTTAATAGGTTTTCTTTGTATAACCAGACCCCGATCCCCGATCTCTCAACATTTGTTAAAGAAAACATTTGTGTGCAAGGTTAGTTTTAGATATCTTCCCTTTCCTTTCCAGCTTCATAGGATAAATACAAAAATCAGAAAGTAGCACCCAAATCCATTGCGGTAAGGTGGTCGCGTCACCGACAAAAATTGCACGCTACAATAGGCACTTGTGATGGTTTAAGTACCAAATAAAACACTTGTATGATATTATTATAGGTATATATTATACAGGGCATTACATAAATCATCCGTTGAAGCCCAGGCACCAAGGGAGATATTTTTCCTTAAGTCTTCACGTGATAAAAAGGTTCTGAGTCTGTCAGAATTACCTCGGTTGAAGAGCTTCTGCTTCATAGGTTAACATTCTTCAGACTTCATTCTTTAGAGATGATCACATTAGAGTCTACTTCTTTGCTTCTGAAGTTTCAGAGTCTGGGTCACCAGAGGCCGAATTTCTTCAGAGTTGACTTCTTTAGAGTCTGAATCTCCATCAGAGGCAGAGTCTTCATCAATGATCTTCAGATCCAGAGTCTGATCTTCATATGCAGATTCCTCAAACATCTTTTTATATGTTCTTAATTATTATATCCCTGCAAACTCACAACAGATTTTAGAAAGCCCAATAATTTTTTAAATACTTTGTTATCATCAAAATCCAAGGGATATTGTGTTAACAAATTTTGTTCCAATAGCTATGCCTACTTACAAAATGATGTCTTGTGTCTTGCCTAAAGAGAGTCTTAAACAAATTCAAGTGTTTTAGTGAAACTTTATGTAGGGTGACACCGAGGAGAAGAATCATGTTCATGTAGTGAACTTGAACACCCTCACCACCCCAAAATTGGGGAGAGATTTTGGTTTGAAGAATTTGGTGATTAATAACAAAGCCTGCCTATTAAAACTCGGGTGGAAGCTTATAAGTGGGGAAGACAGACTATGGTGCCAGGTGTTGAGAGGGATGTATACTAGAGGTAACGACAACATTCAAGCTTGTAACAACAAGATGTAGGGTTTTACTCATTAGGAAATTGGTAATGGAAAATCGATTAATGTCTAGACTCACTCGTGGATTCCATCAGGAGTTCTTAATGATTTTCAAATATCTAGTCAACTTTATCCACAAAATTGCAATGTAGCTGATCTTGTTAAGGAAAATGGTGAGTGTAATATGGATCTTCTGAGCATAATGTTTCCTCATAGCATTGTTGAAGAGATTTTGGATATACACCCTCCCAGACCCAACAATGGTGAGGATGTTTGCGTGTGTAGAGGTACAAGGGATGGATATTTATCTATCAATAGTGCTTATCATATACTAAGCATAAATGATAGTGACCCAGAGCAAGATAATACTTGGAAGAGTATATTGAACTTGACAACTCTTGAAAGGATCAAAACCTTTATTTGGATAGTTAATCATGATAGCTTGACAACAAATCCTTGACACAACAAGATGAATGTAAGAGACCCCTTTTGCCCAAATTGCACGGGGGAAATTGAAGACGAGATCCATGCCTTGAGAGATTATGGCGAGGCTAAGCCAATATGACTCTCGCTTGTAAGAGACTCATATTGGTCTCTTTTATTTGATGCAGGTTTACAGGATTGGATAAAGATCAAATTGCAGTTCAATTTTGGTTATGGTAACCTTGAGGATTGGAAAGAGCTATGGGAAACAACTTGCTACTCTTTATGGTTTTGGAGAAACAAAAAGCTTTATGACGATATCTATGTCACACCTACAGTCAGGGCCGGTCCAACATATCTTGCGGCCTAAGGCGGAATTTAAAATTAAATATTTTTAATTTAATAAAAATATTTTTTTATATTAATATATTTTAGATTTTGGTAGGTTATAAAAGCATTAAATTATTATAATAAATTTTATTTAACATTTTATTTTTAATTGATTGTAAAATTAATTCATCTAAACACTCTTCTCATTATTTAAAAAAATTATAATTGAAAAACAATGCTAATTTCTAAAAAAATAAAAATAGATATAATTTTTCCTATTATCATAAAGAACTCAAAAATTTATTATTCATAAATGTGATTTTTGAATTAATAAATCAAAGAATACACATTGTAAATACTCACTCAGTTTCTTTTTAAGTGTCACTTTTTAATTTTTTACACATACCAAGAAAGCTAATCATTATTGTTACTTTTCATACAATAATTTTCTTTTTACCTATAATACCCCTAATTATTTATTCCATTCATTTTACTTTTTCTCTCTATAATAATTATATAGGGATAATTTTGACAAAAATATATTTAATACTACATTAACCTTTGCAAGTGACAAATAAAAAGAAACAAAAAATTATCCTAAAAGTGACACTTGAAAAGGAACGGAGAGAGTAATTGTTATTATTATTTATTTTAAAATGTGTTACTACCTAATTGATATATTAATTAATTAAAAAAATTATTTTTACAAAAATCAATTATTAAAATCAAAGAAATATAAAGTAAAATTTTGAGGCCTAGGCAGTAGCCTTGGTGGTTTACCCCTAGGGCCGGCCCTGCCTACAGTGTTGTCGAATGATATTAGAAGCTAGACGCAGTGTTACAACATGAGCATGAAACTCCACCAACGCATTAGTATCAAACACCAAGCCTTGTATCATATAAGTTGGAGACCATCACAAAAGGTTGGATTATTATCAATGTTAATGGAGTTGCAAAGAACAATGGGAAAGCTGGTTGTGGGAGTTTACTTCAGGACAATCTAGGAAAGTGGATTGAAGGTTTCTCAAAGAATAATGGAGTATGTTGTAGCCTTATTGCAGAGTTATGAGGAGTTTTGAGGGTCATAGATTTGCCAAGAGGAAGGAATACAAGAAGGTTGAATTACAAACTGATAACAAAGTAATTACTGAGGCGGTAAAAAAAAGGGCGCCAAGCATTAAGGATGGTTGTGGTATTCTTCATAAAATTAAGAAATCTTTGAATGAAGATTGGGAAGCTAACATCAATCATGTCCATATAGAAGCCAATCGTTGCATAAATGCCATGGCAAATAAGAGCCTGCATTATGATCTTGGTTTACGGATTTATCATGATTATCTGGATGATCTCGTTGAGTTACTTGCTACTAGAGATGTCTTCGGAATTTCGGTCCCTCAAATTGTAGTTGTTTAGTTTCTTTTCTCTTTGGGCTTAGGCCTTCCTTACTCCAAAAAAAAATGCAAAATAATAATTTTTGTGATATTAATTTATGATGTAGTTAAAATAGTACTCCATAATAATAATAATAATAATAATAATAATAATAATAAATAGTATATTGAAAATTAAAATAGTATTTTAATGATTTTTTTAATAAATATAACAATTATTATGAGATAAGAAGAGGATATTGTTTGGATAAAGCAATGCCCACTAGCCTTTATATTATGATGTAAGTTTGATTATGCATGTCCTTGAATATGATACTAGAGTTGGAAATTTTTTTATTTTTATTTTTTATGTTTAAAAAAAATTGTTATTGAAGAAAATACTGAGTCAAGACATGGACTAGACCGTTCTCTTTAAGACGTTTTACGACAATGTCTAAAATTATGCAAAGTAGTTACTCAACTATGATGCCTCCAAGATAAAATTGTTCAGTCCTATATTGTATAATTACTACTACCTCCGTTCCTTTTTAAGTGTCACGTTTTGATTTTTTACACATACCAAGAAAACTAATCAACATTACTACTTTTTATATAATAATTATCTTTTTACCTATAATACCCCTACTTATTTATTACATTTATTTTATTTTTTCTCTCTCTTCAATAAAACATAGGGGTAATTTTGATAAAAGTACAATCAATACTTCCTTAAACCTAGCAAATGACAATTAAAAAGTAACAAAAAATTATTCTAAAAGTGACATTTAAAAAGGAACGGAGGGAGTAATTCCATGATAGATGATTGATCTATAAATACACTTTCTGATGGTACAAAGATCATTCGATGATGATATAAATACCAATAGTTGTATCTGGTTAATTACCAGTCGTATATTTGATAAAAAAGAGTTATATATATGGCACAATAGACACTCTGAACAAAAAACATAAAAGAAATTATTTGGATGAAGCAGAGACAAGAAAGAGGAGAAAGATTTTAGAATGCAGATTCTGACCCGAATAAAAGAAAAAGTGGGGGGAATGAAGCAGATCCAACTGCTAGTTAATATGGAAGGCAAGGCGAAATTGGTCAACAATTAGGAGTACCTTACTGTTAAGGACAATACACCAATAATTAAATTTATTTATTTAATTAATAATAAATTAATTTCACCATTTTTGGTAAAAAAAGGATCTTCCAAATCCAACTTGACCGAATGGCGGTGGCGGTGGTGGGTGCATGTGATGGTTCATCCTTAGTTTTTCACTAGGACGCACCCCAAGAGACCAAAGGGTCACGCAAGATAGAATTGTTTAATTGGAGACTCTTACTCAGTACCCACAAGAATGGAATTACATGTTGAAAATTATGGACAATCAATGCCCATGGGAGTGTTCCAATATGACAAGAAAATATTCAAGTGAAGATTAGTTTTTTAATTCAGAAACAGACAACACTCGTGAAGTATTGCATTAGGTTTGAATTCAGAAATAGGAAACACTTCGTGAAGTGTTGCAGAATGAAAGTATGCAACTCTTGAAGAATGTTGCTATAGGTGAAACAATGTAATTTTTGGTAAAAGTACATAACTTTTGGCAAAAGCTTGTAACTCTTGGTAAAAGGAAGTTGTTTCACCAAGGGCCGCAACCTTGTGAAACAACACCAATATGTCCTATAAATACTTCATTTTGGATTCAGAAAAATATAACAAAAACATGCATCCTCTTCACTAAAAATCTAGACACTCTTCCCTACATTCGAGTTTTCATCGGTCTTGTGCAAACTCAAGTATAAGCTGAATTATCCTGGCTATTCCGGCGTTCCAACTCTAAGACATTTGAGAGTGCTTGAAATACTTTTAAGTAAAGTGACACCGTTCACGATTCTAGCCTCGATCCATTCGATTTAAATTAATTTTTCTAACAATCTTAAAAGTATGGCAAATAATGACAATCGAGGCTTCCGTATCAAGAATCAAGAACAAATCGTCATTATGTATCCGACTTCATAATATTTTTTGAGAACTTAAGGTTCATATATTATTTAATTGTAAATTGAAAGAGAAGATCAATTGTCTATTGAAATTGAATCAAGAACAACTTCATATATTCAAAATTTTCAATTACAATAATTGATCACCAAGTGTGTGGTGACTAAATTTGTAAAGAAAGTGTGTACTTTCTAAAAGTATTTGCATATAGAAAGTGGTATATTTTCTATTTGTTAGAGAAAAGTTCTTAAAATTGGTTTGATTCAAAGTCCACTATAATAGTTGATATATTTGTTAAATCAAGGAAGTAGTGGCTTCAAGGGACTCCTCATTTTAGAAGAATGTTATCCAAAACGAAATGGATTCAATAATGTCAAACCACACTTGGGAACTTGTCGATCTAACTAAAAGATCAAGACCCATTGGATGTAAGTGGGTGCTTAGAAGGAAGTATCATAATGATGAACACTAAACACCTACATTTATAGATTAGTAACCAAGATTTTAGAAAAAAGGAAGGTGTTGATTATTTCAACACATATGAACTAGTAGCAAGGACGAAGGAAATTAGAATATTGTTTGCATTAGTTTCTGTTGCAGTGAGAACCGAATATCATGCTATTAGTTAACTTGAATAAAAAATCTTTAAATATTCACCACCGAGCTTTGATTTATCCAAAGGAAAGGGTAAACATCGAAGAAAACCCTAAGTGCGTGATGTATCAACAAAGCTAAGAGAATCTAAGGTTTGGGGGTTGGTTATACCTAGGGAAGATGTTAGCATCTGTAACGCCCTGTATAATATATATCTAGAATAATACCATACAAATGTTTTATTTGGTACTGACACATCAAAAGTGCCTAATGGCATAGTTCACATACTTGTCCATTTCTAAAACATAAATGCAACATATGGCACAAGCTATGGAAACTAGCCAAAAATAAAAGTCTAAGAATAATATACAATATCCTCAATTGTATACAACGAAAAGATACACAACAGAAAATACTAAAGACAAGCTTCTCTTGAAACATCCAAGCATCGCCCCACTTGTAAATCAAACCTGCAAACCACACCTGAAATAAAGCAACTATAGTGGGGTGAGATACATCAAATCTCAGTGAGTTCCCTATCTTATAGATTCTCTCGGCTATACAAGGTTCTAACAATCCTAACTCAAGTCCGGGGAAAAGGGAAAGGACTCTGGAGTTCACAATTCAATGCTCACACTATGTGGAAACATGCCATGAGTTCATCAACTCAAAAGTATCACTAATCGATAACCATACCAAGGCATCCCCTGTTCCCGTCCGCTTCTACGTCTAGAAGTCGACCCGAGTCATGGATCCTTGTAACCTACTTGACATACGAATGGATTCGGGTTCTACGGGCCATTAACCGTTATGAACCGTCACTTCACACGGGCCTTTTACTGTCACAAGCATACGCTCCATGGGCGCCATTCGTACAGCACGGGGAATCAAACCTTCCAAGTAGTTGTGCATCCATTTCAGAGGAGTCCGAGACTCATGAAACTACACTCAAGATAAACCGGTTACGATTACATGATCACATACAATAGTACGATTGTATTCGACAATCACAAGGCTATAATGCCTTAAGGCCTCTCATGCCTTTCTAAACCACAAAGTTAACCACATGTTCCATACTAGTGTTTCACTCTCAACTAGGCCAATACTCGGCAAGGATGTATCTTCCAACAACACGTGCCCGAGCATCGCCATCTAGAGTTGTCTACCATTTCTAGCTCCTTACTAGATTCTCCTATAGTTCAAGTTTGAGGTTTCCTCACTCTTCCTATCTCATTTCATATTAACATGCATATTCACTTACAATCAGGCTAAACAATAGTAGGATAAGCAAGACATATCATAATTTCATAATAGAGCAATATACAACAATTAAAACATAATTATATTGTTTTTTTGAACTTTATCGATTATTTAATTGGTCGGTAAATTCGACATAGTTCATCTCCATTGCATAGAATATTTCCTCGGCTTTCCATCGATATAAAGTATGATCGAAACCGATAAACGAGTCGAAAGTTATGAATTTCTCGCTAAAGGAAGAATTTTCAACTCCCAGACCTACACGCTGAGCGCACCCCCTTGCCCGCTGAGCGAGCAAGCTTCTGCCTGGAGGGGTTGCAGGAATTCAACACCGCGCTGAGCGGACTCCTGCGCGCTGAGCGTGCACTGCGATTTTCAGAAAAATAAATCTTTTGATTCTCAACCAAATCCAACCAAACTTCATAACAATTAACAATAGAGGATTCTACACATATTTCGATCATGCTACACAATTTATAACACATTTCAACCGTTCGATTCTTCGATTTTGCATAAAACCTATTTTTCCCAAAAACCCAACCGAACTCTAAACTCAAGAAAATCTACACTTAAAGCATCTATCTAGAACCCACCTGATAATCGGAGAGGAGTTTGAAGAAGATGATGAATCGATGAAGAGATGAGGAAGATCCAAGCTCTCCTTCTTCCACTTTCTCCACTTTCTCTCTTTCTCTTCCTTTTTCTCTTCTTCTTCTTACTATCTTCTTTCTCTTTCCCTTTCCAAATATATATATATATATAAACCAATATTATATAATATAAATCCAATAGGGTAAAATATCTCCAAATTGATATTTTGTCATCTCAACCCAATTGATCAATTGTTAGAGTTAATTTAAAATACTTCCTCAAACTAATAAATATCACTCTATCTCTTTAATAAAATAATTGATCTCTTCTAATGTCCAATTGAGCACTTAATTAATACGGGGTATTACACTCTCCCCCCCTTAAATTGAAATTCGCCCCCGAATTTCCTTCGTTCAACAATAACCACTACTTGCATCATTGTCTTAGTTCCACGCTCACTTCACTTCCGTTAACCTTTCTGTTCAATTCTGACGTATACCAATTCTAACTTGGTTTCACATACCAAAATCCTTACTTTCACAATTTAACAACTTCGCGTCCTTAATCATACTCTTGTTCTAATATCGAGTTAACTTCCAACTTTGCTTCCCCAATTCATCTGTTGTTTCTTACTAAAACACTTGGTCCTATTTTACCTCGGAAAGAAGGTACCATTCTACATTCCTATATTGAGTCACAACAAAACCGTAACACCTTATCTTGGTTTAAGATAACAAACACTCATCAAATCCTTGCGAGGTAGTTCAATTATTTATTTCCTTTCTACAATTACTGACAACTATCCTTTAGTAAATCCTTTAACCTTTGATCCACTTAATAACTAGTCAAACAACTTCTTTACCAGTTCCAGTTGGTCTGATACTAAACATTGTAACCATTAAATCCGATACTTCCTTTCTTTCGGATCACACCAAAGGGTAACACACCTAGAACAAAACCTCCTTATTTCCATACTTATAAGTAACAATCATTCTAATCCTCATTAGACTGGCTGAACTCTTTCATCTATCAACTTCCACCGCGCAATCCAATTCTAACAGTGGAGCACCACGATTTCATAAGCATTACCAAGTAGCTAACAGTCCACAGAAAACACACTTATCCACTGGATCCTTACTAACCAACGACATAAGAAACTTACTGACGTCTTTTGGTAGAACAATTTCCTCGCCAACACACAATATAATAACATCCGTCCCACACTCTCTAAACGATAAAGATACATGAGTTATACTGTTACAACCATAACATATACAACTCCAACTCCATTCTAAATTCGAAATCAATATACCAAAAATAGTTTAACAACTTCTGATTCTGTTTACCACATTCCAAATCGATTCTTCTTACAGTTCCGACTTACTCAGGGTTTCTTGCTGATTTGAGATCTCAACCAATAACAGCGTAACACCAACATAGAACTTCAATCACACGCGAGATACCACTTATCAAAACTCGAACCATTCAATTCGGAATTTTGAGTTTCCATACCACTCACAAATTCTCATACAACACTCCATACGTACATACTTCGTCGCAGTCTATACCACGCTTCTCAGTTGAATCCACTTCTCTCGAATGTTTTGTTTCACATACAATCCAATTTACATGCTTAATTCCAGAACTTCCAATTCTTACCCATACTTGGAAGGATAACCTTCAAATTTCATCTTCTTGGTAAAGCACAACTGCACACCACTGGTACCACTCCCACAGAGTCCAAAACCAAAACCATAAACTCACGGAAGATAGCAATTACAACTCCCGACCAACCGCTCATATCTTACTAACACCAACAATTAACTTACTGAGACGACCTCTACAAGATCTATACTTCGTGAGTATTCCCTAACTTCGTCCTCAAGTCTTTCAACAGTAATACACTTAAGGCTTTCTCATACTCAACACAGTTCACAAAATTATTCCCCAAAGTCAACTCCCTTGTTGTCTGAAGAAATGGTCAATGACGCAACACCTTTTTGAAAGTTATGATTCCAAAAACACAATTCTGTCCTTCATTTACTCACGACCCCATTTTCCATTCACACAATACTCTCCAGTCGGAGCAACACAAAGTAACAAAATGCAGATGATGGTTCCTAAGGGATTTCACAATATACACACACGTTAATCGATCAACCACCTGAGCTAATCGGTTAACTTCTCCAAAATCCTACGTAAAACACCTTTCATGCACGTGTTAAACGGTTAACCCCATTGTGTTAGACGGTTAACACTGCTGCAGGAGAAAACCCAGTTTCTTCTTAATTCAAAGCCATCCCCACTCAAACCATCGATCTGATTTGTTCTAACTTGGAACATCATTCTCAACTCACGGCTCCTTAACTTGTATTACATTCACCAACCATGATCCACTCAAGGTAAAACCAACAAAGTTGACAACACACTCCAACCAAGTGACAGGAAAAATTCCAAATTCTCTCGCGGTCACCCTACAAATCTTCACTAGGGTAGTTCATTTTCCTACTCAAACAACTACACCAGCGAAAAGTCAATCATGACGACATTCTAGGGTTTTAGCCACAACTCGCACTCGATTCGTCCATAAGCAACACCCAACACCCATCCATCACCCGGTACTACGAAAATGATGGACATCTCATGTCAAGCATACCACCTTACCCTCTCACTTAACACCCTGGGTGAGAAATAAAACAACAACGTTCTTAGTCCAACAAAAGGTAGATTCCGAATATTCTGATTATTCACAATTACAGAAGTTCTCTCTATACTTGAAAATAAATCGGGGTAATGCATCCTCCTGAAGAACCTGTCCATCACTTCGTACATAGTAACCGGAATTCCTTACCTTCCACTATCCATTGCACCCCACACTTACACTGAAGTCGCTTAATGAAATGCTTGCATCCGATAATTCTCATCAACCATTTACAAAACTCTTCCGGTATAAACCGTTCCATAATTTGGTCTTAGCCCGTAATAAGTCTTGAATTGCTTCTCGTTGTTTTACCATAATTTTATCTCTTAGGATACAATGCTAACTGCTTCGTAAGGTACGTCCCGTCACACTTGTATCAAGATTAAGAATCCCTCACGTACACTTGTGACCCCGGTGCTACTACCGCACTCGTTCTTAATACCAAAGTGTAACTTTTCCATTTCACATCATACTTACTAGAGTTCTCACGGCGAACCATCCTTGGTTACACTTCCTTAACTTAAGCCTCAACAACTACCCAATAGCTCTATTGCACAGTCGTCCAAAAGTACATTCCGTCGTCATTTCTTCATAATACTGTTGATACCATTTTCTACATCGTGCTTACTTTCGCTCTCCTTGGTACTCCTCTTAGGTCCAAATATAAAACCCATCTTACTGCGATTCTCTTATATTCCAAGATACTTACTCTATGTCTTAATACAACTTCTTCTGGTCCGTATCGCTATGCGTTCTGTTACCAACTGAAGTCCACACTTCCTCCGGCACAAAACCTTATATTGTTCCTTGGGCAAGTTAACAAATTTCAATTTCCAAATTGGTCTCGTACTGAATACCGAAAATCCCGATGTAGCATTTCAAACTTAATCTCTCTACGTAACGGAAGATGCACAATTCATCTCCTACTCTTCGTTCGGCGCACACTTGTTTCACTTGAAGTATGTAACACATCCTTGCATTCCTTCTCCCACTTCTCTACCACTGTAGGTTCCCAAGAAAGCCGAACTTCCTTAACTCTCAACTTTTAACCAGTCGGAAGATATTGTTTCGAACACACTCCTTAAGTTACTCTCGTCCATTCAAGATACCTTAACGACCTTAGAAATTGAAGCACCAAAATTTATCTCACCTCCGGACCTTACGTCACACATTCCACAAAACAACTTTCTTTTTCCACGGAATGAGATTACTTGAAATCCTTATTGGTAGTAATGGTCAATCCAGCTCTACTAGCGATTTTTACATATTCCCCCATACCTTAACCAATGTCCAGTAGCGATCCTTAACTTTCAGACTCCGTCCTTTACAAATGATTGATTAACAACCCAACACTCTTAAATTCCATGTTACACAAGCACAACTTCTACTAAAACCTCACTGAGCTGACCAAAACTCCACACTACTAACTCTTGGCCTGAGCCTACCCTCACAGCACAAGTTCCGACAACACTACGGAGTCCTCGTGGTCGCTCAACCATGATTCTACTTATCACATACATAGTATTAGGTTGATCAGACCCAACACTAGATAGTATGATATTAAGTTTCATGACGGCAAGACACACTTAAGAGGCAGGAATAGATTTACTTATGATGTTTCAAGGCTAGGTCGAGGACATGACCTGCTCTGATACCAACTGTAACGCCCTGTATAATATATATCTAGAATAATACCATACAAGTGTTTTATTTGGTACTGACACATCAAAAGTGCCTAATGGCATAGTTCACATACTTGTCCATTTCTAAAACATAAATGCAACATATGGCACAAGCTATGGAAACTAGCCAAAAATAAAAGTCTAAGAATAATATACAATATCCCCAATTGTATACAACGAAAAGATACACATCGGAAAATACTAAAGACAAGCTTCTCTTGAAACATCCAAGCATCGCCCCACTTGTAAATCAAACCTGCAAACCACACCTGAAATAAAGCAACTATAGTGGGGTGAGATACATCAAATCTCAGTGAGTTCCCTATCTTATAGATTCTCTTGGCTTTACAAGGTTCTAACAATACTAACTCAAGTCCGGGGAAAAGGGAAAGGACTCTGGAGTTCACAATTCAATGCTCACACTATGTGGAAACATGCCATGAGTTCATCAACTCAAAAGTATCACTAATCGATAACCATACCAAGGCATCCCCTGTTCCCGTTCGCTTCTACGTCTAGAAGTCGACCTGAGTCATGGATCCTTGTAACCTACTTGACATACGAATACATTTGGGTTCTACGGGCCATTAACTGTTATGAACCATCACTTCACACAGGCCTTTTACCGTCACAAGCATACGCTCCATGGGCGCCATTCGTACAGCACGGGGAATCAAACCTGCCAAGTAGTTGTGCATCCATTTCAGAGGAGTCCGAGACTCATGAAACTACACTCAAGATAAACCGATTATGATTACATGATCACATACAATAGTACGATTGTATTCGACAATCACAAGGCTATAATGCCTTAAGGCCTCTCATGCCTTTCTAAACCACAAAGTTAACCACATGTTCCATACTAGTGTTTCACTCTCAACTAGGCCAATACTCGGCAAGGATGTATCTTCCAACAACACGTGCCCGAGCATCGCCATCTAGAGTTGTCTACAATTTCTAGCTCCTTACTAGATTCTCCTATAGTTCAAGTTTGAGGTTTCCTCACTCTTCCTATCTCATTTCATATTAACATGCATATTCACTTACAATCAGGCTAAACAATAGTAGGATAAGCAAGACATATCATAATTTCATAATAGAGCAATATACAACAATTAAAACATAATTATATTGTTTTTTGAACTTTCTCGATTATTTAATTGGTCGGTAAATTCGACATAGTTCATCTCCATTGCATAGAATATTTCCTCGGCTTTACGTCGATATAAAGTATGATCGAAACCGATAAACGAGTCGAAAGTTATGAATTTCTCGCTAAAGGAAGAATTTTTAACTCCCAGACCTGCGCGCTGAGCGCACCCCCTTGCCCGCTGAGCGCGCAAGCTCCTGAAGGGGTTGCAGGAATTCAACACCGCGCTGAGCGGACTCCTGCGCGCTGAGCGCGCACTGCGATTTTCAAAAAAATAAATCTTTTGATTCTCAACCAAATCCAACCAAACTTCATAACAATTAACAACAGAGGATTCTACACATATTTCGATCATGCTACGCAATTTATAACACATTTCAACCGTTCGATTCTTCGATTTTGCATAAAACCTATTTTTCCCAAAAACCCAACCGAACTCTAAACTCAAGAAAATCTACACTTAAAGCATCTATCTAGAACCCACCTGATAATCGGAGAGGAGTTTGAAGAAGATGATGAATCGATGAAGAGATGAGGAAGATCCAAGCTCTCCTTCTTCCACTTTCTCCACTTTCTCTCTTTCTTTTCCTTTTTCTCTTCTTCTTCTTACTATCTTCTTTCTCTTTCCCTTTCCATATATATATATATATATATAAACCAATATTATATAATATAAATCCAATAGGGTAAAATATCTCCAAATTGATATTTTGTCATCTCAACCCAATTGATCAATTGTTAGAGTTAATTTAAAATACTTCCTCAAACTAATAAATATCACTCTATCTCTTTAATAAAATAATTGATCTCTTCTAATGTCCAATTGGGCACTTAATTAATACGGGGTATTACAACATCTTAAGTATCTGTAGTACTCTACAGGAACCTCTTATTAGCATTTGTGTTATGCTATTGTTTGCTTGCTAAAGAAAAGGTGCTAAGGTAAAGACCTAAGGTATTTACTAAGTATGCTTGCCAAGACATCGCATCTCGTGCCTACGTATCCTGACTAGGATGGAATCAGAGCATTCGTAGTTCACCTCACTAAGGGTGAAGAACTCTTGACTCTCGTCAAGGTTCCAAAGGGAAGTAAAAGTCCATGACCATGACACCTACACAGAGTTCACAAACTCTACTAAGTCTAAGTTGAAAAACTAGCTAAGGGGTTGACTCTAACAAGGTCAAAGGGAAAAATGAGTACTCATAAGAATGGTACTCACATAGAGTTTACAAACTCCACACCTAATTCTAAATTGCAAGATCAGTTGGCTCTAACAAGGCAAAGAAGGGAAGATAAGTACTTATAACGATAATACTCACATAAGGTTAACAAACCCTAACCTAAGGCTAGGTTAAAGAGGGAATACGACTCTGACAAGGCCAAGGGAATGGCTCTAACAAGGCCATGAGGTGAGTAGGAGGTAGACTAAGATACCCTAACTGTGACATGGCAGTCAACATAAATGATCGATCATTTCCTTTGGAATTATTAAGATGAGATTTTGGATGCAAAAAGAAGGGAGAATCTATGGGAGAGTGAATCCTAGATGTTGTCATACAAAGGTTAAGAACCTAAATCTATCCTACTTCGAGCTTAATCAAAAATTAAGTCGAACTAGGAGATCCTAAGGAAATATTCGATTAGAGTCAAGCAAAAACAATCAAAAATCAAATGAAACATGGCTCAAATGTCGAGAATAATCATCAAACACATGTATCAAGGACATGGCAAAAATTAGCAACAAGGATGCATTAAAAACTAACATCAAGAGTTTAATCATCATGAAAGTTTAAGACTAAGCACACATAAATCCAAAATGGATGAGAATTATTAACCAAATTAAATATAAATATTTAATAGGATTAATTAATGGTTTAATTAATCGGTATTAAATATAAATATTTAAAATAATTAATAAAAATTTTATGATTTTTTTAAATATAAACCTATGCTATATTTGTATATATACCATTTAAAAAAACCTAAACATCTAAAAAGCTAGAAAATTACAAAATATCTTTATCATCCCTTTTTATTTGGAACAAATCTTCTCAATCAAACTTCACCACGATCATCTTCAAAATTCAATCTTCTCAATCGCGTCTCAGGTTCCTCTGCTCGTGCTCTCCTCCTGCTCCTCTTGATTTCAAGAATCGCGGTTGCAGATGCACAACATCGTGGAACTGTGTCGAAGCTTAAGTACGACGAATTCATGGTTCAAGGTTGGTATCGACGAATGCATTTGAATCGCCAAATTGAGACAAGCAAGAGTTATGAATAGGTTCAGAGGCAAATCAATGTCGATAATTTAAAACGAAGGTTGTAGTGTACGTACCGAAATCCGACGCGGCGATTCAGCGGTTTGGTGACAACTTCGCAGGTTTAATCGTTTCTTATCCTTTCCTCTGCTTCTTTTCTTCATTTTTATTCTTCTTGCTCAATCTCCTTCTTCAATTTCCTTTACTCTGTTCCGAGTTGTTGTGACGCTCAATCTTCCGTATGCGTATTAGAGTGATATGTGAGTGATGCTTCGCATGTTTAATGGGTGAGGCGAGGAGTTGAGGTTGTTGTTCCGATGAAGGTAGATAAAGGTTCACGGTTGAAGAATGAAGATTGTTGGAAGGAATGGTAGATGGATATGGCAGTGGTTGTGATGGTTGAGTGTTGTGAAGCTTGGGCGAGAGTATGAGAAGAGGAAGGTTAGTGAAATGAATCTTTTGTTATTCTTGCTGTCCTGGTTTCTTTTTCTCTTGCCAAGTGCTTCTCTGTTCCCTCCTATTTCTATTTCCATTTCTTTTCTTTTTAAAAAAAATCACAAGACTTGTTTCTGGATTGGTCCTGCTGTTATTGTGAGGTTATTTTCAAATGCAGGATGTTGTGTGTTGTTGCTGTTGTTGCGCGGGAGGTATTGTGCAAATTTTAGGACGTGAATCATAACAGGTTTTGTTGTGTAACATGTTTTTGTGTATGTGTGACAGTAAGCTTGTAGATGGTTGCTTGGTAGTGTAGGTCCTTGTAATTTTTGCTGTGTGATGCGCAGGAGGTTCCTTGGCATTTTACTACAGATTTTGTTTTAGTGCAATATGGTGTGTGTGGGGTAGCATGATGATGCACAGTTTTGCAACATTTTAGGGTGTAGTATGTGAGTTGGTACACGTTTGTGGTACTTTGGTTTTGTAGCAGAGTTTTGTGTAATTTTGAGTATAAGGTTTTGTATAGATGTGGCAAGCTATGGTGAGGTAGCTTCCGGATAATTCTCAACACTTGTACTTTCTCTTATTGTTATATATATTTGTTTAGCTTTTTTGTAAAAAAGGTACAATGGTCTTGTAAGGTTTTTTGATAAATGGACTTTGTGATAAAAAAAATGACTTGGGCTTTTGAATTAAATTGAGTTTTATTGAATGGATTTTGGAAGAAGAGTTCAAAATGGATAATTGACAGTGAATGCTTTTTTTTTTTTTTGTGAAATTTGGACAAGAATTTGATTTGTAAAAAAAATGTATTTGGAAATGGTTCTAAAATTGGATTTTGAGTTAGATATGGATAAATGGAATTGGAAGAAGAAAAAAAGAAAAAAAAAAAAAGAAAAAACGGATTTAAATGGATATTTAAAATGGATATAGATTTAAGTCTAAAGAAATGAATAAATGGATCCGAAAAAAATGGATGGACATGGATATTGAATTTGAAATGGGTAATCGGTTTAAAGAAATGAATAATGGCTTAGAAAAGGTGAAGATGGATATGAAACTGGAAACAGATAATTGAAATGGATACTAGTTTAGAAATTGGAAAATTGGACTTATTGGATGAATGAAATTGAAATTGGCTACGGGAACGGGTATAGGTGACGACAATGCGCCTCCACTTCTGAACGACACCTAAAACCCTGACAAATGCACTTGATCACCACAAATCCTGAATGACATCACAACCTTAAATCCCTCTTAAAACAATCTTGATTTGAACGACCAATTTGACGTGTCCTTAGATTAATGACGAGAACTTGAACCACATAATCAACACTTGCAAATAACATGAAATGTACCAAATGCCTTGACCCTTAATGACTTTGCAACCTGACTTCAACAGACAACTTGAATTGACACGAAACCCTGGTATGATGATCTTCAAACATAAAGTACTGATCGATGTCAAATCCATCTTTAGAATGAAACAAACTCCTCTTTCCTAACCAAAATCAGATCGCGTCCAACTGAAACAATACTGCACACACATTGAACTTGCTAGCCTCGAATGAAACTCAACTAAATGACACTTGCTCATCTTAAACACAAAGGGTGAGACAAACTAATCTTCGTGCCTCGAGTGTTGGTAAAACAAAGACTTGATGAGAACCAAAACCCTGATTCAGAATCTTTGTCATCCTGATAACCTCATACTGAAACAAACCACTTGTTTGACCAAGATTAGGTCAAGCTTCCCCTGAACTTCAAACCAACACCGCATACATCCTTGATCTGATAATCTTTCCTGATCCTTGATTCAGTCTTGCAAGACCTGAGCCTTGTGATGAAACCAAATTATACTAGATTATTGAGGAGGGAAGCCTCTTGGGAGTATGAGAATTTGCTTGGTTGGTGATCTATCCAAAACCTTGATTGATCAAACCTTGAAACTTCTTGAAGAAAACCCTAACTCACAAATGAAACAAAACAAACAAAGCTTGATAATCTGGTTAGTTATGTATGAATGATTGACCTAAATAACATGCAAATGATGATGACATCTAAGGGGTAAAATTTGGGGTATGACAGTTTCTTTGCATGAACTTATAGTTCCTCAAATGAATGTCAAAATAACATTCCTAAATAGAGATCTCGATGAGGAGATTTATATGGAGTAGCTAGAAGGTTTATGGTAATGAACAAAAGATTCACCAATTAAAGGGGAGACACACAACTTAGGGAAAGACTTTTCAATCTTATCAAAACACGAATTCAAAAATTTTGTCATCATCAAAAGCGGGAGATTGTGAGGAATATATCTTATATCTAGTTCTATTTTGATGAAGATAAAGATTATCAAAGAAGAAAAGGTTCAAAAGTGTCATGCACATTAATGATGAAGTTGATCAAGAAGGTTTAACCTATAATTTCAAGTGAACATTTGAGACAAGTGAACATAAACAAGTTGCTCATTGTAATTTATACTATACTATTTTAAATTGCTCATAATTTCATCTCTCACTTCATCTAAAACCTTCTTGCATCATCATGCATGATTATCTAAAAGTCTTCTCCATCTGATTCTTATTACAAGTGTTTGTACACAAAGTTGTGTGATAATATTGTGATATTTATTTGTCTCCATGTTGATTATATGATTGATCATTAGTAACGAAATGAATGGAATTTTAGAAACAAAGAGGTTTCCAACTTACACATTCATGAGTAACAGCTTTATTGTGAGTCTTACGTTCATTCATCTTTTAGTATTCAAAACTTAGTTTTGTCAACAAACTTGAGGTGAGATTTAGTTTCAATATAATGTAATATTCCCTCCATTTCAAATTAAGTGTCATAATTAACACTTTCACACGTATTAAAAAATGTGATAAATGAATGAGAGATAACACATTATTATTATTATTATTATTATTATTATTATTATTATTATTATTAGGCTAAAATACAGTTTTGGTCCCCCTGTTTTTCAAAATTCACAGTTTTGGTCCCCCTGTTTTTTTTTTAACAATTTTGGTCCCCCACCCCTCACTGTTCATGTACGGACGTGTACTGTTCATGTACGGACAAGTTACTGTTCATCACTTTTTTTGGGCCAAAATTGGGGTGGGGGACCAAAACTGTTAAAAAAAAAACAGGAGGACCAAAACTGTGAATTTTGACAAACAGGGGACCAAAACTGTATTTTAGCCTTATTATTATTATTATTTTTTTTTTTTTTTTTTTTTTTTGGAAATAATAAACTTTATTGATCCAAAAAATAACAGGTAATACAAAGCGATCACTAGGATCCAGCTAACCACCAGGACAAACTAAACAAAACAATACTAAAAACGACTCAAGGCAATAACATATGGCCTATGGATTCTCTAAGATTAGGGCTCTTCCAACATCGGTTCACAATAATATCAATGATTCGGGGACCAATTTTCTCCATATTGACTTCATTACCAAAACAAGCATCATTTCTCATCTTCCAAACTTCATAAACGGTCTCTGCGAAGGCACATTTGAGGATATTTCTCTTAGACTTCTTCATATTGCTTATCTTCATAATCCACTTGAATTCCTCTTTCCATTCACCAGCAGTGTGTTTCACTTTGAGCCAATTCAGAACATAATTCCAAATTGTTCCTGTTGTATTGCAGTGAAAAAACAGGTGGTTTTGGGTTTCATCCTTTTTACAAAAACAGCAAGCCATATCTTGAATCATCCCTAGCTTTTTGAGTTTTTCCTTTGTTGCTAATCTTGAGTGACAAGCCATCCACAAAGTGTGAAGTGCTCTTGGTCTAGCTGGATTATTGAAAAACATTTTTCTCCACTGAACTTGAGGATCAGAAATCAAACTGTCATAAATTCTTCTTGTTTTGTACTTTCTCATTTGCATACAAGTATCCCACTCTTTTGTATTGAGAACAATGGATCTAGTCTTCAGAATAGCTTTTAGGATCCAGGAAGTATTCCTCTTTTGTATTATTATTATTATTATTATTATTATTAGGGTTAAATATACAATACCCCCCTGCAATGTTAGCGATTTCTCATTTTAGCCCCTGGTAAAATTTTTTTTTTAAAAACCCCTCGTAATATCCAGATTCTCTCACTTAGGCCCCTGGCTGCCACATGGCAGCAAAGATTCCTTTCTCTTTGCTTGCGTGGCAGCCACGTGGCATTTTTAATATTATTTTATTATTTATTTTTTTTTATTTTTTTTTTATTTTTTATTTTTTTTTATTTTTTTTTATTTTTTTATATTTTTTTTTACTTTTTTTTTTATTTTTTTTTATTTTTTAATTTTTAAAAATTTTTTTTTTACTTTTTTGTTTTATTTTGTTTTATTTGTTTTTATTATAATTTTTTTTTCTTTTTCGTTTTTATTTATATATATATATATATATATTTTTTTTTTTTTTCGTTTTTGGACCTAATTTTTATTTTTAATTCTATTTTAAACAAATTTTTATTTTAAAAATTACACTAGTGCAGAAAAGACTTTTTACATCGGACGAAAAACACATTTTACATCGGTTCTGGGTCCGATGTAAAGCCAAGCGATGTAGAAAATCAAAGACATTTTACATCGGGCCATAGTCCGATGTGAAAAATACATCTACTACATCGGTTGACTATTAAGTCTGATGTGAAATACATCTACTACATCGGTTGACTATTAAGTCCGATGTAAAATATATGTTTTTACATCGGTTGCCTTTCTGACACGATGTAAAATGTATGTTTTTACATCGGTTGCCGTTCTGGCCCGATGTAAAATGTTTTTTTTTTACATCGGTTTCCTTTCTGGCCCGATGTAAAATGTATGCTATCTTTCTTAAAATGTATGTTTTTACATCGGTTGCAAGGCGAAAAAGAAATAAAAAAAAAAGAAAAAAAATTATAAAAATTAGGGTTAAATATACAAAACCCTCCTGAAATGTTAGCGAATTCTCATTTTAGTCCCTGTAAATTTTTTTTTTTTAAACACCCCATCTTAAAAAAAAAATTTAAAAAAATTTAAAAAATAAAAAATAAAAAAAAATAAAAAAAAATAAAAAAAATAAAAAAATAATATTAAAAATGCCACCTGGCTGCCACGCAAGCAAAGAGAAAGGAATCTTTGCTGCCATGTGGCAACCAGGGGGCTAAGTGAGGGAATCTGAATATTACGAGGGGGTGTTTAAAAAAAAAATTTTTACAGGGGCTAAAATGAGAATTCGCTAACATTGCAGGGGGTTTTGTATATTTAACCCTTATTATTATTATTATTATTATTATTATTATTATTATTATTATTATTATTATTATTATTATTATTATTATTATTATTATTATTATTATTATTATTATTATTATTATTATTATTATTATTATTATTATTATTATTATTATTATTATTATTATTATTATTATTATTATTATTATTATTATTATTATTATTATTATTATTATTATTATTATTATTATTATTATTATTATTATTATTATTATTATTATTATTATTATTATTATTATTATTATTATTATTATTATTATTATTATTATTATTATTATTATTATTATTATTATTATTATTATTATTATTATTATTATTATTATTATTATTATTATTATTATTATTATTATTATTATTATTATTATTATTATTATTATTATTATTATTATTATTATTATTATTATTATTATTATTATTATTATTATTATTATTATTATTATTATTATTATTATTATTATTATTATTATTATTATTATTATTATTATTATTATTATTATTATTATTATTATTATTATTATTATTATTATTATTATTATTATTATTATTATTATTATTATTATTATTATTATTATTATTATTATTATTATTATTATTATTATTATTATTATTATTATTATTATTATTATTATTATTATTATTATTATTATTATTATTATTATTATTATTATTATTATTATTATTATTATTATTATTATTATTATTATTATTATTATTATTATTATTATTATTATTATTATTATTATTATTATTATTATTATTATTATTATTATTATTATTATTATTATTATTATTATTATTATTATTATTATTATTATTATTATTATTATTATTATTATTATTATTATTATTATTATTATTATTATTATTATTATTATTATTATTATTATTATTATTATTATTATTATTATTATTATTATTATTATTATTATTATTATTATTATTATTATTATTATTATTATTATTATTATTATTATTATTATTATTATTATTATTATTATTATTATTATTATTATTATTATTATTATTATTATTATTATTATTATTATTATTATTATTATTATTATTATTATTATTATTATTATTATTATTATTATTATTATTATTATTATTATTATTATTATTATTATTATTATTATTATTATTATTATTATTATTATTATTATTATTATTATTATTATTATTATTATTATTATTATTATTATTATTATTATTATTATTATTATTATTATTATTATTATTATTATTATTATTATTATTATTATTATTATTATTATTATTATTATTATTATTATTATTATTATTATTATTATTATTATTATTATTATTATTATTATTATTATTATTATTATTATTATTATTATTATTATTATTATTATTATTATTATTATTATTATTATTATTATTATTATTATTATTATTATTATTATTATTATTATTATTATTATTATTATTATTATTATTATTATTATTATTATTATTATTATTATTATTATTATTATTATTATTATTATTATTATTATTATTATTATTATTATTATTATTATTATTATTATTATTATTATTATTATTATTATTATTATTATTATTATTATTATTATTATTATTATTATTATTATTATTATTATTATTATTATTATTATTATTATTATTATTATTATTATTATTATTATTATTATTATTATTATTATTATTATTATTATTATTATTATTATTATTATTATTATTATTATTATTATTATTATTATTATTATTATTATTATTATTATTATTATTATTATTATTATTATTATTATTATTATTATTATTATTATTATAATACATGCCGCTGTCAATTACTGAACTAGTTGTGTTCTTTCACACTTTTATTTTACGAATAAGGATGATGAACCATTTTTGTAATGGTATCATTTGATCTCTACACCAAACTATTTTATATTAGTTGCTTAGCACACCTTTTCATTTTAATTTGATCTTACAACAAATTTTTGTAAGAGATTTTATCAAAACGAGTGTTCACAACAAACTTGAATACCATAATATACTTATTTAGAAACCCTTAAAAAAAAATTAGATGAAAATAATCACGTCTTAGTCAAGTAAAGTATTAAAATGAAATAATAGAATATCTTTGAATTTATCCTATATACTATTTTAATTTGGTCATCCAAACAAGGTAATCACTTCTTAGTTAAAATTTTGTACAAGAAATTAAATGTCTATTTATTTCAATCTTATTAAAAAATGATTTTATTATATAAGATATTTTTATTAAAATAAAATTCGTAAAAAAAAACTTATAATGTAAAATTGATTTAAATTAATTTTTTTATAAAATATTATTATAGATATGTCATTATAATTTTTTTTATATCAAAACTTTAAAAGCCACTTAAATTTAAATTATCTTAAATAGCATTTCATAAATATCATCATAGGTCTAAAATATAAAAATGATAAATAAGACTCTGCTATTTAATTTTCAAATCTAAAATAAATTGATTCAAGGTTTGTTTTAATTTCTTATACAAAGTTTTCCAAGACACTTTAAAAGTCACTATAAAACTTTTTTAAAAGTCATTTAAATTTAAATTATTTTAAATAGCATTTCATAAATATCATCATAGGTCTAAAATATAAAAATGATAAATAAGACTCTGCTATTTAATTTTCGAATCTAAAATAAGGTTTCCCTATGAAAGTGGCGTTTGATGTCTCGGCCGTTCGTTTGTATCAGGTTGAGTACGTTTTTGTACTCTTTTGATTATTACATATTTCTTGCTTTCTAAAAAAAAATCTAAAATAAGTTGATTCAATGTTTGTTTTAATTTCTTATACAAATTTTGTACAAGAAATTAAATGTCTATTTATTTCAATCTTGTCAAAAAATGATTTTATAATATAAGATATTTTTGTTAAAATAAAATCCATAAAAATAAAGTTAAAACGTAAAATTGATTTAAATAATTCTTTTATAAAATATTATTATAGATACGTCATTATAATTTTTTTTATATCAAAACTTTAAAAGTCACATAAATTTAAATTATTTCAAATAACATTTCATAAATATCATCATAAATCTAAAATATAAAAAAGATAAATAAGACTATGCTATTTAATTTTCAAATCAAGATTAAGTTGGTTCAATGTTTGTTTTAATTTCTTGGTGAATATTCAATGCCATACAATTTTCAATTCTATCACTTTACTGTCAGTCACTAGACTTCTAATGTGTTTGTGTTTGTGTTTGATTTTTATATCGCCTTTGGTTTGCTACATTGAAACCGATGATTCTGTTACCACATTAGACTCCCATTCATCTACCGTCTTAGATGATGTATTTCAACCACAATGGTTTACAACAATTTCAGTTGAAAAAAGGGAGAGATGTTTTTTTCTTTTTTATATCCACGCTGATCTACTTTCTTCCTAAAACTATAAGATTCATTCATTATGTTTTTATGATTCAGCTTGAGAAAAATTTGTTCAATTATTTTGGACATACTGATGAAGTAAGACAGCTGGACTTCCACCGTTAGACCACAAAACTCTTTGCTCATCTGACAATAATGCAATTCAAGCATCCGAGAAATGCAATACATGAGTAACAGTTTTAATGTGAGTCTTACATTCATTCATTTTTAGTATTTAAAACTGAATAACTAATTTTAGTTTTGTCAACTAACTTGATGTGAGATATAGCTTCACATATAATGTATTATTTTTTAGGTGGTTAAATATATTTATAGTCTTCGTAAATATCTCAATTTTGTTTTTAATATCTCAAAATATTTTTTTTAAAGAATGATCTTTCTAAACTTTTTAATCTACACTTTTGGTCTCTCTTGCAACTTAACAACGATTTTTACAAATTAACGATAGTTTTAATGACGATTTTTAACTTAGTGAATGAATTTGTGACAATTTTAACGACGATTTTCGTATTATAATCAAAAGTGTGAATGAAAAGTTTTATGAAGATGAACCATTTTTTGACACTTTTACTTTATGTATAAGGATGTTGAACCATTTTTTCTTAAAGGTATCATTTGACCTCTACAACAAACTATTGCATATCGGTTGCTTAACATACTTTTTCATTTCATTTTGATCTTACAACAGATTTTTGTAGAAAATTTGATCAAAATGAGTATTCACAACAAACTTGAAAAGCATAAAATACTTATTTAGAAATCCTTAAAAAAAATTAGAAGAAATTAATCACGTCTTAGTCAAGTAAAGTATTTAAATGAAATAATAGAATATCTTTGAATTTACCCTATGTACTATTTTAATTTGGTCATTCAAACAAAGTAATCAAGTCTTAGTTAAAATTTTGTACAAGAAATTAAATATTTATTTATTTCAATCTTGTTAAAAATGGTTTTATTATATAAAATATTTTTGTTAAAATAAAATTCGTAAAAAAAAACTTAAAATGTAAAATTGATTTAAATAATTTTTTTTTATAAAATATTATTATAGATATGTTATTATAATTTTTTATATCAAAACTTTAAAAGTCACTTAAATTTAAATTATTTTAAATAGCATTTCATAAATATGATTATAGGTAAGAAATATAAAAATGATAAATAAGATCCTGCTATTTAATTTTTAAATATAAAATAAGTGAAATAATTTCAAGTGTTATGTTTTTTATTTATTTTTTTTTTCAAGATTTAAAAAAATATTAAATTATCATCATTTTATGAATGGGAGACATTCTACTCAGAATCTATATAATTAACATTAAGTTCAAAGACAATTTTTTCTTTTTTTTTTAAGAATGCATGTTATTTTTCACGGCAAATATACATGTCTAATAGGTACTGTTGAATGAATATGAAATACTCAAATCATTAAGTTATATCATTAAATTTTACTAAGATGGTGTGCCTTATTGAAACAAGTTTTTTTTTCTTTTAATCTTTAGGGAATTTGTCTTCAACTAGATTTTGAGAAAATGATAAATATTAATTTTAGAGTAATTCTTCCATTAATTTTGTATGTAAATTGTTTTAAAAATTATTTAATACTTGATATATATTTTTATTATTTAGTATACATTTTTTAAGCTTGATATTTTGTTTTTTATTAATTTATATTTTCATCTAGCATCTAAGCTTTTGTAAGTAGTTAATTACTTATTTAAATTTGTATTAAATTTTTTTCTAACAAAAGTTGTATTATATTTACTTAAACAATTTGAAAAAATCGAGTAAATTGACATAATTGATTTTATCTTTTAAAAATATATTAATAATGATGAAATAGAAGAAACGATTGTAAGAAAAATATATAAGTATTCTATAAGATTTTCAATATCAATCTACATTAACTATATTGTCTTTGACATGCATCAACATATCTATAAAAAGAATTGAGCTAGCTTCACATATAATGTATTATTATTATCATACATTTAAAATGAGGTGAGCAAGTTTCACATATAATGTATTATTATTATTATCATGAGACTTGTATTATATCAATCTCATGCATTATGTGTTGCAAATTATTAAAAATTAATAATTTTAAGTGTGTTCTAAAATGACAAGAAAATATGCAAATGAAGATTAATTTTGAATTCAGAAATAAGGAACACTTGTGAAGTTTTATATTAGGTTTAAATTTGAAAATATGCAACATTTCGTGAAGTGTTGTAGAATGAAAGTATGCAACTCTTAAAGAATGTTGCAGTAGGCGAAACAATATAACATTTAGTAAAAGTAACTTTTGACAAAAACTTGTAACTCTTGGTAAAAGAAATTTGTTTCAGCAATGACTGCAACCTTGTGAAACAACACCAATATGGCCTAAAAATACTTCATTTCGGATTCAGAAAAATATAATAAAAACATACATTTTTTTCATTAAAATTCCAAATACTATTCCCTACATTCGAGTTTTCATCGGTCTTGTGCAAACTCGAGTATAGGCTAAATTATCTTGGATATTCCTGTGTTCTAACTCTAAGACATTTAAGAGTGATTGAAATAAGGAATGTGATTTCATTCAGGATTCTAACCTCGAGTCATTCGGTTTACATTAATTTTATAATATTCTTATAAGTAACTCAAACAATGGCTACCGAGGTTTAAGTTTCAAGCATCAAAGAGAGGAGAAAACAATTGAAATCAAGAGCACAAGAAGTATCAGTATTATGGATCCGGGTACGTCTTATTGTTTTCATAAGATTTAGAGCATTATGAAAATCATAATATTAAAATCTTAAAAAGAATTAATTTAACAGTCGGTATTAGAGCGACGTTGCCGATATTGTGATTTTATGATATTTTTGATTAATATGTATCATAATTTGATTTTAATATGTAATACATAAAATAATTTGCATAGTGGGTAGCAAAATTGTAAGAATGATTTCACTTTCCATGAAGATGTCTTACATGCATTTACGGCATTTACGCGTTGGATTAATTATTGTATTTATCAATATTTCAAAAATGAAATATATATTACCGTTTTGTAAGTGATATATATATATATATATCATTTCAAAAGTTAAACTGTATTTTATATATCATTTCAAAATTCTATAGGGTAATTATTTCTAACATACTTAAAATGATATATGCATAGTGACCATCAATGAGTTTCTTTCTCAAAAACTAATGTATACACATGTTACAATTTTGGAAAATAATGGTTGATTTTATTTGCTGTGTGCATAAACAAAACATATCGTATGTGTATTATGAAATTATTATTTTTTGATTCAATTAAAATGAATTTAATTCTTAATTGTTTAACTAATTTGTTATTTGAAATGTTCAAGTGATTTTCAAATAGAAAGAATAAGACATATTTGTACAAGCAATTTTCGAGGTTGTCCCACATGTGAACTTTTTATTTATCCCAAAAAAGAGGGAAGGGAAAAAAATCTAAATAAACCTGTGAGTGTGCAATGTAAAACAATGCAATAAGAGATCGAGAATCGGAGTTGGTTATACTAAGGGAAGGTATTAGCACCCTAAGTATCTATAGTATCCTATAGGAGCCTCTTGTATATATTTGTGTTACTGTTGATTAAGTCATCTGCTGTGTATTGGGGATTTGTTGATTGTTCTGAGTGAGTGATAAGAGTGAGAAATGTTTTGTTTTTTTTTTGTAGTGTACGTTAAAATAAACTAAGACAAAGGTGTATGAACCTAAAGGTTTTACTTATTATGCTCGCTAAGATCTCGCAATCTTATGCTTACGTGTTGTGAATCTTGTTGTGAATTACGACAAAATTCAATATCAATTTGTGAGGCAAAGAACAATAGCAACCAAAATAAATGGTCTTTAGCAATAATAACCCGTACACAGATAATATAACAGAATAAGGCAAGAAAAAAACCGAAGGTTTGTTTACCCAGTTCGATCAAACGATCTACTGTGGGGGAGAGAGCAACTCTCCAATTCACTATACTTAGAAAGTTGTTACAAGAGATTACAAATGAGTTACAAGAAAATAACCTTAGCCTTCAGGTTCTCAAGAACAACCCTATTTTCTACCCAAGTGTTTCCCAACCTCTCCAACTCTCAATATATAAATCACTCAAACCCAAGGTGTAACAGTGTTTCACTATAACTTTAAACAACTCCAAATGTTTCCCTAACTCTTTGCTTTTCTAAAGTTTTCCTTGTGAATAGATAAAACCCTATGTTATACCTTTAAACCCTTGCTCTCCCTTGTTAGTGTAAACTCTAAGATTGTCACACACCAAGCATATAAAAGATACATATTCATAATAACAAATACACAACAAACAAAGCCCAAAATCACATGGATCCATTGACCGAATCGAAAAAGCCTGAAAACTCGAAAACACTATTCAACATACGAACAACACTATTCACCATATGTACGTCACTATTCATCGTACGGACAACACTATTCACCGACCAATTTTTTTCCTAGACTTTTCGTCCGACTTTCTAAAACTTCCGATTTTCGCAGTAAATGCAGTCTCCAAAATATGTTTTATTTCTCTTCATCAACAAAGGTTTTAAGGCACATTTACAACAATCTCCACATTGACTTTGAACCGTGTTGATACCAATTTAACAATTAACAACATTGCTGCTCTTTACCAAGTTGAAACTTTAATAAATAACTTTGATCAAATTCAAGCAACCCTTGAATCTTGATCTCGCAACTTGCACCCACTTGTTCCCAATTACCCTTTTCTGCCTAGGTAATTTAACAAGCCTACAAGTAAGATTTTTCAACCACCCTTGACTCCACCTGTTTTCAAATGCCTCCCTGAAGGTTTTTCTTCTTTTATTTTGCAGTCCTTCGGCCATATTAAAAACATAATATCCAAGGCTAGCATAACCGTCCCTTTGAGATGCTACAATAACCCTCCTTACCTTATCATGAGTTAAATGATAATCAGAGATCTCTGTAAGCGTTCCCTCACTACTGCTAGCATACATAGTAGGAAACTCCGCCTAAAACTGAGTTTTCTCCGTTATAGTTTCTCCCAGGTTTCTCCCTTGGTTTTCACTATTCTTCAGAAGAAATTCTTTACCAACCAAGTAAGTTGTTTTAACGTTAGCTTTTCCCCAAAAACTCAATAACAACTCAGCGGTAACATGCATTTTTATCCCTTGATTTCTGCAAAATTCATTGTACTCCTCTGAAACATTCTCAAGGCATTCAAAATGCCTTAAACTCAAATTCCATAGCTCTTCCTTGTCATGAAAGCCTCCACTAGTTAACGATGAATGAATAATAACATTTGAACCTTCTAAAATATATAGACCACGTATTCTAGACCCTTTAGCAATAATCAATTCATCACGCGCAATCTTCAACACTCCACGTTCAACTCTAGTACAATAGCCTAGATCATCAAATACACTTATCGATAACAAATTTCGCTTGAGTTCTGGAACATACCTCACATTGTGAATAGAAGTTTACGATCATTAAACATTTTAAATCTGACCGTACCAATACCATAACCTTGCATGCCTTATTATTACCAAGGCGAACTACTCCACCTTGCACCATCTTCAAAGTTTCAAAGTATTATATTCTTGGACACATGTGATAAGAGCAACCTGAGTCAATGACCCAACTATCTTCAGTTTCCAAACTCGATACTACTAGTGCTTCAGCATCCTCATAACTTTCCTCACCCAATGCAACTACAACTTAAACAGAATCTTCATTAACTTTTCTTTCAGGTCAATCCCTTTTAAAGTGACCGATTTTTTGACAATTAAAACATTTTACCTTGACTTGTCAGACCTCTTTGATTTGGACATCCCTTTACGCTCACCCCCTCCTCTTGACACATTTAAGCCTTCACCACTATCTTCAATCTTCAAATCTTTTGACTTTGAAAATTCTTTGGATTTCACTGCCATCTGGACTTCATCCAAAGTAATAATACCTTCCTTACCATAAAGAAGGGCATCCTTAAAGTGCTCAAAAGATCTGGGTAATGAACTCAACAGAAGCAAAGCCTTTTCCTCATCATCAATCTTCACTTTAATATTCTCAATATCATCGATAATCTTGTGAAATTCTATGAGCTGCTCAACTATGGATTTGTTCTCCACCATTAAGAATGAATAGAGTTGTTGTTTCAGATACAACCTGTGAGCTAAAGACTTTGTCATCTACAATGATTCAAGTTTTATCCACATAGCAACCACAATTTTCTTCCTGGTGACTTCTCTTAGAACTTTATCCCTGAGGCACAAGATAATGTGACTCCTGGCCTTATCCACCATCTCGGTCTTCTGTACCTGTGTAAGCCCTGCAGGCATCAATGCTTCACTCTTGAAAACATCGATACACTTCTCTTGAATTAAAATTGCTTGCATCTTAATTTTCCACAACTAGAAGTCGTTGTTACCGGAAAATTTCTCGATCTACCATCTACTATCCATGGTGCTCACTTGTCAACAATATCTCTTTGCTCCACGCTCACCGCACCACTTGTTGTGAATCTTGTTGTGAATTACGACAAAATTCAATATCAATTTGTGAGGCAAAGAACAATAGCAACTAAAATAAATGGTCTTCAACAATAATAATCCGTACACAAATACACTACTACAAAACACGCATTCAACAATGCCATGGTCACCACGGTTTTTCCCTACACCGTGGTGACATATCTTAACTAAGGCGTTACCATATTTATTTTGTTTTTTGATTAAAAATTATTTGTATATAACAGCGGTTACAGAACCAACCGTTGTGATACAATCAAACTTTCATCAATTCAAACCTCAACGCCATAAAATATTTTATTCCTTTAGTGTTAAGGCGCACCTTTTCTTTTTTATTTATTTTAAAATTAAAAAATAAAATGGATATCACTACGATTCTTCTGGTTAACCATTGTGATATATTTATAGTAAATAAATACTTATCTATACGGTTGGTATTGTTAACCGTTGTGAAATAGTTTACCCATATATAAGCGAATTAACTTTCACTTATTTACAGTAGCGCTGTTTCCTTCACAGCGAAACCCTAGAACCCAATTTTTCTCTTGTCTTCACCATTAGCCGTGAATCTTGTGCTTCATACATTAAGGTATTCTTCTTCTTCCATCTATTGTTAGATATTTCACATTATCTCGTTTGTTGCATGTTTTTTTTGTTGATTATTCTCAATTTTTCAGATTCGTCTTCACTACCTTAACAAAGACCATACTTTGGCTATGGTACATAATGTTTGTGTAGCTATGGAAAAAAGTACAATAAGCATAAAGCTATGATGGAAACTTCATCCACCTTGTACTTCTTCTTCATAGCTTCACAAACAAGATGTTAGTAAATGAAGAAACAATAGTGGCAGCAAACTTCATATAGTTTTAGAAACAATGAAAAGAAATATAAAAAGTATGAAGCTTTTGTGTAAGCTTCTTCCTCCTTATATTTCTTTTTCATTGCTTCCCAAACTAAATGAACATCATAATTGATTCCTGTTCCGTGATTTGTTTCATTAAAAGGTGTATCCTGGAAATTTATAATATATCTCTTTCAATCTCTCTTTACTCTTCACTGGATTATGGTTTTAGGGTTTGGTTTCAACTGAGGATGCTCATTGTTGAAGTTTGCTGTGTTTCCTTCCAGGTTAAGGGGATGATACATGGTGGTGATGCTGGTGGTAGCAAGCGTATTATATGAGTTAATAAGGTTCATACGGTTTGTGTAACAATGGAAAAAAATACAAGAAGTATGAAGTCATTGTGGAAACTTCATCCACCTTAAATTTATAATATCTGGTTCTGGTATATGATGTTGTTTGAGTTTATTATATTCTATGTAGATTGTTTGTTTCACTAACCCTCACTTAAAATACATTCATTTAATTTGACATAGATACTTATAATCTGCAAATTAAGTTGTATTTGAAAACCAACTTATATGAATCAATATTTTCGAATTGCACGCCTCTCGTCGTTCATCCCACGTTCTTTTATATATAGATTATGGTATAATGATCCGGCTCCTTAGATACATCGCTATCTTCCATTATAGTTAAATTTCATTAACAATAATTTATTGGTTAATCTGCCTCACCATCAACACTTATAATCGTAAAAATTACGATTATAAAAATTATGATGATAAGTGATGATGATGAGGAAGACTATCCAATGTCATGTTGTTATTGAAATTTTACTATAATCAAAGATAGCGATATATCAAAGGATTCAGACCAATAAGCCACAATATATATGTAATAGAGCGTGAAATGCACAATGAGACGAATGCAATCAGAAAACAACAATGATTTATTTAAGTTGGTTTTCAAGAATAGTTTAATTTTCAGATTATAGACTTCTTCGTCAAATTGAATCCTTGTATTTCTTTAGTGACACTACAAGAAATTTGGCAAATTGCGACGATTCATTTTGGTAGATTACGACGGTTTTAGAACTGTCGCGGAAATGTGGGTCACGAGGGCATTTTGCGACGGTTATGCAAACCGTCGTGATTTTTACGACAGGTATCTAACTGACGTAACTTTAATATTGTGACGGTTTCCAACCGTCGTAAATTTCTTACGGGTTATTCTTTGAATTGTAAATTGTGACGGTTACAACCGTCGTAATTTTCAGTGAGATAGAGGCTTATGTCATTGATTGCGACGGTTCTAACAGTCGTTATTTTCCTATTATTTGTTTGTTTTTATTGTTGATTACGACGGTTATAACCGTCATTATTTTCCTATTATTTTATTTATATATTTTTAATTTTAATTATTATCTATTAAAATATTTTTAAATATAATATTATATTTTTCAATATTATTTACTTTCCTTAAATTATTACCGCATAAATATTTTTATTTATGGTGTTTTTTTTAATACTTCATTACTTTTTTATATGATTTTCTATGTTACATTTTAAATGGTAAATTTAAATCCAATCATAAACATGTAATATCCATATGAATAATCATGTCATATTATATAATCATGTAATATCCATAAAACGTCTAATATATCCATAATCATAAAATCCTAATCTTATAATAATAAGCATCATAATGCCAAAAATACATTAAAAAAAATTTATAAGAAAGTATCCTATCATCATGTCGCTTAAAAAGTACATAAAAAAACATATCAAAGTCTAAGTTATCCTTTTTGATGATCCATTGTCTGCAAATCGGTAGCTAGACTCAGAAGAACGTCTACCATCAATAGGAGACTCCAATCCCTGTGAAAAAAAATATTAAACTTAGAAGAACATCTTCCACTAGAATGAACTATCAATTTTAAACTTATGTATTTTAACGTTAATAATATATTTCATGAAAATCATACCTGTCTTCCACTAGAATTTTGCATTTGCATTAAGAATTCAATTTCTTCTTTCCTAGCATTGTCCCTTTCCTTTAAGAATGTGATTGCATTCATCAAGTCATCAATTTTTGAATTTTGTTCTTTAAGCGCATCAATTTCTTCTTGCATTTTCTTTATTTTTTCATTTTCTTCAAAAGAAGACGACGATCTCTTAGATCTATTAATCTGAGATGGTGTAACTCCAAGTCCCATAGAACGAACATATCCAGGATGTTCTTTTCCAAATACTTTCTGAAATGCCTCATTTTCAGACACAGAATCCTTAATTGCATCTTGTAATTTTTCCTACACATGCAAAAGAGCAAATAATAGTCATACAATGAGAACATGTCTAACTTTGATAACAGTCCAATTAAAATGATTTCCTAACACTAACACATTATCCGAAAAATTTAAACAAGTCCAATTAAAATGATTTCCTAACACTAACACATAACAACAACTCAATATTATTTTCAAAATAGAAAGTGCACATGGGTTCAAAGTCTATATTAAAATCCTACCCAAGACTCAAATAAAACTTATTATCAAGAAACAATAATATATGCAAAAGAAAAAATAATGAGAAATTAACAATAGATACAATGTAGAGCTTATAAGCATATGATATGATGTTGTAGGAATACATTAGAGATGTGAACTTGTAATAGGGAGCTCTTAGCAGAATATGCAAAAACAATTCAACACATCATCAGCCATCCATGAAATACAGCCCAAGATAATCTTTATTTATAACCAAATGCATTATTATAAATAAGAATACCTATACTTGATAATAGAATGGTTACTATTACTGCTAATCCATAAAATATATAAATAAAATCCAACTGTTTTTACATATTCCTTAGTTGAAAATACATGGGCAGGGACCACGAAGATGCTTTTAGATAGTTTGTGGTTTACCTTGAAAACACAAATATTAATTTAACACTGGCAGTACTTTTCACGGGTTGTGTTATCATTATAAAACACTGTGAATCCCAAATTATATCAGCATGGCAAAGCGAGTTTCGGAAATTCACAGGTTGTGTTAGCATTATAAAACAAAGATAATAAATTCATAGATTATATCAACCGTAACAGAAACTTCTTAAATCAGCTATGCCTAATTACGAATCAATATGAACCACGCCTAAAACATCCTAACGATTCATCACATGGCAATACTTTTACTAAAAGGGTGAAATATGGATAAATGGTCAGAGCATCGGTAGTCATTGGCCTGGATATATAACTCATGGTAATTTCGGTGAATGTGATTATGCCGGAACTTTTACTAATGCAAAATGCTGATTAGAAATGAATTCTAGATAATCTTTTAACCTTCAGGTAATAAGTACATTGTTTTTGGGTGAACCTCTGTTACCTTTGTGAGCATTCCTCTTGTTAAGTTCAGGGATATCAAATCCATTGTTATTGGGTGACCCTTTTTCACTTTGTGTTTGAAGGTTCAGTAAAGGATGAAATATGTTACATAAGTTTTAGTTTTCTAATGATTTGGATTTATATAACAACCTGATTGATAAAAGCAGTGGTCTGGTTCCTAATGATTCATATGCCAAAACATGTATACAACAGACAGTTAGAAATCATGATAGTGAAATGAAATTGGACTAAGCACATGAATTGATCAGAATAACTACCAATGACTGATAAGAACTCGTGCAAACAGAACTTGAAGAGTTCTTGAAATCATATTAAGGATAATTTTTGGTTGTGGCAACTTAGTGGTGACATGATAACCTTAGGGTCAACGCAACAAAACCAAAAACACTGACATGTTCAATTGCATCCAAGTGATATCAATTCAAGTTCATCATGCCACACATGAAGGTACAAGTTAGCAGGTTGATATGAGAGGACACAAACTCAAAAGGTTCAAATCATTAGCACTTCTACATAAATTCATGCAAAACCTAGATATATGACTATATTGATAAAAAGACAAAATGCAAACCAGTTAACATGATGTCACAAAACAAGTTCAAGAAACAGGCTATATGGCATCAGTACAATCATACCAACTGAATGCTAAACATGGCCACAAACCAACACTTCAAGAGAATAACAGTAGTTTTAAATACAAAGCAAGACAATGGTTCACACAATATGATTACACACCAAAGCAGAAATTCATACACACAAAGTGGTCACAAGGCTATATGGACAAAACAAGTTCAAGAAACAGGCTATATGACATCAGTACAATCATGCCAACTGAATGCTAAACATGGCCACAAACCAACACTTCAAGAGAATAACAGTAGTTTTAAATACAAAGCAAGACAATGGTTCACACAATATGATTACACACCAAAGCAGAAATTCATACACACAAAGTGGTCACAAGGCTATATGGACAAAACAAGTTCAAGAAAAAGGCTATATGACATCAGTACAATCATGCCAACTGAATGCTAAACATGGCCACAAACCAACACTTCAAGAGAATAACAGTAGTTTTAAATACAAAGCAAGACAATGGTTCAGACAATATGATTACACACCAAAGCAGAAATTCATACACACAAAGTGGTCACAAGGCTTAGTAACACTCCTAACTTTAACACACATCAGGGAGTATTTTGAAGATTTGCATACATGTCTTGAACACCAGGTCTAGCAGAATAATATCAGACATATGTTTGTGATATCATGGAAAACTTTACAGATTTTATGAGACTTGAACAGGCACATGGACAATAGAAAAAGTGCACGTAATAAGATTACGGGTGAAGGAGAGTTACCAAAAGAAACACATACAATAGAAATTCTCAATCTTACTCTACTTCGGACAATTCTATCTCAAGTAAAATTTTTTTTGTCTTTTTTCATATATTAACATGCTTTCTGATTGAACTGGTTTAAATATGCTTTAATTTGTATCTATGATGATTCTGTTAAAATTTTCGTCCGACACATTAAAGCATACATATAAAATAGCGTATTTTACTGGATTCATGCTTATTCAGGAGGTGATAAAAGACTCTCCTCAAAACCAAAAAGTGAAGAAAGTGATCGTGATCAAACATGTCATCTTTTGATTAGTGTGTTTTGGTTACAATACCTTATAGATGAAGACTAATGTAGACAGAGTTATTAGATACTTAGAAAATAAATTGATATTTGTGGTTTGAAAGATTTAGTTTAACTGAAATGGGGTTAATGTAAATTTATTAATGAATAACTTAGTGGTTTTTGATTGGTGTAATGTAAATTAGAATGGAAGGTATGGTGGAATGTATTGTTGTTATGCATTTTGGTTATTGCTATTCTATTGTGTAGTGATCATGTTTGTCACTTTTGCATCTTTCATAATTACATCTCTTTTCAAACTTAGGTTTTAACACTATGGATAAAAATTCTCATTCTATTCTCTGCTTTCTCATTTCAATTTTGCTCAAATATAAATCATTCTGTTTTATGATTCTATCTTCAACTTAGGCTCACTCCCTTTAAATCATTCTCGACGTTTAATTTATAATTTTTAAGTTCTTTTATAGTTCAAGATAAAATATGAGTTTGAAGAAAATAATTATTTCAATTTATAAAATCAATTCTGCTACGACTATGAGATGGGATAAAGATTTTCCAAACCAGTTTGAACAGTTTTGAATTTAATTATTTATTTTTGTTTTAGGTTGAACGAATTTTTAATTGGAATTTGGATTTGGAGAAGACAAAATCCATCCCCGCCTCGCTCCAATACCAAACCTAAAGTTGAATTCTTCAAATTCAAACCTGCTTGAACTTTAGGTTGAGGTTCATTCGGGGCCGATTGTTTTAAAATGTTGTTTGGTTTTTTGTTTGTTTATTTATGTGACTAGTTCAATTGTTTTTGAAGTTTGAATGGTACTAATGAGATGCCAAAAGGTTTAATTTTTTCTCAAACCTTAAGGAGACTAACAAATATTTTTAAAAAATTAACTTGTACTTACATTATTGTTCCGTGCATGTTCATTGACAAAAGACCCGTCAGACTTTTTATGCGAAATTGCATACATTTCTCCTCTACTGTATGATCGCCCATCTCTTGATTCCTACAAATAAGAACGAATATTAATTATTTGTAATATCAAGCATAAAATCAACAATATATAGATTTAGACATACCAACTCATGTTGCTTCCTTGCAAGCGACTTAGATCCAAGTGTATGCGGAATCTTCATTTTTCCTCGATTTTGGGCATTTTGTTTTGCTATTTTCTACATTGGTAACAGAAAAAAAAAACCACGCGTTATAGATAGGAATAAGATACAATGCATTACTTATATATTAAAAATAAAATTATACGAGTAAAACACTAATATTACCTGAGTTTTTTCTTTCCGCCTATATTGAACAAAAACAGCCTAATCTTTTTCCTCAATGCCTTTGCATTTTGGATAATTTTGAAGATTTTCCTCCAAAGTGAGATCCCATCTATAAATTTTTTGAAACAATTGACAACGACCATCCTTCCATTTCTTTGCAGCAGAACCAAGTATGTAATCTTTGTCACGCCCATCATCAACATTAAAATGGAGCTAACCGTAAGAATAAAAATTGGTTAATAAAACAAATGATAGGCACGATAAAATTAATTTACAAAATATGTAATTGTTTATTAATGATACCTTTATCTTTGAATCATAAAACAAAGTTTTTTTATCCATTGGAATACTCCTCCAACTCTCGAACATTATGGGAAAGTCTTTAAACATTCTAATAAGTACACCCAAATACCCTGCTAACAAACCAGCCGCCGGTCCTACTGCACGATGAGTCTTATCCCATTCAAGTATTATCCATGTTCCATCAGACTCTGATTTCGCGACCAAATCTTTCACACATAAACCTGTGTTTGAAACATAACCCTCCTCATCTATCACATAAAAAAGTAAACAAATTAATGTCATAATTCAACTATGTAAAAACTTAAATTACTTACAGATACTTTAACCTTAAATTACTTACTAATAACATTTACATCCCAATACTCAGAACTAGCCACTCGAACAACATCTTTAGTCCCATCTTCTACCACAACATCTTCAGCCTCGTCTCCTACCACAACATCTCCAGCCTCGTCTCCTACCACAACATTTTCGGTCTCATCTTCTACCACAATATCTCCATCCTCATCTTCTACCACAACATCTTCAATTGTAGTTTGGATTGACGGAGGGATTATTGTAGTTTGGATTGGCGGAGGGGTTATTGTAGTTTCGATTAGCGGAGGTGTTATTGTAGTTTGGATTGGCGGAGAGGCTATTGATGATTTTTGCGTTGTCATTGAACGTATGCGCTTCTTGTTTACTTCAAGCTCTCCAGGTTGTACAAACCTCGGACTTCCCTTCACAGACTAAATAAAATGCATCAGTTAATATCAGTCAGCAATCAATACAATTAATTAGTTTTGAAACATTATTGATATTATTAGTTATATGAGAATATATTACTAACCGATGCTGGTAATTAAGTTTTTTTGTTTATAACTTATGTAAATAAAATTTTATAAAGGATTTAAGTTGTAAAAATTATTTTTTAAAAAAAAAGGTAAATATGGGATTGGGATAAAAAAATAAAACATTTTGGAATATAAATATTTTTTAGGAATTATTTAGAATGTGGACTTTATTCTGGTTTAATTTTGTTTTTTGTCATATTAATTATTTAACTTTTGATTTAATTTCCTTTTTTGTGAAAAATTAGAAATTGGTTTTTAAAAGGATGTTTAAGGTTTTTTAAGGGATTTACATAAAGGGATAAAGTTCTTGGTCCGAGAGCCTAAATAAAGGATGGGATAAGGGATTTGGATTTAGGAATAGAACTCTTGATATCCGAGAGTATAAACAAAAGGATTAAGGGATAAAGCTCTTGATCCGAGAGCCTAAATAAGGGATAGGGGATAAGGATTTAGGGATAACACTCTTAATATCCGAGAGTATAAATAAAAGGATTAAGGGATAAAACTCTTCCTCCGAGAGTCTAAATAATGGATAGGGATTTAAGGGATTTAAGGGATATAACTCTTTATCCAAGATTATAAATAGTGGATTGGGGTTTAGGGTTAGGTTTTGGGATTTAGGAATAGGATTAGAGGGTAGGAATAGGGGAGGTGAACTACGGTCACTCTGATCCTTCAAATTGAGGGTACGTAGGCATAGGGTTGCAAACCAACCCTAGCGAGTATAATTAATAAAAAACTTAGGTTTTTCTATAACTTAGACAAACAAACATACCCTAAACTCAAAGGTGGATCCCATTGAGTACAATGGAAGTGAAGGGTGCCTAAAACCTTCCCTTCACTTAAATGACTCCCGAACCATAGGAATCTCTACCTTAGGATAAGGATATTTAGGTTTATCATTATTTTACTTTAAAAAATATGGTGGCGACTCGATAAATTTTGTCGGCTGCGACACCCCGCACGTGCTCAAGGAATTCTATTCCCCAGCAAGTCATTCTCCAACCAGGCAGTTGATATTAACAATCCCCAGCAGTTGTTGCTATTCTTACTCCCCAAGCAGAGGAAATCCTAGAAAGTTTCTTGTGAGCTTTCCCCTACAGAGCCAGCACATTTCCTCCAACAGGAATCTTGCTCAACTATTACCCAACAAATTTACCACAAAGATACTGCTTTGGTATCATCGAGGAACCTTAATGGATAAGGGACTGCCTCAACGACCCAGAGAATCGTCTGCCTTCAGAGATACTGCTTTGGTATTATCGAGGAACCTTAACGGGTAAGGGAATGCTTCGATGACCCAGAGAGTCGTCTGCCTTCAGAAATACTACTTTGGCATCGCGAAGAACCTTAATGGATAAGGGACTATTTCGACCACCCAAAGGACCTCAGGTTATTTTGTTCAGTTGAACCTCGCTACCTTGTTCTGTCAGCTCTTGCTCTATATCATTTTAACTTTTTCAGACAAATTTTGGGGTCTTCTTATATCTAATTGACTTCTACCCTAAAAATGAACGCCATGCAGCAGTTCATTCTCTCGGGTTTAAGATAATTAGATAGGGGCATCTGTCATACCCCAAATATGTCCTACCCTCTCATTTTTCTTATGCCAGACATTTGTGTTGCTTCATGACCTTTCTCTGAGTAATCATTTGGCCTTTGGCCATGATTCTATAAGATTTAAGTTATGGAGATATTGGTTGGGCTCAGTGTTTCTTCAGGCACAACTTAGCAAGAGGAATTTTGATTTGGTCTTAGGAAAATTAAGGCAAAGATAGTGCATACATACTGGATGGGCTTAGTGTTGTCGATTTCTCAAAGGGAGGTTCATTGCTTCCATATCAATTTTGTGTGAGTCCGAGATAGTGTTCTAGAAAGTCAGGTTTGATGCTTAATGGACTGATGACGCACAATAATCATACTTTTGAGTCTTAATGACTTTGGGGGCGAAAGGATTAGGTTTTGACTAGTGGGTTCCAATCAAGAATCATGAGTATAGGTTAGCAACTTAATTCTAAGTTATGAATCTTATTCTATTCAAAATTCTAATTTGTGAACTTCATTATTTCAAATCCAATTTCTATTAATAATTTCAAGTTTATAACCAAAGCCTAAATTTCAAGTCCATGGCCAAAATTCAAGTTTTGTGCCAAAATTTGAGTCTCAAATTCCAAAGTCATTTTAAGAGATCAAAATCAAGTTTCAAGTTCACACATCCATGCTCAAATTTAGTGTTAATTCAATTTCGAAGTTCAATTTTCCATCTTTGCTCCAAACTTCACTTCAATCCGAACTTCCACTCGAAAACAATATTGGCACCTTCTCATTTCCTGTGATTGGCCAAGATGTTTGGTTTATGTTGAAAAGTTTAGTGTCATGGAATTAATTCTTGGGTCAGTCATCCAAAAATCTAGAGTTTGAGGGAACTGCCACATTGCAATTAAATTGGTTGATAGAAAATTGAAAAAAGGAATTAGAATTTATAAAGTGCATACAGTTTTTTATTTACACTTGTGATGGAGCGTATCTGGCTTTTCAATTACTACAAGCACAATAAAGCCTAAGTCATAGTTTCCAAGTGTGTTTAAAGAATTGATTGTATCAAGGCAAGCCGTGAACAAGAATTTCAAGACCAAGTTGCATTTTGTTTCTAGTCATAGTTTGGAAAGTTACAAGTGGTGTGATTAATTTTGAAGTCATTCCACAACAAGTATATAGCAACAACATTCTCATTCAAAATATCCATTTTAGCTATCCAAGAATAAAATACAAAAAGTTGCAAGCAGTTGCGAAAGTTTGATTCAAAATCTGTAACTTAACAAAAGGCATGTCAAAGAGATCAAGTTATATTCCTACATTAAGCCTACAGGTTATAACTTATTTGGTTCTACTATGATGTTGCAAAATTTGCCACCAAGGTGATCTTGTCCTCTTCAAGAAGTGATCTTCGTTCCTCTTACAGAGCTTTCACCATCCTGCCAATTCAAAGTTCCAAGTTTAGTCATTATATCAAATTCAAAGACCAGCAACAAATTCCATAAAGCATGCTAAGTTCAAAATCAAATTCACGCCAAAAAAAAAAGAACGCCAAGTCCAATTCTAAGCATCCAAGATCTATACTTCATCCTACATGTATATTTCATACCAAAACTATCAAATTCATCTCAACTCGTCCAACTCATGATCAATTCATTTTTCCAAATTTCATGTCACAATCAATGCCACAATTCAAACAATTCATCAAAACCAACTCAAGACACACCAATAGCCAAATCATATCAAAATTCAAAGTTCAAAGTCATGACCAAATACAAGTATCAAATTGTCCAAAACTCAATCCAATTCATATGTTCACTCAAGTCAAATCTTTTTTATTCTTCACATCAATATCTATTAATTTCGTGCAAAACTTTAAGCGAAATCATGTAACATTTCTTAAGAGCGGACCAAAGCAAGTTCGTCAATTCAGAATTTTCAAATGACATTGGGACCACAAGAGAGATTTCAAATGTACAATAAGACAAAATGCAGACAAATTCAGTAGTAGCAGTAAAGTACAGCAGGAAATGACAGCAGGTTGAATTTCATATATAGGAAGACAATTTTTAGCATCCACGAAAATATGTTGCAGACATACTAGATCGAAAGATTCTTCAATTCATTTTCAAATTTCAAACCCTAATTTTTCACTATAAATGGAGGTGTATTCATCAGTTCAAAAAAAAAGGAGACGGGAGGAAAAAGAGTATACCTGAGAAATTCTGCAAAAGACTCCAAAACCCTCATTACCAAAGCTCTTGATCAGAAATTTCTCAGAGTTTCACATTGAAACTCTGAGCTAATTTGAGCTTAGCCCCACGATTTTTTCTGCAATCATACAAGAAGAAGATCAGAAACGTAAAAAAAAAAACGAAGGAGAAGTATAAAGGGAGGAGAACGGAGACGAAGCAGAGCTCACCATTTTGGATCACGCCGGAACTTTACCGAACTTGCTCCGATTAGGTAAGTTCTGACCTCCTTTTCAATTTTGAGTTCGCGATATGTGTTGAGCCTCTGTTCTTGCTTTATTTTCCTCTATTAATTTCTCCATTTGAGTTGTATTTTGTAGATCTAGGGTTTTTATGTGGTGTTTGATTTTAGGTTTTGGGGAAGATTTAGTTTAATCTAAGGACGGATTTAAACTCAGGAGGTAAAATAATGGGGGTTTAGGGTTTTAATTTAGTGGTTGGCCGGAGAAGAGGGGCGGTGGCGCCGCCAACAACCTTCTTCTCCGGCGAGGCTTAGGTTTCCGGCGAGAGTTTTCACAAAGAGAGAGAGAGAGCGAGAGAGACAAACAAAGTGAGAGAAAGAGGCGTTGGTTATGTGGTTCTGATCACCCTTTCCTTATTTCATCAAGTCTTGCTGCTACGTGGTTGTTGGTTAATGCTTTACTGGGACACTTGTCATAGGTCCTATGCTCTCCCCATTGTGATTCAACGTGTGCATCTCCATAGTAACTACTGCGCACCCTTTAGCCATAACCGTTGATTTAATCCTATAAGTTTGATCAAACAGTTCTGAGTGGTCCTCAAGTCATGAGAGAACACCGTGCGCCCTCGGGCCACGCTCCTCCTTGGGCCTATCTTTTTGTTAATCGCACCCCTATCAAGTAGCCCAAGGAGAGTTTAAACCAGAGTTTTTTTTCTTTTGCACCCCCTGGAGCAGAAAAAGATTAGGCCTTAAGCATCCCAAAACCCACGCGCCTGAACTATCTACACCCCCTGTTTTACTGATTGTCTGGCCCATTTAGTTTCTTTTTTTAAAACTTTTCTTTTTATTATAAAAAAGACAAAAATACCTTTTTATTTGCTTTTAATTAATTTTATTATAATTATTTATTTAAATATTAACTAATTAATTTTATAATTAGTTTTATTAAATATCTAATTTTAATTTAATTAATTATACTAATTTGATTTTCTCTAATTAAAAAATCATAATCCATTTACATCTTAATTATTTAAAAATACTTAGAAATACAACTTTCATTTTCTCAAATTAAAAGGCTTAATTTAGTTAATTTCTTAACCATAAAAAATATATCTTTCTCAAATTAAACTAAATCATAATTATTTTCCTAAAGCTTAAAATATTTCTTAAAACATCTAAACTATTCTCCTAATTAACTATGGAAGTAGTGGGTTTTTGGGGTCTAGCACTCCTTGGATCCTTGGATGAATGCTCTTGAGGCGCACGCTTTGAGTTGTGTTAATTCTGTCTTTCGTTTATAAGAATACTTAAAACTTTTAATCTTTTACCTAATTAAAATATAATTAACCCTTACAATTACTTAATTAAGTTAAAAATCATAATCTAAAAACTCCTAATCATTTTTTAAATACTTAAAATATTTAATCTATATCAAAACACTTAACCCATAACACTTAACAATCTTTTCTCATATTAAAATTCTTAATCTACTTAAATTCCTAATAATTTTCTAAACTCAAATTAAATCATAAAACATTACTTAATTTTTACAAATATTTTCTTAATTAAACTCAGATCATAAAATATTTAGGTTAATATTTCTAAAACTATTTTCTTAATTAATTATGGAAGTAGTGGGCTTTTGGGGTCTAGCACTCCTTAGGTCTTTGAACAAATGCTCTTGAGGCGCACGCCTTGAGTTGTGTTCGTTTCAATCTTCCATTTTTTAAGACACTTAATCCTCCTTAAAACTCTTAGCTCGTTCAAACCCTAATCCGATTAGCGCGTCTAATTAAGATACTCTAATCAAATCCAAATATTTTTCCTAATTAAATTACGAAAGTAGTGGACTCTTGAGGTCTATCACTTCTTGGGCCCTTGAACGAACGCTCTTGAGGCGCACGCTTTGGGTTGTGTTCGTTTCGATCTTTCGTTCCTAAAACACTCTCCCTAATTACATGGACAAAGAAGCCCATTGTCCAACAAACATAATTTCGTAATTAATAGAATGAAAAAGGTGTCGTTGAGATCTAGCATCTCAGTAATGCCCCGATTAATTGGTTGCGAGGCCGACGTCTCGTTTATCGAATACTCGTCATTCTTCCTCTAAAATACTTAACAAACCAAACACTTCCCACGCAACCGAAACCCCAATACGCTTAATCCACCACTCAAAGAACATTGTTTAAGTCATTCTTTCGTGCCTATGAACTCGTGCTTCAGCCTCCCTTAGCGAGCAGACAAGCCAATGTTTAGCAGTCAGAATGCAACCTAAACTCTCGTTCGCCCAAAACACGTCCAAATCAAACCTTTTTCTCAATCAAATCTCTAATACACTTAATTCACAATCAAACAACTTTTCACAAAAAGAACATTGTTTAGTCCATTCTTCCGCTCATATAAACTCGTGCTTCAGCCTCCCATGAGGAGCCGACAAGCCAATGTTTAGCAGTTGTAGCGAGCGATTTTGGACGCGGTTCTTAAGCGCTGGTCGCTCTCTGCAGTTTGAGCTTAAACTACAGGTCGATTCATTTTTTATCCTATTGTGAGCTGAATAAGGAAGGGAAATAGATGTCTTCAATTAACCCTGCTTTCATACTGAGTTTAAACAGCGTCCTGTTATGTTACGAATGCTATCAATGTGGGGGGGCCTTTGTACTGGTTATTTGTATTTTCGCCAATACTGTTTTCTTTCTTTTTACCTTGGCAGAAGGTTTCTGGTGGGGAACAAGGATTAGGATGTTAGGACTGATGTTTTTTTGAATTACTGCTTTTGATTGATGGAGATATGGGATTTTGGGTTTTTGTTGATTGTGCTCGCTAAGATTTTTCTTTCAATCTTATGCCTACGTATTCCCGTTTACCGAAACAGGGAAATCAGAGCGTTCGTAGTTCCTCCTATTCTATGGGAGGAAATAGTTGTTTTGGTGTCTTGTTCAAAGCCCAAGACGTGAAGTGAAAGGTAGTTTGTATCTTGTTCAAAGCCCAAGATGTGAAGCTGAAAAGGTTTGACTTTAGAGAGAATTTGTCATCTCTAAAGAGGGGGGTTGTATGTCACAACTGTTGGGTGACTGGTTATAAAGGAGAATTACTTTAACCGGGATATGCGAATCCGGCAATGCCATAATTTCCTTTATAGGGGATTTTAACCTGGAGGATGAGACTTTAACTCAGTGTAGAGCAATGCTATCTTTCCTTAGGAATTTCTCATGCTAAAAGAGGGATAGTGGCATGGATGTAGATGATCCAGAGGCTTGCCGCTTATAGCGATTAGATGGAGGGGAAAGGAGTTATTGATGTTTGTGTACTGTGAACGAGACACAGCTTTGATGCTAAAAGGTTGATTGGATCAACCAGTGGTTTTCTTATACAAAGTCTAAGAGGAGGCTATTGGCCCAACAAGAGGGAGTTTTTATGTGTCTCGTACGAAGCCCGAGAGAGAGGCTAAAAGGGTTGACTCAACATGAGAATCTTTTATACTCAACAAGAGAGTGTTTTTGTATCTCGTACGAGGCCCGAGATGAAGGCTAAAAGTTTGACTCAACAAGAGAGTCTTTGTATCTCATACGAAGCCCGAGATGGAGGCGAAAGGGGTGATTGACTCAACGAGGGAGTTTCTTATGTGTCTCGTACAAAGCCCGAGAGAGAGGCTAAACGTTGTTTGACTCCACTGGGGAGAATCATTGTACAAAGTCCAAGAGGAGGCTTACTTCACTGGAGAAGGATCATTATACAAAGCCTAAGAGGAGGCTATGGTTACTGTTCAGTTAAGTGACAGGTCCAGTATACTGATTTTTAGAGAAAATCAGTTCTTATATGAGTAACACTGTACTCATGGATTTGATTCGAGGATCAGGGATATTTCCTTTTCTTTGAGGAAACGGGAAATCCAAAGGGTATTGAGACTGTCCAAGTCTGCGGGTTTCCTTCTTATTTAACGAAGGGGTCACTTGAGAATGTCTTTGAGACTCAAGGAGATTAGACTGTCCAAGTCTAGAGTTTCATCTTTTATACTATGCTTTGAGAAACAGTAGTAGACTCTTTGAAAGGAATGTTCTATGCAGATGATTAAGTTCTGTTCCTATACCTCTAGGAGGTCGTCGGGATAATTTGTATGAAGCCCAAGAGGAGGCTGAAAGCTTTTAAGAAGTCGATCGGTCCTTGTACGAAGCCCAAGAGGAGGCTATCATTCCCGGAGGAAGAGATCATTATACGAAGCCTAAGAGGAGGCTGTGAATACTTCTAAGAAGCCGTAGGGTCCTTGTACGAAGCCCAAGAGGAGGCCGGGTTGCTTTTAGGCAAGCTATTCACAAGGAATAGATCAAGTCAGGAAAGTTCGAGAATTTGGAAGAAATCAAGAGATGCCATTCATGGAGAAAAGATCATCTCTGGGGAATAGAGTTTCTTGACAAGTGCTTTTAAGAAGCCTGTGGGTCCCCAAACCCCGAGAAATTCAAGGCAATGCTATTCACCGAGAATAGATCAAAGTCAGGAAAGTCCGAGAATTTGGAAGAAACTCAAGAGATGCAATTCACGGAGAAGAGATCATCTATGGGGAATAGAGTTTCTTTGACAACTTCTATGAGTGACAGTCTATGAAAGGGTTCACAGAGAATGCTGCCTTTCATATCTCCATATTGTTTAACCCCAAGAGGAGGGAAGACTGTGTCTGGTAATCCTATGGGGATCTAGTTTAGGATATTTCTAAGAGTGATTGAAACGGCTTTACCTAGTGCTAGACGTAGTTGCCGGGGAAACTCTAAATATCTATACTATTATTACACAGTTGATATGAGTTTATGAAAGAAGACTTACAGCGAAACAGCCCCACAATACAGTTATATATATATATGAGTTTGTGAAAGGAGACTTACAGTGAAACAGCCCCACAATACAGTTATATACATATGAAAGCGGTAAATGAAAGCGGGTAAACACTTACTCGGTTGTAGAGCTTCCATGCTGTTTGGTTAGTTGTTCAACAAAGAAAGATTGAAAACAACAGTATATTCAAAATCAAAGGAGAAAGTGCTTTGAAATAAAAATTGTTGGGGCTTACAGCTCAAGGAGAGGCCCAAAAAGTTTTACCTGTGATCGCACTGTTGAATTCGTATATAGGGACTTATACAAGTGACTGAGGCCCAAAAGGTTTTCTGTACAAAGGGATGGGTCTTACACTCTCTCAAGAGGCCCAAAAAGTTTTAAAGAAAAAGAGTGGGGCTTATAACACGAGGGTAGGCCCAATTTATTTTTTTGTTTAAAAATGGCGATCGCGCCGAGGTTTTCTTTTAACGCTGAGGGACTTATACAATAAGTGAGGCCCAAAAATGTTTTGGTTAAAAAGGGATTGGGTCTTACACTCTAATAGAGGCCCAAAGTGTTTTTGAATGGGTCTTATAGCTCAAGCAGAGGCCCAAGGTTATTTTTCAAAAGGCGATGATCGTGCCGTTTATTTGAAAATGTACAGAGGGACTTATACAATAAATGAGGCCCAAAATGTTTCTGTACAAGGGGGTTGGGTCTTAAACTCTCTCAAGAGGCCCAAAAGGTTTTGAAAATGATCTATGAGGGTTGAATTAATCCAAAAACCCTAATTTGTTTTCAAAAATGTATTTAATTGAATAAAAATTAAATTAAAAATGATCAAAATTGTTTAACATATGAAAAACAAATTGTGACTTTGGATTAATGCTTCAAAAATTAAGTATTGACCTACAAAATAATTAGAAAACATTAAAAGTTGCAAAATCAATGTGGAAAAAATATTTAAAATGTCAAAAACAATTAAAAGATTAATTCTTTGCAAAAATATCAATTATATGAAATAAATAATATTTTTGGGATTTTTTGATAAAATAAAATATTTTAACATTTTTGTGAATTATCAAAAAAAGAATCAACTCAAAATAATTAAAACTCAGAGAGAAATTAATTTTTGAATCAATTAAACAAAATCACAAAATTCAAATATTTGAATTTGTGAAAAAGGCTCCAAGAACACAAGCAAGAACACGCGCGTTTTTCTGGGTTTGGCTGATTTGCGTTTTCCATCCAATCTCACTGAATACATAATCATATCATGCAATCCACATATCATTATGCTCGTCTCAACCTCACGATCATGTCTATAACACTTAATTTCATTTAAATTAAACATAAAACATGAAATCACGAAGAAACCTCAAGAACCCTAATTTCTGCATGAAGGCTAGGATTTTTGATACATGATTCAAACAATGCAATTAATTGAGGGAAAACATTCCATGCATGATTATGAACATATGGCCAAATTATTGTGTGGGGAAATATGCATAGATTGAGAGATGACCAAGTATGTGCTTACCTCTAGGCCGTGACAGCAAGTCCAATGTGATTTTTGATTTGGAGGTGTTACAGATGAGTGATGATGATCTGAACAGCTTCCCTACACCCTATGGAGTGTGTTTGAATGCTTGGACTTGATTGAAATTGGCTGGAACGATTGGTGGTACCTCAGCTGCAACTTGATTGAAAGTTTGAGCAACCAGCTGGTGATTTTGTGAAATCAGTGTTCCAGATGTTATGTGAGTGTTTGGATCACTTCTATATGATGTATGTGAGGTGTGTGAGTGATTAGTTTGATTGGAATTGCTCTCAAACTCAAAACCCGATAGCTACCTTGCTAAGAAAGGCATTTTTGCCAAGAGAAAGAGATTTTGAGGAAAGCATCTGTTAGATGGCTTTGGTGTACTCAAACTGATCAAAATTGAGCTCTATTTATAGTAGAGCAAGTTTGTTTTGTAAGGAATAGTGAATGGTAGCTGGTAAGTAGGTTTGGCCAATGTTGGCAAATGAAAATCCAAGTCTCCTCTAGCCATTGACTAGAGGTTAGGGCACAGAGCTTTGGTTCCCTTGGTCTTGGATAAGTCTTGACTGATTTCAGATGAGAATGGCTCAGTCCATGCCACCTTGATGCTTCCATTGAATGCTCCAATCCAAAATTGGAGTCTTGTCCCTATTTTGGCCATTCTAGGTTCAACATGTTATTTCTTGTTCCATGGACTTTGGAGGTTTGGCTCAGTGATTGTCCCCTTTAGATTCAATCCTCAGATGTGTCCAAGTGGATAGGAGCATTTGAATTTGGCTGATTTTGGCAAATCGAGCAAAGTTGCAAATTCTGCCTTGCCTTTGACAGATTTCAGCAAGGCAACTTTCCAATGTCATATCTCATGACTCAAATGGAATTTGGCAATGTTCTTGGCCATTTTGGAAAGCCCTTACATGATACAACAACTGTTTGAACATGTTTGGTTTTGATCTCTTTTGAATCCAAGTGAAAAATCCCCCTACATTTGGCAAAAAGTGAAGGCAGATTCTGACTTAGTGAAAATTTCACTAAGTGTTGGAAAAAGTGACATTTTCACTTTTCAGCCATTTTGATCACTCCATAACCCAAAATCCTTAATGAATTGGACTTAGGTCTAGTTGAATTTTTTGTAGAGGGTAATGAGGGCTACAAATCCATCTTTGGATGAGAAAAAATGGCTTTGTGGTTTAGGAGTTATGATCCTCCAAAGTTGGTACCCTTGTCACTTTATTTTTAACTTAGAAAATTTTCTAAGTTTTTATGGTTACCCCTTTTACAAGTTATCCCACTTTTCTTGGTTTTTCTTGATGAATGATGATTCAAATCATACATTAACATCATTTTAGGGTTAAAAATCCATTTTGGTGAAAAATCTCAAAAAGTCAAAGTTGACTTTTGTGCACAGTTGACTTTTTATCAGATGAATTCCAAACTGTGCAATTCTTCAGGAAATCATGTCCTTGACCTAAATCAAACTTGATGGACATGTTCCATGGGTGTCATAGGGTATATTGAGGCATGTCCTAGGGTTTGGGAGCATGTCCTGGTTAAAAGTCAAAGTTACAGTTGACTTTTTCCTTAAAACCCTAATTGTGGTGCAGATGAAATTGAGACTTGTTGCTCAAACTTCTTGGATTAATCCATTGTCCCAAATGGATCAATATAGTTCATTAGAGACCCTCAAACCCTCTCTTGAGGTCTTGGTTCATGATTTGCCCTAAAAGTCAACTTAGGGGTGAATTAGGTCAAGAAACCCTAATTCCTGATTTTTGATGTATGCATCCCCTGAGGCAAAATTGACTTGATGAATGGGTACATGAGGTTCCATGGAGTACATTAGGTTGTGTTTTGGATCATTGGCTTGTGCCCAGATGAAATTTTTCATCTGGAGGCCCTGGTCGACCAAAACCCTAATTTGGTGACACTGTCGATCCTGAGACTTGATCCACCTAGAAGGGAGCAGCCTTATGCTTGATCCTTGAAGTGGGAGTCCTTTTGATACATTGTGGATGTTTGAGAGGTTAGACAAGTTGAAGATCATGTCATTCCTTGATTGATCCTTTGTCTAAGAACTCTGAGAGGGTTTGAAACCCTAATTCTTGATGGTAGTGAATGTTCAATAATCCTTGGGGAGATTGATGAGGCATGAAAGTACATCCATATTGTGATGATGATTTTCACAATGATGGGAAATCTAAGTGGTCAAAATTTGGGGTATGACAGATGCCCCTATTTAATCTTCTTGGACACGAAGGTGTGAATGACGAAGGTATTCGGGCATTCGGGGTGCAAGAGGATTAAATATCAGAATACCCGAAATTTTGATCGTGGTTATGAATGGTAGCTTATGTATTCATCTTCTTTAGCTAAGCAATGATGCTTAGAAAAGGTAAAACTTCCCCTCGATCCTGGTCTTCAGCCAAGGAACTGGTCTTAGTTGCGGAAACAAACTTCCCCTCGATCCTGGTTTCCTACCAAGGAACTGGTCTCAGTTTCTGATTTAAACTTCCCCTCGATCCTGGTTTCCTACCAAGGAACTGGTCTTAGTTTCTTTTGTCAATAAACTTTATTGACAAGGGACGCTATGCGTAGCGGCTTTCCTCAAACTTCTCGCCGAATTTTCCTGGGGAGATGCCATTTGACGGAAAAAGGTCTGAGGTTAGACTTGCTGGGGAACCCAGTCGTTTGAGTTGTAGAGGTGTACAAACTTCTCTGTTGGAGATGCCATTTATTTCTACTGGGGGAAAGCGAGTCTCTTGAGAGACTGTTTCCACTTGGGATCTTACATCATACTTTTCTCGGGATCTTCCCGGAGAAATGCCATGTGATGGGGTCCAATTTTGAGGTGCCGATGGCCTTTTCATCAGTAATCTTTTCAGAGCGAAACTGGCATGCTGCCGAATCTCTGATTACGAGGCTTTCTCTGTGGATTTTCCTTAATCCGGGAAAGCAAGGATATCATCTTCAATGGCGAAGAGTGATGCTGACTGAAGGCTCCTCTGGTCTTTCAGAGGTTCAAGTTATCAAAGTGGTCAAGGGCCAACTTCCTTCCAGAAATAAACTAGAAGCGAGGTTGTTCAAACGCAGCGTTTCCTGACGAGGCAAGAACTGACAACTCGATTGAGAGGACTCCTATCACTAAGGGACAAAACCGGCTAGAGTGATAGCGATGCAATATGAAATGTGAATGCAAATCAATAATGCATGATGTATGTATGTATATGCGGACAAAACTGACGCGATATACAAACTAAAAGATGAACATGACTGGATACTCGGCCATCGCGGGGCGTGTAGAGATATCACTGGTTCAAGATAGCGATTCCACCTTGCTTAGGAGAGATAGTCCCTGCGGGGAATACCGTTGATCGGGCTTAGGAGATAAGAACTCGGCCGAGGGGTGTCAGACGAAACAAGGTCTCTGACACAGTTGATCCCTTCATTCAGGTGTACTGGGTTAGAAGGAGCACTTTGATTCTGCACTTTGAAGTTCGCTTACTTCTGGAGAAGCGATTGATGTTCTTTTGATGTTCAACAGTCAAAAGAAATTGCCATCTTTATTTTAAAAGCAGAAAAAGTTTTACCAAATAAATTCATTTTTGTTTTATTTCAAGAGTCGTTAGTCATGTTAACAACGTCGTTCTGTAAAGCTAAAACAAATAAGAATTACAAACAAAAGCACAAGGGCTCAGAGATTATTGATAGGATGGAGATCAGCCAAACGCATGATTCCAAAGAGTATATACAAAGTTTGAAAATGGTAATTTACAGGGAAAAGGGCTACGTTGAAACATAACGACCACTATCCTTCTACCAACTTTGAATTCGGGGAATCCTGAGCTTCTGTCGAAGATGACCTTGACTGGAGTTTTCTGACAGGTGATGTAACCGCTGCTGCTGAGAGACTTGCCTCTGTTGAACATAGTTACTTGCCATTATCCCTAATTTTTGCCTGGATTGTACTATGATGTTTCTAATCCATCGGGATGATTTTTTTATATGTCTCTAACTTTTGCCTGGACCGCCCTTTCGGGTTTTCAATCCACCGAGACGTTTTTTTTTTTAGTTTAGGCGAAGTATTTCTTGACTACATCAACATTCGTGGGGTAGGCAAATTCCTCTCCGTCCATGGTTGCAAGTCTCAAGGCGCCGCCTGAGAAAGCTTTCGTGACCACGTAGGGGCCATCATAATTTGGGGTCCACTTGTCCCGAGAATCAGTGAGAAAGGATTGTATCTTCTTGAGCACGAGGTCTCCTTTCCTGAAGATGCGGGGTCGAACCTTTTTGTCAAACGCCCTCTTCATTCTCTGTTGATACAGCTGACCATGGCATAGTGCCGTGATTTGCTTCTCCTCGATCAGATTCAGTTCGTCGTGTCGACTTTGACACCATTCAGCTTCGGTGAGCTTAGCTTCCATCAATACTCGGATTGATGGGATCTCTACTTCTATGGGGAGAACTGCCTCCATGCCATATACTAGAGAGAAAGGGGTAGCCCCTGTTGAAGTACGAACAGTTGTGCGATAACCGTGTAGAGCAAAGGGTAGCATCTCGTGCCAGTCTTTGTAGGTTACAACCATCTTTTGAACGATCTTCTTGATGTTCTTATTGGCCGCTTCTACTGCTCCGTTCATCTTGGGTCGGTAGGGAGATGAGTTATGATGTTTAATCTTAAACTCTGCACAAAACTCCTTCATCATCTTATTGTTCAAGTTAGATCCATTATCAGTAATGATCTCGCTTGGAACACCATAACGGCAGATGATATTGTTTTTGATAAATCGGACCACCACTTGTCGGGTTACATTAGCGTATGATGCTGCTTCGACCCACTTGGTGAAGTAATCAATGGCTACCAGGATGAACCGATGTCCGTTTGAAGCCTTAGGTTCAATCATGCCGATCATGTCGATTCCCCATATGGAAAAAGGCCACGGGGAAGAGAGAACTTTGAGATGTGATGGCGGTACATGAATTTTGTCGGAGTATATCTGACACTTGTGACACCTCCTCATGTACTTGTAGCAGTCGGATTCCATGGTCAACCAGTAATACCCCGCTCTCAGAATTTTTCTCGCCATTGTGTGTCCGTTGGCATGAGTGCCAAAGGATCCTTCATAAATTTCTTTCATAAGCATGTCTGCTTCGGGTCTATTTACGCATCGGAGCAAGACCATGTCAAAATTTCTCTTATAGAGAGTGTCACCGCTCAGGAAGAAGTTTCCAGCCAATCTTCTGAGGGTTTTCCTGTCTTTTCTGAGTGCCTCAGATGGGTACTCTTGTTTCTGAAGGAAGCATTTGATATCGTGATACCAAGGTCTGTCGTCAATGACTGCTTCAATCGTGAAGATGTAAGCGGGCCGTTCAAGGCGCATTATGTCGATCTTAGGTATGTCATTCCATTGACCTACACTAATCATGGAAGAGATAGTCTCTAATGCATCAGCCATGTGATTCTCCTCACGAGGGATGTGATGAAACTCAACTCTATTGAAGAAAGGTAACAACCTTCTTGCATAGTCTTTGTAAGGAATCAGTCCTGATTGGTATGTGTTCCAATCCCCTTTTATCTGATTGATAACCAAGGCTGAGTCGCCGTATACGTCCAAGTTTTTGATCCTTAAATCAATCACTTCCTCGAGACCCATAATACAAGCTTCGTATTCGGCCTCGTTATTCGTACACTTGAACGTGAGTCTAGCAGTGAAAGGAATGTGGGTACCCTGAGGGGTAACAATGATCGCCCCAATTCCATTTCCATAATGATTAACTGCTCCGTCAAAGATAAGTCCCCATTGGGAACCTGGTTCTGGCCCTTCACTGGGTAATGGTTCATCGCAATCTTTCATTTTTAGATACATGACATCTTCATCTGGGAAGTCAAACCCGATTGATTCTTGATCGTCAATCGGTTGATGAGCCAAATGACCGACTAAAATACTTCCCTTAATGGCTTTTTGAGCGTGGTACTCTATGTCATATTCTGATAACAGCATTTGCCAACGGGAAATTCTTCCTGTGAGAGCAGGTTTTTCAAAGACGTACTTGATTGGATCCATCTCGGAAACCAACCAAGTAGTATGACGAATCATGTATTGGCGAAGATGTTTGGCTGCCCAAGCCAAAGCACAACAAGTTTTCTCAAGCATTGTGTACCGAGTTTCGCAGTCGGTGAATTTCTTGCTTAGATAGTAGATGGCAGACTCTTTTCTTTTAGTTTCGTCTTGTTGGCCAAGTACACATCCCATTGAGTCCTCTAGGACTGTGAGGTAAATGATCAGTGGTCTTCCTTCCACTGGAGGTGATAGAATCGGAGGATTCAACAGGTATTCCTTAATACTGTTGAAGGTGGTTTGGCAATCTTCTGTCCAAATGCAATCCTGGTTCTTTTTGAGTAACTTGAAAATCGGCGCACACGTGGCGGTCATTTGGAAGATGAATCTGGAGATGTAGTTTAAACGTCCCAAGAATCCTCTGACTTGTTTTTCAGTTTTCGGCGAAGGCATTTCTTGAATGGCCTTGACCTTGTCAGGATCAACCTCAATTCCTTTCTGGCTGACGATGAACCCTAGTAGCTTCCCTGAACGGACACCGAAGGTGCACCTGTTGGGATTCAAGCGGAGCTTGAATTTTCTTAGACGTTCGAACAATTTTGACAGATGTTCAACGTGCTCACTCTCTGTTTTTGATTTTGCAATCATATCATTGACATATACCTCGATTTCCTTATGTATCATGTCATGAAACAGAGTAGTCATGGCCCTTTGATAGGTTGCCCCGGCGTTCTTCAAACCGAACGACATTACCTTGTAACAAAAGGTACCCCATGGGGTAATGAACGAAGTTTTCTCCATGTCTTTCGGCGCCATTTTGATCTGGTTATAGCCCGAGAATCCATCCATGAAGGAGAAAATTTTGAACTTTGTTGTGCTGTCGACCAGCATGTCAATGTGTGGTAAAGGAAAGTCGTCCTTTGGACTTGCCTTGTTCAGATCTCTGTAATCAACACACATTCTGACCTTTTCGTCCTTTTTGGGAACGGGTACGATGTTGGCTAACCATTGAGGATATTCAGATGTAGCGAGGAAACCCGCGTTAATTTGTTTCTGTACCTCCTCTTTGATTTTGATGGCCATGTTCGGATGAGTGCATCTCAACCTTTGCTTTACTGGCGGACATTCCGATCTCAACGGTAAGTGATGTTCCACGATGCTGGTATCCAACCCTGGCATATCCTGATAGGACCAAGCGAATACATCAGGAAATTCTTTGAGAAGCTTTATCAAACTCTCTCTGGCAGTTGGACTGAGCAGTGCCCCAATCCTGATTTCTTTTCTCTCTTTTTCTGAACCCAAGTTTACCGTTTCCAACGGCTCTTTGTGAGGTTCAATGGACCTTTCCTCTTGTCTGAGTAGTCGAGAGATCTCTTCTGGAATTTCGTTGTCATTTTCTTCTTCAGCCTCGAATACCGGGAACTCAAAGTTGGGAGAAGGCATCGGATCGTATGTTACAGCTGGGTTTAAAACAAGCAATCTGCATGACGTGACGATTCGTGTTTAGAAGAGATAGAGAAAATGCAAGTGTGTGCAGTGTATTTATTTTACTGCTTGTTTTTATTTTTAATTGTTTTTTAGGATTACCATTTTCTGAAAAAGCAAAAAGAGAAAACAACAATTAATGCGGAAATTACAGAACGATGTTATTTTATTAATGAATAAGTCGATCCTTGAAACTACAGCCCTATAAAACAAAACTCTGTCGCTTCGGGCAAAGCGAAGAGGGAAAATTTAGAGAAAGCGAGCCCTATCAAAACATCCGTTTCACCTGGGCAGGGTGAAAGGTTAAAGACGACAATTACTTTGACTGATGAACGATCCTCAGAACCTCGACGACAACCCATTGGCGGCGAACTCCTCGGTGAATCACAAAGTCTGGTACCTTCCTTGATTTGTCTTCAGAAATGACGCTGATTTCTGGTGGAGCAGGATCGTTGGAATCTGTCTCCCAGGCAGAGTTGTCGTAGGAGGATTCCTCTGTTGCATTTTGCATAGCATTTGTGCTATCAGCCGTATCTCCCCATCCAGTTGGCTGGATGTCTTCGAGCCTGATACGAGAGCTTTCGGGAGCGGTGTACTTGACCATGAAGTCGTATTTCCCACTCGGTTGTCCCAAGGTGTCCCAAACTTCTTTGGAACTGGAGGAATCATCTCTCTCGATGACGTTGACCTCGGGAAAAGCATAGTTGATGAATTCAAGTCCTGCAAACGTTGCGAATTCATCTTCATGTTGAGTAGTTTCTGAATGACCTGAGTGTTGATCCCATGACATGGTGGGGACACAGGTATTCTGTTCAGTGATGCTCAACTGAGTTTCATTACTCGGCTGACATTCTTGCCCCAAGTTTTCTGGGTAAGGTTGCCACATTGGCAGACCATCCATTGGGCCATAGTAGTTGTAGTCAAAGTTGTCTTTCATCAGAGTGTCTTCCTCTAATGAATTGGGCGGAGCACGGCATCCTTCCGGATCACAATCCCCATATATCATTTCGACATCTGATCTTGGTATAAATCTCGGACTTTCTGTAGGAAAGCAAAAAGGCGTAGGCACCTCTTCCTGAGACATATAACCGTCCTTGTTAAGGCAGGACTTCCACTCTTCATCTGTGTCAGAGGGATCTTCCTCATTGATAACATGTACTGCCTGAGACACTGGGTGGAGGAAACCTCCACTGTGGAAGAAGTTTTGAAGGGGATGAAGACTTTCATCGTTGGCAGCTGTCTGGGTACAGGTTGCAGAAAAACCAAGACCCTTTTTTATTTTATTATCAGTAGGAATGATAAGCTGTCCCCATCCTTTTGTATCGGTACTCTCGACCGCTTTAATAGCATCTTTGTATGAAGAAATCGAAGTTCCTTCTTTGAACTGATTGTCTTTGCTCATCGACAGTGCTTGGAACTGCGTTCCAATAACCTCCTCGGGTTCTATACCAGTAGATGATGATAAGTTGCTTACAAGCAAGGCTTGTTCTCCACAGACTGTGACAAGTTGATTGTTCTTGACGAACTTTAGCTTTTGGTGGAGGATTGAAGTAACCGCTCCAGCCTGATGTATCCAAGGTCTTCCTAATAAACAACTGTATGTTGCTCGGATGTCCATGACCTGGAAAGTGACTTGGAAAGTGTGAGGACCGATAGTTATGGGAAGATCAACTTCGCCGATAACTGTTTTTCTGGATCCGTCGAATGCTTTGACGACGACCTCGCTGACTCTCATCGGAGGGCCCTTGAATGATAATTGCATCAAAGTGGACTTCGACATAACATTCAGGGCTGACCCTGTGTCTACCAGTACGCTGGCTAAAGCATCGTCCTGGCAGTTAACTGTAATATTGAGCGCCATGTTATGACGACGACCCTCTTCGGGTAATTCCTCATCACTAAATCCTAAATTATTGTAGGAAGTGATGTTAGAGACAATGCTATCGAACTGTCTGATTGTTACATCCTGTTCCACAAAGGCTTGCTCCAAGACTTTCTGTAGAGCCTCCCTGTGCGCTTCTGAACTGAGTAAAAGTGATAGCACCGAGATCTTTGAAGGAGTCTGTAACAGTTGATCAACAATGTTATATTCACTCCTTTGGATGAGCTTCAGCATCTCATCATCATTTTTCGAAAGGTCGGGATTACTGGATTAACTGACTGATAGATCGGGAGCTTCTGTCTGAAGTTCCTCTTCTTTGTTAAGTTCCCCAACTCCTCGGTTGAAGATTCTCCCACTCCGTGTTACACGACTGATGTCTGCAATGTTCACGACGGAGGGTAATGGAATTTCCTTTCCATTTTCAACTGTCCTTGCACCGTATTTGTAAGGGATCGCCTTAGCTGATTCATACGGTAGCGGTCCTGGTAGATAGATGACTACAGGAGCCTTCTGATTTTTCTGACCATCATAAGTAATCTCAATCCGTTCCCGGTTGAGAACTTTAGATTCGTCAAGTAGAGGAATAATGGCAAAAACATCCCTGGTCCTGTGATGATCAGAGATTGGGATAACATCCTCGACTTGATCGACAAGGTAGTTCGGCGTCCAGTTGATGGGTCCAGAACCCGGATATGGACGAATTTCTCCACGATCCGCCTGACCCTGAAGAGCTGCTCTCACAAGGTAACACCCTTGGTTACTTTCTGAACAGACGCTACAGCTGTCATAGTTGTGTGGTGGCACCTGGCCACGCCCACCTTGAATACAATGTAACCTTACCAGGTTAGCTTCCACTGATCGGACATCCTGACTTTGACGTCGAGTAGGATTCCTGTTATTGATACTAATTTGCTGAGTATCTTCATCCATGTAGATTGGCATCCACCAATGATTTAACAAGTGCTGAAGTGCCTCCTGGACAAGGGTACAACCTCGATCATCTTCGCAACCCGCTTTACAGCTCTAATAGTCATGTGATATTAAGAATCCGAGTCGGACCTGTTTAGCATGTAACTCTACCAGGTTGGTATTCATCACGCAAATATCGAAGATCTGAACCATGTTGATCTGATAAGGGTTCCTATCATGGTAGTCTTGGATCCATCCAAGATCCATCTGACGCTGGAGGGCCTCTTGTATGAAAGAGCATCCCTGTTTGTTTACCGAGCAAATCAGACAAGAACTGTAATCGTGCCGTAGCAGATTATGATACTGGCTTTGCCTTGAGTGCATCGCCACTAAGTTGACATTCATTGCACGGATGTCGTGGTTCTGAATGACGTTAGAATTCGTGTAGACCATGTTAACTCCACGAACTCGGTGCTCTTGGATCCATCCGAGATCCATCTGTTCCTGTAGGCTGCTTGCACCACAGAACATCCTTGGTTGTCTTTAGAGCAGATATCACACTGGTGATAATTATGAGATGGCACATGGCCATATCCGCTCTGTCTACAATGCATCTTGACCAGATTGGTCTTTAACAAGAGTACATCGTGAATTTGATAGACATTGTTAGTCTCCTTCTCAATCAGATTGACTGCAGCCTTCTCATGTTGAGGCAGCGGGTTCGTAAGAACATTAGGATTTGTATCCTTGAAGGATAAGACCTTGCTCCTAACAAGCTTTTGCACATCGGACTTGAAATTGAGGCAAGTCTCTATGTTATGCCCCGAACCTCCTTGATGATAAGGGCATGTTTAATCCACCTTAAACCAAAAAGGCGGATTTTCCGGTACCGTAAGAGGAGATTTAGTCTGAATGTTGCCCCTTAGCCAGTAGTAATGGAAACAGTTCTGCGTACGTCACGGGTATAGGATCAAATCCTGGTGGTCGTGTTGTACGGTTGTTGTTATATGGAGAACGAGCCTGCTGAAGAGGCTGTTGTGTCCTTTGCTGATCAGGTTGGCTCTGTGCAACCTGAGGTTGATACGTAGGAATAGACGCAGGGTTGATAGCAGGAGTCACAGCTGCTACCGGTTGATAACGTCGTCTTTGTTTTCTGAGAGAGATATTCCCAATATCTTGCTCTTTTTTCTTAGGGAGGGTACTACCATATTTTTTAGTACCGCTCGTCGATCTAGTGTCTTTTACCAAACGTCCTTCTCGGACGGCTTCCTCAAGATGTACGCCCATGCCGACCATTTCGGTGAAATCACTGGGCGCAATGGCAACCATTCGGTCATAGTAAAATGAGCTTAAGGTCTTTAAGAAGATCTTTGTCATCTCTTTTTCCTCAAGAGGTAGACAAATTTGAGCGGCAATTTCACGCCACCTTTGAGCATACTCCTTAAAGGTTTCCTTGTCGTTTTGCGACATTGATCTGAGTTGATCTCTGTCGGGTGCCATGTCCAAATTGTATTTGTATTGTTGGATGAAGGCAGTACCAAGATCTCTGAATGTACTGATCGTAGTACGGTTTAAACCCATGTACCATTTTAATGCGGCACCGGTTAAACTATCCTGAAAGTAGTGAATCAGTAGGTCCTGATTCTCTGTCTGAGCTGACATCCGCCGAGCGTACATCACCAGATGGCTCTGAGGGCAAGAGTTACCCTTGTATTTTTCAAAGTCGGGCACTTGAAACTTGTGCGGAACTTTCACATTAGGGACCAAGCAGAGGTCTGCGGCGTCCTTTCCAAATAAATCCTGACTGCGAATGGCCTGGAGTTCCTTCTGCATTTCTAGGAACTGCTCTTGGAATTCATCCATTCTGTCAAACAAAGTTTCCTTTTTATCAGCAGGTATTGGTGGAATCTGTCCTTCCGGGACAGTGTGCACCACAGGGGGTGGTACCGTGACTACGGTAGTGAATCTTTGCGTCTCCCGAAGTTTGTAACCTTCAGGAGTCTTCGGTATGCCCCTGGCATCTTCGCTTTCCCGAAGTTTGTAACCTTCAGGCCCAGCGGCTTCTGTTGTGATTCCCTGATCTTCAGTGATCGGCGGAACATATCCTTCTGGGATATAGTTAACAGGCATGCCCCAAGGGCGATCTTTCGGTATCTGATACCTAGGATCATATTTCTCCACTATGGGCATTGAGGTGATCTCTGAGATCACAGTTCTTTGTAGCTGAGCTTCTGCCATGGCTTGCATGTTGTTACGAAGCTTTCTCATATCCTCTCTCAGAGCGTCGATCTCTTCTTTCAACTCTCTGTTTTCTTCCTCAAGACCATCCATCTTTTTCTGACGATTGGCTCGAGTATTATACGAATGAGACAGTTTGACTCTAGAACCGAGACACAAACGTGAGATTCGTAGATAAGAAGAATATGCGATGTGAGAATGATGAATGCAATGATTATATTAATTGTTTAAGGTTTAATCAAAATAAACTTCGACAATTAGATTGCAAATATCAACGGTGGGGAAACCCCTTTTTATTGAATTCAAAGGATTACAGAAATGGAAATACAGTAGATTACAAAGTGCAGAAACAGAAACCTAAACTAATGGGTCCCGAGTCCTTTCTGAAGAGAAATCGGGTGCTGATTCCGGTATCTTCCTTTTCTTTGACCTGGGCTCACGGGCCATTGTTGGGTTGTCATTCCTTTGCCAAGTGAAAGGAGCGAGCAAATTCCTTTGGTCATCCTGATTATCCACAACATGTTGCTCTAAAATCTCAATCAGAGCATCCTTATCTTTCAGTAATTGCTGTATTTTGATGCACTCTACGTCGAGGGTGCGGTACTTGTTCTTCCAAGACCTCCTCTCCTTTTGAACTTTGTTGAGAGTAACCTGAAACTTTTCAGTTTCCGTCATGAAGTACATGACAGATTCCCTCGGCGGAAGAATCCTGTAACGAGGATAAGGCATCTTTAGCTTGAGAGCTCTAGTTTGTACCCAATGGAGGTAAGGCTCCACCGAGACACAGTTTGGTTTTCCTAGAGACTCTCGTCCTTTCTTGTGAACATGTTTCCAAGCGTGCACTATTTCCGTCTTTAGTGCTCTGTCATTTTCTCCTTCCTTGAAGAAAAGACCTTCCAGATGAACACCCAGTGGGATGTGTCTCATCGGGTATCCAAATTGACGAAGAACCAATATCGGATGGTAGTTGATTCCTCCTTTAGTTCCTATGAGGGGTACGTTGGGGAAGTTTTCACAATGATCAATGATTCTGATTCCCTCATAAATCCTATTACACCAATCTATATCAGAGTTGGTAAGAGACATGATCTTCTGCGACCAGCGTATGACACTCTTACAATCCCAAAAAGCAGCAGACTTGGGCAAGTGGGAGATAAACCATTTGTAAAGCAGAGGTACACAGCATGTGATCTCCCCTCCGCTGTACAAATTTCCCAAGTGTATAGAATGATACGCATCTGCGAGCAAAGTCGGCACAGGATTTCCAATGAGAAAAACCTTAATAGAGTTAATATCGACGAAGTTATTAATGTTGGGAAACAAAAATAACCCGTAGGTGAGCAAGACAAAGATGCTTTCAAAAGCAGTCACGTTTCCTATATTGGAAAAATACAGGGCCTTCTTTGTCAAGAACTGGGCTGGCAAACCTTGGATGCCACCCTTAATGGTCATGTGATTCCTGACCTCAGACTCGTCCAAATGAATTGCTCTTGCAATGGTATGATTCTTTGGAATTTCTTCCAGTCCAGAAAATGGAGCTCGATCTGTAATGTGTAGATCGATCAGATGAGAATACTCCTCCAGCGTTGGCGCGAGCTGGTAATCCGGGAATATGAAACAGTGATAAACCGGATCATAAAACTGAATGAGCGCATCCATGATTCCCTAATCACATGGACTCTTAACAGTGGTAGTAAACCTCCGTGCTTGGCTCTGAAAGCCTCTTGGTTAGTGATCATCCTCGCTAACCTTCTCAAATCCTCCAGTTTTGGAACCTTGAAGGTATACTGGTGAGTTCTCCTTCTACCGAAATCCATTAGTGCAATCCTTTTCTCTGATATTTGCAATCACAGTCTTAGTTTAATTTGAAAAAAGAGAGAGACTAGAAGAGAAATATTTTTTGAATGTTTTAATGTTTTTTTTAGATGAATGCATGAATGCAGCACACAAAAACATAGAAAAAACATGGGGTCAAAGGGTCGTTGTCATGAAGTCAAGGCTCTACCCATCCCCAAAGGTTTATACTAGGGTGATTTTTGTACCTGTACTCATTATCATCAGCTCCTCCCAGGAAAGCAAAACAACAAGCGGATCGCCAGTGAGTTATAGAGCAATCTTAGAGTAAGTGTCATTCACCGAGAATAGATCACCAGCCTCAAATGAGGGTAGTATCGTGTGACAACTATTCCCGATAGTTTCCGCACTACGAAAGGGTTTGGCTCCTCAGCTTCTCATACTTAACAATCGACCCATTGTCTAGGTGAGAGAATGGGTTGCGTTGGTCAGCCTCCACTGAGGTTGATGGTCGACATCGTCGCCATCACTTATCTTAAGTGTATACTCGATCTTTCCACATACGGCATCACCTGCATTCCCATTAGCAGAAAAATAAACACATATAGCAATTAGGAAAAGCGGTATATATATTTGTCCTAAACATCCTAGACCTTTAAAGCTAATAATCCTAAGTTCCTGACAGAAAATGGGTTCCCCGGCGGAAGCCCCAATCTGTGGTTTTCACATAAGTGAAGAGAAGGAAGACCGTGCCTAGATCTAACTTTGAAAGGCCCCACGGTGGGCGCCATTTTTCTGTAGCGAGCGATTTTGGACGCGGTTCTTAAGTGCTGGTCGCTCTCTGCGGTTTGAGCTTAAACTACAGGTAGATTCATTTTTTATCCTATTGTGAGCTGAATAAGGAAGGGAAATAGATGTCTCCAATTAACCCTGCTTGCATACTGAGTTTAAACAGCGGTCTGTTAGGTTACGAATGATATCAATGTGGGGGGGCCTTTGTACTGGTTATTTGTATTTTTGCCAATACTGTTTTCTTTCTTTTTACCTTGGCAGAAGGTTTCTGGCGGGGAACAAGGATTAGGATGTTAGGACTGATGTTTTTTTGAATTACTGCTTTTGATTGATGGAGATATGGGATTTTGGGTTTTTGTTGATTGTGCTCACTAAGATTTTTCTTTCAATCTTATGCCTACGTATTCCCGTTTACCGAAACAGGGAAATCAGAGCGTTCGTAGTTCCTCCTATTCTATGGGAGGAAATGGTTGTTTTGGTGTCTTGTTCAAAGCCCAAGACGTGAAGCGAAAGGTAGTTTGTATCTTGTTCAAAGCCCAAGATGTGAAGCTGAAAAGGTTTGACTTTAGAGAGAATTTGTCATCTCTAAAAAGGGGGGTTATATGTCACAACTGTTGGGTGACTGGTTATAAAGGAGAATTACTTTAACCAGGATATGCGAATCCGGCAATGCCATAATTTCCTTTATAGGGGATTTTAACCTGGAGGATAAGACTTTAACTCAGTGTAGAGCAATGCTATCTTTCCTTAGGAATTTCTCATGCTAAAAGAGGGACATTGGCATGGATGTAGATGATCCAGAGGCTTGCCGCTTACAGCGATTAGATGGAGGGGAAAGGAGTTATTGATGTTTGTGTACTGTGAACGAGGCACAACTTTGATGCTAAAAGGTTGATCCATGCTAAAAGGTTGATTGGATCAACCAGTGGTTTTCTTATACAAAGCCTAAGAGGAGGCTATTGGCCCAACAAGAGGGAGTTTTTATGTGTCTCGTACGAAGCCTGAGAGAGAGGCTAAAAGGGTTGACTCAACAGGAGAATCTTTTATACTCAACAAGAGAGTGTTTTTGTATCTCGTACGAGGCCCGAGATGGAGGCTAAAAGTTTGACTCAACAAGAGAGTCTTTGTATCTCATACGAAGCCCGAGATGGAGGCGAAATGGGTGATTAACTCAACGAGGGAGTCTCTTATGTGTCTCGTACAAAGCCCGAGAGAGAGGCTAAATGTTGTTTGACTCCACTGGGGAGAATCATTGTACAAAGCCCAAGAGGAGGCTTACTTCACTGGAGAAGGATCATTATACAAAGCCTAAGAGGAGGCTATGGTTACTGTTCAGTTAAGTGACAGGTCCAGTATACTGATTTTTAGAGAAAATCAGTTCTTATATGAGTAACACTGTACTCATGGATTTGATTCGAGGATCAGGGATATTTCCTTTTCTTTGAGGAAACGGGAAATCCAAAGGGTATTGAGACTGTCCAAGTCTGCGGGTTTCCTTCTTATTTAACGAAGGGGTCACTTGAGAATGTCTTTGAGACTCAAGGAGATTAGACTGTCCAAGTCTAGAGTTTCATCTTTTGTACTATGCTTTGAGAAACAGTAGTAGACTCTTTGAAAGGACTGTTCTATGCAGGTGATTAAGTTCTGTTCCTATACCTCTAGGAGGTCGTCGGGACAATTTGTATGAAGCCCAAGAGGAGGCTGAAAGCTTTTAAGAAGCCGATCGGTCCTTGTACGAAGCCCAAGAGGAGGCTATCATTCCCGGAGGAAGAAATCATTATACGAAGCCTAAAAGGAGGCTGTGAATACTTCTAAGAAGCCGCAGGGTCCTTGTACGAAGCCCAAGAGGAGGCCGGGTTGTTTTTAGGAAGCCTGTGGATCCTTGTACGATGCCCAAGAGGAGGCCGATGCTTTTAAGAAGCCGATGGGTCCCCAAACCCCGAGAAATTCAAGGCAAGCTATTCACAAGGAATAGATCAAGTCAGGAAAGTTCGAGAATTTGGAAGAAACTCAAGAGATGCCATTCACAGAGAAAAGATCATCTCTGGGGAAAAAAGTTTCTTGACAAGTGCTTTTAAGAAGTCTGTGGGTCCCCAAACCCCGAGAAATTCAAGGCAATGCTATTCACCGAGAATAGATCAAAGTCAGGAAAGTCCGAGAATTTGGAAGAAACTCAAGAGATGCAATTCACGGAGAAGAGATCATCTATGGGGAATAGAGTTTCTTTGACAACTTCTATGAGTGACAGTCTATGAAAGGGTTCACAGAGAATGCTGCCTTTCATATCTCCATATTGTTTAACCCCAAGAGGAGGGAAGACTGTTTCTGGTAATCGTATGGGGATCTAGTTTAGACTATTTCTAAGAGTGATTGAAACGGCTTTACCTAGTGCTAGACGTAGTTGCCGGGGAAACTCTAAATATCTATACTATTATTAGACAGTTGATATGAGTTTATGAAAGAAGACTTACAGCGAAACAGCCCCACAATACAGTTATATATATATGAGTTTGTGAAAGGAGACTTACAGTGAAACAGCCCCACAATATAGTTATATACATATGAAAGCAGGTAAACACTTACTCGGTTGTAGAGCTTCCATGCTGTTTGGTTAGTTGTTCAACAAAGAAAGATTGAAAACAACAGTATATTCAAAATCAAAGGAGAAAGTGCTTTGAAATAAAAATGGTTGGGGCTTACAGCTCAAGGAGAGGCCCAAAAAGTTTTACCTGTGATCGCACTGTTGAATTCGTATAGAGGGACTTATACAAGTGACTGAGGCCCAAAAGGTTTTCTGTACAAAGGGATGGGTCTTACACTCTCTCAAGAGGCCCAAAAAGTTTTAAAGAAAAAGAGTGGGGCTTATAACACGAGGGTAGGCCCAATTGATTTTTTTGTTTAAAAATGGCGATCGCGCCGAGGTTTTCTTTTAACGCTGAGGGACTTATACAATAAGTGAGGCCCAAAAATGTTTTGGTTAAAAGGGGATTGGGTCTTACACTCTAATAGAGGCCCAAAGTGTTTTTGAATGGGTCTTATAGCTCAAGGAGAGGCCCAAGGTTATTTTTCAAAAGGCGATGATCGTGCCGTTTATTTGAAAATGTACAGAGGGACTTATACAATAAATGAGGCCCAAAATGTTTCTGTACAAGGGGGTTGGGTCTTACACTCTCTCAAGAGGCCCAAAAGGTTTTGAAAATGATCTATGAGGGTTGAATTAATCCAAAAACCCTAATTTGTTTTCAAAAATGTATTTAATTGAATAAAAATTCAATTAAAAATGATCAAAATTGTTTAACATATGAAAAACAAATTGTGACTTTGGATTAATGCTTCAAAAATTAAGTATTGACTTACAAAATAATTAGAAAGCATTAAAAGTTGCAAAATCAATGTGGAAAAAATATTTAAAATGTCAAAAACAATTAAAAGATTAATTCTTTGCAAAAATATCAATTATATGAAATAAATAATATTTTTTGATAAAATAAAATATTTTAACATTTTTGTGAATTATCAAAAAAAGAATCAACTCAAAATCATTAAAACTCAGAGAGAAATTAATTTTTGAATCAATTAAACAAAATCACAAAATTCAAATATTTGAATTTGTGAAAAAGGCGCCAAGAACACAAGCAAGAACACGCGCGTTTTTCTGGGTTTGGCTGATTTGCGTTTTCCATCCAATCTCACTGAATACATAATCATATCATGCAATCCACATATCATTATGCTCGTCTCAACCTCACGATCATGTCTATAACACTTAATTTCATTTAAATTAAACATAAAACATGAAATCACGAAGAAACCTCAAGAACCCTAATTTCTGCATGAAGGCTAATATTTTTGATACACGATTCAAACAATGCAATTAATTGAGGGAAAACATTCCATGCATGATTATGAACATATGGCCAAATTATTGTGCGAGGAAATATGCATAGATTGAGAGATGACCAAGTATGTGCTTACCTCTAGGGCGTGACAGCAAGTGCAATGTGATTTTTGATTTGGAGGTGTTACAGATGAGTGGTGATTATCTGAACAGCTTCCCTACACCCTATGTGTGTTTGAATGCTTGGACTTGATTGAAATTGGCTGGAATGATTGGTGGTACCTCAGCTGCAACTTGATTGAAAGTTTAAGCAACCAGCTGGTGATTTTGTGAAATCAGTGTTCCAGATGTTATGTGAGTGTTTGGATCACTTCTATATGATGTATGTGAGGTGTGTGAGTGATTGGTTTGATTGGAATTGCTCTCAAACTCAAAACCCGATAGCTACCTTGCTAAGAAAGGCATTTTTGCCAAGAGAAAGAGATTTTGAGGAAAGCATCTGTTAGATGGCTTTGGTGTACTCAAACTGATCAAAATTGAGCTCTATTTATAGTAGAGCAAGTTTGTTTTGCAAGGAATAGTGAATGGCAGCTGGTAAGTAGGTTTGGCCAATGTTGGCAAATGAAAATCCAAGTCTCCTCTAGCCATTGACTAGAGGTTAGGGCACAGAGCTTTGGTTCCCTTGGTCTTGGATAAGTTTTGACTGATTTCAGATGAGAATGGCTCAGTCCATGCCACCTTGATGCTTCCATTGAATGCTCCAATCCAAAATTGGAGTCTTGTCCCTATTTTGGCCATTCTAGGTTCAACATGCTATTTCTTGTTCCATGGACTTTGGAGGCTTGGCTCAGTGATTGTCCCCTTTAGATTCAATCCTCAGATGTGTCCAAGTGGATAGGAGCATTTGAATTTGGATGATTTTGGCAAATCGAGCAAAGTTGCAAATTCTGCCTTGCCTTTGACAGATTTCAGCAAGGCAACTTTCCAATGTCATATCTCATGACTCAAATGGAATTTGGCAATGTTTTTGGCCATTTTGGAAAGCCCTTACATGATACAACAACTGTTTAAACATGTTTGGTTTTGATCTCTTTTGAATCCAAGTGAAAAATCTCCCTACATTTGGCAAAAAGTGAAGGCAGATTCTGACTTAGTGAAAATTTCACTAAGTGTTGGAAAAAGTGACATTTTCACTTTTCAGCCATTTTGATCACTCCATAACCCAAAATCCTTAATGAATTGGACTTAGGTCTAGTTGAAGTTTTTTTAGAGGGTAATGAGGGCTACAAATCCATCTTTGGATGAGAAAAAAATGGCTTTGTGGTTTAGGAGTTATGATCCTCCAAAGTTGGTACCCTTGTCACTTTATTTTTAACTTAGAAAATTTTCTAAGTTTTTATGGTTACCCCTTTTACAAGTTATCCCACTTTTCTTGGTTTTTCTTGATTAATGATGATTCAAATCATACATTAACATCATTTTAGGGTTAAAAATCCATTTTGGTGAAAAATCTCAAAAAGTCAAAGTTGACTTTTGTGCACAGTTGACTTTTTATCAGATGAATTCCAAACTGTGCAATTCTTCAGGAAATCATGTCCTTGACCTAAATCAAACTTGATGGACATGTTCCATGGGTGTCATAGGGTATATTGAGGCATGTCCTAGGGTTTGGGAGCATGTCCTGGTCAAAATTCAAAGTTACAGTTGACTTTTTCCTTAAAACCCTAATTGTGGTGCAGATAAAATTGAGACGTGTTGCTCAAGCTTCTTGGATTAATCCATTGTCCCAAATGGATCAATATAGTTCATTAGAGACCCTCAAACCCTCTCTTGAGGTCTTGGTTCATGATTTTCCCTAAAAGTTAACTTAGGGGTGAATTAGGTCAAGAAACCCTAATTCCTGATTTTTGATGTATGCATCCCCTGAGGCAAAATTGACTTGATGAATGGGTCCATGAGGTTCCATGGAGTACATTAGGTTGTGTTTTCGATCATTAGCTTGTGCCCAGATGAAATTTTTCATCTGGAGGCCCTGGTCGACCAAAACCCTAATTTGGTGACACTGTCGATCCTGAGACTTGATCCACCTAGAAGGGAGCAGCCTTGTGCTTGATCCTTGAAGTTGGAGTCCTTTTGATCCATTGTGGATGTTTGAGAGGTTATACAAGTTGAAGATCATGTCATTCCTTGATTGATCCTTTGTCTAAGAACTCTGAGAGGGGCTGAAACCCTAATTCTGGATGGTAGTGAATGTTCAACAATCCTTGGGGAGATTGATGAGGCATGAAAGTACATCCATATTGTGATGATGATTTGCACAATGATGGAAAATCTAAGTGGTCAAAATTTGGGGTATGACAGCAGTTAGAATGCGAATTAAACACTCGTTCGTTTAATAATACAAACCAACCGTAGTCCCACGAACTACGAATGCTCTGACTTTCCCATTGCACGAGGGAAAACGTAGGCCCAAGGGTTCTAATCCTTGCCGAGCACACTAATAAAAAACCACCCATTTTTCCCCTTTAAAAAAAACAAGATTACTTAAGAAGAAAACAAACAAACCGAGCTAACATTTCTCCCGAATCGAATCAAAAGGTTCCCGTTGAGTACAACGGACGTAGAGGGTGCTAATACCTACCCTTTGCGTAATCGACTCCCGAACCCGAATTTGGTTGCGATGACCATTTTCTTATTCCTTTCAAAGGTTTTATCGATATTTTCCTTTCCATAACTTGGGATAAATAAAGTTCGGTGGCGACTCTGTTTTGAATAGTTTTTTCCGCGTCCATCGCGAGGATCGTATTTTTCGAGGTACGACAGATGGCGACTCTGCTGGGGAAAAGCATTGCCCTATGCTAGAGAGAGTCAAGCCTAACTTTACTCGATTCGAGAGTGTTAGCTTCGCTTGTTTAATTTCTTCTTGTTTGTTTTCTCTTATTACTTCTTTATTTGCTTTTTATTGCTTTCTCTTTATCATATGTTGTGTATCATACTTGACTGTTGGATCTTGGGATGATATCATAAGTAAGGCTCTATACCCGAGTCTTGGAAAAAGAAGAGAGAACACCTAGTTTAGATTTTGGAAGTAATTATTGTTAGTCCCCAAGGACTCGCTCCTTGTGTGCCTAGCATGAATGCTCCCCTTAGAGTAGACCTTTTCGTAGATCTTGTTGTAACGGAGCTAGCCTGTCACACGACTTGATTCATGAAGGGTCTGTGACTCTGGGAACCACTCTTAGCACCAGTTTCTATCTTGGTGGTCGTTAGTGTTAGTCTCCGAGGACTCGCTTCTCGTGGGCCTAGCATGAAGACTACACTCAGGAGATACCTTTTCGTATTCCTGTCACAATGCAGCTAGCCTGTTGCGTGGTGTTGATGCGATTAGTGTCCGTAATCCTGGGAACCTTATCCATCAACGTAGAAGCTATTCTGTGAGTGGGTTTATGGGTAAAGAATCTAGAACTTCCCTTTTGAAGCCTACCTATTAGGGTGTTTTGTAAATGCTTGTGTTATCCTGGATCCTGAATCTACCTGCATTGCATTCATTTGCATACATTTACATTTGCATTGAATATCATTTTCCAAAACCAGAAACTCATCCATCCTTTGTCCATAACCCGCAGTTGATTTCCCGACGCATATATTGGACTTGAGGTAGCTCTGGGAGAACCATGGAACATTTGAAGCAGAATGAAGTTGAGTGGAGAAAAGGCATGAATAGCATGAAAGGCAAGATAGAGCAGATGCCAGAAGCTTTAACAACTGTGGGGAAAAGAAAGAAAAAGCTTCAAGAAGGCACAACATCTAGGAGTGTTACTCCCACGGTTCCTTTTACTCCACAAGCTGTAGTGAATAACCCATTGTGTGTTGTTCCTCCTGGGTTTTGTCCCCGACCAATTCTTTCACAACCTCATAATCAGTGGTCAGCACCCATTCTGTCCTAGGGGAATGAGAATCTAAACCAGAGAGGCCATAAGAAGTCTAAGTTGCGCCCTATTCTTGACCCTATTCTTATACCCTGTGGACAACTACTATCATACCTGATTCAGAGTTCAATGGTGGCACTCAGCTCCCTTGGACCGGCTCGCAACCCTCCTCCACCTGGATATAATCATAATGCACAGTGTGAATACCATAAAGGGGCAAAGGGGCACTTTATTGAAGACTGTTGGTCATTCAAGAATAAAGTTCAAGAGCTTATTAACAAGAAACGCCTAGTCTTTGAGGAAGACAACTCAGGGGTAAAGTGTGAGTATCATACTGGAACCATAGGGCATGCTGTCAAAGAATGTGAAAGCTTTCGAAACAAATTGCAAAAATTGACCAGAAAAGAAGACCCTAGCGTGAATGGTTTAATCCAAAGATCTGGTAAAGAGAAAATACAAGAGTTTCGTGGACCACTCAGAATCTTGTACCACAAGGAAAAGGTCGAGCTTATGGCAGACGAGACATCTTATTTATCTGGTAATCACATTGAAACCATGGCCTTGGATAAAACCTCCACAGAAGGAGAGCTGGTAGAGAAGTCCAAAAAGGCTGCATTTTCTGAGGAGGCTCTGAAAAAGGACTTTGGAAAGCATCCCATTGATATTGATGATGATGATGATATCAACCTTTGGATCCCAAAAAGGCAACCAACAGTGCCTAGGGCATCATACCAAAGACCTTGGGCTGCTCCCAATGCAAATCAACGAGCTCATGACCGAGGAAGTCAAAATCCACGCCAGAATCAGATAAGGCCTCGCAGCAACTTGGAAAGAAGGACAACTCCTTTTCACCTAGTTCCTATGTTGTACAGTCAACTTTTGCCGCATCTGATTCGAAACTCACTAGTGGAGCCTAAGCCTCTCAAGCCGGTGCCAGAACCATACCCTCCTGGGTACGATCCCAATGTGCATTGTGGCTATCATGCTGGATCAATGGGGCACTCAACTGAAGATTACAAAGCTTTCCAAGCCAAGGTGCAACACTTGATTGACAAGAAGTGCATATCCTTTCAAGATGGGAATTTGGTTGTGCATATCAGCATCTCGCCCAAATGAGTTTGAAGATTCCAAGAGGCACCTTCTCAGGCCGATGGTTCAGATAGGAAGACATCCTCAGAGCTGGCAATCCTTGGACATTTTTATCATTTGCATTTGTAGTTTCTTTTTGTTATGTGCTATTTGCTGTTAGACATTATTGTTTATTAATGGTAATATTAATGAAATGATCATGCGTTTTTTGAACTAATCACGTCGCATTCGCTCACATTTTCTTCACTTATATGAAAAAAAACAAAAAATGTTCATCTATATACCTCTCATTCACTTTCTTTACCAAATTGTTGTTTAGCAAATATCGGAGGGAGGATGACGAAAAAGAAATACCCATAATTCCTAATGGTATGCTTTCGGATAGAATCCTGCCAAGGATGTACAAGCATTGTTTCAATTCCTAAACACTGGAGAGATAAGGAGTTAATCCCTAGTCAACCACTTCGAGCTTGGAAGTAGAAGTTTCCTTCGGATTTCTAAACCCTTACACTCAACCCGGGGCAGGGTAGTGTTCAGTTAATCTGACTCCGTATTCGTACACATCTGAACGTGACGAAGAAGTCATGCAAAATGCAAAAGATATGACGGTTGTTCTTCAATGACCAATGACTTGGCAGTCACAAAGCCTTACTAAAAATAAAGAGAGCCCGCTAAGTCAAACACCTCAAAAAGGAGACTTAGGAAAAAATTAGGGTAATCCCAATGGACTCGTAGTCCATGCAAAATTAGGGATCAAAAAAGAAAAAAAGAAAAAAAAAGGTCCTTAAATCCTCAAGCGAAGCAATATAAGATTCAGTGAACACTACATCAAAAATCAAAGGGTCACTGACATCAAGACCAAAAAAAAAATAAGATGACTGCCATTTCAAGCGAATCTTGAACCTTCATATTCATTCTTACACCTTCAAAATCTAAAAACACGTGCAGATTTAACTGAACGTAGGACTGGAGATCATCACGAAGAAAGGGTGGGTACAAAACACACTTTGAGCCTTATATCCTTTGTTTCTATAACCGTGAACCAGGCCATGTTACAACCCTCAAAAGACCTAATTGAGGCGGGGTTTATTCTGAAAGCATACTACAACAAGGTTGCGTAAGCTGATTCCTACATATTTGCTAATCTTTTGCATTGGTGTCATATTATTGTTGTATCTTTCACACCAGATAAATTAGCAATGCGTTTGGACTAACGGTCCACTCGTCACACACTTTCACACTATTCCAATAAATGATTTTCAAAACTCATGAACGTCGCATTAAAATTACCATTTATGAATGATCAATTTTAGCTGCAAATCAGTGCTTGATATTTTAGAAACTCCAACAAAGTGCAATCAGAGGGGAACTTGAGTATTCGTTGGCACTGACTCGAATCGAGACTATCTCATAACCTTGTGAATCTAGGGCAAGTCCTTTAAAGCAATACTTAGTCAATCTGGGGCAAGTCCTTCAAAGCAATACTTAGTCAATCTGAGGCAAGTCTTTCAAAACCCAAGGCTGGGGCAGACCACTGATTCAGACACTGGGGCAAATAATCTCAGTACCCTACAGACTGGGGCATACAGGTTGCAAAGGGGCAGATTCCCTTCATACAATCAAGTTGGTCAAGTTGGCCATGTCATGCACTAAGCGACCCTTGCATTCAACAAGTATTAAAAGCCTTGGGGCAGATCAAATGAACCATCAGAATGCATTGGATTAGTCGCTACGCTCACACAATTAACATGCATTAGTTACGTCGCTGCACTCATACAACCATCATGGCACATGAGCTATAAGTGAGGTTCTCTCGGGAACAAGCATGCAAATTCTACAAAGGATCAAACTTGGGGCACTAAGAGCATCCACAGTTGTCCTCTGATAATGGCACTATCAGATACTAAGTGTCGGGAAATCAAATCTTTCCACCTCATAAAGTCCAACCCTGCTTGGCACCTACCAAAAGTCCAACCTTGCTTGGCACCTCCTAAAGTCCAATTCATATTGGCAACTACCAAAAGTCCAACCTTGCTTAGCAACCACCAAAATTCCACCCTGCTGGCACCTTCATAAGACCAATCCCCTGCTCGCATTCGCAAATGCATCACATATAATATACGCGCACTATATGCATACATAATAGCCTATTTCCTTCCTCAACCCCTGCGTTGATATATATCGATTTGTTCTTGACCCCTGAGTCAATATTGTCTTTATTTCCTCGACCCCCGAGTCGATATTGGCTTTATCTCTGCCCTCGACCCCCGAGTCGATATTTGCTTTTACCCTCAACCCCCGAGTTGATATTTTGTTATTTCCTTCAACCCCCGAGTTAATAGATTACCTTGCCTTTATTTTCTCGACCCCCGAGTCGGTATTGTCTTTATTTCCTCGACCCCCGAGTCGATATTACCTTTACTTTTCTTTCAACCCCCGAGTTGACGACAATTTATCTTATTGTTTCTCGACCCCCGAGTCGATAGTGTATTTCCTTTTCTCAACCCCCGAGTTAATATGCCAATATTCCCAGTGAGTCTTTCACCTTGCTCCATCTAATCCCCATTAATCCTTCTTTGGAAACCAGAAATGAAGCATTGCCCAGTTGCATTCCCATATGCATCTCATAAAACAAGTTCATTTGCATTCCTGTATGCATGGCATATCCATCCCCAGCATAGCATAGCAGGATCCAGGATCAGTTCAAAAGCATCGTGGCCAGTCCTCCATCATAGTCAGCAATATTCTTCTAAAGAGAGGTGGGTACCCCGTGTCGTACCCCAAATTTTGACCACCCGTCTATTCTTTTTTGCTTTTTGTATTGAGGGGTTTATTTATTTTAATAACAGGGGTAGAATAAATTATGTTGGAGTTATGAGTTAAATAGGGTTAGATTACTGTTATTTTTATATATAGGGATTAATTAGGGTCATATTAATTTTTAATCGAATTATACTAGGGTCATAGTGGGGTTATTAGAGGATTAATGTTAATATTAATATTATTATTAATATTAATATTATTATTGAATTATTATTAAAATACCCGCTAATGTTGTTTTATTTTGAATAAATAAAATGGCACAATTGGTAGAATGAGGGGTATAAGGGCTATAAGTGTGAGAGGTTGTGAGTTCGAATCCCACCTTCCTCACTTTTAATGTTTTATTTGTTTTTCCTTTATTACTAACTTTTTTTCCTTTTCTTTTAAATCATGAAAAATTATAAAAATAGTTTTTTTTATTATTTTAATATCAATTTTCGTATTTCATTTAATAATTATTTTAAAAAATTGATTTTTTCATTAAAATCATGTTTTTATGAAAAAATCTCAAAAAATCATATAAGTTAAAGTAAAATCAAATCTTTTTGCTATTTTTCATTATTAGAATATTTCTTTTTTATTTTTTATTTTTATTTAAATTAACCAAGCCATGAATCTATCCAGATTCATTGGCTTGGGCTTTAAGAAATAGAAAAAATCAGGTTAAATCAAATCCGTCTAAAAATAGATAATCACATTTATTGTTTTAACCTAAATTTTTCCTATAAATAGAACCTTTGCCTCTCCTATTTGGACCACCGACAATTTACATATTCACAATTAAAAAATTGTTGTTCTCCATACTGAAGAACAACAATACAAAAAACCCTGAAAAAACCCATCCGTCATCTTTTCTGTCAAGGGCACAAGGAGAAGATTGGATCAAAAACAGAAGAAAATAATAGGAGTCAAGGAATAGGAATTGGTCGCATAAAAAGGGAGAGAGAGCTCAAAAGTGAAACATTTTGTTTACCGGGATAGACCTCGATCCCGTAGGTCGGTTTTATTTACTCCCTTACTTTTATATGCATTTTACATATCGATTCTTATTTAATATATTTATTTGATTTAATGTGGAATGTGTTTGCGTTAAGTTTTAAATAATTAGATCGATAACTATTATTATAAAGAATTGTTTTTGTTGAATAAGAAAGACATAGTAATTGTCTAACAATTTCAGTCATGTTTTTTTCTTAAAAATAAATAAATAAATCAAAATCATGGGGATCAAAAGGATTCGAACGTGGATTACTTCTGTTGTTTTTTTTCAGACGTTGGGACTTTTTTTGCCGTTGGGCTTTCACGCCCAATGCTTTTGGCACCCCACCTAGACGGTCCTATTGTTTTTTTAAAGGTTATACACCCCCTGGATTATACTTAATTTAATTAATTAAATTATTTAACATAATTTAATTTAATTATTAATTATATTTTAGTTTTAATTAGGAGATTTAGGATTTTGGTTAAATGTAGGGTTTAGGAATTATTTTTTTGGGATTTTGTTTTTTATATTATTATTTTTGGATTTTTATTTTGTGAGACTTATTTTTATTCTTTTTTAATCACAATTGAATCAATTCCTTGATTTAAGTTGTGAAATAAAAAAATATTTTTTATTTAATTTGTTAATTTATATTTTTTGTTCTTTTATTGTTTAATTTAAATTCTTAATTTTCATGTGGTGGTAATTAAGTTTTTTTGTTTATAACTTATGTAAATAAAATTTTATAAAGGATTTAAGTTGTAAAAATTATTTTTTAAAAAAAAGGTAAATATGGGATTGGGATAAAAAAATAAAACATTTTGAAATATAAATATTTTTTAGGAATTATTCAGAATGTGGACTTTATTCTAGTTTAATTTTGTTTTTTGTCATATTAATTATTTAACTTTTGATTTAATTTCTTTTTTTGTGAAAAATTAGGAATTGGTTTTTAAAAGGATGTTTAAGGTTTTTTTAGGGATTTACATAAAGGGATAAAACTCTTGGTCCGAGAGCCTAAATAAAGGATGGGATAAGGGATTTGGATTTAGGAATAGAACTCTTGATATCCGAGAGTATAAACAAAAGGATTAAGGGATAAAGCTCTTGGTCCGAGAGCCTAAATAAGGGATAGGGGATAAGGATTTAGGGATAGCACTCTTGATATTCGAGAGTATAAATAAAAGGATTAAGGGATAAAACTCTTCCTCCGAGAGTCTAAATAATGGATAGGGATTTAAGGGATTTAAGGGATAGAACTCCTCATCTAGGAGTATAAACACTAGATTTAAGGGATAGAACTCTTTATCCAAGAGTATAAATAGTGGATTGGGGTTTAGGGTTAGGTTTTGGGATTTAGGAATAGGATTAAGGGGTAGGAATAGGGGAGGTGAACTACGGTTACTCTGATCCTTCAAATTGAGGGTACGTAGGCATAGGGTTGCAAACCAACCCTAGCGAGTATAATTAATAAAAAACTTAGGTTTTTCTATAACTTAGACAAACAAACATACCCTAAACTCCAAGGTGGATCCCATTGAGTACAATGGAAGTGAAGGGTGCCTAACACCTTCCCTTCACTTAAATGACTCCCGAACCGTAGGAATCTCTACCTTAGGATAAGGATATTTAGGTTTATCATTATTTTCCTTTAAAAAATATGGTGGCGACTCGATAAATTTAGCCGGCCGCGACAGCTGGCGACTCTGCTGGGGATGTCTCTCTAGAGAGAGTCAATCCTTAGGACATAGGGATTTGTTTGTCTTGGATGTTATTTTGGTTTTTTATTTTTTATTGTTGTTATTTATTTATTTTTATTTCATATATTTATTTATTTAACATTTTGTTTTTTGTATTATCATGCAAGGGATTGGGACATTAAAAAAAAGGAGTGAAGCTAAAACCCAAAGCTTGGAGGATAACCCTAGAACCTAAAGTGGAACGGAAATGTTTTTGCGGGGGACGCAACGTCCCCTAAAATGCATTGATGCCACACTCAGAGTAGATCCTTCCAAAGTCGTCCTCACGAAAGGGCTAGCCCCTCTCGTAGTGGAATGATTTGGATGTGGTCCGTGACTCTGAGAACCTTAACCTACCCCACACCAATCATGGAGACCCTATGTATTCAACCCTCAAGGGCTGTTACTAGGCTCCTACCCCAAATGAGACTTATCCCGAAGGATTACCGTAGGAAGGCTTGCTCCTTCTCATGGTAAAACAAGGGGTATAGTCTGAACATTTTGGGGTCGTTATGCTGTCCAAATTTTTATAACCTACATGTGAGGGGATTGGGTAGATAAGCTTTAGATCTAAACCTATCATAGGGAGCTTACCTAGTTAGGGTCATGCTTGCATTTTCACCTTACCCTAACCAAAAAACAAAGGGTCCATGTCATCATGCATTTAAAAACTTTTTTTTTGCATATATACATTTTTGTGGGGAATTTCAAGATGCGTTGTAGGAATAAAGGAAAGATGGATTCAAACAAAAGGGCTACCCTACGCATTAGAGTGCTAAGTGGTGATTTACAAAGTCTCAAGGACCTTTGAGACTTAATGCCAAATCTGCTCAAAGGATGTTTACACCCAAGTATGGAAGACTCCTCGATCTCTTAGGGACCCCTATGAAGGTAGAGGCCATAATTGCTTTTGCACAACTTTATGATCCTTCTCTATGTGACTTCCTCTTCAAGGATTTTCAACTAGCTCTTACGCTATACTTGGATTTACAAGGAGAAAAACTTACAAAGGGGCATGGGGGCAAAAAAAGGAAAAAACAGCAAAAAATAATAATCAAAAGAAAAAGAAAAATGGTCAAGCAAAAAAAAACTCAGCTGTACCCCTTGAAGATCCATCACCTCACTACAAGGAGGATAGGGAAGTGCAAAGGCTTAAGAAAGGATACTTGGAGGAGTTTAAAGCTCATTTAAAGAAGGCATTGGGGGCATCCACTTAGTTTACGCCTTCTTAAGTTCAGGAGCTTCCATCTTGGGATTATTGTTTTGGGTTGTTCCCGAGGAATTATTGTTATAAGGCATTTTGGATTTGGGATTGGCTAATGGATTTGGATTTGATATTTCATCTATGACTACAATGGATTTTGAAATTCCCCCCAAATAAAAATTTTAAAATTTATTTAGCATACATCATGCATATTCATACATTCATCACCAACATGCATTCAATATAAAAAAAAATCATTTTTTAAACTTCGTCTCAGGCCTAACAATCTGACTTCCCAACCTCGCACTCGAGCGTACCAAAGGAAAGTTATGGATCAGATGGAGAAGGAGCTGGTTACTCTAAGAAGAGAAATGGATATTGTTAAGGAGAACGTGGAAGAAATGAAAAGCCAGATTGATCAACTGACACTTGCCGTCCAGAATTTGATAGCCAGAATAACCAAGTCAAGCCATCAAAGGAAGGTTCCTACTCCTACCTCCCATGTTGAAGACAATAACCCACTACTAGGGCTTGTCCATGATTTGGAACGCGAGGATACTCAAACTACTAAGCACAAAACTGTTGACCAACCTCTCGAGGGAACCGTCTCTCCACCTACTTCCAATGGAGCACCTCGTACTACTTACAGACCTGCCCCACGTAGGAACTACGCATACGAGAGTGAAAATCTGAGACAATCGGCCCTCGAAAATAAAGGAACCACTGTGAGGGAAAGGAGAAGGATTGATGATAAGTACAAAGCACTTGAGGAAAGACTAAAGGTCGTGGAGGGACTCAATGTTCTTGGAGTTGATGCCTTGGAAATGTGTCTGGTGCCCGATGTGGTCATACCTCCTAAGTTTAAGGCACCTAACTTCGAGATGTATAAAGGAGTTAGTTGTCCCAAAAATCACATCCGGATGTTTTCCCGAAATATGGGGGCTCACGCTAAAAATGAAAAGCTGATGATGCATGTTTTCCAAGACAGCCTTAGCGGGGCATCCTTGGATTGGTACGTACTACTGGAGAGGACTCACATCAAGAACTGGGAGGATCTGGCAAGTGCCTTTATAAGGCAATACCAATATAATGTAGACATGGCCCCTGATCGCATATAATTACAAAACATGTCTCAAAAAGGGAACAAATCTTTCAAGGAGTATGCCCAGAGATGGAGGGAGCTAGCCTCTCGTGTTCAACCTCCATTACGGGAAAGCGAGCTAGTAGATACATTTTTGGGAACTCTGCAAGGGCTATACTATAAAAGGATGATTGGGGCAGTCTCAACAGGATTCACTGACTTGGTTATCATTGGAGAGAGAATTGAGAACGGTTTAAAGACAGGAAAGATTGGGCAGTCATCCTCCGACCAACATAACAATAAGGGGTACCCTGAAAACAACTCAAAGGAAAATGATGTCGGTGTTATAGACCCTGAAGATCTAAATCTGGGAGATAATGCATTACTGGGGCACCTTGGGGCGACAATCAACGTCATGGAAGAGATGGGGGGATGGATTCCTTATTAATAAGGAAGACATAACAAACTGGGGCAAACAATGGGAGTCACCTGAGAAGAAGGATTTGTTTAGGCTGGGTTACAAACCAGCTAATGAAGGATTAGCAGGCGATTTCCATGGTGTGGGATTTGGAGTTTGGGGTCATGTGGCCTCAGTGGAAGAGGAAGGAAAGAATACCTAATTCCGACAATTGGAGAGCTATTGGGATTTCTGAGATGATTTTTGTTTCGAAGTAATTTACTTTTTCCTTAAAATAATAATAAGTTCGTTGCTATGCCCAAGGCAAGTGGACAAAGTGTAATACCCCGTACTTTTGTAAACATTTTGGATAATATTATTATGATCAACTGGGTTCCGGGGTACTCTGAGCAATTATTGGATAAAGTAATTGGAGTAAACCGACGAACTTGGAAATTTGATTAGATTAATATTATTTAATTTGGGATTATGTTAATTGGTGCATTAGAGATAATCTGGATAATTAGTAGTGTTGCCAATTAATAGTTTCTATGTATACATTTTCTTTTCTTTGCCTTATTTGGAAAGGAGATAGAAAACAAGAAAAAGGAAAAAGAAAAGGAAGGAAAAGGAAGAGGAAGAAGAGAAATTCTCTCAAGGGCTCTAGATCATCAATCATCAACCAATCTTCATCTTTTCATCTCAACTTCAACCTCCTCGTCTTGTAATCCAGGTGGGTTCTAGTTAGACTCTTTAGATTAAGGTTTTATTGCGTCTAGAGTAGTTTGGACATCTTTAGGAAATGAGAATTTTACACTAAAATCATGTTTTTATGATCCTTATGCTTACTACTTGTTGCATATGTGCTGTTGTATATCAAATTGGTAATTTTTCTGGTGTTTAGAAGTGAATTGGAAGAGAAATGGAACAAATTTCGCAAACCCATTATGCAGGAAATTTTCTGGTTTTCACGCTGCCCATACGCGTATCACCCAAGGCAATACGCGTATTGGTCAAGGCAATACGCGTACGGCTGTGCAGAAAAGTGGGCAATACGCGTATTGGGGTTCCATTTTCTCGGCCATCTGCCCATTTGCGTATTGGTACGCGTACGGTCACGGGCATTACGCGTATGAGTTATGGTAGTACGCGTATGGAATTTTTAAAAGGGAATTTGAAGGAAAATAGCCTCTGCCCATACGCCTATGGTCTTGGGCAATACGCGTATGGCTGGGCGAGCCAGCTTGGCAATACGCGTATGGCTTAGGGCAGTACGCGTACGGCCAGGACGAGTGCTGAGCTGTGTTTTTTTCACGATACCATTTCTTGTAAATTCCATAACTTTTGACTCGTTTATCCATTGTGAGTGTTCTTGGTATCGTTGTGAAGCTATGAGTATCCTCTAGTTAATGGTGGTGAGAATTATCTGATTATTGCCCGATTAAATAAATCGGAAGGAACCGTGAATGGGTGTAAGATGTAATATGTTGAATTATGTGTTTTTATTATGTGATCGATGCCTAATTGCCTATACTCTGATTATTGAACATGTTTGACTATATATGCATGTTAACATATGAATTAGGTAGAGTGAGGACTTACCCTAAACAATGTCGTGTGTGTGTAATGGAATAGTGACAACGCTCGTGCAAGTAAGGCCGAGGCGTGTGTAGTGTGTAATCATAATCGGATATTGTTGATAGTGCGTTTCATGGGTCTCGAGCTCCTCTGAAACATGTGCACCATTACTTGGCAGGTTTGATTCCCGCGTTTAGTACGAATGGAACCTAAGGGTAGAGACTTGTGATGGTTAACAGGCCATGAGAAGTGACGGTTCACGGTTAACAGGCCGTTGTTCCCGAATCCATTTCGTATGCCAAGTAATTTCGAGGATCCATGACTCGGGTCGTCTTCTAGATGTAGAAGCGGACGGGAAAAGGGGATGCCTTGGTATGGTTATTGATTTGTGAGATTCTTGAGCTAATAGGCTCAGGACGTACTTTGGTACTTGAGTGAGTTAACAGGCTCACCGGTGTGGATACTTTTGTAGTGTGTGTACTCAAAGTCATTTCCTTTCCCTTTTGACTTGTGTTAGGTTTATTAGAACCTTGTAGAGCCGAGAGGACTTTAAGATAGGGAACTCATTGAGATTTGATGTATCTCACCCCACTGTTGTTGTTTACATCACAGGTTCTGCAGGTTCCGCGAAGGGTAAGGATAAGGCCGTGTGACTATCCTTGCTTAGCTGTTGGTTTTGCTTCCGTTGTGGAGTCTTTTGAGGTCCTTAGGGATCTAGTTCTTAGTTTTATCTTTTGAACATTTTGTACATATAACATGCTGGTGGTTGGTTTTAGGTTGCTTTGGGCATTTTTATGTATAGAGTGTTACTAGGAACTTATGTATTTCAGTACCAAACGTACTTTTCATGTATAATATATGATTTGATGCATGTATGTATATATGGGTATTACACAAAGCTTTGTAGGGCCACCTTTTATTTCATGGGATTATTTCTATCAATAAAGTTACATTTTGTTTTCAATCAAGATCTTTTTCTTTCATTTTCTGTTTGTTCAAAATGGCAATATACCTTCTTTCGATATTTTAATTTCTAGCACTTCTTTCCAAAAGAGATAATAAAAAATCTTCCTCGTGCAAATTTAAAAATGAACCTATTAAAAATGACACCGCTATAATCTCGAATGACTTCGGATTACCGATTAACCAAGCGGAAGAGGGTGATGAGGACGAGTGTGAGCTTCCCGAAGAGTTAGCTAGACTGTTGAGGCAAGAGGACGAAGAAATACGACCTCATCAGGAACCAGTGGATGTGATCAATCTGGGAACTGAGGAAGATAGGAAAGAGGTCAAAGTCGTGCTTCTCCGGATAAGGATATAAAGGAAAGATTGATCGAGCTATGGCAAGGATACTCTGACGTGTTTGCATGGTCATACCAAGATACGCCACGACTTGATGCAAGCATCGTCAAGCACAAACCACGACTCAAACTATAATGCACGCCAATCAAGGAAAGGCTGAGGAAGACTAGATCAGATATGATCTTCCAGACCAGGGAAGAAGTCAATAAGCAATTCGACTTTTTGTCACAAGGTAACGCCTGTTGGGTTAAAGAACGTAGGAATGACTTACCAAAGGACTATGGTAATATGGGGCATAAGGAGATAGAGGTTCATATGGATGATACGATTACCAAGTCGCAAAAGGAAGAAGATCACATAACTAACTTGCAAAAGTTGTTGGATCAGCTAAGGAAATTCAAGTTACGACTAAAACCCACAAGGTGTACCTACGGAATCAGATTTGGAAAATATCAGGGCCCATGGTCAGTCAAAAGGGAATACAGGACAAAATGAAAGCCACCTATATTGGTGCCACCAGTCCCAAGGAGACCACTCATAATGTACTTAACAAAATTTGAGAATCCCATGGATTGTGAAACTTTGGACTCCTATGAAGGACCTAGACCTGGACCTCGAGGGAAACTTATATTTGCATAAGGACAGGAGCAATCAATAGGAATTTAGGATCATGAAGGAAGCTAATCTGGATAAGGCAGAATGGGTGCAAACTAGGCTCGATCAGCTAGCCTCGTATAAGGGAAACGTGTGGTTATGGGCAGTTATATCTACATGGAATTAAGAGAGCGTTGGACAAAGAAATTCGTCCTCGTCTACGCGAAGAGGGAGACTTGGGGTTAAGGAAAATATTACCCATCCATAAAAACTACCACGTCAAATGGACCCCACCCTATGAAGGGCCATATGTCGTGAAGAGTGCCTCCTCTGGCGGAGCACTAATATTAACAACCATGGATGAAGCGGATTTACCACGACCGGTGAACTCCGATTCAGTAAAAAAAGCTATGCCTAGAAAAAGAGGATAAAAGCCCGCTAAGTCGAAAACCCTAAAGGGCGACTTAGGAAAAAATTAGGGCGTCCCGGTGGATTGAAAACTCGGAAGAGCATCCAGGCAAAAATTAGGGATTTGGATAAAAATGATATCCGACAAGTCGAAAACTCTAAAGGGCGGCTTAGTCGAAAAAAAATGGTACATCATCCCAGTGGACTAAGACTCTAAAAGGAGTGGTTCAGGCAAAATTTAGGGATATCCAAAAGGCATATGACTGAAAACACCCTAGTCACCCCGTAACAGGAATTCAGAAGGGAGCGATCATTCCAGCCGTCATCTTGAGAAGCGAAGTGTCGTGATCTTGGAGTCTTAGGGATATTAGCTGGTGTTAAATTTAATAGGATTATAAATAAATTTGTTTTCTTATTGCCATTTTACATTTTTCTGGATTTTCGGTAATATCTCCTTATGAGAATTACCCTCCTTGCTTATCATTGCCCATTTGCGGGTCAATTCTCAATAAATTTGCTTTTCAAATACATTTCTTTGCCTCCTAAATTATTCCGCTTGATTACAAGGTGTCAATTAATGGTGAAATAATGCATTGAAATATCGGGTATAAATAAAAGCTTTAAAAAATGGAAAAGGGATTTTACTTCAGGTTTTGGAATCATCAAAGGGATCATATTCTTCCAAAGCAGGATATAGGGTCTATACACTGACATGAATATACGAGGGTTTTTAATGGCACGTCACAGGAAGCAAGGGTATCATGGCTTACTATAACTATCAAAGTTTTAAGGGTCAGGGAGTCAGGAAGTAATGAAAAGTTTTTTTATATATACAAACGCATGCATTACATATCATAAAAGAGGTGTCAGCCCACGTCATGCATCAGTCATGTCGCTACGCTCTAGCATCTAACATGCACTCATACACGCAAACATGCATACATGCATAATCATCATTAGGGATTTCACCAAGGGATTTTATCAGGGGATTTCATTAAGGGATTTATCAGGGGTTCTACAAAAATTCCTATCCAGGGATTTTTCATCGTCAAGGGATTTATCAGGGGTTCTACAAAAATTCCTATCCAGGGATTTTTCATCATCTAGGGATTTCATCAAGGGGTTCTATCAAAGGGTTTACATCGAACATTCTACACACGGATTTACCAAAAGGGGTCTACCAGATTTTTAGGGGTTCTACCAGAATGTTATTAAAGGATTTCACCAATGTCTTATCATGGGGTTTCATCAGGGTTTTATTAAATGGTTTTATTAAAAGGTTTCACTGGGGTCTTATCAAGGGGTTTTCTATCAAGGGATTTCGTCAAAAGGGTTTTTTCCAAAATCTCATCCAAGGGATTCCAGCAAAAGGGTTATACCATATTATAACAAAGGGTTTCACCAAGGGATTTATCAAGGAGGTTTGCATAAGGGATTTTATTAAGGGTTGTCAATAAATTTTAAGATATTTCATCAAAAGGAGTTATCAAGGGGTTCCACTAAAAAAATTTCAAAGGGGTTCAATCGGTTATTTCGTCAAGGGTTTATTACTTGGGATCTTAGGATGATCAGCGTAGTACCTACCAGACTCTGTGGTCAAAATTAGGGTCCTTCTTATATTTAATCGTCTCCGCAACAAAAGAGGAAGACTCATCAACATCCTCTTTCTGATTCGAAGACGATTAAATAGGGGCATCTGTCGTACCCCAAATTTTGACCACCCGTCTATTCTTTTTTGCTTTTTGTATTGAGGGGTTTATTTATTTTAATAACAGGGGTAGAATAAATTATGTTGGAGTTATGAGTTAAATAGGGTTAGATTACTGTTATTTTTATATATAGGGATTAATTAGGGTCATATTAATTTTTAATCGAATTATACTAGGGTCATAGTGGGGTTATTAGAGGATTAATGTTAATATTAATATTATTATTATTATTAATATTATCATTGAATTATTATTAAAATATCCGCTAATGTTGTTTTATTTTGAATAAATAAAATGGCACAATTGGTAGAATGAGGGGTATAAGGGCTATAAGTGTGAGAGGTTGTGAGTTCGAATCCCACCTTCCTCACTTTTAATGTTTTATTTGTTTTTTCTTTATTACTAACTTTTTTTCCTTTTCTTTTAAATCATGAAAAATTATAAAAATAGTTTTTTTATTATTTTAATATCAATTTTCGTATTTCATTTAATAATAATTTTAAAAAATTGATTTTTTCATTAAAATCATGTTTTTATGAAAAAATCTGAAAAAATCATATAAGTTAAAGTAAAATCAATTTTTTTTTTCTATTTTTCATTATTAGGATATTTATTTTTTATTTTTTATTTTTATTTAAATTAACCAAGCCATGAATCTATCCAGATTCATTGGCTTGGGCTTTAAGAAATAGAAAAAATCAGGTTAAATCAAATCCGTCTAAAAATAGATAATCACATTTATTGTTTTAACCTAAATTTTTCCTATAAGTAGAGCCTTTGTCTCTCCTATTTGGACCACCGACAATTTACATATTCACTATTCAAAAGTTGTTGTTCTCCATACTGAATAACAACAATACAAAAAACCCTGAAAAAACCCATCCGTCATCTTTTCTGTCAAGGGCACAAGGAGAAGATTGGATCAAAAACAGAAGAAAATAATAGGAGTCAAGGAATAGGAATTGGTCGCATAAAAAGGGAGAGAGAGCTCAAAAGTGAAACATTTTGTTTACCGGGATAGACCTCGATCTCGTAGGTCAGTTTTATTTACTCCCTTACTTTTATATGCATTTTACATATCGATTCTTATTTGATATATTTATTTGATTTAATGTGGAATGTGTTTGCGTTAAGTTTTAAATAATTAGATCGATAACTATTATTATAAAGAATTGTTTTTTGTTGAATAAGAAAGACATAGTAATTGTCTAACAATTTCAGTCATGTTTTTTTCTTAAAAATAAATAAATAAATCAAAATCATGGGGATCAAAAGGATTCGAACGTGGAATACTTCTGTTGTTTTTTTTCAGACGTTGAGACTTTTTTGGCCGTTGGGCTTTCACGCCCAATGCTTTTGGCACCCCACCTAGACGGCCCTATTGTTTTTTTTAAAGGTTATACACCCCCTGGATTAAACTTAATTTAATTAATTAAATTATTTAACATAATTTATTTTAATTATTAATTATATTTTAGGTTTAATTAGGAGATTTAGGATTTTGGTTAAATGTAGGGTTTAGGAATTATTTTTTTGGGATTTTGTTTTTTACATTATTATTTTTGGATTTTTATTTTGTGAGACTTATTTTTATTCTTTTTTAATCACAATTGAATCAATTCCTTGATTTAAGTTGTGAAATAAAAAAAATATTTTTTATTTAATTTGTTAATTTAGATTTTTTGTTCTTTTATTGTTTAATTTAAATTCTTAATTTTCATGTGGTGGTAATTAAGTTTTTTTGTTTATAACTTATGTAAATAAAATTTTATAAAGGATTTAAGTTGTAAAAATTATTTTTTAAAAAAAAGGTAAATATGGGATTGGGATAAAAAAATAAAACATTTTGAAATATAAATATTTTTTAGGAATTAATTAGAATGTGGACTTTATTCTGGTTTAATTTTTTTTTTTGTCATATTAATTATTTAACTTTTGATTTAATTTCTTTTTTTGTGAAAAATTAGAAATTGGTTTTTAAAAGGATGTTTAAGGTTTTTTAAGGGATTTACATAAAGGGATAAAACTCTTGGTCCGAGAGCCTAAATAAAGGATGGGATAAGGGATTTGGATTTAGGAATAAAACTCTTGATATCCGAGAGTATAAACAAAAGGATTAAGGGATAAAGCTCTTGGTCCGAGAGCCTAAATAAGGGATAGGGGATAAGGATTTAGGGATAACACTCTTGATATCCGAGAGTATAAATAAAAGGATTAAGGGATAAAACTCTTCCTCCGAGAGTCTAAATAATGGATAGGGATTTAAGGGATTTAAGGGATAGAACTCCTCATCTAGGAGTATAAACACTAGATTTAAGGGATAGAACTCTTTATCCAAGAGTATAAATAGTAGATTGGGCTTTAGGGTTAGGTTTTGGGATTTAGGAATAGGATTAGGGGGTAGGAATAGGGGAGGTGAACTACGGTTACTCTGATCCTTCAAATTGAGGGTACGTAGGCATAGGGTTGCAAACCAACCCTAGTGAGTATAATTAATAAAAAACTTAGGTTTTTCTATAACTTAGACAAACAAACATACCCTAAACTCAAAGGTGGATCCCATTGAGTACAATGGAAGTGAAGGGTGCCTAACACCTTCCCTTCACTTAAATGACTCCCGGACCGTAGGAATCTCTACCTTAGGATAAGGATATTTAGGTTTATCATTATTTTCCTTTAAAAAATATGGTGGCGACTCGATAAATTTTGCCGGCCGCGACACCCCGCACGTGCTCAAGGAATTCTATTCCCCAGCAAGTCATTCTCCTGCCAGGCAGTTGATATTAACAATCCCAAGCAGCTGTTACTATTCTTACTCCCCAACCAGAGGAAATCCTAGAAAGTTTCTTGTGAGATTTCCCCTACAGAGCCAGCAAATTTCCTCCGACAGGAATCTTGCTCAACTATTACCCAGCAAATTTACCACAGAGATACTGCTTTGGTATCATCGAGGAACCTTAATGGATAAGGGACTGCCTCAACGACCCAGAGAATCGTCTGCCTTCAGAGATACTGCTTTGGTATTATCGAGGAACCTTAACGGGTAAGGGAATGCTTCGACGACCCAGAGAGTCGTCTGCCTTCAAAAATACTACTTTGGCATCGCGAAGAACCTTAATGGATAAGGGACTGTTTCGACCACCCAAAGGACCTCAGGTTATTTTGTTCAGTTGAACCTCGCTACCTCGTTCTGTCAGCTCTTGCTCTATATCATTTTACCTTTTTCAGACAAATTTTGGGGTCTTCTTATATCTAATTGACTTCTACCCTAAAAATGAACGCCATGCAGCAGTTCATTCTCTCGGGTTTAAGACAATTAGATAGGGGCATCTGTCATACCCCAAATATGTCATACCCTCTCATTTTTCTTATGCCAGGCATTTGTGTTGCTTCATGACCTTTCTCCGAGTAATCATTTGGCCTTTGGCCATGATTCTATAAGATTTAAGTTATGGAGATATTGTTTGGGCTCAGTGTTTCTTCAGGCACAACTTAGCAAGAGGAATTTTGATTTGGTCCTAGGCAAATTAAGGCAAAGATAGTGCATACATACTGGATGGGCTTAGTGTTGTCGATTTCTCAAAGGGAGGTTCATTGCTTCCATATCAATTTTGTGTGAGTCCGAGATAGTGTTCTAGAAAGTCAGGTTTGATGCTTAATGGACTGATGACACACAATAATCATACTTTTGAGTCTTAATGACTTTGGGGCGAAAGGATTAGGTTTTGACTAGTGGGTTCCAATCAAGAATCATGAGTATAGGTTAGCAACTTAATTCTAAGTTATGAATCTTATTCTATTCAAAATTCTAATTTGTGAACTTCATTATTTCAAATCCAATTTCTATTAAGAATTTCAAGTTTATAACCAAAGCCTAAATTTCAAGTCCATGGCCAAAATTCAAGTTTTGTGCCAAAATTTGAGTCTCAAATTCCAAAGTCATTTTAAGAGATCAAAATCAAGTTTCAAGTTCACACATCCATGCTCAAATTTAGTGTTAATTCAATTTCGAAGTTCAATTTTCCATCTTTGCTCCAAACTTCACTTCAATCCGAACTTCCACTCGAAAACAATATTGGCACCTTCTCATTTCCTGTGATTGGCCAAGATGTTTGGTTTATGTTCAAAAGTTTAGTGTCATGGAATTAATTCTTGGGTCAGTCATCCAAAAATCTAGAGTTTGAGGGAACTGCCACTTTTCAATTAAATTGGTTGACAGAAAATTGAAAAAAGGAATTAGAATTTATAAAGTGCATACAGTTTTTTATTTACACTTGTGATGGAGCGTATCTGGCTTTTCAATTACTACAAGCACAATAAAGCCTAAGTCATAGTTTCCAAGTGTGTTTAAAGAATTGATTGTATCAAGGCAAGCCGTGAACAAGAATTTCAAGACCAAGTTGCATTTTGTTTCAAGTCATAGTTTGGAAAGTTACAAGTGGTGTGATTAATTTTGAAGTCATTCCACAACAAGTATATAGCAACAACATTCTCATTCAAATTATCCATTTTAGCTATCCAAGAATAAAATACAAAAAGGTGCAAGCAGTTGCGAAAGTTTGATTCAAAATCTGTAACTTAACAAAAGGCATGTCAAAGAGATCAAGTTATATTCCTACATTAAGCCTATAGGTTATAACTTATTTGGTTCTACTATGATGTTGCAAAATTTGCCACCAAGGTGATCTTGTCCTCTTCAAGAAGTGATCTTCGTTCCTCTTACAGAGCTTTCATCATCCTGCCAATTCAAAGTTCCAAGTTTAGTCATTATATCAATTCAAAGACCAGCAACAAATTCCATAAAGCATGCTAAGTTCAAAATCAAATTCACGCCAAAAAAAAAAGAACTCCAAGTCCAATTCTAAGCATCCAAGATCTATACTTCATCCTACATGTATATTTCATACCAAAACTATCAAATTCGTCTCAACTCGTCCAACTCATGATCAATTCATTTTTCCAAATTTCATGTCACAATCCATGCCACAATTCAAACAATTCATCAAAACCAACTCAAGACACACCAATAGCCAAATCATATCAAAATTCAATGTTCAAAGTCATGACCAAATACAAGTATCAAATTGTCCTGTCCAAAACTCAATCTAATTCATATGTTCACTAAAGTCAAATCTTTTTTATTCTTCACATCAATATCTATTAATTTCGTGCAAAACTTTAAGCGAAATCATGTAACATTTCTTAAGAGCGGACCAAAGAAAGTTCGTCAATTCAGAATTTTCAAATGACATTGGGACCACAAGAGAGATTTCAATTGTGCAATAATACAAAATGCAGACAAATTAAGTAGTAGCAGCAATGTACAACAGGAAATGACAGCAGGTTGAATTTCATATATAGGAAGACAATTTTTAGCATCCACGAAAATATGTTGCAGACATACTAGATCGAAAGATTCTTCAATTCATTTTCAAATTTCAAACCCTAATCTTTCACTATAAATGGAGGTGTATTCATCAGTTTAAAAAAAAAGGAGACGGGAGGAAAAAGAGTATACCTGAGAAATTCTGCAAAAGACTCCAAAACCCTCATTACCAAAGCTCTTGATCAGAAATTTCTCAGAGTTTCACATTGAAACTCTGAGCTAATTTGAGCTTAGCCCCACGATTTTTTCTGCAATCATACAAGAAGAAGATCAGAAACGTAAAAAAAAATGAAGGAGAAACATAAAGGGAGGAGAACGGAGACGAAGCAGAGCTCACCATTTTGGATCACGCCGGAACTTCACCGGACTTGCTCCGATTAGGTAAGTTCTGACCTCCTTTTCAATTTTGAGTTCGCGATCTATGTTGAGCCTCTGTTGTTGCTTCGTTTTCCTCTATCAATTGCTCCATTTGAGTTGTATTTTGTAGATCTAGGGTTTTTATGTGGTGTTTGAATTTAGGTTTTGGGGAAGATTTAGTTTAATCTAAGGACGGATTTAAACTCAGGAGGTAAAATAATGGGGGTTTAGGGTTTTAATTTAGTGGTTGGCCGGAGAAGAGGGGCGACCGCCGCCTTCTTCTCCGGCGAGGCTTAGGTTTCCAGCGAGAGTTTTCACGAAGAGAGAGAGCGAGAGAGACAAACCAAGTGAGAGAAAGAGGCGTTGGTTATGTGGTTCTGATCACCCTTTCCTTATTTCATCAAGTCTTGCTGCTACGTTGTTGTTGGTTGATGGTTTACTGGGACACTTGTCATAGGTCATATGCTCTCCCCATTATGATTCAACGTGTGCATCTCCATAGTAACTAATGCGCACCCTTTAGCCATAACCGTTGATTTAATCCTATAAGTTTGATCAAATGGTTCTGAGTGGTCCTCAAGTCATGAGAGAACACTGTGCGCCCTCGGGCCACTCTCCTCCTTGGGCCTATCTTTTTGTTAATCGCACCCCTTGCAAGTAGCCCAAGGAGAGTTTAAACCAGAGTTCTTTTTCTTTTGCACCCCCTGGAGCAGAAAAAGATTGGGCCTTAAGCATCCCAAAACCCACGCGCCTGAACTAACTACACCCCCTGTTTTACTGATTGTCTGGCCCATTTAGTTTCTTTTTTTAAAACTTTTCTTTTTATTATAAAAAAGACAAAAATACCATTTTATTTGCTTTTAATTAATTTTATTATAATTATTTATTTAAATATTAACTAATTAATTTTATAATTAGTTTTATTAAATATCTAATTTTAATTTAATTAATTATACTAATTTGATTTTCTCTATTTAAAAAAATCATAATCCATTTACATCTTAATTATTTAAAAATACTTAGAAATAAAACTTTCATTTTCTCAAATTAAAAGGCTTAATTTAGTTAATTTCTTAACCATAAAAAATATATCTTTCTCAAATTAAACTAAATCATAATTATTTTCCTAAAGCTTAAAATATTTCTTAAAACATCTAAACTATTCTCCTAATTAACTATGGAAGTAGTGGGCTTTTGGGGTCTAGCACTCATTGGGCCCTTAGATGAATGCTCTTGAGGCGCACGCTTTGAGTTGTGTTCATTCCGTCTTTCGTTTATAAGAATACTTAAAACTTGTAATCTTTTACCTAATTAAAATATAATTAACCCTTACAATTACTTAATTAAGTTAAAAATCATAATCTAAAAACTCCTAATCATTTTTTAAATACTTAAAATATTTAATCTATATCAAAACACTTAACCCATAACACTTAACAATCTTTTCTCATATTAAAATTCTTAATCTACTTAAATTCCTAATAACTTTCTAAACTCAAATTAAATCATAAAACATTACTTAATTTTTACAAATATTTTCTTAATTAAACTCAGATCATAAAATATTTAGGTTAATATTTCTAAAACTATTTTCTTAATTAATTATGGAAGTAGTGGGCTTTTGGGGTCTAGCACTTTTTGGGTCCTTGAATAAATGCTCTTGAGGCGCACGCCTTGAGTTGTGTTCGTTTCGATCTTCCATTTCTTAAGACACTTAATCCTCCTTAAAACTCTTAGCTCGTTCAAACCCTAATCCGATTAGCGCGTCTAATTAAGATACTCTAATCAAATCCAAATATTTTTCCTAATTAAATTACGAAAGTAGTGGACTCTTGAGGTCTAGCACTTCTTGGGCCCTTGAACGAACGCTCTTGAGGCGCACGCTTTGGGTTGTGTTCGTTTCGATCTTTCGTTCCTAAAACACTCTCCCTAATTACATGGACAAAGAAGCCCATTGTCCAACAAACATAATTTCGTAATTAATAGAATGAAAAAGGTGTCGTTGAGATCTAGCATCTCAGTAATGCCCCGATTAATTGGTTGCGAGGCCGACGTCTCGTTTATCAAATACTCGTCATTCTTCCTCTAAAATACTTAACAAACCAAACACTTCCCACACAACCGAAACCCCAATACGCTTAATCCACCACTCAAAGAACATTGTTTAAGTCATTCTTTTGCGCCTATGAACTCGTGCTTCAGCCTCCCCTAGCGAGCAGACAAGCCAATGTTTAGCAGTCAGAATGCAACCTAAACTCTCGTTCGCCCAAAACACGTCCAAATCAAACTTTTTTCTCAATCAAATCTCTAATACACTTAATTCACAATCAAACAACTTTTCACAAAAAAAACATTGTTTAGTCCATTCTTCCGCGCATATAAACTCGTGCTTCAGCCTCCCATGACGAGCCGACAAGCCAATGTTTAGCAGTTAGAATGCGAATTAAACACTCGTTCATTTAAAAGTACAAACCAACCGTAGTCCCACGAACTACGAATGCTCTGACTTTCCCATTGCACGAGGGAATACGTAGGCCCAAGGGTTCTAATCCTTGCCGAGCACACTAATAAAAAACCACCCATTTTTCCCCTATAAAAAAAAACAATATTACTTAAGAAGAAAACAAACAAACCGAGCTAACATTTCTCTCGAATCGAATCAAGAGGTTCCCGTTGAGTACAACGGACGTAGAGGGTGCTAATACCTTCCCTTTGCGTAATCGACTCCCGAACCCGAATTTGGTTGCGGTGACCATTTTCTTATCCCTTTCAAAGGTTTTATTGATATTTTCCTTTCCCTAACTTGGGATAAATAAAGTTCGGTGGCGACTCTGTTTCGAACAGTTTTTTCCGCGTCCATCGCGAGGATCATATTTTTCGAGGTACGACAATAGCAAATACCCAACAAACAAAGCCCAAAATCACATGGATCCATTGACCGAATCGAAAAATCCCAAAAACACTATTCATCATACGGATATCATTATTCACCTATACATATACCACTATTCACCGTACGGACGACACTATTCACCGACCGATTTTATTTTTTTCTTGACATTTCGTCCAACTTTCTAAAACTTCCGATTTTCATAGTAAATGCAATCTCCAAAATATGTTTTCTTTCTCTTCATCAACAAAGGTTTTAAGGCACATTTACAACACTACGTATTCTCAAAAGGAAGTTGAGAAATCAGACGCTCGAAGTTCCACCTACTAATGGGTGGAATTGGGTTTGAGAGAAGAGACAAGTTTTTATCTTAAGGGAGATATCTCACCTATTCACCACAAACATTTTGAGAAAGAAGATAATAAGGGAAGAAGCTTTAAACTTGGATGTAGAAAATCCAGAGTAATGCCACATCTTCCTTTAAATGAGTCTTTGCATACTAAGAGAAGGGCCTTGACTTGGATATAGAATCAACAAGTGTGTCACTTACATCACTTAAATGAAAGAAGTGTTTTTGTACCATAATAAGATAAGAACTCCAACTGGGATTTTGAATCAACAAGTGTGCCACTTACATCACTTAAAGGGAAAAAAGTTTGAAATGTTTGATTTATGTTGTGGGGAATAGAAGAGACATTTCTTCTATAGAGATGATTCATGTCTCATCTCTGGGAAAAGTTTTGAATTTGAATCCAAAAGTTGGCTAGAGTTTGACTTGAAGTTGAAGTTGAAGCCAAAGGTTGGCTATGGTTTAAGCTTTGAAGGTTTGAAGCCACAATGGGCTATGGTTTGAGCTTTGAATGAAGTTGGAAACTTCAAGGGGAATCCTAAGGTTTTATTGAAGTTGAGAACCTCCAAGGGGATCCAAGGGTTTTAACTAAGTTATAGTTTAAAGAGGATCCTAAAGTTTGAACTGAGTCTAAACTTAAGGATGAGTATTGAAATTCAACAATGGTATGAATGCAAGTGTTATAAACATAAATGTCAAGAGAAACTTAACAAGACAAAATTGATTAAGCTTTTAAACAAATGTAGTCATCAAGGATGAAATGAACATGATTTTGATCAAGCATGGTATATCAACATGTGAATGAGCATCAGACAAGTAGATATGTTAATCATGATGAGAGTTTATGAACGAAATACTTGAATATGCGAGCAAAGATTTGATCAATAGAAGCAATCACAAATAAGTTCAAGTAAGCCATATATTCGAGATGAATCAAAGATCAGATGAATATAGCAAAGGGTAAACAAAACCCTAATTGAAGTTTTATGAAGATAAGCACATGAATAAGACATTTAAACATGGTTGAATCAGGGGCTTTGGGGAATCCAAACTCAAGTGGAAGCCCTAGTCATGTATCAAGATGTTTTTGAAAAGATTAAATAAATAAAACTCTAAGGTTTCAACTAAACATCATTTAATTAAAGTATTTTTCAAAGGAAAAACACCTAATCATGGTACGTATAAGTCAAGACAACATGTTATGAACATTAATCACGCTTTACACAAGACACATTATTGCCACACAAGCATTCATGGTCAATTAGGTCTAGAAAACAAGCAAAGAAAGTCATTTTGAAAACATAAAAACACTTAAAATGGACTAGTTTTCAACCAAATAAAAGTGATAAAAATAAATATTATTTTTGGGATTTTTTGATAGATTCTCAAAATATACAAGATAAATGAGAAGTGTACAAAACATTATTAAAAAATAATGATTTTTGTTTGGTGAAATAATTGGATGAAGTTGTGAAGAAAAACATGAAAAATAGTGGTAAAAAACAAGGGAATGCTCCCACCAAGGCTTGAACTTGCGCCCTTCGGCCTGCAGGCTAAAAGCCTTACCACCCAGCCATGTACTTGCGCGGTGATGAGTAACATGCAGTGTAAATAATATATGAAATTTCAAGTTTGAAAATGTTAAAAAAAAATAACATCAGAAGGTCTAGGGCGAGGGGGATTCGAACCCCAGACCTTGGACTCACACACAATGCACAAATACTAGTGTTTCCACTAGGGCGCGATGCCAATTCAAGATATAACTTGGAATCATAAAATAATATATTAAAACTTCAATTAAATTATGAAAATGGCGCCATGGCCATGTTCATCTTCTTCCACGAGCTTCATCTTCTTCATCCAATTTTAAATTTCTAAAATCTTCATTTCTCAACCAAATTGAAAGATGTAAAGACTAAAGTTGTTGGAAATTTTACCAGGAATTGAATGGTATCAACCAATTTAATTTATATTAAGTGTATCAAAAGAAATTAATCTGAAACTCTTATGAACCCTAAATGAAAATTTTGATATGAAATCTCATATGATAGAGATACATAGCAATTGATATGGGGGAAATGATCCTTACATTACCAGAAACATGTTGGTAACTCAAATAATCATGTATGATGCAAGAATTATAGAGTTCAGATTTTGAAAACTTACATTGCAAGTGAAGAATTGAATTCCTTGATAGAGGTGTTCCAGATGCAATCTCTTGATGCTAACATCTTCCTTGTTCTCCAAGGAGTGTGTTGATGTGTTTAAATTGGTTTGAAACCTTCTGGAACTCCCTGGCCAACTCAATCTGCAGCTTGAGCAAAGTGGGATATGGAGGATGTGATTATGGTGTTACAGAATATGTATGAGTGTTTGGATCACTTCTATATGATGTATATGAAGTGTTTGGATGCTTGGTTTAATTGGAGATTGCTTGGAGTTGAAGTTCCAAATTCTAACTTCTTTGGACTTTGAATTTTGGAAAGGAGGAGGATTTATTAGAAAACAAGTCTTTGATATGTTTTGGTGTGTTTTGAATGAAGGAATTGATCCCTATTTATAGGAAAACATTTCAGATTTTTGTAAAGATCTTTGGATTAGGATACATGTTATTACCCAAGGAGTAATAACATGTACCTGTTACTTGAGTGCTAAGGTACATAGCCTCCCTTCTCACATGGCTACAAATTCTGATCTTATAAGCTTGATTATATCATATTGCATCTTGATCCTTGGTGTTTTGATCATTCTTTGACAAATTGTGGTGGTTTTGATCAATTCACTATTACACTTTAATGCTAGAGGACAAAACTTAAGTTCCTAGCTTTTTGGAATGATTCTTCACATGTAAAGGGATATAATTTTGGAATTTCTGTTGTGATCTTGCAGAGAACGTGGTGTATTATAATTTTGATGTTGATCTTATGAAGAAATGAGGATTGGAAAGTCATCAAAAGCCATCCACAAAATCGTGTGGCACAAATCTGCCCTTGAGAATTCAACTTCATCAATGCCTATTGTGAAATCCATAACTCCTTGCTCAATCAAGTAACGTAAATTGATGTTCTTGGATATTTTGGAAAGCTGAGATAACATACTTCAAGTTTGATGTTCAAGGTTTGTCTTGAATCAATGTGTATCATAGAGAAAAATGGCCCCAAAGTTGTCTCCAACACAAGGCAGATTTGTGTGAAAAATTTTCTAAGTGTCCAAACTCGAAAAGTGTGAAACCTCCAACTTCATGGCTTCATATCTCTCAATCTATGCATTTTTTTGGAATTCATCCTGAAGTACAAAGTTGTAGTATGTAACAAGCTCTTCAATTTGGTCTTTGGAGTAAAGAAAATGGTTACTTGGATTGGAAGTTATGGCCTGGGCAAGATGAGCAAAAATCATTGTACTTCATGACTTGGAAAAATTTCAATTTCTCCATTGTTGCCCTTTTTGCAAGTAACCTCACTTTTCTTGATTTCTCTTGATCAATCATGATCTAAATCACATATTATCATCATTGTTGAGTTGAGGAGCCCATGGTTAACCAAAAATCTCAAAAGTCAAACTTGATTTTGATCACAGTTGACTTTTCATCAGATGAACTTGAATTCTTCCATTGCTTATGAATCAAACTTCTTGAATCAATCAAATCATATTAATGGAATAATATGATGCATTTGAGGTCCTTGGATCATATCTTGAAGTATAAGATCCTCTTTAAATGAAAATGTCAGTTGTGATCCTGATTAGGTCAAAACCCTAATTTTGGTGCATTGCGGATCTTGAGGTTTGATGAGCTTGTCATGATGCAATTTTGCACTTGATTATTGATGAAGGGAAACTCTTGATCTTCATCTATGAATAAGGGACTTGAGATGTTGAATATGATGATCATCCTTTGATAATTCATCTGCTTGAGCCCTTGGGGGACCACCTAACCTGTAAAGCAAGCAAGCACACACATCTTGTATTTGTAATGGGTTAATGATGCATAAAGACACACACATATGTAATAGGGTAGGACAATATCAAGAAATGATAAATTGCATGTTAATGCATTCTGAATTGTCATATAATGAATAAAATTCATTTGAAGAAAATTGGTATTTCTCCATATGAGGTATGGAAAGGCAGAGCGCCAAATATCATTTATTTTAGAGTGTGGGGGTGTTTAACTTATTATAAGAACTAAGTTGACTCCTCGAGGGATCAAATTTGCTTTTGTAGGCTATGCACCTAACAGTAAATCATATAGACTTTTAAACTTGGAGTCTAATGTAATTATTGAATTTCGAGATGAGGAATTCTTTAAAACCTTATCATGGAGGATAAGAAATTCGAGATTTCGGCAATTGATGAACCTCGTAAGGAAGGTTTTCCACGGATTATTAAAATACAAACCAAAAGTTTGTCACTAATGAAGAATCTCGTGAGGAAGATTCTTCATGGATTGTTGAAATTCAAATTGCAAATCGTGTTTTAGAGATGATGCTATAATCAAGAAATTCAAATATATATATATATATATATATATATATATATATATATATATATGTTGGAGAAAGATTCTTTGAATTGATTCGATTCAAAATCCACTATTGTTGTTGGTGTACTCAAGGAAGTAATGACTTCAAGGGACTCCTCGTTTAGAAGGATGATATCCCAGACGAAATAGATTCAATAATGTCAAACCACACTTGGGAACTTGTTAATCTACCTAAAGGATCAAAATCTGTTGGATGCAAGTAGGTATCTAAAAGGAAGTATCATAATGATAGTGTACTAAACAACTACAAGGCTAGATTAGTAGCCATGAGTTTTTAGATAAAAAGAAGGTGTTGATTATTTCATGACATATGCACCAGTAGCAAAGATGGCTATAATTAAAGTATTGTTTACATTAGTTTCTTTGCATGACTTTATAGTTCATCAAATGTATGTCAAAATGACATTATAAAATAGAGATCTCGATGAGGAGATTTACATGGAACAACTAGAAGGTTATGTGAAAATGAACAAAAGGTGTGCAAGTTTGACAAATCCTTGCATGGATGAAAACAAGCACCAAAGTAATGACATCAAAAGTTTGACTCTGTCATTGTAAGATTCACCAATTAAAGGGAGACACACAACTTAGGGGAGACTTTTCAAACATTATCAAAATACGAATTCAAAGAGTTTGTCATCATTAAAAGGGGGAGATTATGAGGAATACAACTTATATCTAGTTCAATTTTGATGAAGACAGAGATTATCAAAGGAGAAAAGGTTCAATAGCATCATGCACATCAATGATGAAGTTGATCAATAAGGTTTAACATATAAATTCATTTGAAGATTTGAGACAAGTGAACATAAATAATGTGCTCATAATTTCATCTCTCACTTCATCTATAACCGTCTTGCATTATCATGCGTGATTATCTAAAAACATTATTCATCTGATTCTTGTTACAAGCGTTTGTACACAAAGTTGTGTGAGAATATCGTGATATTGATTTGCCTCCATGTTGATTATATGATTGATCATTAGCAATGAGATGAATGGAATTTTAGAAACAAAGAGGTTTCTAACTTCCACATTCAAGATGAATGATCTTTGACTAGTTGACACACTTTTGGGAATCAAAGTAACGCGAAATAGTGGGGGTTATGAACTTAGTCAAACACACTATGTTGAGAAAGTCTTGATAAGTTCAAACACTTATGCTTTAAGGAAGTGACCACTCCATTTGATCCTAGTGTCAAACTTTACAAGAATGATGGAAGAGTTGTGACTCAATTGGAATATGCAAGTGCATGCAACGTACTAGAACCGACATAGCATTTGCAATTAGTAAAATGAGTAGATTTTAATAGTAATCCAAATGGTGAGCATTGGAAGGCCATCATTATAATTTTCGGATATCTTATGAAATCCAAACAAAAAATCTCGGTCTCCATGATGGTAAAATTTCTGCCATATTAGAAGGATATACTGATGGGAGATGGATATCAAGTGTTCAATATCACAAATCTGCATTTGGGTGGATATTTACGCTAACATAGGGAGCAATTTCTTGGAAGAGGTATAAATAAATGTGGACCACTCTCTTAACCATTGAATCATAGTTTGAGGCTCTTGTTGTTGGTGTAAGCCCTAGAGGCCATTACTTTTGGTACTATATCAAATTGTTTGTTAATAATAAAAGGCATTTCTTTATTATGTTTGTTTTTCCAAGATAATAAAGTCCATAGAATAGCTAGTCCGTTTAATGAAATATTAAGTGTGACTTAATCATGAGTTTCCATTAAACATAAGGACATTATTCTTAAAGTATCTGTAGTTGAGCTTTACTGTGAAGTGGGATAACCTTAAAGCATTAAGACTATTATGTAGATAGACTGACGATCACATATCATAGATCATGGATAAGAAGTTATCAAGTCTTAACATAGGTATGAATATTAGGAGTAATATTTATACTAGATTGACCCGTTATGAGAGTACTACATAGAATGTTATGTAAAATGTCATAAGTTACTCTCATGGTGATAATGGTGTATATCACCCTTCGAACTAAAACCACTATGGACCCTAGATGTAGAGTCGAGTACTTTATTGCTGATCTAACATTGTTTGTAACTGGATGACCATAAAGACAATTGATTGGTACTCCAAAAAGCATGCTGAGGGACATGAGTGACCTAGATGGAATTTTCCCATCTTGCATAACAGGGTAAATGTCTAAGGGTCCAATATTGAATTGGACAAGGATGACACAGTATATGCCTTGTGTTCCATATAGACATAATGACAAAAGGGTAATTGTACACACAAGTATTATCAAAAAAGGTTTTGTCAGATTACATGATATTTTCGTGACGTGGGTAGTAGTGATGTGTTGCTAGATACCGCTCACTGTTTATTATGTTAAATGCGTGATTTAATATAATTACCAACGTCGTAAAAACCTATAGGTTCACGCACATAAGGACAGATTGATGAGAGGTAGAGTAAGTAAGGAACACCGTAAGGTACGGTGCACTTAAGTAAATGTAAAACACCGTAAAGTACGACGCGCTTAAGTAGAATACAGAATATGGTAAGTCTTGAAATGTATTTTAGGTGGGTGTTTTATCGTATCCACAGGGATTGTACGCAAGATATATAGATGCTCGTCGTTCAATAGTTTAATGTTTGAAGTAAAGAGTTTTCAAAAGATTTATTGTTTTGTAACATAAGTTTGTTGCAAAGAGTAAATTAAGGCAACAATGTTTTGTTTTAAGAAAAGTGTGTCAAGATTAGGTTTCATTAAACCTTTTCATACGTATCTAATTAATTAAGCATGTGAACTTAGTTTCGATCAATACCATCGCGTATCCTCGCGAATCCGTTTATTTCTAAAGCGACTTCGTGGGTATTATTATTTAAATCGTTAGATGATGTCTAAACACAACAATCGAAACAATAAACATTAAGACCAATATAAATCAAATATTAACTCCCAAATCTATGTCTAGAGTTTGGTTGTTAATAGATGAAGACATTAGATCAAGATTTGGAAAATCTATGTCTAGAGTGATTCAAACCATAAATACAACATTAAAAGCAAAAAATTTCATCATATATTGATCATCAACCTTGTTCACATACAAAAGATCAAAAAAATATATACAATCAAAGTTAACTACCTCTAATCTTAACACAAAAGTGTTTAGCTATCCATCACCATGGTAGCTTGCTCCACAAGTTTCGGGAGGAGATGAATGCGCATCCACGACAAATAATCGAACTCGGATGTGAATCTAGAAAATCACCCTTGGATGAAGAAATCTCAGAAAATCAGGTTGTGGTGTGTAAAAGTGGGTTATCCTCCCCAAAAATGATAAAAAATGCTTGTATAGTACATTCAGGATCTGTCATGTTCGTACTGCGAACAAATTATTCGCCTAGCGAACATCAAATTAGGCACTTGATGTGCCTCTGCACAGTTAAACCACCTCTGAGACAACTCTGAAGTTCTTCGTGCGAAGAATTATTCGCCTAGCGAACTACTTCGTCTACAAGTTCGCACATCGAACTTATGACCCTTTAGCTATTCCCTCAAGTATGGGATGCTTCACTAGCTCTTCGCTGACGCATTGCCACAACGAACCTTTGTTGGCTTGTTTACCCAGCGAACTTACATGCCTTTTGCTACTGCCTCAAGTCTGGGAGCTTTCGTTGGTCCTTCGCCAGTTATTCGCCTAACGAACTTTCGTTAGCAAGTTTGCCCAGCGAACTTACTGAAATTCTTCTCTTCCTTTGGCAACTTTGTTCAATTTCCTTGTGTCTCACACTTTAATGATTCAATGCCTACTTTCTGCATAATAACACACAAATCAAAGGTTCCAAAGGTATTTACAAATAATTGAAGAATGGCAAACTTTCAATAAATCAACACAAAAGAGTTGAAAAATGCCAATTATAAATGATTAATTTAAAGCAAGATTGACATCTAACAAACTCTCCCCAACTAACTCTTTGCTTGTCCTCAAGCAAAGTATGCCTCTCATTGAAAACAAGAGAATTTGCTCAAGCATTTAATTCAACCAAGAATGGATTTATGACTCAAATAAACAACAAATGTACACAAACAATAATTACAACTTCCTAGAATCGAACAGTGCAAAAGAATTTAATTCTTAAACAAATATCAAACAATGCTTCAAGTAAAAACTAAATTATCATGCTCGAATCACTCTAACACTCCTCTTCAAATAAGAATTGAAGGAAAAAACGTGTTTGCAACCGCGGGGTAATTTCACTCATCTGATAAATGATGCAAATACAAACTAATTCATACATCATCTAAACAATCAATAAAGAACTTATGGAAGCAAGAAGATCACTAAGGTTTTTAAAGGTTGTAACTTGGTTAGGTTCACAACAAAGGGACATTTATAAGGCCATTGAATCGAAGTTGCCAATGCAAAAGAAACATTCACTACTCAAGGCTATGTACACAATACAACTCCATCCAACACTTTCTTTTCTCTATTGCTCACCCTTCCAACACCTTTGCACAATTATTCTTTTTTTTTCTCATTCAAACAAACAATTTTTTCTTTTGTTTTTCATATTCATATTCACATTTTCTTTTCATGCTTGTTTGAAAATTTTCGAAATTTTTTAGTAACCTACCATTTTCTTTTCACTCTCCCCAACTTGGTTTTTAACCAAACCTTAAGTGAATGTTCCTTGCTTTTGAGGCAAGGAAGACAATTTAGTACAATGTCAAAGGTTCAAGAAAAAAATTAGAATCCTACACAATTCAATGATGAACTATCTTTATCAATATGTAACAATACTGAAATTCTGGCAATGCAGATAGCAGATGTCCTAACACATGTCAAGACATTGTTCTGCATAAACATTTAAACAAAGAACAGAACAACAGAATGATACCTTGAATATCAGGACTGCAGAAACACAGATGTTACGACATCTGTTCCAACATGTTAATCATAACTGAACTGTAAATTGCAGAATGATAAACAACATAGAATATGATAACCCAGTTTGGTGCAACTCACCTACATCTGGGGGATACCAATCCAGGAAGAAGAATTCACTATCAGTAGTATAGTTTTATGCAAACAACCTCAAGTTTACAGAAAGCATCCACGCTAACCTATCACTACCCAATGGAGAATTTATCATTAGAACACTACACAATTCATTGCATACGGGCTTCTGAATCTTATAAGTACCTATGTCTACCACACTGCATCAAATCGATACAGAGAGAGACTTACAAGAAATCCTACGACTCTCAAACCCTAAACCTTATTTTCTACTTTACAAAAGTGTTACAATAGGTTCAGTTCTTCCGTCCTAGGTTTTAGTATTCTTTTATACTCTTCTGCTGCCTTGGGCTTCAATCTTTTGTTTATTGACCCCCTGATCCATTGTTGTAATCATTCCTTGATTCTTGCACCAGATTTAGAACCTGCTATATTTGTCAAGTCAGAATGTCAGGACATTGTCTTCGACATCTTTTTCCTGCAGTATTCTTCATTAAGTTTTATCCAAAATTTAGTCAAACCTCAGGAGCTTTCAATCTCCCCCTTTTGACAAATTTTGGCTAAAACTTTAATTTGGACAATAAACCCAGGGTGCTCCTAACCTCTCTTCACCCTTAGTGTGGGTTATGATTGGAATACGGTCGTGACTCCAATCATGTTGGTGTACATGAGGAAGTTTCCCCATGAATCTATACTTCCTCACCTGGGGGGAAGAATTTTGCAACTGAAGCAACCAAACACCAACCTGGGTAACTCAGAACACAAGGCACGACTATGTTCATAACTCAGGTCACAGGACACGAAAGATGGACTCATAACATACGGGAAGAAACTTGTGACTTAGTTAGAATGTCAGAACATTCTGTCCAACATCCCTGCAAACCAACTGCAAGGACAGACTCAACCCTTATACTTTTCTCCCCATTTTTAGCCAAAAATTGACAAAATGTCCAAGACATACCCATACCCAAACTGAGGAAACCCACAATCGAACAAACCTCATGAAAACTCGACACAACAGAACATGAGACAAGATGATGAACATTAAATGACTTTGTACATTTTTAGAGACAAAAGGGCACCAGCCAAACCGTATTTGACTCTTTCTTCCTTTTAACAAGGACCATTCCAAGAATGCGCATTTTCCAAAACACATGTTTAGCACGCGTTCCCTAAGACACAGGTTCTCGACCGTCTAAAGTAAATAAGTGTACATCCAATGTTCTGACATCTTGTCAGACTTTGTATAGTCCCTCATGTAGCATCCATGTAATCTCTTTCAACCAGAAGACCAAGATTAACTGACCAAGATGTTAAGACATTTCTTCAAACATCTTTCAGTCAACAGCAAGGACTCTTCAAAGATCTTATCTACTTCTGCAGAGAAAAATAAATTCTCCCAGAAACAAACAATGACTCCCAGAACACTCCCAAGGTACTTGTATCACTTCTAATTCAATCCATTGACACCAATGAGAGACTCAGAACAGCCTGATAAGTTCACCTAGAACTTATACCAGTAGGACAATGTCACGACATCTTGCCTGACATATCATCCTCTCGAGGAAATTTATCACAAACTGCTTGAAACCACAAACAATCTTAATAAACAATCTGCACCACTGCAGCAATACTTCTTAGATCAAGGAGCAACTCACCCTATCTAAGATAACCAGTGCTCCTCCAATGAACACTTATGTAGATGAATGGAAAACATAAGACACATCTTTATGTCTTCAAGAGCGCACCCTCTGTCCAACCTACCTGCTGAACACAATCATCAACTCTACTTATTGCTTCTTCTGACAAGAACCAATAATCACTCACACATGAACACCATCATGCTTCCCGTGAGGTCACATTAGGATCACCATCCTAAATTAACAAACTCTTGGATTAAGATCAAAGCTCCATTGATCCCTCTCGTCCAGAAACTATCCATACACCACACGAATTCCTCCTGAATTCTCATGTATAGATCTCCATGTTCCTTGAGATACAACCCAATTGATCTAGAATGATCCACATTCCTCAAAGAGACACATACGGCCCCTTAGATTTCTATCTTCTTAACGATGTCAGATATCGTATACATGCTCCAGAATACTTCAGCCCATTTGCTCCACAAGCACCAAACTGAACTACTTTTAGCATGTCTCATTCACATCAGACTTCCAATACAATCATTTACCCATCATTCTCCCGTATGATAAGATAAATACCTCTCGGACAAGATGTGAGTGTCAATTTCTACACTCAGAACTTAATATCCTACTCCAAGGATAACCAACCCAGAAAATGTTCTAACATTAGTTAGGACATCCTTCACACATCACAGACACCACACACCATGGTTCTTGATATGATCCACCACTGGACTTACTATCTACATAGTAGTCCAACTGAAGATCTTCACACAACATTGCGCCACCAGATTGAACAAAGAGAACTCTAGAAACCCAGAGAGAAATAAACTATCATCCACCAAAAGAAGGCATACTTTCATCCTCAACCTAGAACTTCTATTACAAACTCCAAGATGAACCAGATCCTCCTTACGTTTTCAACCAACTACCCTTCTGCTCTAGAGTAATTAGTTCCTAGTACCCTGCTTGAATGCACATTAAGAAACCAACCAAATGCCACCTTTTGAATGATCTCACTCTTCTTCAGAACTCCCACAAGATACACTGATCCACCAATGAAATCTGATCTTCAAGTTACATGACCTACTTGCTCCATAACAAGACATCTTGGATCTACCAAACCTCTAGACATGTAACATCTTCTCAAACTACAGCTCCCGCAAACTGCATGAGATAGAACTTTTTGAAGCATCCATAACTTCCATTCTCATGTAGATCACCTTATCTTAAGCTGATGTGCCACATCACCAACTGAGATCCTGATGTTAAGCTAGATGTCAGAACCTTCTGATACGACATCCAACTACTGAATTCAGCTCCTCCTTCTGCCACTTAGAAGAACCTCCTACCTATTACAGAACAAGAGTTCCATGCTCTCATAGACTTGATTCAACAACCAAGTTTGAGTAGGCAACCTCCATCCTGCTTAAACATGTCACAAATACTCCATACAAGCTCACACCTTGATGAATAACTATCTGCTTTGAAACTCCAAAGACTTCACACCTGCCATACCTGAATCTTCAGAAGAGAAAGTAGTCATAGACTACACCATAGCCATACAAAAGAATGCCACTTTCCTTAGTAGAGCAGTCTGTAGAAAGTCAGAGATAACTGCACTTAACCTTGACTTTCAAAATGAGCAAGATCATATGCTCCCAAGTACCTAGATCAGAAATAAATTGATCCAAGTTATGCCAACACCAGCACTCAATTCTGGACAGGTCTCTTGCCAAGACACCTTCCAGATAAACATCAGATGCTTCTAGTAACAACTTGAACACACCTGTTGCACTCCAAAACTCTTAGATAAAAAATAAACTGATCCAAGAACAATCCATCAAGATTATGATGTCTTCATCTTCATCTTCAACGGCACCAAAGTCCATACCAGTTTCTTGCCAGGAAACTCTCCAAAAATCACATGCTTCTGTCACACCAGACTAAAGCAAATTCTTAGGTCAACACCCAAGACCAAAACAGATGCTAAAGTATATGCAGTACCCCTCCCATGATTCTTCACAAACTCTGATGATGAGATGTTCCAACATCTTGTTGAACATCAGTAACCTTGACTTTCAAGGATAATCAATTAAATACTTGTGAGTTCCACAAATAGCAATTGATCTTAAATCCTTGTCCAGTAAACCTTCTTCACTGTTGTAGCTATGCTCCACCATATCACTTCATGAACACTAATCAAGTATTCAATCTTTTGCAAGTATCTTCTTTGACAAACAGTGTTGAGATACCAAGGCTTCCACCCTTGCCTCAAGTAACTAAGATTCTCTCTGAACGAACCTTATTTACCTCAACAATTCTGAAAACTCCAATCAGATTGGATCCACCCTTAGGGTTAAGAGAGATGAATCCTTCCTTGCTGTTTTGGATGGTGAAAATGAATCACCTCCACTTTCTTTAGGTTGTGTTTCATAGAAACACCTTCTAGTCAAAAGAATAACTAGAAGACTCCAGATGCACGACTGAGACGCCTTTATGAGTGGATTTGAGAAAATTCTCAAGTATCTCTGACAACCTAGCCGGTCAACAATTTATCAAGCTCCCAGAGCAAGAACTTGATAAACCTAAACTCAACTCCTCTCCTCTTCAACTGACTTCAAACTGCACCATGGAACCAAGCTTCCAAGTACCAAGTCACTATAACAGACATCTTCCAACAACTCCTTTCATTCCATCGCTCCCGACTTTGGAATAAAAATATGCAGATATCTTCAATTATAGAGGCCGACGATTGAGATCTTCCACCATCTGTCTTCAGTAACAACTCTAGAATCCCATAATTCTAGAGCTCTTCCATCAGAAACATATGCAGCGGAACCACCAAGGAACAAATTCTGCTTGCCCTAATAACATGTCAGAACATCTTATAAGACACCCTAATAAGAGAACAAGCCATTTCTCCTACAGTTGTTGTAGAACCTCCTCAGCAACATGAACAACCACTGGGTTGTTACCTTCAATCCAGAACATCCATCCCATCCATTAATACCCTTGAGTATGTCTGAGTTGATTGATCTGATCTTCAAAACTCCTCCTTGTTTAAATGCCAAAAAGTATCTCCCAAAGATCTCATCCAGAAATAGACAGGATGGCTGCTCTGATACCAATTGAAATTCTGGCAATGCAGACAGCAGATGTCCTAACACATGTCAAGACATTATTCTGCATAAACATTTAAACAAAGAACAGAACAACAGACTGATACCTTGAATATCAGGACTGCAGAAACACAGATGTTACGACATCTGTTCCAACATGTTAATCATAATTGAACTGTAAATTGCAGAATGATAAACAACACCGAATATGATGACCCAGTTCGGTGCAACTCACCTACATCTGGGGGATACCAATCCAGGAAGAAGAATTCACTATCAATAGTATAGTTTTATGTAAACAACCTCAGGTTTACATAAATCACCCACGCTAACCTATCAATACCTAATGAAGACTTTATCATTAGAAGTCACATCTAAATGATAAGAGAAACCCATCTCACTCCCTAAATCACAACCTCTGATTATCTAACATTTAATACCTCATAATTGTATCATCCCTATTGAAAGACACCTCTTCCAATACAAAGTTCAGTCAAGCATCCTTGACTAACAAGTTAACTTGGATTTGCTTCAAAGCTTTATCCAAGAACACTACACGATTCATTGCCTACGGGCTTCTGAATATGTATAAGTACCTATGTCTACCACACTGTATCAAATCGTTATAGAGGGAGACTTACAAGAAAGCCCACGACTCTCAAACCCTAAACCCTATTTTCTACTTTTCAAAAGTGTTACAATAGGTTCAGTTCTTCCGTCCTAGGTCTTAGTCTTATTTTATACTCTTCTGCTGCCTTGGGCTTCAATCTTGTGTTTATTGACCCCTTGATCCACTGCTGTAATCATTCCTTGATTCTTGCACCAGATTTAGAACCTGCTATATTTGTCAAGTCAGAATGTCAGCACATTGTCTTCGACATCTTTTTCCTGCAGTATTCTTCATTAAGTTTTATCCAAAATTTAGTCAAACCTCAGGAGCTTTCAAATACCAAGTTCATCACTAAACTAGTATCTAACTATTAAGCTCAACGGGGTTAGCAAATTCTCACTACTCGCGGGTAAGTTACTTTTGTAAATGGTTGTGCTCATTATCAACAAATGCCTTGATCATATCTAATGCTTCCACAAAATCAACTAATTACAAGATAAAGTATGAATCAAATGTACTCAACAAAATTTATCAGTCATCCTATGCATTTAGTAGAGGCCGACGATTGAGATCTTCCACCATCTGTCTTCAGTAACAACTCTAGAATCCCATAATTCTAGAGCTCTTCCATCAGAAACATATGCAGCGGAACCACCAAGGAACAAATTCTGCTTGCCCTAATAACATGTCAGAACATCTTATAAGACACCCTAATAAGAGAACAAGCCATTTCTCCTACAGTTGTTGTAGAACCTCCTCAGCAACATGAACAACCACTGGGTTGTTACCTTCAATCCAGAACATCCATCCCATCCATTAATACCCTTGAGTATGTCTGAGTTGATTGATCTGATCTTCAAAACTCCTCCTTGTTTAAATGCCAAAAAGTATCTCCCAAAGATCTCATCCAGAAATAGACAGGATGGCTGCTCTGATACCAATTGAAATTCTGGCAATGCAGACAGCAGATGTCCTAACACATGTCAAGACATTATTCTGCATAAACATTTAAACAAAGAACAGAACAACAGACTGATACCTTGAATATCAGGACTGCAGAAACACAGATGTTACGACATCTGTTCCAACATGTTAATCATAATTGAACTGTAAATTACAGAATGATAAACAACACCGAATATGATGACCCAGTTCGGTGCAACTCACCTACATCTGGGGGATACCAATCCAGGAAGAAGAATTCACTATCAATAGTATAGTTTTATGTAAACAACCTCAGGTTTACATAAATCACCCACGCTAACCTATCAATACCCAATGAAGACTTTATCATTAGAAGTCACATCTAAATGATAAGAGAAACCCATCTCACTCCCTAAATCACAACCTCTGATTATCTAACATTTAATACCTCATAATTGTATCATCCCTATTGAAAGACACCTCTTCCAATACAAAGTTCAGTCAAGCATCCTTGACTAACAAGTTAACTTGGATTTGCTTCAAAGCTTTATCCAAGAACACTACACGATTCATTGCCTACGGGCTTCTGAATATGTATAAGTACCTATGTCTACCACACTGTATCAAATCGTTATAGAGGGAGACTTACAAGAAAGCCCACGACTCTCAAACCCTAAACCCTATTTTCTACTTTTCAAAAGTGTTACAATAGGTTCAGTTCTTCCGTCCTAGGTCTTAGTCTTATTTTATACTCTTCTGCTGCCTTGGGCTTCAATCTTGTGTTTATTGACCCCTTGATCCACTGCTGTAATCATTCCTTGATTCTTGCACCAGATTTAGAACCTGCTATATTTGTCAAGTCAGAATGTCAGCACATTGTCTTCAACATCTTTTTCCTGCAGTATTCTTCATTAAGTTTTATCCAAAATTTAGTCAAACCTCAGGAGCTTTCAAATACCAAGTTCATCACTAAACTAGTATCTAACTATTAAGCTCAACGGGGTTAGCAAATTCTCACTACTCGCGGGTAAGTTACTTTTGTAAATGGTTATGCTCATTGTCAACAAATGCCTTGATCATATCTAATGCTTCCACAAAATCAACTAATTACAAGATAAAGTATGAATCAAATGTACTCAACAAAATTTATCAGTCATCCTATGCATTTAGTAGAGGCCGACGATTGAGATCTTCCACCATCTGTCTTCAGTAACAACTCTAGAATCCCATAATTCTAGAGCTCTTCCATCAGAAACATATGCAGCGGAACCACCAAGGAACAAATTCTGCTTGCCCTAATAACATGTCAGAACATCTTATAAGACACCCTAATAAGAGAACAAGCCATTTCTCCTACAGTTGTTGTAGAACCTCCTCAGCAACATGAACAACCACTGGGTTGTTACCTTCAATCCAGAACATCCATCCCATCCATTAATACCCTTGAGTATGTCTGAGTTGATTGATCTGATCTTCAAAACTCCTCCTTGTTTAAATGCCAAAAAGTATCTCCCAAAGATCTCATCCAGAAATAGACAGGATGGCTGCTCTGATACCAATTGAAATTCTGGCAATGCAGACAGCAGATGTCCTAACACATGTCAAGACATTATTCTGCATAAACATTTAAACAAAGAACAGAACAACAGACTGATACCTTGAATATCAGGACTGCAGAAACACAGATGTTACGACATCTGTTCCAACATGTTAATCATAATTGAACTGTAAATTGCAGAATGATAAACAACACCGAATATGATGACCCAGTTCGGTGCAACTCACCTACATCTGGGGGATACCAATCCAGGAAGAAGAATTCACTATCAATAGTATAGTTTTATGTAAACAACCTCAGGTTTACATAAATCACCCACGCTAACCTATCAATACCCAATGAAGACTTTATCATTAGAAGTCACATCTAAATGATAAGAGAAACCCATCTCACTCCCTAAATCACAACCTCTGATTATCTAACATTTAATACCTCATAATTGTATCATCCCTATTGAAAGACACCTCTTCCAATACAAAGTTCAGTCAAGCATCCTTGACTAACAAGTTAACTTGGATTTGCTTCAAAGCTTTATCCAAGAACACTACACGATTCATTGCCTACGGGCTTCTGAATATGTATAAGTACCTATGTCTACCACACTGTATCAAATCGTTATAGAGGGAGACTTACAAGAAAGCCCACGACTCTCAAACCCTAAACCCTATTTTCTACTTTTCAAAAGTGTTACAATAGGTTCAGTTCTTCCGTCCTAGGTCTTAGTCTTATTTTATACTCTTCTGCTGCCTTGGGCTTCAATCTTGTGTTTATTGACCCCTTGATCCACTGATGTAATCATTCCTTGATTCTTGCACCAGATTTAGAACCTGCTATATTTGTCAAGTCAGAATGTCAGCACATTGTCTTCGACATCTTTTTCCTGCAGTATTCTTCATTAAGTTTTATCCAAAATTTAGTCAAACCTCAGGAGCTTTCAAATACCAAGTTCATCACTAAACTAGTATCTAACTATTAAGCTCAACGGGGTTAGCAAATTCTCACTACTCGCGGGTAAGTTACTTTTGTAAATGGTTGTGCTCATTATCAACAAATGCCTTGATCATATCTAATGCTTCCACAAAATCAACTAATTACAAGATAAAGTATGAATCAAATGTACTCAACAAAATTTATCAGTCATCCTATGCATTTAGTAGACAATGGAGGTTTCTCACCATTTTGGCTTTTGGACCTAAGTGATACAAGCATTCAACAAAGTTGCAACAAGAAACAAAATTTAATTTGCGCAAAGAAAAGAAGTTCTTAAACATTCTAACATCCTAGAAAGAGGTAACCATGTACCTTTCCAACATTTACATGCTTAAATATTATCATCACCCTCCAAACTTGGGAGAATCTTCATTGATAAACTATCATCACCATCCTAGAAGTTCTCATATTTCCACACCAAAAAATGAAAACATTAAAATCCACATAAGCATATCAACAATAAACACAATTAAGCATACCAACAATTAACACAAATAAGCATATCAACAATAATACTTTAAGAGTTGAAGATTCCATAACTGAAGAATCCAACTCTTAACAATCTAATAAAAGAAAAACGAAAGTAAATAAAACGTAAGTTGAACATTCGTAACTGAAGAATTCAACTGATAATAATAACAATAATGTGCTAATGGTGTAAAAATACCAACAAAAGTATTTGTACCCAAAAGTGGTACATACTACAACAATATCCAAAATGATCCAACAAGTGGATAAAGTACAACATAAGAAAATACAATAAACATAAATATAACTAGCAATGATCTAATGCAAACTAAAAACTTCACTTTGTAGAACCAAAGGAAGTTGCATAAGATCATGCTCAAAATGTCAACACAAAACAAACTACTCCTCCTCAGACTCAGTCTTCTGAAGGTCAACCTCCTCGTCACCTGAACCAGAAACCTCCACTGAACTAGCCTCAGAACCAGCCTCATCATCATCATCACCAGCAGCCTCCTAAGGTTCACCGACATCTGCCCCCTCTCGATACTGTGTCCTGGCCTCAGGCCATGCATCATGTGCTAGGAACTGCTCCCTAGACATCATATAGTGCTCCACCAAGGGTTCCCTGTACTGCAGCTGTAGTACCTGTATAGAATCATGTAAATCTATCATGGCGCGCAGAGTAGCCGCCATCCAATCCTAGTTGTAACTGCAGACCTCCCTCTAAAATGGTTCAAAACCATGAGAGCCTGCAAATCCTGAACCAGAAGCATCGCCAGCATCAGTACCAGCACTAGATGTCTGTCCTCCTTTCCATCCCTTGGTTCTACAAAACTTGTCCACATACCTATCATCAATCGTAGCAGGAATCGTCACCTGACAACGTGAGGTTAGCTTAACCCTCACATGCACACAAAGTACCATAATCAAAAAAGGAAAGACTAAGGGAAAATTCTTCCTTGACCCTGAACCAAGTCCACTTTCCACAACGGCACGCATCTCATTTGCAATGAATCGAGCTACATCAATCTGCACAGTAGTCAAAATACTGTGGACAAGATGAGCAATAGGAATTGGCACAGTAGAGGTGTGCGACTTTGGCTTAATATTAGTCAACACCAACAGAAGTATAAGCTAAGCCAAAGGACGCATGTCCTCTCTGTGATACCTTCGAGGAACCCCAGACGGGTTCAGTTCAACTGACTTTCCCTCCATCAACAAATCACGAGAAATGGCATATGTGTCTTTGTGAAGCCTCAAAGTGTGAAGATATGCATCAATCTCATTCTCCCCCAAAAATAAAGGATTACCTAAAACAATGTTGATTGTGTCACTGTCAAATTTTACCTCCCTTCCACAAACTAAAGTATTCCAAGTAAACGGCTCATCATTCTCTGGAAGTGCATTGGCGTAGAAATCTCTCACGAGCTCTACATTGTAACTATCACTACGCGTTATCAACTTGTCCCACTTTTTGCTTTGAAGGATTCCCGTTATCGCCCGGTAGGATCCTTGAGGGTTGCGGTTGAATCGCTTTTCAGGTAGGATGCTCCTCATCTCTAGAGTTAGATAACGAGCAACTTGTTTCGCTCCTCTGAATCTTTCAGCATTAAACTGGATTGGGGTTGAACGAGATGAACTTCCGACCTTCCTTTTCTTTGACAGAAATGTCTTTGGAGGTGCCATCTGCACAATCACAAAACAAAACCAACCAGCCAAACTCAATTTATATCAGTGAGAAAACAAAACAAAAAGAATTAGAACAAGAATCCAGCATCACAAAAAATTGAAAATTCTGTCATGTTCGCCCACAAGTTCGCACGGCGAAACCATGGCGAATACTCGCCCCAGGTTCGCTGTGCGAACTCATGGCGAACCCTGTGAATCCCTATTCTGCAGGTAATGCCTACAAGTTCAAAATCACAAAGACTTTTTCAATATTCCATTTGCTTCCATTTCAAATCATTGCCCAACACAAAAATTCAGTGAAAGCTTATACCACACAATTGCTTAAGTTAGAGTTGAAATTTTTGTAAGAATTCCTTCAATGTCAGTTCAAATCTAACCTAAACATTTTCTACTACAAACTTATTTCTAAAAACCCACATGCAGAGTAAGATAAACCACAACATTAGAACATGCATAGAGTTTTCTATAACCTAGAAGCAAGTTTTCACAGTTTCACAACAAACCTTAACCACATTCTAAGAAGAAAAAAGGAAAGAATGACGAATTCAAACCTGTTAATGCTGAGAGGATTGATTTGGAAAAATAGCAAGAAGTTATGAAATGCTCTAATTTGCTTTGTGTGCATAATACATGTGAGAGTAAGAGAGACAATTATGTTGAATTGTGAGGAAAGAATAGAAAAGTGAAATGGGGTAGGGTTACCCCCATAAAATTCTGAGGAGTGGGTATTGGGCCCAAGTTCTATGGCCCACCCAATACATTCATTAAAATGATGTGGCAGCCAACTAAAAAAAATCTTTCTCGCTCAGTTCACTTTGCGAACTTCCCAGCGAATGCTCGCTCCAAGTTCGCCTAGTGAACTTGCCAGCGAACATGACATATTATTGAATTTTTTTTCTTTTATCAGCATATTCTACCACATCATTCTAAACATTCCTATACTATAAAAATAGTAATAATGCAAGAGTACTTACAATGTTGAGGTGCCTCCAAACAAGTGCTTTGTTTAACGTCATTTGAGCTCGACGGTCCGGAGGTTTGAAACCTCGAAACTAAAAGCTCATGGATTAACTTCCGAGAAAAACATTCCAACAAAAAACACTTCAACCGTTATCATGACATGTGGTTGATCCTTTTTTTTTTAAGAAATAAAAGTCCCAACACGACCTCATCACTGCCGCTTTAGCGTCTTCATCATTCTTTTTCCGTAAAGCAACTCTTGCAATTTCTTTTTCCTTATGAATGTCATCTTCCACTAGACTTGAATACACCACTCCTTTGAAAAGTGTAAAACATGCTTCTTCCTCACTAGTCCTCACCTTCATGATGCCTTTAACAACATCAACCAACATTTTTGCGGTTTTCATGAAGGGTCTTCCAAGGATGATCGGAGTATCCTCGTCTTCTTCCATTTGCATGACTAAGAAATCAACCGAAAATAAAACTTTGTCTACTTTCAATAACACATCCTCAACAACACCTTGAGGACGAGTCCTTGGCTTGTCCGCAAGTTGCAACATCATGGTGGTTGATTTCATCTCCATGTTCTCAAGTCTTTTGACCACGAACAAGGTAATCAAATTGATGCTAGCACTCAACATCATAGTGCCTATCATTTTCTTTTTTTATAGGAGCAAGAGGGTATAGTAACCCTTTTTTAGAACTTCTCTCTCATACTCCTTTCTTTTTTTCTCTTTTTTCAACTTCTTCTCTACATCATTATTTTCAACTTCTACCTCATCATTTTTGTTCACTTTCCTCCACAATCTCATTCTTATTTTTTACTACCACCTCTTTTTCAACTTCTCCACCTATTGTTCTTCCACTCCTTGTAAAGACGACCTTGCAATGTTCCTTTGGATTTGTTTGAGTGTTATCGGAAAAGGATGGCCCTAGTTGTTGATCGGCCAATTGCTTCGCAAGTTGCCTAACTTGGTTTTCAAGATTCTTGATTGAAGCCTCAGTACTCTTTTGGGTGGCCATTGACATTTGCATGAATTAAGTGAAAGTATCTTCCATCTTTGAACTTCCACCTTGAGGTTGTGTAGGTTGATAGGGATTTTGACGGTAACCTTGTTGATAACCAGAATTATTCCCTCTTTGTTGATAACCTTGGTTGTTTTTTATAAGGTTGTTGATCGTACCTGATCAAAAAGTATATTAGTGGCCAACAAACGTTATGAGCTCCGCTACTCCGGTGGTGATGAGATGGTGGGGGGGGTGTACCTGCAAGGTACTCCAATGCCAAAGTCAGGAATAGAGCAAACAAGTACAGAAAGTGAGAGTAAGAATGAGAATAGAATACCTGACCCTCTCATGAGAGAGGGTATTTATATTGTGCCCCTAGCGCTGGGCCAACGGTCGTCTGCACTGAGTTGGGTTGCTAGGCCCAATGCAGATAACTTCCAGGGCTTACATGGTGTAGGGAAGACCAGCACGTGGTCTTCGCCCTGGAGTAACTGTCCCGAGATCTCCGAAAAGTGGGCAGACCGACTCTTTCGGAGGTGGGTAGTTACCTGATGATTTGTCCCCGCAGGAGGAGCACGTGGAACACGTGGGGGGAGAGGCATGAACTCTTCCTGGGATATGTGATATATGCTCGACGATAAGGTCATCGAGTGTGCCCGACAAGGGAGTGAACTGGGCTATATTGGGCCTCACATCGCATTATTGGGTTGGGCCTGCCCGACGGATGGGCAGACGCCGGTCCAGTCCAAAACATGAGCCCCCCAAGTCGTTGCTCCGAAGAGTCGGAGTAATGATTTAAGGGTTAGCCCCTTCGCCAGGGACCTGTTAAGTGGGGGTAGCGTCCCCGTAACGCCGAGTTGGTGGAAAATATAGGTGATTAGGAGCAGGGATGCTCGACGGGCAGGAGTCTCGGGGACGAACGTCTACCCTGATTCCCAATGTCATCTCTGGGCGACGACGCGGGGAGACGAGAAGGGATGGATGTGTTCGTCACGCAGGCACCAAGGGAAGTGAGGGGACGGACGTGGGAATCCCTGTGCCACGTGTCGCTCGTCATCAATGCCTAGGGCGGCTAGGACTAGAGCACTCAAGTGCCTAGGGACGCCTCGAGTCCCGTGAGAGTCCTATAAATAGGAGTTGAGTTCGTGCCATTTGTACGTTTTCACTTTCCTTGCTCATAGCTTTTCCTCTCTCTCTCTCTCTCTCTTCAACTTCCAGCGCCGTCTGTCCGTCGTACGCCGCCGCGCCAAAGATCCACACCCACCTGTTCCAAGTAAGTTTCCGGTCCTTTCCCTCCGTTTAATGCTCTCTATGGTGGCTCCTCCGGTGAACTGATGAAGTTCTCGGGGAGGCCGCGGAGTTTCCGTCGAAAACGGCGGGACTCCTTTAAACTTCCGATGAATGTCTCGGGGAGATGGGATGCATGTCCCGAGGACCTGATGAAGGTCCCGAGGACACGGGATGAATCTCCCGAGGTCATGGGTGAATCTCCCGAGGTCATGGGATGGAGAACTCGGGGATCTGATGAAGGTCCCGGGGAAGTTAGATGAATACCCCAGGGGCGATGGTAGAAGGCCTCGAGGGCGCCAGGTGGAGGTCCCCGGGAGCGATGGCAATGCTTGCAATATCCTACTCAACAATCCCCGACAACGACACCATTTTGTTGAAAAGTATTTAGGTGGGTGTTTTACCGTATCCACAGGGATAGTATGCAAGATATATAGATGCTCGCCGTTCAATAGTCTAACGTTCTAAGTAAAGAGTTTTCAAAAGTTTTCTTATTTTGTAACATAAGTTTGTTGCAAAGAGTAAATTAGGGCAAAGATGTTTTGTTTTAAGAAAAGCATGTCAAGATTAGATTTCGTTAACCCTTTTCATACGTATCCGATTAATCAAGCATGTGATCTTAGTTTCAATCAATACCATCACGTATCCTCGCGAATCTGTTTATTTCTAAAGCGACTTCGTGGATATTATTGTTTAAATCCACTACAACAAAAATGACGTTAGACAACAATGAAAAACTGTAGTCTAAAGTTAAAAAACCGTTGCCAAAAGCTTTAGGGGACGGTTTTCCAAGCATGGAATAAACGGTCGTTGCCTATTCTTTTAGAGTGCGGTTTTTGTATTTCTACCCACGGATTTTAAGCATTGTCGCCTTAAATACAAAGAGCCGCGGTTTTTGTAATAACTTTAAGCTGCAGTTATTTTATTAGCAACATAAAATAACTGTCCCCAAAGAACAACAGTTATTAATAAGCTAACACATGAAAACCGTAGCCTAATCCATAGTACCACTCAATTAATTTACTAAACCAATCATCAGACTAACTATATATATATATATATATATATATATATATATATATGTCATATTCTTATATAAAATAACTTTATATTTCATATCAACTTACAATATTAAATGACAACTGTAAGTAAATTTTCATGATAATAACATTAAGAATAGCTAGTTATTTTAATTTATCATTAGAATTTACAATGATTCAACCACTTTATGATAATTTTATGACCTCAACAATTAATTTAAAAAATCAAGATTTAATTCTTTAATTCCTTAACAACATTCATGACTTATAGCAGACTCATGCTCACCAATAATGGGCACAACCAAACACTGTAAACTCACCTGATTTAACAACAGAGAAATTTCAAAACATATTGAAAAACTATTTCAAGTTAAGGCCAACAAAATAATTATCAATAATAGGATAGAAATTCATTATATGACATTCGAATGGGTAATATGTACATCTAATACAATCAATGATTAAGAACCTTTATAGTGAAATATTGTCATACATATATTGGCCGCAACTGCATAACATTGGAGATTGAGTAGCAGGATAATATCAATGGTTTTAATTTGATTATTTTAGTATTCTCATTATCATCACATATAACACAATATGACATAAGACTTACAAAATATTATTAATCTTACTAATAATTTGTATAAAGGAATGGATCCAAGTTTTTGTAAAGCTTCCTTCAAGTTTCCACTTCCATTGATGCTAGGGCCTTGGAAGTTTATGTTCTCCTTCAACAGCTGCCAAGATTGTTATCTGATATTTAAGAACAAAAAGAGTTAGAAAAAAGATACGTGAACTGTCCCATGGAACATCACTTTTCAAGTGATAAGGGACAATGTAGTTGAAAATAAAGAATACTTGGTTATATATATATATATATATATATATAAGTTAAAATAATTATGAGTTAATAAGTTAAACAATTTTTTTGTCTATTATATGATCTATTTCCTAATGTAATTGAAAATGGACTAGATCAACTGGTTCAATTAGTTAGACCGAAAACTTAACCTGTGTCTAATCTAAATAAGTCCAAAAATTGCTCAAACTCAAAACCGGAAAACCGCTACCAAACTGACGAAAACCGATGGTTCATGTGGTTTTAGAGGTTGAACTGTGTTCCAGTAGTCCAATGATTAAAAAAAGACTACTCAATAAGTAAACATAAAATAATTATTGTTCTTTAAAAATAAAATGTTAGTTTGCATAAATTTATTAACATAAAGTATAAAAAATTATAAATTTTATAAAAATATTAAAATACATGTTAATATAATATGTTGTATAACATTAAAAATAACATTTGAATATTACTGGTTAAATCTCATAACAAAATTCCAAAACGATGCAAAATACGGCAATGTTCATTTCCTACTTGGAACCTACATTATCCACTACTACGACTCCAAATATGTGGCTTTCTCAAATTTACGTCTTAAATTGTGTGGTCATGATAACATAAAACATGAGGTGGGTGTATTATTTTTTCTGGGTACAAGGTTATACTAATTTTTCTTAACAAAAATGTACAAGGTATATATATATATATATATATATATATATATATAAAATGAATGATCGTAAATAATAAAGGATATGTAAAAATGTGCCTACTGAAAAAGTTAAAACTACCCCAAAAAATCTAAGTGTTTCACTCTTAGTGAAATGAATTAGGCTACTGGAAGCATACTGCTTACCTTAGAACATCATAGGCTACTGAAAAATTGTTTGGATACATCTATCTCATATGATTCTACCAACCTTTCAATTGATTTCCTTTCACGTATAAGATGATTTGTTGCACTTGCAGGAGTCCTCGACTCTGTCTCTTCCACCTGCTCCTCATGGATGTTTCGTCTCTTGCACTTTTTAAAGCCTTTCTCAACTTTCATTTCTTCAGTATCATCTTCACTTGACTTATAGTCAATTTTATCATTAACATACTCTTGTTCATCTTGACTTTCCACCTTTTCAATGTATCTAATTAAGAATTAAAATCAAATGCATCAACTTTCAAATGTTCTTTTAGCTACTCATTACATGAATTCAATCAATTTTCATCACAAACATAAGACCCCATATTAAACTATAAAGTCCAGACATACCCAATCTTCAACTACAATACAAAAACCACATGATGAGAATACTCACAATCACAAAAAACCAAAAGAATGAAGTAAAATTACCAAAAAATTGCAATTTGAAACCAAACAGCTTCAATCATCTTCCTAACACCAATCTGAAGCATCTTCACAAGCTTACCAATAGCAGTGTCAACATGATCAGTGTGGTAAAAATAAACACAATCATATAGAAAATATTCAACATCGTCAAAAACAAATAATTCATAGAACTATTTATCTTTCTTTCTCAAATCAATTACTTTCCAATTCCCCGACTTAAAGGGTTCAAGTGGTTATTAGGGTCTTAACCTTATTACCATTATCATTGATCTGGTACTTGATAACCCTCTTGATTTGATTTTCATCAGGACATATGACCCGGTGTGGTTGTAGAAGAAAATAAAGATCTTCACCGTCGTCTTCTTCCAATTCTCACTACATTCTGAGAATCTTTTTTCTCTTCTTAACAACACGAACAACATTCTCGTCGTCTATAACAATTCATCAACAATATTGAGATAAAAACAAAAATATCTAAAATTTAGGGTTTCAAATTGAATGATTAGATTTTTCAACGAAGGATATGCATATATACATATGAATAGAAGCTAACCATCGAGACAAACGATGTTGGGCTGAACACGACTGTAATAAAAAGAAGGCTCGAGTTCTTCGACTTCTCCCTGCAAAGTGGAGAAAAATTACAAATTTATGATTTAAAATCGAAAGAGAAACCCTAATTATTTGAAATTGAGTATGAGAGGCTTACCACCATTGTCGACCTTTTTCAATAGTTGGATGTTGATTGTGGTTTCACATAATCACAAGTCACTCTCCCGCTTCCAAATTGAAATTGACGACGATTATGATGTGAAAGGGTACTAAGCAGCAGAGCAAATGGCAACTGCACGTGTAGAGAGAAACAAGACTATATTAAAGGTTTATTCCCCCAATTTTTACGATATAGGTTATTAGTATTTGTAAAAAAAGATAAAACAATTTAATATAAAAATATATTTTAAGATAAGCAAATAGCAAGTCTGTGCAGTGGATTCAGTGGTAATAAAGCTAACTTAGAAGTTTAAAGATATAGGTTCGAATCCAAGTTTGTATGTTTTTATAAAATTAATTTTTCTATTTTTTTAAGTGAAATAAATTAATATTATAATGAGATATTTAAAGGACAGGGGTTCGATCCCTGCGTTGGACATTTGTATTATAGTTAGATATTTAAATAATCTAGTGTATGCAGAATTTTGTAGATAGCCACAGTTTTAAAACTGTAGCTTAAAAGGTATAAGCTACGGTTATGTAATAACAACGCTTTAGAAACTGGTGCTTATAAGGAATAAACGACGGATTTGTTAGGCCCACATTTTCAGAAGTGTAGCATAAAGTAAATAAGGGACGGTTTTCAACATAAATCTAGAAACTCGGCAACGCATAGAAAAGTGTAGCGTATTATCTCTTTAGGCTACGGTTTTACAGCCATTGTCTATTCTTTCGTTGCCTAAAGTCAAAAATGTTGTAGTGATCGTTAGATGATGTCTCAACCCAACAATCGAAATAATAAACATTAAGACCAATGCAAAGAAAATATTAACTCCCAAATCTATGTCTAGAGTTTGGTTGTTAATAGATGAAGACATTAGATCAAGATTTGGAAAATCTATGTTTAGAGTGATTCAAACCATAAATACAACATTAAAAGCAAACAACTTCATCATATATTGATCATCAACTTTGTTCACATACAAAAGATAAAAAGAAATACAAACAATCAACGTTAACTACCTCTAATCTTGACACAAAAGTGTTTAGCTACCCATCACCATGGTAGCTTGCTTCACAAGTTTCAGGAGGAGATGAATGAGCATCCACGTCGAACAATCGAATTCAGAGGCGAATCCAGCTTCTCTATGTAAAATATCACCCTTGGATGAAGAAATCTCAGAAAATCAGATTGTGGTGTGTAAAAGTGGGTTAGCCTCCCCAAAAATGATCAAAAGTGCTTATGTACATTCAGGATCTGTCATGTTCGCACTGCGAACAGATTATTCGCCTAGCGAACATCAAATTAGGAACCTGATGTGCCTCTGCACAATTAAACCGCCTCCGAGACAACTCTGAAAATCGCTGTGCGAATAATTATTCGCCTAGTGAACTACTTCGCCTACAAGTTTGCACAGCGAACTTATGACCCTTTAGCTACTGCCTCAAGTCTGGGATGCTTCGCTAGCTCTTTGCTGACGTGTTGCCACAACGAACCTTCACTGGCTTGTTCGCCCAACAAACTTACATGCCTTTTGCTACTGCCTCATGTCTGGGAGCCTTCACTCTCCCTTTGGCAACTTTGTTCAATTTCCTTGTGTCTCACACTTTGATGATTTAATACATACTTTCTGCATAATAACACACAAATCAAAGGTACCAAAGGTATATACAAACAATTGAAGAATGGCAAACTTTCAAGTAGAAATTTCAATAAATCAACACAAAAGAGTTGAAAAATGCCAATTATAAATGATTAATTTAAAGCAAGATTGACATCTAACAGTAAGGTACCACACGCTTAAGGGATATACGGTACACCATAAGATATGGTGCGCATGCACTTAAGTGAGTTTTTTTAGCTTGCACCCCACACAAGTGGTTATGTAAATAGAACCCTTGTGTAGAAGAATTCACACTTGATTAAAATTCAGACTGTGAAATCCTGGCCGTAATTTTCCTTCTCTCTCACTCAAAATCTTCAATTGTAGCAGCTAGCACTGAGACTGAAAAAACTTGTTTGTGTGGACTGAGTATAGGCGTTGTTGTTCATCATTCAACGCTCGTGATCATTCCTTCATTCAGCATCAAAGGTTTCATTGCCACAAGAGGTAACCATTTCTATCACTGATCATGACCATTCGTAAGGATCACTAAAGGGAAAATTTTAATTTCCGCTGCGTTTTGGATCGCGATTTCCTTTCACTTGCTTCCGCTGGTGAAGAAGCTAAATGGTTGAGGGACCTTCTGTTGGAAGTTCCATTGTCTAAAGAAAATGTTTCAAAGGTGTTGATACATTGCGATAGACAAACTACTTTAACTAAATCATACAAAAAGTGTATAACAAAAAGTATAGGCAAGTAGAACTTAAACATTCTTTCATGAGAAAATTAATTAACGATGTAATCATTCACATATTTATGATCGAGCTATAATTTTCTTGATCCATTTACTAAGCCACTGGCCAGAGAATTAGTAAAAACAACCTCGAGATGCATGGGGTTGAAACTCCTTGAGTACGAGTTCCGACAGCGGCGGCAACCCAATCTTACGTTAACAAAACATAAACCTCAAGATTCAATGGGTAACAACAAGTCGTTGATCTGGATGTTTATCGAATATTTCGTGATAATGTTGACCTTTAAAATGAGGGTTGAGTTTTTATTTAAACTCTTAATGAAGTTCAATACCGAGGGTATGTGTCTCATGGAAAAGTATATAATATGAATTTCATCTATGTGAATTTCAAGATGGTTCCATCTCAAAGTGAGAGTTGGAGTTTCTCTCATGAAAAATTCATGAAACAGGAAAGCATATGGCCATAAATAAATGCTAGGCGAGATGTGTAAGGGAAGAACTCAAAAGAATGTGGGTAAGGCAACACCGGTCTAATCATATAGATTAATGGTTTAAAAGCATTGTTACCTAAGATTCCGATTTGAATCTGCGTTGTCCTCACTAAGGTTAAGTTTTAAATCAAAAAACACCTAACTGTATTAACATTTTTTATACTTCCTTTTCTGAAATTAGACATGTCATTATTAGAACAAGTGGAGGATTGTTTGAAATTATGGACAATCAATGTCCATGGGAGTGTTCCAATATTACAAGAAAATATTCAAGTGAAGATTAATTTTTGAATTCAGAAATAGACAACACTTGTGAAGTGTTGCATTTGGTTTGAATTCAGAAATAGGCAACACTTCAGAATGAAAGTATGCAACTCTTGAAAAATATTGTTGTAGGCTAAACAATGTAATTTTTGGTAAAAGTACGTAACTTTTGGCAAAAGCTTGTAACTATTGGTGTAACTCTTGTGAAACAACATCAATATGTCCTATAAATACTTCATTCCAAATTCAGAAAAATTTAAAATAAAAACATACACCCTCTTCACTAAAATTCCACACACTTCCCTACATTCAAGTTTTTATCAATCTTATGCAAACTCGAATATAGGCTGAATTATCTTAGGTATTTATGTATTCCAACTCTAAGACATTTGATAGTGCTTAAAAGACTTTTAAGAAAAGTGACAACATTCACGATTCTAGTCTCAATCCATTTGATTTAAATTAATTTTTCTAACATTACAAAAAAGAGGTGTCATTAGTGGCAACCATAACCTGTTCTACCCTTTATGTTTTGGAGAAGAAGAAACAACGACTCACTTGTTCTTGTCATATCCTGTTGCAGTCCAATTGTGGAATTGTGGAGGGAAGTTTATGCTTTGATTAACATGGTGTTGGGGAAGCAGATGACTCAAATGGCAAAAATTGCTAAAAATTGCAGGAAATTTCACAGAAAACTAAAAGGAAGGATCAAAGGTAGAATGAATGGTTTGTTATGGCTGTCATCGTGTTAGTCTATTTGTCTTGAAAGGAATAAAATTTTATTTAAGGGTGGAGGTAAAGAGTGTGAAATAGCTTTGGCCATACCAAGATGGTTTTTTCATTTCTTGGAAGTGGTTTGTATCTAGATTTTAAGAGAGTGAGGAATGTATGGCAGATTAGATCATCAATCTGATACCCTGTATGTTAAGGGATTTATAAGTTTACTTGTTTTGGGATTGAATACCCTTGTACTCTTTAAATACAATTCTTACTTCTCATTTTTTTTTTTAAAATGAAATATTTGAAGTACTTCCTTTTTCTCTAGTCTTATTTCAGGGCCGGCCTTAGGGCCACCAAGACTATATTTCTTAGGGTTTCATTTTTTTATATTTTATTTTATATAATTTTAATTAGTTGATTTTTTTAAAAATAATTTTTTAAATTATATCATATAACATTTGTTTAGAATATATAATAATAACAATCATTTATAATATTATAATATGTATTATTTGATTTGTTAATTTAAAAATTATATGTATAGGTGATAAATTTTTTACTTCTTTAATATAATAGAAGACTTGATATCTAAGTTTTTTTTTATAATTTTTTTATTGCTTTTCAATTATGATTTTTTAAATAATGAGAAGAGTTTAAAAAGAGTTAATTTTATTATCAATTGAAATAAAATATTAAATGAAATTGATTATAATAATTTAATAATTTAATATTATAAAATAACTAAAATATAATAATTTAATCCGCATAATTATTAAAATAAATAATATTTTAGTAAATATAACTAATGTTTTAGCATGTATGAAAGAAGAATTATAAATAGAACAGTTATTACTTTCAACGAATATACTATAGAACAGAGTTATACAAAACAAACTTGAATTTATATCCGGTGACCATGTCATTCGTATGACCTGAAATCTATCATTTTCCAACACAAATCATGATCAAATAATGCTTATGAAATATCACAGCATATTATGATTCAAGAACAGAAATAGTTGATTAATTTCACAAAACAAATTTCATTTGTTACATTACATATTTTTCTAAATCTCCAAAATACAATAACAAATATGGAAGAAATATCTTATAGATAAAAAAAAATAAAAAGACAGGGAAGAAGGAACATTTGGATTCAAATAGAACGGTCATAGTTCTTCTGAATTTGAATTCTAACCAGTCAAACGATCATTATTCTGAGCACCATCCTTAGGGATAGTAACAGTAAGAACCCCATCCTCCATAGAAGCCTTAACCCCATCCATTTTACAATTATTCGGAAGAGTAAAACTCCTCATAAACTTCCCACTACTCCGCTCCACACGATGACATCCATCATTCGCTTCTTCTCTCTCCATGCTCCTCTCTCCTCTTATCTGAAGCACTCTTCCATCTTCAACCTCAACCCTCAGTTCCTCTTTCTTCAACCTCGGTATATCGGCTTTCAACACATGAGCTTCTGCTGTCTCCTTCCAGTCAACCTGCTCGTTCAGAAAACTTGGATTCTCTCGGGAAAGTTCTTGGATTGAGGTGGAGAATGGGGAACCCTCGAACGGGTTGTTGTTACTTGGTATCATCGACATTTTTGATGTTTGGATGTTTCGTAGGGACAAGTTAAGTTGTGTTGTATTTGAAGTTGTTTTGGAAGGTGAAGAGAGTTCTTCGCTTACATTGAGGATGAAATTATATGGCTCCATTCTTAGGATATGTGCATGTGGATACTATTTTACTTGAGATTTATGCCAAATTCCATAAATAAATTATACTCTTGTCTAAGGAGGTTTTCTCCCTTTAAATAACTACGATGGTATTTATCATATTTGCGATTTTGATACTATGTACAAACAACTATAATTACGATTGTTATAATGTAAATTAATTATAAACTTTTTATAACATAAAATAGTGAATAATGATATTAATATTAATAATAAACTTTTTATAACATAAAATAGTGAATAATGATATCAATATCGATATCTATCGGTACTATTTTATCTATTTTAACATTACCGTTTTTGCAATTGCAGATTTTTCTACTGTTATCATTTATTTAATTAATTATAATTAAATTTTTTGAGAATAAATTAGTAACTTATATATTTTAGTATTTTTTTTCCCTCTTTTATTTTTTAATTTTAATTTTCCTTCTTTATTTTCAATCTTCTTCAATTTTATATTTAAATTGTCTCTGTGTTAGTGTTAGCAACTAGAACTATTATCAAAGGGCAAATGTATGTTGAACAAATATTGGTGCATTGGGAAACTGATTATTCTCTAGAAGCTATCTAAGAAGATAGAGAGGATATGAAGACTAGCTATCCACACTTCAATCATGAGGATAAGGTTGAGCTTAAAGGAGAAGGCAATGTAACGACTAGACCACCAAGGCTTTTAGAAATGATTACTCAACATTGGTGAATAAGACAAATGATAACAAACTTCCTAAATGTGAGGAAATATGGCTTGGCACGAGGAAGAAACGGCCTAGTTGTAGGCTAACTAAATTAGAGAAGTGATCCAACATATTATAGGGGTTGAGTGCACAATTATTAGCATGATGATTGATGATAATTCTCCCTCCGTCCTTCTCTGAATATTCCCTTTATTTCCCCTTTTATCTTGCAACTATCTTGTACTCCTCTTACTTTTTTCACACACAAAATTAAGAGTTGATTTTCATATAATAAAGTAAAATTTAAGTCTAGTCATTACTAGCATGTTTGATTTGATTTTTGGAAGAGGAAAAGTAATTCAAGAGGAGTAGAATTGATTATAGAGGGATTTTGAAGTATTTAGTGTGAGTGCTAACAAGAAATTTAATTGGATTTTGAATGATGTTAAACAAAGAATAAGGTAGTATAACACATCGTAGCTCTTTTTTAAATTGGACAATATTAACTTACATTTAGATGCTCATTTGTCCCCTTAACTTTAGGATGCATGAAAAGAGTCTCTAAACAAGTTTTACTGGTCTTAGGCATGTCATACACACCAAAAATCATGTTTGTATGTCAAAACAACAACATAGGCCGACCTATGGAAGCCTCAACTTTAGTATAGGTCAATACATCCATGTTTCAGGCCGACTCCCACGCTCCAAGAACGAATTCTGTAGATACTGCCCACATTTCGCATTTCAGGTCACCTCACAGGACGACCTGAACACCTGCATAGGCCGACCTATGCAATTTAAAACTTGAAAAATTCCTTTTACATCTTATTTTTCTTGCATCCTTTTGTTCATTTTGCCTCACATACCTATATATACTCATACATGCATCTTCTTCTAGGTAAGGTTTCCTAGTGAATAAAACCTAAACGAAATCGGATTACAAAGTTGCCCATCATCTTCATCCCTTCTTTTATGCATACACACAATTGAACTACACATAATCATTTTTCGATTGGGTGACCATCTAGATTAGGGTTGATAACGTCCAATTAGGTTTGGTGTAACCGAGAATATTTGGTTGGTAACTTTGTGTGTTTCAAATAAGAAAGCCAAGGTGGGATTTTCCTTCAAGATCATGATGATTTTAAGGTTTTGGATAAGATCACGTCAACATAGATTCAACCGAGTGAAATTCTTGGGACAAGGTGGGTTTCCTTGCAAGGGAGCAGCACCAGACGGTGAATTGTGTTTGAGAATCTTGGGTTTCAACAAGTTGCACGCTCGGGATAATCAGAGGATTGTAGCTGCATTGTTGGTCACTTGATCAAGCTTTGATCAAGGGTTGGAGGTGGAAGAATCAACACAAAACTAGGGTTTTTGGGGTTTGCATTCTTCAGCTCTTGTATAAAGGATTTTGCAAAGAAAATGTTAATAGCAATATCTTAATTCGAATTTGAATTGAGGGCAGGCGTACTCATAGTGAGGCCGATTGGGGAACTGCCTAAACAAATCTTGGTCTCTCTCTCTCTCTCTCTCTCTCTCTCTCTCTCTCTCTCTTTCTCTCTCTCTCTCTCTCTCTCTCTCTCTCTCTCTATCTCTCTATCTCTTTATTTCTTTTATTATTGATCACAATTTATCGAGTTAATCGTTGTTTGATCAATTCTATTGGAAATTGTTTTCTACTATCTTTTAAAAGTGTTGTTATTGATATAATCACGATCACTTTGATTGTGATAGGCTTTTAACATCAACAAAACAAACTATATTTGCAATTGTTATCAATTGCACATCAAGTGTTTGATAAATTGTTTGTGCGTATTTTTTATTGTGTTTTGGTTCATTGGATATACGATTTACGATTAGAATTGAATTTAATTGATTCGTAGCTTGATCGATGTTGAACATTTATGTTCGTTATCACTCAGTTCGTTTAGACGATTCAATCCGGGTCATTTTTTTCGCTTCACCGTATTTTGAAAACAGATTTTTGCCAAAATTTTTTTGTTGTAAAATTTGTGATCTATGCACCCCTCTCTAGATCGAAGCCTATCGTCTAACATTTGGTTCTTCTAAAGTAGAATTTATTATGCCTCCATAATTGATTAAACTTGAAGTTAAAATTTGTAGCTTCTAAATTTAAACGTGATTTTTACAATGAAATTTGTTGTTCAGCTCACTTTTACAAATGTATCCTAACATAAATCAATTCAGTTAAACTCAATTCTCTTAAAATCAATTCTATCAAATTCAAATCTATCAAAATCAATTATGCCTACCGTCAGTCCAAACATACACGGCATATTATCTCTTTCTTTTACCTATTTCTTGATTTAAGTTTACTCATTACATATTTATTATCTCTTTATTTGATTTATTCCTGTTGAGTTTAAATATAATAAAAAATTCTAGCAAATTGTGTGTTGAATTTAATACAAGTTTATGAGTGTTTAATTCATGAGCAAGGTGTACTTTAAGATACATTGACCGCCACTGAAGAAAACCTTAACCACGTTTCTGATTTCCCAGCCATGTCTCTTTAATCCTCCATGGATCCTTCTTCCCTCCTCCTTGAAACAAATGCTCTTCATGAGCAACCTAAGATTGCAAATTTGAAAATCCCAATTGTGGCTCAGAAGAAACTTTTCATCCAAGCTCTTAATGGGGTTTGCGATATTCCCTCATCTCAGCTTCCACAAGTTATCATCAAGGGTGATAGGCTTTCAATAACCATTCTAGAAGAAAAATATAAAGCAGGGATACAAGATTACAAAAGTAATATACACTATAGGACTATTTGGCATAACGGTGCTACATCTCTTACTATTTATGCGCTTCGATCTAAGCTTGTTGCGATTTGGTCTGAAGTGAAAAACTGAGGAGTTCTCTCTCTCTCTCTCTCTCTCTCTCTCTCTCTCTCTCTCTCTCTCTCTCTCTCTCTCTCTCTCAGTAAAGGCTACCACGAATTTATGTTTTCTTGCGCGGAAGATATGAGAAGAGTAAGGGCATCATGTACTTTGAATCTTAACCCTGGTTCTTTGAACTTGTTCTCCTGGTCCAAGTATTTTAACACGTCTTCGCAATAAAATACCTCTGCTCAGGCGTGGGTCAAAGTTTTTAGTCTTTCACAGGAATATTAGAGGCCAAGGATTCTATTTGCTGTTGGAGGCAGTGTTAGAACTCCCATTTGTATTGATACTTCTGCTTTTAAGGATAGAGTTGATCGCACTTTTGGTCAGTTCATTCCAGTGTTAGTTGATATGGACTTAGCTCAACCTCTTAATTAAAATGTTCCAGTCGAGAGAGAGGGCTTCACGTTTTTCGCAGATATTAAATATGAAAATCTGTCGGAATTCTGTTCTTATTGCAAGAAGTCGGGACATAGTGTGAATAATTTCAAATTACTGAATAAATCTTAGCATAAATCAACTTATGTGCCGAAAACTAATATTGATTAGAGGAAGGATGAAGTGGAGAATGACATTATTGTTTCTGATAATGTTGCTAACATAGTAATTGGCACAGAAAAGGATGAACTTGTTCAGCTTGAGGAGTCTTCCCAGGAACCTCCCGCTCCTCCTAATTTTGTAATCCATCCTTCTATGGATTATGATTCTCAATCCTCAGACTTTGTGGCAGGGACTGTTACTGACCATGAGATTGTTGAAATTGTTGATGAAGTTGATGCAATGTTGATGATTGATAGGAACTTCCTCAGGAACTCTTGGGTTGCCTTAATGGAAGATGTAGGAGATGATGAACCTCAATTTGTAATTCAAAAAAGTGGAAAAGGAGCTTTCTCTACTGCCATCTCCAATCTTAAGAGGAAGAAAAACTATCAGAACCCAAACCAGAAATATGGTACAAGGTCCCTAACAGGTCTCAAGAATCTTACCTTATGAAGACTCTATATTGGAACATCAGGGGAATAACTAATCCTCCCTCAATATTAGCCCTTAAAAGATTGATAAGTCTTTACAAACCTAACTTTCTTTTCATTGCTGAGCCGAAAATTAGTTTTGATAAGCTTCCGTGCTACTGGTTTCTTAAACTTGGTTATAAGTAATTTGCTTTCAACAATACTTCTCTACCTTTCTTTGGTGTTTTAGAAGGCTTTATATTGATCCAATTATTCTTGGTTCTTCTGACCAATTCTTGGCTTTTACTTTACTTTTGGATCATAAGTCCTTGGCCACAACTGCAGTTTATGCTTCTAACAATTTTTACAAGAGGAAAGCCCTTTGGGAGGATCTTAGTGATCTTTAAAATTACCATCTTCTCCCTTAGAATTTTATTGGTGATTTTAATGTTATCATTGGGGCTCACGAACATAATGGACGTAACTCTCTTGCGAATAGTCCTATGCTAGATTTTTCAAGTTTGGTCTGATGCAAATTAAGTCATTCATATTCCCACTCAAGGAGCTTTTTACACTTGGTCAAACAAACATGCTCATCCTTATTTCATTGAAAGACGTCTCAACCAGGATATTTCCAATCTTACTTGGTTGAATACCTGTTCCAGCACCTCTGTTTGTACTTTTACCAAGTTGTGCTCGAATCATTTCCCCATCATTCTTGAATTTTATATCAATCTTATCAAAGTGGTGTCTTAATTTCGTGTTTTGAAACTTGGACCATGTATAAAGACTACAGTAAGTTGATAGAATCTTGTTAGAATCAAAAGGTGAATGTGGAGGCCCAAGACAACCTTTCTCCGCGCTGAATATAGAGGAATATTTTTGGAAAGAAAAATCTAGAATTAAGTGGCACCTTAAGGGAGAATGGAACACAACATTCTTCCATCGAGTTACTAAAATTAGGAATTCTCTCAAGCCTATTTCTATTCTTAGGCATGGAGAAGAGACTATTTTGGAGTCGTCCCAAATAGTTTCCCATGATGTCAACTATTTCCAGAATTTGTTTGCTGCTTATGTTTCTATTTTGCAGGATTTCTCCTTGGTGGAAAGTTTCATTCCCAGATTGGTTAATGATGACATGAATTGTTAGATGATAGGATTTGATCTAGAAAGGAGAGGTGAATAGATCACAAATTAAAAATAAAACTTTTGGCAAAATGATTTTCAAAAGTTTTATGGCATAGCGAAAACAACCTGAATCGAATCGTCTAACCAAACTTCTATAGAAATGCTCAGATATGTGTAAAGGTACACAAATGTATGATAATGACCATAAATTGTCCAAAACCTATCAATCACAAACAATTGAATGCAAAGCTACACGTAGAGCTTATTCCCAATGATAAAAATCACACAAAACACAATGAGACAATTTATCGAACACTTTGTGTGCAATCGATATCCTTTGGACATTTTCTTAGTTTTGTTGATCTAAAAATCGATCACAATCAAATGGATTGTGATTATATCAACTAACCTTACTAGAAATGATGCATGTATCAAGTGTATATATATATATATATATGTATGCAAGTATGAAGCAACGACATTCAAAAGGAAATGAAAAGCATCCAAAATTTCTAGACTTTAGGTCAATAGGTCGACCTATGAAAGCAATGTGTCGACCTATAAAGGTCTTAGGTCGATCTATAAGAGGTGACACATAAACAATGGCTACAGGCTTCAATATTGAGGCATAGGTGTTGACCTGAGTATGCTATGTGTTGACCTATGCTGAAGAGAAATTTTCTATAGGCCGACCTAAAGTCGTATGTGTCAAACTATGTAGTGTTTTTCAAATAAAAACTCAATTTAGATGCATAAAAGTCTTTTCTTAATGCATTGATCCTTTCTAAATCATTTTCAAACATGCTGACATGCATCCTAATGCTAAAATGTGTTGGAATTACCCAAGAACTTTGAGCAATTCTGTCCCTTGAAGGGTTCTTGCGGAACAATGACAGAGAAAGAAGAAGAAAACTCAGAAAAACTATCAGAGTTCTAGAGAAAATAAGAGACGAATATGAGTACCCACAAACTGTGGGATTTTCTTTTCTTACTATTCACTATGCAATTTGTAGAAACGCTGTGAATACAATGTGTTGCTATTATGTTATACACGAGGGATACTCTCTATTTATAGAATTAGGTTTGCTTGCACCCCAAGCCAAAGCCCAAAACTATAAAAGCCCAAAAATATCTATTTTGGAACTAAATCAAATCTAGATCTAAAACAAATCCAAATCAAATCTAAATCAAATATGACATGATGAATTACACTTTCAACACACCACCTAATTCATTGTGTCTAAGCTATCTACATTCATCATAGCTCTTAGTCTTTTGAATACTTCGACCTGCACTCCCTTCGTCATGATATCTGCAATCTGATTCTCAGTTCTGCAGTGTTCCAAGTTCATCTTCCCATCTGCTACTTGCTCTCGAAGATAGTGGAACCTCATTTCGATGTGCTTGCTTTGACCATGTGCTATCAGATTCTTTGCCAGATTGATAGCTGACACGCTGTCGATCTTCATGGTAATTGCTCCATGATTCTTTGCTGTAATCTCTTCGACCAAATTCACCATCCATGTTGCTTGACATGCACAAAGAGAAGCATCTATGTACTCTGCTTCGCATGACGGCAATGCCACAACTGGTTCCTTTCTCGAACTCCAAGCAACTGGTGCACCACCTAACATAAACACATATCCAGCTGTGGATTTTCGATCCTCAGCATCACTACACCAACTTGAGTCGGTGTATCCCACTAGTTTGCATTCTTTTCCTTCATCAGCTGCTGGAAACAAAATGCCATAGTCGAGAGTTCCTTTCAGATACCTCAGTATCCTCTTTGCCGCTGCTAGGTGTGATACCTTTGGCTTCTGCATGAATCTACTCATCATACCAACACTATATGCTAAGTCAGGCCTTGTGTGACAAAGGTATCGAAGTGGCCCAATATGTTTTCTGTATTGGGTTAGGTCGACATCATCTTCATCTGAATCCTTCGACAGTTGCAATATGGGCTCAGCTGGAGTCGAAGTTGGGTTGCAATCTTGCATCTCAAATCTCTTGAGTATTTTGCCTGCATATCTTCTTTGATGCATCATCAAACCTCTACCACTCTTGTAGAATTCGATGCCAAGGAAATGTGAGAGATTTCCCAAGTCTGGCATTTCAAACTCCCCACTTAGGTCATGTTTGAAATTTTCGATCTCCTTCTTGCAACTTCCTGTTATCAACAGGTCATCGAGATAGAGACATAGTATAAGCAATTCATCATTGCTTCTTCTTACATATACTCCATGCTCAGCTTTGCACTTCACAAATTCCTTCTCCCTCAGAAAGCTATCTATCTTCTTATTCCAAGCTCTTGGAGCTTGCTTAAGTCCATACAGGGCTTTATGCAGCCTGTACACCTTTCTTTCCTCGCCTTGTTTCACAAACCCAACTGGTTGTGCAACATAAACTTTTTCGTCTAAGGGGCCATTCAGGAATGCACACTTTACATCCATCTGACACATCTTCCAGTTGTTCATATTTGCTAGACCAACAACCAACCTGATTGTTTCGATCCTAGCAACAGGAGCAAATACTTCGTCGAAGTTGATTCCTTCCTTCCGAAGAAATCCTTTCGCCACAAGTCTCGCCTTGTGTCGAATTACTTCCCCTCTGGGATTCAGCTTCACCTTGTATACCCACTTCACATCGATTGTCTTCTTGTCTTAAGGCAATTCGACAAGTGACCAAGTGTTATTGACTTCGATGGACTTCAACTCCTCATTCATTTTTTTCACCCACTTTGAATCCTTCAATGCCTCAACTGCATTGACTGGTTCGACATCTGCGTAGAAAGCATAATGTACCAACTCACCCTCTTCATCAACCACATCATCTGATGTAATTACACATTCATGTAACCTTGCAGGCATGTGTCTTATTCATCGAGGTCTGCTTGGACCCGCTTCATCTCTAACTTATTCCAGTCAAACTTCTCTTTCGACTTCAGTGGCTGGTTCTTCACAAGAGATTCTCACTGAATCCTTCTTGACATTCTTAGTCCAATCCCATTCTTTAAGCTCATCTATGATCACGTCCCTGCTGATCACAACTTGCTTGTTCACTGGGTCGAACAACTTATAACCTCCAGTTGAATGATATCCTATCTGAATCATTTGACTCGACTTGTCATCAAGATTTCTTCTCAATTGATCTGGCACATGTCTATGTGTTATAGATCCAAACATCTTTAGATGAATTAAGCTAGGGTTGACACCAGACCAACATTCTTCTGGCGTGATTCCTTCTAGCTTCTTTGTCGGACATCTGTTCAATATGTATGTTGCCGTCGACACATCTTCTCCCCATAATTCTTTGGGTAGATGCTTGCCTTTCAACATACTTCTCACCATATTCATGATGGTTCGATTCTTCCTTTCTGCAATTCCATTCTGCTGTGGAGTATAGGGTGGCACCACCTCATGTACAATCCCTTCTTTCTCATATAATGCATCGAAATCTTTTGACACATACTTTTCACCACTATCAGTCCTCAGAGTCTTCAGCTTTCGACCACTCTGTCTTTTGACCATAGATTTAAACTTGGCAAATACCTCAATCACATCACTTTTCTTCTTGATCAGGTAAGTCCATAATTTTCGACTAAAATCATCTATGAAGGTGACAAAGTATCTGTTACCTCCAATCGAATCCACCTGGATATGACCACATACATCAGAGTATATGACTTCAAGAACTGCCTTCGACCTGCTTCCTGCCTCCTTGCTGAAGCTGTTCTTGTGCTGCTTTGACTGAACACGTTCTTCATATACTTCATTTGGAATTTTGATTTCTGGCAATCATGAAACCATATTTCTTCTCTTCAACTCTCTGATGTCTTTGAAGTTGAGATGGCCAAGTCTATAATGCCATATCTATTCATCTCTGCTGGCTGCACTTGCAAGGTACTTATGCTCCATCACATTAAGTTCGATCTTGAAGGTTATATTCTGAGACATTAGAGCCATCAAGATCAACCTACCACCAGTGTCGACGACTCTCATCACCTTGTCTTCGACCGACACCTTGTAGCTCTTTTCGACCAACTGCCCTATACTGAGCAAATTACTCTTCATGCCTGGTATGTACAATACATTGGAAATTACTGACCTCTTGCCATCCTTCCTCTTAATCAGAACATCACCAATACCTTCAGCTGCTAGAGTATTGTCATTTGCAAATTTCACCGTGTTCTTCATTGAGGACTTCATGTTGACAAACCAATCTTTCCTTCCAGTCATATGTGATGAGCATCCTGATTCCAAGTACCATTGGTCCTGGAATCTCTCTTCATCTCTTATTTTGACCATCAACAACATCTCTTCTTCTTCATGCTTCACCAGCTTAGCATCAGAATCTTGATTCTTTTGCTTTTCTGGACAACCACTGAAATAGTGACCATACTTCTGACAATTGTAACACTGAATGTGACTCTTGTCTGGCTTTCGACCACCACCTCTTCCTCTACCTACAGCACCACCTTTTTGGTTGCCTTAGTTCCAGGGCTTTCTCTGATTCGACCAGCCTCCTTCTTGCTGATTTTGACTAGTCGAATTGTTGTAGCCACCTCTGCCTTTGTTGTAGAAACACTTTCCTTTGCCTTTCCTATCTCTTGTTGATTGAACCTGTAAAGCCACATCACTCTTCGACTTTCCTGCAGCTCTTTCAGCCATTCTTTGTTAATGAGATTCAAGCATCCCTTGAAGCTCTTCCTTCGTCAATACTGACAAGTATTTCGACTCTTCTATGGCTACTACCACGTGGTCGAACTTTGGAGCCAACAATCTCAAAATCTTTGAGACAACTGCTTTCGTCGTCAGCGCTTCTCCACATACTTTGATTTGATTCACAAGTTTCGTAACTCTTGTGAAAAAATCTATTATGCTTTCATTGTCTTCCATCTGAAGCAATTCATAAGCCCTTTTGTGAGTTTGCAACCTCACCTCTTTCACCTTCTCTGCACCTCCAAAAGACTTCTCTAGAATATCCCATGCTTCTTTTGCAGACTCTACATCACTAACCTTTTCAAAGTTATCTAGTTGATGGATTATAAAGAGAGCTTTATAATCTTTCTTCTTCAATTATTTGTACACAGCCTTTTCCTGATATGTCGCGTCTTCTCCAAGCATTGTTATTCTTTCCTTCACAAGATCCCAAAGATCTTGATAACAGAACACAACCTTCATCTGCTTGCACCAATTCTCATAATTATCTTTCTTGAGAATCGGTGGGTTCGCCGGAAAATGCCCATTCAGATGATTCATAGTTATCGCAATTTCTTGCCCTTGAATCTCTAAACCGGAGCTCTAGATACCAGATGTTGGAATTACCCAAGAACTTTGAGAAATTATGTCCCTTGAAGGGTTCTTACGGAACAATGACATAGAAAGAAGAAGAAAACTGAGAAAAACTATTAGAGTTCTAGAGAAAATAAGAGACGAATATGAGTACCCACAAACTGTGGAATTTTCTTTTCTTACTATTCACTCTGCAATCTGCAGAAAAGCTGTGAATACAATGTATTGCTATTATGTTATACAAGAGGGATACTCCCTATTTATAGAATTAGGTTTGCTTGCACCCCAAGCCAAAGCCCAAAACTATAAACGCCCAAAAATATCTATTTTGGAACTAAATCAAATCTAGATCTAAAACAAATCCAAATCAAATCTAAATCAAATATGACATAATGAATTACACTTTCAACAAAATGCACACTACACACCTTGAATCGGTTGATACCGTTCAATGTACAAAAACGCTAAAGTTTCTCTTAATTTTGACATCAATAAAAACATATCTAAACGGAAAGATGCACTCATATACTCCCAATTTTTGATGATGACACACCTGGAAATCAAATAATAATAATAATAATTGATCGTACCTGGATCAGACAGTTATACAGTGGCCAGCAACGTCGTATGGACTTCAGCTCCGGTGATGGTGAAAGACGGCGGAGGGGGGGGGTACCTGCAAGGTACTCCGACGCTCAAGTAAGAAAAAGGGAGTAAGAAAGTACAAAAAAGCAGGTGTGAGTTTAGAATGTAGTGTATCCTGACCCTCTCAAGTGAGAGGGTATTTATAGAGAGCCCCCAGCGCGGTTTAGAATGGAGTAAAGACAACGGTTACTTGCACTGGGCTGGATGGCAAGGCCCAATCCAAGTAACTGCCAGGGTTTATGTGGCGTAGTGAAGACCAACACGTGGTCTTCGCCCTGGTGTAACGGTCCCTAAATCTCCGGAAGTAGGGCAGACCGATTCCTTCGGGAGTGAGAAGTTATAAGAGAACGTGTCCTCGCGGGGGGAGGAGCATGTGGGTGTCGAGGAGAGGTACATCCACGGGCTATGGGCCTCTACTCGACAGTCTTTACCCCGCCTGTTTGACGTCATAGGGGACCGGTACGTGCCCGACACGGAGGAGACTTTGGGCCTTGTTGGACCTTCGATGGTCATTGGGTTGGGCCTGCCCGACAGTAGGGCAGGTACTGGCCCAGTCCATAACATGAGCCCCCCAAGTCCTTGCTATGAGGTGTCAGAGTAATGACTTAAGGACCAGTACTATGTTGAGGACGTATCCCGTCGGGGAAGGGGTTCTAGACGAGGAGCGGTTGGCCAACCGGGGAGAAATAAATCGACCTGCTCGCTCTAGACTGGCCGCGGATGAGCGACGTAGCGGGGACACGAGAAGTCTGAAGCGAGGCGAATGGAAAGACGCGTGTTGGGGAATGAAAAGACGCGCGTGGAAAAGCGTGTGCCACATGTCACACCTCATCATTTCCTAGGGCGGCTACGCTAGGGTAGTGTAACACCCCAATTCCCATCGCGAATAAATAATACATAATTAAATCAGAGTGAATAAATTTTTTTTTGACAGAAATAAGGATGCCACATTTGAGGAAATCATAATCCACCTGCTCATAACTTTGATACATAACACAAAATGGAATAAATAATAACAGGAAACTTTTCCCAACAAAAGGAAAGTTCAATTATGGGATAAAGCGGAACGATCCATAATTGACTCGTTTTACAAAATAAGTTGATTCATAACATCAAAGTATACATACAAGTTATCAAAATATATATATCCACATATATAAACAAAAATAACAAAAGCATTTCCCCTGACTCCCGTGTTACGTATTAGAGCAGACACCAAAGATCTAAGCAAAATAAAGATCTAACTCTTCCACTTGCCTCCACGCCTCTACAGCGGCTAATCTGTACTATGCCATAAAAAGCATATTCCAGCAGAAGGATGGGAAATAACAACTAAATCAGGATTGCATAATCATATGTAAACATATAATTCACATATATTATTCAACTCACCCACACACCACATGCTAACACATATAGCATACAAAGATATCATATATTCATATACACAAGTTATGATATATATCTGTACTTCCAAAGAAACACAGACACAAGAAACAACAAAGAGGTGAGAACTACATTCAATAATTAGCGGTGTAAAATACATGCTAAGAAGTAGTAATCAAACAATCATACATAACATGCACACATTCACGACACACTTGTCACTTTCAATTATAATTCAACAAAGACATAATAATGTAATACAAGTGGTGCCGCACACCATAGTTCATTCAATTGAACCTGATTCCCAATAGAATCTGGATAAATCACATGCACTCTCACTGAGCAATGATTTATCTCCATACAACTCCACATCGGAGTCCGGACAATACTAGGCACCCATCATGGATTCCCACCTAGCTGTCTCCACACTATGGTTCATTCAATTGAACCTGATTCTTAATAGAATCCAGATAAATCACATATACTCCCACTGAGCAATGATTTATCTCCATACGACTCAACATTGGAGTCCGGACAAATCACATACACTCCCACTGAGCAATGATTTATCTCCATCACAACTCCACATTGGAGTCCGGACAATACTATGCACCCATCATGGATTCCCACCTAGCTGTCTCCATCAGACGCATCATGGAATGCATGACACAGATTACACACAAAACACATGTATAATAACAATTATACATCTTCACGATCCTCATGATCACACGTGAGATACATACTCACCGTAATACACACTAGTATTACCACAACTGTCAAATCAATTAATCATAATACACACAATTAAGGAAAATACCTCACGTGGGGCTAATTAGTTAATTATCTAATTAGTCCATCCAAATTCCATTTTAATCATTCTTTACTACCATTGATATTAGGTTTTCTCACTAGTTCACCACTTGAAGCTTCTAGAATTTCAAAAGTTCTGCTTTACATAATTCACATAATTCCGATTAATTCCCATAATCGACAAAAATCCACATTATAAATAATATATTTTGTTTTTCAGTTCCAGGTCGCACTAAGCGGGCCCCACCCGCGCTAAGCGCGCTACTCACTGCCTTGAATTTGTGAAATTCCTCCAGACCGCGCTAAGCGCGCCTACCGCGCTAAGCGGGCACTGCATTATGCAGAAAAATATCCCGTTTGACAGCAACTTCCAAACCACAAATTCACCCCCAAAACCATACCCAAACAACCAATAAAGGTATATTATCATGGTTCTATCATGGGTTATCACATATACCACAATCCATTACTTTGCATTATTCAGTCATTAGGAAACACATTCGAAACTTCCCAAACAAAGGCAAAACACCAACTCCTTTAACTTCACTAATACTCAAAGTTACAATCAACAACATCTAAACGATATCACACATTGAAATTCATTTATTCAATACCTTTATGCCATAAGGCCATCATTCAATAACCACATCCTATAGAAATATTCAACATCATATAAATAGCCTAAAAGCTCCACATTTATATGGCAATAGCATTACACACGACAAAATACCGACCACACGCATTTTACGCGATAAGAAAATCCGACGGCACGACTATTTCTCAAAAACACGAATTAATTAAATCATCTTTTACCCTCCAAACCATTTTTAATAGAAATAATATTTCATCAGCTTTCCAATGCTTCGAACGGGGGTCAAAACGGACTTACGTTTCAAAAGTAATGAAGAAAACAAAATCTGACATTTGGAAAAATTCTGTTACCATGAACCGACGCAAGGTACTGTGAGTCGACTCAAAATCCTGGAGGTTAACGCGTGGGTCAGTGCAAGCAGACCATGAGTCGACGCATAGTTGCAGTGAGTCGACGTATACTACGCAGATTTTGCTAAAAACTCAGTTTTCAATCGTTAAATGCTTTTCGGACCTCCGATTTCGATTCCGTAAAGAGCCCCGGTCTCAGAATTCGACATACTATGATATTTTCACAACTAAAAGGCCATCCAAAACATTTACTAAATTAATACCCATATTATCAAATATGAAAGAAATTAGGTTTTCAACCAACTCATCCACTTCAAACTCAACCCAACATAATCAAACACACAAACAAGTATCAACAGATGATTATACATATATAGCAATCATACTATTCAGTTTATAACGCATTTCAACCGTGAAAACATCAATTTCCACTCAATTTCCACTCAATTTACCTTTTCTATCAAATGTTAAAACCCTAACATTTCCAACCAAAATCAAACCAAACAAACACATACATATACATATACAATCGAAATATTATCGAAACTTCTCACCCTTACCCGATTAATCGAAGATCAAGCTTTGATTTGATCGATTTCCTCTTCTTCCCCTTCTTCTCTCTTTTCTTTCCCTTCTTTCTCTTTTCTCCTCTTTTTTTCTCTCTATTTCTCTCTATTTCCCTTTTTATAACAAAATATCTACTTTTATAACAATATCTAACCCCTCAAAAGATTATTTTACCCTTTGGCTCAAATATCTCCCAATTGCTCTCAAAATGCGATAAAACATAAACAGTGATGCAAAACATATCAGGAATTAAAAGTTAATAAGAAAATATTATCAATTGCAATTATTTTATCTATTAGAGAAATTATCCAATTAACAGGTAAAACTCATTTAATTTACACAATTCAACAAATCCAACAAAATACCAAAAAAAATAACATATAACTTCCACCAGTGGAACTTAAGTACAAAACATAACATAACAAAAAATCTCACTAACTTCCACCAGTGGCTGTTAGTTCAAAATGTGACACATTAACATGAAACACAACAAATCACACAATTCACAAAATTTCATATAAATGAAATAAATAAATACGATTAACCAAATCGGGGCATTACAACTCTCCCCCACTTAAACATTTTCGTCCTTGAAAATATAACTGACACGAACAACTCCGGATACGACTCTCGCATCCGACTAACCAACTATCATGCCAACACTAGGCACACCACGAATAACACAAACTGACAAACCACCTTGCTAACAGCAACAACAACAACAAGATGCAATGCCCATGAATAATATTTAAACCTTTCACCTAACACTTCCATTCTGAAAAGTCTAATGGTCTCATCATTCCTACATGTTTCCAATGTTCAACCTATGAACTCTTACAAGTCACACACGCATATACGAAATGTGCCACATCACGCTTTCGATGCGCACTCTGATTATTCGCAACAATCAAATCTACCAATTTCATATCCAACTTCTGACTCTTTCTAATATTCACCAAAAAAAATCATAGTTCATTTCTAATATACCCAACTTCACACTCTACTGTGTTATCTCACACACCAGACACAAGTCTCTGAACTACTCAAATAGTTATAATCCTCTGACCATCAAAACAGACATGTATAAAAACTTTCGACTTAATTTCACCAATAGGATAATTCCAGCTAAAGTCATAATTCATCAAGAATTCCAACCATCCTCGTTGTCTCATACTCTATTATTTCTGACCAAACAGGTACTCAATATTCTTGTGATTACTAAACACTTCGAACTCAAAACCATAAAAATAATACCTCCAGATTCTCAACACAAAAGTAACCGCAGCCATCTTGAAATCTTGAATCCTCAATTGTCGTAAAGCATAAGCCACGACTTTACCATCTTGCATTAACACACTGACTAAACTCATAATAGACGCATCCCAATACCTCACAAACGGTTTATTAGGATCATGTAGAATCAAAACTGGAGCCGTAGACAAACTCTAGTTTAGCCCTCTCTAACTTTCCTCACAATGAACATCCAAAGCAAATGACTTACCCTTTGCAAGTCAACTGAAGTAACGAAAATGCTAACTTGGAAAAACCTTCCATAACATTCGGTAATAACCAACTAAAGTCCAAAAAGTTTCTAATCACCTTAACCGACTTCGGAGCCTCTCATTGTAGAACTGCATCTACTTCCGATGGATCCATAACAATACCATCATCAGGAATAACGTATCCAAGAAAACTAACCTTTTTCAACCAAAATTCTCACTTGAATAATTTAGCATAAAAATTCCTTCTTTTCAACACTTGCAACTCGATTCTCAAACACCCTATATACTCTTCTTTTGATTTTATAATAGATCAGAATATCCCTAATGAACACCACTCCGAACTTATCCAATTAAATATGGAAGATACGATTCATATACTCCACAAACATTCCAGACGCATTACTAACACCGAACAACATCATTGTACATTGTAATGCCCAACCAAATTCCAAAAGATATAAATTCTTAAATTTTTTGCAAAATTTTTCACTGGGTAATTCTAACGCTAACATCCAATATTCCATCCGGAAACACATCTGGAAATCACGCACAACTGGCAGCCCTTCACTGTGGCTTTCCTGTCAATTCTAAAACACTATTATCACAAACATCTTGGTCTCATCGCCTAAGAGTTTTTCTACTTACTTAGCAGATATAAACCTCAACTATTCACCTTCGTCCATTTTAAGTTCACTCTCTACTCTCTGACGAGCAACCATCAATAATACCCTATCGTTCTCCCCTAGAGACATCCCGACTTGACCAACATACCAAACCCTCTAATTTGCCTCATCTCCCAATGTAAGAATCTTCATCGACTCATCAAAACAATCTGTAATCATTATCTTAATTCCAAACAATTCATTACATACACTATCTAAGCCGGAAAGACACGTCTATTCCATCCAACATAATTCCTTCTACTATCAACAAGAGATTAAGGGTGATCAGTTCCTCAATTTGTCAATAGACAGCCGACAATCATGATGGGGCAGAGATCGTCGTTACGAGACCATAATAGCATTCCTTGCATCTTGTGCACAAAACTACCTAAGGCACAAATCCTTAGTCGACATAAACCTTACTTCCACATTCCCTCTGGAATCAGGAACAACATTGTCCAAACAACACTTATAATCTTGCAAACAACGACACACTAAGCCAACGCTCCACAACTGAAGCAACTCGGAGAAGCACCAACTTCTCCCCCACTTATCTCATTCTCAATTCTGAAGACAAAAGATTAGAAAACCAGAAAGCACTGACAGTGTTTCACACACACATATCACGTACTAAGGAACAAACAACATCGACAGTATTCAACTGTCATGCCACACCGACTCAACAACTTGGCCGGACAGACCGACCTGCTCTGATACCAATTGTAACACCCCAATTCCCATCGCGGATAAATAATACATAATTAAATCAGAGTGAATAAATTTTTTTTGACAGAAATAAGGATGTCACATTAGAGAAAAACATAATCCACCTGCTCATAACTTTGATACATAACATAAAATGGAATAAATAATAACAAGAAACTTTTCCCAACAAAAGGAAAGTTCAACTATGGGATAAAGCAGAACGATCCATAATTGACTCGTTTTACAAACTAAGTCGATTCATAACATCAAAGTATACATACAAGTTATCAAAATATATATATCCACATATATAAACATAAATAACAAAAGCGTTTCCCCCGACTCCCGTGTTACGTATCAGAGCAGACACCAAAGATCTAAGCAAAATGAAGATCTAACTCTTCCACTTGCCTCCACGCCTCTACAGCGGCTAATCTGCACTATGCCATAAAAAGCATATTTCAGCAGAAGGGTGAGAAATAACAACTAAATCAGGATTGCATAATCATATGTAAACATATAATTCACATATATTATTCAAGTCACCCACACACCACATGCTAACACATATAGCATACAAAGATATCATATATTCATATACACAAGTTATGATATATATCTGTACTTCCCAAGAAACACAGACACAAGAAACAACAAAGGGGTGAGAACTACATTCAATAATTAGCGGTGTAAAATACATGCTAAGAAGTAGTAATCAAACAATCACACATAACATGCACACATTCACGACACACTTGTCACTTTCAATTATAATTCAACAAAGACATAATAATGCAATACAAGTGGTGCCACACACCATAGTTCATTCAATTGAACCCGATTCCTAATAGAATCCGGATAAATCACATACACTCTCACTGAGCAATGATTTATCTCCATACAACTCCACATTGGAGTCCGGACAATACTAGGCACCCATCATGGATTCCCACCTAGCTGTCTCCACACTATGGTTCATTCAATTGAACCTGATTCTTAATAGAATCCAGATACATCACATACACTCCCACTGAGCAATGATTTATCTCCATACAACTCCACATTGGAGTCCGGACAAATCACATACACTCCCACTGAGCAATGATTTATCTCCATCACAACTCCACATTGGAGTCCGGACAATACTAGGCACCCATCATGGATTCCCTCCTAGCTGTCTCCACCAGACACATCATGAATTGCATGACACAGATTACACACAAAACACATGTATAATAACAATTATACATCTTCACGATCCTCATGATCACACGTGAGATACATACTCACCGTAATACACACTAGTATTACCACAACTTTCAAATCAATTCATCATAATACACACAATTAAGGAAAATACCTCACGTGGGGCTAATTAGTTAATTATCTAATTAGTCCATCCAAATTCCATTTTAATCATTCTTTACTACCATTGATATTAGGTTTTCTCACTAGTTCACCACTTGAAGCTTCTAGAATTTCAAAAGTTCCGCTTTACATAATTCACATAATTCCGATTAATTCCCATAATCGACAAAAATCCACATTATAAATAATATATTTTGTTTTTCAGTTCCATGTCGTGCTAAGCGGGCCCCATCCGCGCTAAGCGCGCTACTCACCGCCTCGAATAGACGAAATTCCTCCAGACCGTGCTAAGCGCGCCTACCGCGCTAAGCGGGCACTGCATTATGCAGAAAAATATCCCGTTTGACAGCAACTTCCAAACCACAAATTCACCCTCAAAACCATACCCAAACAACCAATAAATTTATATTATCATGGTTCTATCATGGGTTATCACATATACCACAATCCATTACTTTTCATTATTCAGTCATTAGGAAACACATTCGAAACTTCCCAAACAAAGGCAAAACACCAACTCCTCTAACTTCACTAATACTCAAAGTTACCCTCAAAAACATCTAAACGATATCATACATTGAAATTCATTTATTCAATACCTTTATGCCACAAGGCCATCATTCAATAACCACATCCTATAGCAAGATTCAACATCATATTAATAGCCTAAAAGCTCCCCATTTATATGGCAATAGCATTACACACGACAAAATACCGACCACACATTTTTCGAGATAAGAAAATCCGACGCCACGACTATTTCTCAAAAACACGAATTAATTAAATCATCTTTTACCCTCCAAACCATTTTTAATAGAAAGAATATTTCATTAGCTTTCCAACGCTTCGAGCGGGGGTCAAAACGGACTTACGGTTTAAAAGTTATGAAGAAAACAAAATCTGACATTTGAAAAAATTCTGTGACCATGAGCCGACGCAAGGTACTGTGAGTCGACTCAAAATCCTGGAGGTTAACGTGCAGGTCAGCGCAAGCAGGCCATGAGTCGACGCATACTGCGCAGATTTTGCTAAAAACTCAGTTTTCGATCGTTAAATGCCTTTCGGACCTCCGATTTCGATTCCGTAAAAAGCCCCGGTCTCAGAATTTGACATACTATGATATTTTCACAACTAAAATGCTATCCAACACATTTACTAAATTAATACCCATATTATCAAATATGAAAGAAATTAGGTTTTCAACTAACTCATCCACTTCTAACTCATCCACTTCAACCCAACATAATCAAACACACAAACAAGTATCAACAGAAGATTATACATATATAGCAATCATACTACTCAGTTTAAAATGCATTTCAACCGTGAGAACATCAATTTCCACTCAATTTACCTTTTCTAACAAATGTTAAAACCCTAACATTTCCAACCAAAATCAAACCAAACATACATATACATATACATATACAATCGAAATATAATTGGAACTTCTCACCCTTACCCGATTAATCGAAGATCAAGCTTTGATTTGATCGATTTCCTCTTCTTCCCCTTCTTCTCTCTTTTCTTTCCCTTCTTTCTCTTTTCTCCTCTTTTTTCTCTCTATTTCTCTCTATTTCCCTTTTTATAACAAAATATCTACTTTTATAAAAATATCTAACCCCTCAAAAGATTATTTTACCCTTTGGCTCAAATATCTCCCAAATGCTCTCAAAATGCGGTAAAACATAAACAGCGATGCAAAATATATCAGGAATTAAAAGTTAATAAGAAAATATTATCAATTGCAATTATTTTATCTATCAGAGAAATTATACAATTAACAGGTAAAACTCATTTAATTTACACAATTCACCAAATCCAACAAAATACCAAAAAAAATAACATATAACTTCCACCAGTGGAACTTAAGTACAAAACATGACATAACCAAAAATCTCACTAACTTCCACCAGTGGCTGTTAGTTCAAAATGTGACACATTAACATGAAACACAACAAATCACACAATTCACAAAATATCACATAAATGAAATAAATAAATACGATTAACCAAATCGGGGCGTTACAGGTAGCGTAATCGAGTGCCTAGGAAATCCTCGAGTCTCGTGAGGCCCTTATAAATAGGGGTCATCCCGTTTCATTTGCACTTTCGCTCCCCCTTTTGCTCAGACTCTCTCTCTCTCTCTCTCTCTTCCTTCACTATTTCGCCACTGTACGCCGCCACCAACTGCCGCACCGGAACCCTACCGGAAGTGTATTTCAAGTAAGTTTCTCTCTTTTTTCTCCTTTTGTTTGCATTTATAGGGTGGTTTTATGGTGAAATGATGAAGTTCTCATGGAAATCACGAAATCTCCGATGAAAACGGCAGAATTTCTTAGTTTCTTTGTTGAATCTCGCAGGGAGAAGGGATGAATACCCCGGGGACACGAAGAATGTCTCGAGGACCCGAGATGAAACTCTCGAGGTCCTCGCCAATATTTCCTCTATGGGAGGGAATCCCCCCAAAGCGGCATACCGGTGACCTGAGGATGGTCACGGGGACGCTCGTCGGTTGTCACAGGGACGTGGGCGAGTACGACAGTCTCGGGATCCCGACGCTCCTTCTTCGCCCTTTCACTTGAACAATGGTGGAGGGGTGAATTTGATATGGATCATCGAATTCACCGTTTCCTTCTGCTTTTCAGGTACATGGAAGCTTTGTCCATGTCTGTGGCCGTGGGATCGTTAGACGTCGACGACCAGCCCGACTCTCCGATGGCGCCAATCACTAGCGCCGAGGAGCGTCCCCTCGCGGAGTGGGTTAGCGACAAGCCACTAAACATGGCTTCCTAGTTCGTCGACGGGGACAAAGATGATATCTTTTATACAATCGAGTACCGGATGGTGGGCTCCTCGAAGTCGTGGAAGGTGTTCCGGCCTCAGGAACACCATTGCATCTGTTCGACATATCGAGGGATAAGGTTCCCCCTTTATGAGTTCATGTTCGATGAGGCGGGGGTGGCGTTTGCCTTTTACGGATTTCCAACAAGCGATGTTCGTTTGGCTGCGCCTGGTGCCCTCGCAGCTCCACCCCAACTCCCTTGCTTTTATCCGAGCCTTCGAGCTCATTTATAAATATCTCCAGATCGGGGCAACTGTGCCTCTTTTCTTTCGTATCTTCCACCTCCAACGACAGGCCTCTGACGGCAGACACGGCTGGGTTTCTTTTAAACAAGTTTGCAGCCTCTTCCACACCTACCTGGATTCTGTTCGGGATTTTAAATACCGATATTACATCGTGAGGCCGGTCACACTTGAGGCTGTGAATTCGGTGTATCGCCGGGTTTCCCGCGAAGTGGACGGGCAGCAGCAGGAGGTCCTTGAACCGAGATTCCCGTTGTTCTGGACGGAGGAACACTTCAAAAAGGGGACGGAAAGCTACAAAGTCAGCCCTGGCCGACTTGGCGAGGGGGATCGCCTGGCCTATGAGAAAATAGTCGCCTTCGTCAACGGTTTTAACAAAGCCAAGCTCGTGATGATGGACGGGGAATTCGTTCGAGGTGATGACAGGCAGGTCTTAACGAAGCGTCGTTAATCAATACGAGGGCCCTCCTCGAGACGTTTTCCGACGAGGATGCCCTCGAGCTGTTAGGTGGTGAAATCCTCTTCGACTTGCTTTTTCTTCGCGTCCTAGTCTCTGATTTACTGACATATTTATTTTCTTTGCAGGCAAGATGGCGAGTGCCGATGAGCGCTTCAAAAAGCTGAAGGCCTCCCGAAATGCGAAGAAGAGTTAGATTGAACAACTCCGTTCGCAGGGCCCGGTCGAGCTTCAAGAGAAGTTGGAGGAGAGGTTGATGAACACTGAGGAGGAGAGGAAACGTCTCTTGGCAAGGAACGCCGAGCTGGAAGAGGCTTTTCACCTGGATGAGGAGGAGAAGAATCGTCTCTTGGCGAGGAACGCCGAGCTGGAAGAGGTTGTTCGCCCGGCTGAGGAGGAAACCAAGGAAGACAGGTTGTTGACTTCGCAGGCAGCGTTGATAGCGAAGCTCAGGGAAGTCGAGCAGGACAACCTCGTGGCAGCTGACATAGGTTTCAGGAACGCCGTGCAGCAGCTTTGGGTTCTCAACCACGACCTTATAACTGAAGGGACTGGCCCTGACTACGAGGTGGTCGATGGTCAGATCATGCAGCCGATGCATGAGGATGAGGTCGGCGCGGGGGGGGGGGGGGGGGGGAGGGGGGGCAGACGAACACGAGCAGCCCGAGGGGACCGTCGCCGAGTAGGTTTTTCGTTTCTCGTTTTGTTTGGCCTGCGAGCCATTTTACTTTTTGATACCTATGCTCGGCCTGCATGCCAGGGGCTTTTTGATACTTATTTGTAATACCTGTACTATGGGCTTCTGCTCGCTTAATGCATTTTTGTTTATCTGCGCGTGTGATGTTTGTATGTTTTCGCTTGTGTGGGATGTTATTGCATTTTCTATACTTTATTTATTTTTGTCTAAGTAATAGAGATTTTGGGAATTTTCTCGACTTCGATAATCCTCGACTGCGTGGAGAGCTGGCCGAGTGGTCGGAGGTGTATTCCGACCTTCAACGAGGCTAAGGGTTCGGTCGAGGTCCTAGCTTCGTGGAGTGAACTACCCATTGCGAGCTGGGTGTTATGCCTAATTGGTACAACGACGACGAAGCTCGATCGAGGTGTCCTCGTCGGATCAAAAGTCCTCGCGCACACACAACATGGCCTTTGATCATCGTGTTCTGTATAGGGGTGTCGCGCTTGTACCCTAGTGCATCCCCATAACCGCGATGCTAGTGTGTCGCGGGCAGTGTTTAACTGTAGTACTGTTTAAGCTTCTCAGCGTTCCATGGTCGAGCAAGTTCTTCCCCGTGCATATTTTCGAGGAAGTAGGCTCCTGTCCCCGTTTTCGCGCGGATGCGGTACAGGCCCTCCCAGTTCGCGGTGAGTCTGCCTTCTCGCGAATCTTTCTGGTTCCTTCGTAGGATGAGGGTGCCTACCTGAAAATCACGTTTGATAACTTTGTCGTTATAACGTAAAGTTATTTTTTGTTTTAGTGAGGCTTCTCGGAGAGAAGCTCCCGACCGTGTCTCCTCGACGAAATCGAGCTCTTCCCTCAGGGCTTCGTTGTTCGCGTCTCCGTCGAGGGGGGATTTTGTCCTCCACGAGGGTTCCCTAATCTCCACGGGGATCACCGCTTCCGTTCCGTAGGTCAGACGAAAGGGGGTATCCCCGGTCGCGGAATGTGGTGTTGTTCGGTATGCCCAAAGGACGCTGTGTAGCTCCTCGACCCACCGTTGTTTGGCGTCGCCTAATCGACGTTTCAATCCTCGGAGGATTACTCTGTTCGCCGCTTCGGCTTGCCCGTTCATTTAAGGGTTCTCGAATGACGTGAAGTGCTGCTTCGTGCCCAGTTTGATGACGAAGTCTTGGAAGTTCCTGTCGGTGAACTGTGTTCCGTTGTCGGTGACAATAGTTTGGGGCATTCCGAATCCGGCGAGAATGTTCCTCTTGTAGAAACGTAGTATGTTGAAGGTCGTGATTTTGGCCAATGCTTCCACCTCGATCCACTTCGTAAAATAATCCACCCCTACGATGAGGTATTTGTTTTGATACGATCCCACGACGAAAGGTCTGAGAATATCCATTCCCCACCGCGCAAACAGACACGAGAGGATAGTGTTTTGAGCTCGTTGGGAGGAGCAAGGTGCATGTCCCCGTGTTGCTGGCATCTATCACACTTCTTGACGTGTTTCTTGGCGTCCAGTTACATGGTGGGCCAGGAATACCCTGCCCGAAGTGCCTTACGGGCTAAAGATCGCCCGCCGAGGTGCTGTGCATTAATTCCCTCATGGATTTCCTAGAGTATACCGGGGACCTTGGTCTCCTCGACACACGTGAGGAGGGGGATAGAAAACCCTCGCCGGTATAGCTTATCCTCGACTATCGTGTACGAGCACGCCCGCCGCTTGACCATCCCCGCTTCCTTGGGATCTTCGGGCAGTTTTCCCGTTGTGAGGTACTCGTATACTGGGGTTATCCAGCAATTGCTGTCCCTAATGGCGTTCACGTCCGCCGCCAGAACGGGTTTGTCAATGCTCGGGCGGAAAAGCACTTCTTGTATGACGGATTTGTTTCCACCTTTCTTCTTTGTGCTTGCCAATTTGGACAAGACATCTGCTCGGGTATTGTGCTCGCGAGGGATGTGGGCTACTTCCGTGGAGGTGAATTTTTTCATCTTTTCTTTCACCAAGGTCAAGTATTCGATGAGGCTGTCGTTCTTATCCTGGTACTCTCCTCGAACTTGCGAGGCTACAAGCTGGGAGTCGGTGAAGATTTTGACCTCCTTGGCGCCGAGGTTCTCAGCCAACCGAAGCCCGACGAGGAAAGCCTCGTACTCTGCTTGGCTATTCGACGTCGGGAAGGATAGTTCGAGGAAGACCTCGACCAGGGTGCCTTCCTCGTTTTCGAGGATAATGCCCGCCCCGCTCCACTTTGTGCTGGATGCTCTGTCGACATAGATCGTCCACTTTTGGGATCCGTTGGTCGAAGGTTCCGGGACGGTCATCTCCGCCACAAAGTCGGCCAATACCTGAGCCTTCAGGGCTTTCCTTCCCTTGTATTGGATGTCAAATTCGGCAAGTTAGAGCGACCACCTGAGCATCCTTCCCGCCATATCTGGTCGTCCAAGGAGTTGCCTTATAGGTTGTTCGGTCCTTACGACGACATTGTGGGCTAGAAAGTAATGGCACAGCCTCCTGGCCGCGGTGACGAGGGCTAGGGCGACTTTCTCTATCTGCTGATACCTGAGCTCGGGACCTTAGAAGGTTTGGCTCGTGAAGTAAATCGGTTTCTGCCCGTCCGGGGTTTCTCGGATGAGGACAGCGCTGGCCGCTTCACTCGTGATTGCGAGATACAAGAACAGTGTCTCCTCGTTCTCAGGCCGTGAGAGGACAAGGGGTTGCGATAGGATTTGTTTTAGATGGAGGAGCGCCTGCTCGCATTCCTCGCTCCATTCAAACGTCGATTTTTGTCGAAGAAGTTTGAAAAACTGGAGCGCGTATTGTGCAGACTTGGCGACGAAGCGCGAGAGGGCGGTTAGCATCCCGTTCAGTGATTATATTGACTTCTTCGAGTTCGGAGTTGGGATCTCGGAGAAAGCCCTACACTTGTCGGGGTTGGCCTCGATTCCTCGCTTTGTGAGGTAGAAGTCGAGGAACTTACCTGCCCGAACGCCGAAAGTGTATTTGTCGGGATTGAACCTTATGCGGCATCTCCTCGCTGTGTCAAACACCTTCTTGAGGTGCGCGGCGTGGTCGACTTCTTCTTCGGATTTGACGATCATGTCGTTCATATAGACCTCGAGCATGTCGCCAATTTCTCCCCGAAAAACCTTGTTCATCATCCGTTGGTAGGTCGCACCGGCGTTCTTCAGGCCGAAGGGCATCACGTTGTAGTAGTAATTTCCCGACTCGGTCATGAAGGCCATGTGTTGTTTGTCGACCTTATCCATGGGGATTTGGTTGTACCCCGAGTAGGCGTCCATGAAGGATAATAACTTGTAACCTGCAGAATTGTCGACCAGCTGGTCGATGTTAGGCAAAGGATAACAGTCTTTCGGGCAGGCCCGGTTAAGATCGGTATAATCAACACACATCCTCCATTTTCCATTATTCTTTTTGACAAGTAGAACGTTGGATAGCCAGGTCGTGTACCTGGCCTCCAAAATTAAATTCGCCTCTAGGAGGTCTTTTATAGCTTTTTCAGCAGCCTCCGCTTTTTTGGGAGACTGCCTACGCCTACGTTGAACTATGGCCCTAGCGGCTGGATCTACTGCGAGCTGATGGCAGGCCACCTCGGGGTCGAGGCCAGGCATCTCGGAGGCGCTCCACGTGAACAGATCAGTGTTCTCCCAGAGAAATGCCTTCAGCTGCTTCTTCGCCAGGTCGGGGAGTCCGGTGCCAATCTTCACGTTACGGTCTGGATTGTCCCCGAGGGCGACGAGCTCGAAGTCTCCGTCTGGGATGGGGCACGTTGGGTAGAGAGGCTGCCCGTTGTTTTCTGCATGGAGGTCGAGGTCCGCTGGTCCGTCCTCTTGGTATTTTCCCAGGAACCTACTGTCGAGGTCGACCGCATTGACGCGCGGGAGAGGCCTCTGTTCAGTGTCCGGGGATTACTTTGCTCCGGTCTTGGGCTTGGTGCCGATGGAACTCATGCTTTGATCGCAACGTCGAAGCACCTCCTGGCCACGTCTATGTCCTCATGCAGCGTAACTACCCATCCCCTAGCCGTGTAGTACTTCATCTTGAGGTGGACCGTTGATAGCACTACTGTGAGTTCGGCCAGGGTGGTCCACCCGAGGATGCAGTTGTAGAGGGGTGGACACTCGACCACCAGGAAGCGGGTCTTCACTTGATGGGCAGTGTCTTCGGCCCCGAATGTGACCATCAGTTTAACGTAGCCCCATGGTCTGGTGGTGGTGTCGTTGAATCCCTGCAAGTCTGAACCGACGTACGGGGTCAGGTGTCTCTCGTCGAGCTGGAGAGTCCCGAGCAGGTGAGCGTACATGATGTCGACCAAACTTCCCAGGTCGACAAGGATCCTTCAAACATCAAAATTCACCATCTGTGCCCTGACCAGGAGGGTGATAATGGCGTTGGGTGCTCCGCCTGGGAGCTCTTCAAGGTAGAAGGTGATAGGGTTTGATTTCCCTTGCACCTTCTCGAGAGTAGTGGTCTTCGCCGATGTTATGGACTCCAGTTCGTTAAATTTCCGCTTGATCTACCCGACAGACACCTTCTCGTAACCACCCCCGGAGATGACCATTGTTATAGGGAAGCCTTCCCACGTGCTGTGGGCAGCAACGGGGTCTTCGTGTGGGAAGTTTGCCCACATGCTGCGAACTGCTTCTTGGCCCTCGATGCCTTCGGGGACAAAGAAGTCTTAGGGTCGAGTGACGCTGAGGGCGACCTGAAGCTGACTCTTGTCAGGAGGAGGTGTCATCTCCTCGACGTTTTGGGCTTCCCGGGAACTAGGACGAGGGACGTCATTCTTCTGGGCATATTTCTTTAAGTTCCCTTCCTTGATCAGGATCTCAATTGTATCTTTGAGATGGATGCAGTCCTCTGTGACATGTCCGTGGCTCCGGTGGAACCTGCATTACTTGTACCTGTCCGTATTTGATTTGGGGGTCGTTGGCTTCGGAAAACGGACGCCTCCTTTCACAAATTCCGTGAACCGGCCAGCTGGTCCTCGTGGTTCACGAGAGTCCCGGGGGCGGCTTTCCTTCTCTCTGTCTCCTCCACATCGGGGAGGAGAGTCTTCTTCTCTGCGGCTGTGGGCGCCTTCCTTTCACCTCTATCCAACTCCTCGAACTCGATGTATGACTAAGCTCGTTGGAGGAGGTCCTCTAGATGGCGAGGTCTGCGGAGGTCCACGGACTTGGCATAATCGGATCCAAGACGTAGTCCCTGGATGATTAAAAACTTCTTCATGTCATCAATCGTGTGGACCTCGACTACCTCATTATTGAACCTCTCAATGTAGTTCATGAGAGACTTGTTCTTCGCCTGGAAGATGCTCTCTAGTGCAGCCTCCATCTTCGGGTGTCGACGAGATGTTGTGAAGTGTTTGGTGAAGCATTCTCTTAGTTGCTTCTAAGACGTGATTAACCTGGGTGCTAGACTCTTGTACCAGGTCATGGCGCCCTTCCGTAAGGTGGTGGGGAAGATTCTGCACTTAATGGCTCCCCTGACGTTTCTGAAGTCGAGCATGGCTTCAAAACTTTCGACGTGATTGTCGGGGTCGGCCAGGCCGTCGTAGGTCCCCAGTGGTGGGGGTTTCTCCATGCCCGCAGGAATTGGGGCACCCATGATCTCCCATGACAGGGGGTTCCTTTGGTCGTCGTCGTCGCTTCCGGCTGGGGACCTTGAAGGCGATCAGTGATGTCGACCAGGTCCTTGTCGTGGAGGGGAGTTCCTGGAACGGTTCCTCGGCCTCTCCTCGGCGGTCTTGCTCCTCTTGGTAGTCGAGGAGTGCCTGGGTTCCTTCCGAGGCGGGGAACGATGATTCTTCTGGGAGGTTTCCGGCTGGGGGCGTTCGAGGCGTGGCCGACGGCCCTCGCGCACTGGAGAGGGGGTCCGAGATTCTTCTGGAGGAGTCCTTCGCGGGGAAGGAGAACAGAGAGGTGAAGGTGGACGATGATGTCTTCGCGGGGAAAATCGTCGTGTTTGCCCTTGTTCAAGTGCTTCAATCCTGAGGTTCTGGTGCATGATCAGCTGGTTGGTCTGGTTGACCAAGGAAAATAGGGCCACAGTGCTCGAATCTGCATTAGGCGGAGGAGCAACTGGCTGAAAGGCAGCTTGCTGGTCATCCTGCTGGGCGGCGTCGTAAGCCGTGTCTTGGGAGTCTGGGGAGGCGGTCTGCCCATCTCTTACGTCACCTTCTTCGATGTTGAGGGCAGCATTGTCCTCATGGTGGTTTCTATTCTCGAGTTGCGTGAGGACGGTGTCCAGAGCTTTATTCGCAAACGAGTTGTTGGCCATGCTGGTGATGAACGGAGGAATTGCTTTGGTTTATCGTTGAAGGAAAAACAGGGAAGCAGTGGTTCCCACAGACGGAGCCACTGATCGTACCAGGATCAGACAATTATATAGTGGCCCGCAACGTCGTATGGACTTCAGCTCCGGTAATGGTGAAAGACGGTCGCGTGGGGTGGGGGGTGTACCTGCAAGGTACTCCGACGCTCAAATAAGAAAAAGGGAGTAAGCAAGTACATCAAAGCAGGTGTGAGTTTAGAATGTAGTGTAACTTGACCCTCTCAAGTGAAAGGGTATTTATAGAGAGCCCCCAGCGCGGGGCCAACGGTTACTTGTACTGGGCTGGATAGCAAGGCCCAATCCAAGTAACTGCCAGGGCTTACGTGGCATAGTGAAGACCAGCACGTGGTCTTCGTCCTGGTGTAACGGTCCCTAAATCTCAAGAAGTATGGCAAACCGATTCCTTCGGGAGTGGGAAGTTATAAGAGAACGTGTCCTCGCGGAGGGAGGAGCACGTGGGTGTCGATGAGAGATGCATCCACGGGCTATGGGACTCTGCTCGATAGTCTTTACCCCGCGTGTCCGACGTCCTAGGGGACCGGTACGTGCCTGACACGGAGGAGACTTTGGGCCTTGTTGGGCCTTCGATGGTCATTGGGTTGGGCCTGCCCGATAGTAGGGCAGACCCAGGCCCAGTTCAGAACAATAATAATAATAATAATAATAATAATAATAATAATAAAAGTAGAAAAAAGTAGCTAGCATGATAAAATAGTAAGAGACATACATGAAGGGAGTACACAATTACACACAGCATAACACAAGTGAGAAGAAAAGGCTGGGAATAAGAAGATACCGTTTTACTGGTTAGTCAGGTAATATCATCATAACATAATGCGATTACTTGTTTTGCATTGCATGCACGTACTCTCATCAACTATAAATTCCTTCTAACTGCTTTTGATTCCTTACATTTCATTCTTCCTCTTTTCATCTTCTTCAACTCTGGTTCTTGGTTTCATTTTCTTCTTCTCTAACTGCAACTTTCTTCATCCATGGAACCAAACCAAGAACTGTGAGTGCAATTTCAACTAGTGTTTCCATTTTCTGTGTCTTAATGCAATTAATAATTGTCCTGTTTTCTTTTTATCACGTGTAGGTTTCTGTACTATATCCACGAGTACCTCATCTATAGAGGTTTTTCAGAGACCGCTCTTGCATTAAGAAATGAAACTCAAATTACTGACCAAATTCCACAAGGTATGTATGTGTTTTCATGTGTTCATGTTCTTGACGTGTTTTCTCACCATGTTTCCAATGTTTTCATCAGAGTTATTCTTAGAATGCGTGTTGTTTTGTTCTTGTTTGATGCACCATAGAGTAAGAGTTAGTTTTTTTCTAAGCTGTTTCATTAGGTATGTATGCGTTTTCATGTGTTCATGTTCTTGACGTTTTTCTCACAACATGTTTTCAATGTTTTCATCAGTGTTAGTTTTTGGTGCAAGAATGTGTTGTTTTGTTCTTCTTTGATGCACCATAGAGTAAGGATTAATTCCACCTAGTTTTTTTCTGAGCTGTTTCGTTAACCAGTCTCTTCAGGATATCATCAAGAACAACCTGGGTTCTTGTTCGACTTCTGGAGTTTATCTAGACATAGCAGTGCTAGCAATGTTGGAACTTCCGGACAGAGTCTGTCTAGAGAGGCTGAGCCAGAGCACGAGGCTGGGCCAGAGAATGAGCATGAGCATGAGGCAGGGCCAGAGCATGAGCATGAGCATGAGGCTGAGCCGGAGACCGATAGTGATTCATTTCTAGACTACTATACCATGGATGAATATCCACTTCGGCTTAATTTTATTTCAAGTAAATTTCAATTCTTTACACTTCTGTCCTATCAATGATATTTTAAATGATTCAGTTAATGTTTATTTTATTACACAAGGTTTTCCAAGCGGTCAGACACTTTTGTCCTGCGATATTTCATCCGATGGAAATATCGTAGCAAGTGGCAGGCATGTGAGGCGGGTAAATAATCAATGGAATAGAATTTTCAGTACTACAAAAAACCCATTTAGCAACGGTTGGGAATGACATATAATGACGCGGGCGAAGGCGTTGTTATGTAGATTATAGTTATAAGTTCGCCGTTTCTACAACGGTCTAGAAACCGTTGTTGTATTCTAGAAGCGCGTGATATATTGCAACGGTTAGGTATTTCAACCGTTGTAATATATATTAACTATCACAACGGTTATCAGTATCAACCGTTGTCATATATATTAACTATCACAACAGTTATGTATTTCAACCGTTGTGGAATATACCCTTAGTTTATTAAATACAAATGTATATTGCTTGTTTTACCATCCACCTAATTAAAGATATACAACCATTAAAATTGGTAAAGAACTATATAATCTGAAAATTAAACTGTTCTTGAAAACCAACTTAAACACACCACTGTTTTCCGAATTGCATCCATTTCATTCAGCACATTTTATGTTCCTTAGCATACAATTTATGGTTCAATGGTCGGTTTCCTTCAATCCATCGATATCTTTTATTATAGTTTACCTCATAATCGTCAAAAATCATTGCGATTTTATCAACATAACAATCATGATCTTAACAACCACGATGATTAGTGACGACGATGAGGTAAACTATAAGAAAAGATATCGATGAATTGAAACAAACGGACCATTGGACCATAAATTTTATGTTATGCTGAATGAAATGGATGCAATTCGGAAAACATTGACATGATAAAGGTTGGTTTTCAAATACATCCTAATTATCAGATTATAAGTTTCTATATCAATTAACTGATTGCATTTTCAATAAAAGGATATTGAAACAAACAATATACATAGTATATAATAAACTAAATTTCATATACAATATCAGAATGAATTCATATATATGTACCTTATCAGAATGAATTCATATGTATGTACCACCATCATCATCACCATGTGAAACAAACCCTAAGAAGTGGGAAGCAATGAAGAAAATTAGTTAGTATTAAATTTAATATACAATATACATAGTATATATATAATAAACTAATGTTCTATATCAATTTAACTGATTGCATTTTCAATAAAAGGATAGTGAAACAAACAATATACATAGTATATAATAAACTAAATATCATATACAATATAAGAATGAATTCATATATATGTACCTTATCAGAATGAATTAATATATATATGTACCACCATCATCATCACCATGTGAAACAAACCATAAGAGGTGGAAAGCAATGAAGAATATTAGTTAGTATTCAAAACAAAACAACCAAAAGTTGAAACAAAACCCTAAGAAGTGGGACTGTACCATTACAATAAAGTTCACCTTGCTTGTGAAGCATTGAAGTCGAATCTGCACAAAATGAGAACAATCAACAAAAACAACATGAAGCAAACGAGATAATGTGAACTATCTAACAAAAAGATTGAAGTAGAAGACTACCTTATTTTCCATAAACAATATGTACATTACGCTTGCTACCGCCAGCATCATCACCGTGTTCATCTAGTTTTAGAATTTGCAAGAAGGAATTCAAGGAGGAAAAAACTTAAATCAAAAGCTTCATACTTCTTGAATTTCTTTTTGCAGATTCTAAAAAAAGATGAAGTTTGGATGCTAGGGTTTTGCTGTGAAGGAAACGGCGCGACTGTCAAAAAGGGAAAGTTAATTCCCTTATATAGGTAAAATTTTCACAACGGTTTTCTTAAATAACCGTTATGATAGATTATATATTAATTTAATAATATCACAACGGTTAGTTATAATAACCGTAGCGATACCCCTTATACGTGGTACAAGGTTCGACACCAGGCAACAACATTTTCCTAAAATTACGCCTGGATTATAAGTGATATCGTTACGGTCATTACTTATAACCGTCGTAATATTATTAACCGTTGCACTTCCCAACATATAAACGGTTTACAAGAAAATATCGTTCCAGAATATGAACGGTTTACAAGTTATCATCATTACAAGCATTAAACTATCAGTCTTTTCATCTTCAACCTCATCTATAAATAGACAATTTTACATATCTAAATAATATATTCTTCGTAACAATGAGTTCAATAAATGAGAATCCTAGAAACCTCAATGAGGAACGTCAGGCGCCAATCCAGGAGGTCGTCCAACCAGCAACTGCCAACTTCAGGGATGCCTTAAGGGTAAGGAAGGATAAGAAGAAGAAGAAGAAGAAGTGAAGAAGAAGAAGACAAAGAAGAAAATGAGGCTTGTATATTATGATTCCGATGAGGGGAGTGAGGAGAGATGTCTAGATTATGAAGATGCATTTTATGCTATGGGCTCTGACAATGATCTTGATATGTAATATGTTTATCAATGTACTCTCAATGGAATATTAAAAAAAAATTATCTCTATATATGTTCATCTCTTACAGTTTTATTTTTAAAGTTATATATACTCTATTGCACTTAAAAATACTAAAGAATACATTGCTGGGAATATACATCATACATTACATGGCGTTAGACATGTTTAAAATCTAAAAATATGGCAAAAAATACATTGTTGTGAATCGAAGCGTGATACATGTATTACAATGGTCTTCTAATACAAGCGTGTTAAAATGTAAAAATATGGAAAAAAATATAGTAGTTGGGAATCGAAGCTTGTTACACAGCTTGTATTACAACGGTTATGTAATACAACCGTCGTTAATTATGGCGTTATAAATTTTTAATCCTGTTACAACGGTGGGATACGAAACCGTGGTAAACCTGGCGTCGTTAAATGGGGTTTTCGTAGTAGTGTAGTTCCATTGCTTAATTAACCCAAGCTACATCTCTAATGTGTTTTTTATTGGCTCTTTTATATTATAGCCTTTCGTTGTCTACGTGGAAACTCGTGATTATGTTAGTACATCATACTCCCGATTATCTTCAATCTCGGAAATTAGATTTCAACCTAAATTTAACATGTTTGCAACAAGTTGGCTCGATAACACAGTAACACTATGGAATGCAAATGTTGTCAGTGTCTCTTTCTTTTCATATATCTTCCTTCCTTTCTTTGTAACTTGAGGATTAATTCATTATTATGTTTTCATCCAGCATGATGCACAAATGTTGTACAATTATCTTGGTCATACGGAACAAGTAAGATCCATGAACTTCCACCCACTTGGCCAAACTCTTTGCTCATGCGACGATGATGGAATAAAAGTACTAAATCTCAAAATGCAATGCACTGCTAACAACTTTATTGTGAGTGTCATAGTCATCAATCTGATTACTATTCAAAATTAACTCAATAATTATTCACTCATATATCACACTGAATTTCAGTTAGGTGGTGCAACAATGATAAGGTTTCAGCCTGGATGTGGGAGGCTTTTGGCAGTGGCTAAAGGGAATGACATAACCTTACTTTTTTTTTACTAACCGAAAAATATAATTCAACAAGATACAAAAGGGTGTATCCAACCCATCTACAAAGTTACCAATTTAAACCCAAATAATGCTACAAAAATTCATAAGGGTAGTTGGTCCAATCATAGTAATTACAAGTATATCTCCCATTAATCCGTTTTCCTACCCACCACCATGTATACAAAATGATTCTCCTTTCTATAAAACCAAAATCCCACACTTCACTGTTAAACACTATGTTGTTCCTTGTTGACCATATCCCCCAACCTATAATCAACCAAAGACCAACTGCATTTTTTATTGATACTTTCTTAACCAACAGAACTTGAATCCAAATATGAAACATATCTACCAAGGATTCATGATTTCCAATAACAATGTCTAGCCATCTCTCTACAAAACTCCAAATCTTCTTAGAATTATCACACAAATATAACAAATGGAGTATACTCTCCTCCTCACCATGACAGAAAGGACAGGACATAGCATTATTACTCATCACAATACATCTTTTTCGTAAATTATCTGTCGTTGCCAACCTATCCCGAAACAACCTCCAACCAAACAACTGAATTTTCGGTTGAGCTGATGAACACCAAATCAATTTGTAAACCTCACCCAAATTATGTTGAACCTGATGCAGACAATGAGCCTTAAACAATAGCTCATATCCCGCCCCGACTGTGTAATGGTCTACATTCCCAACACCCAACTGACATAATCATCTCCGGTCATCACCCATGAATCTACAGGTAACATACTAGACAACTCAGACCATTCCCGCGACCTGCTGTCGGTTGTAGAGTTGTAATTCAAATCAAGATACCACATTACAGTAATTGAATTGTGCCTGCAAAACTCCTCAACTCTGCCCTTCTTATTATGAGACATCTCCCACAAACTAGGAAATCTGACAGCTAACGATTCATTTCCACACCATTTAGATAACCAAAAAAAAAGTATTATCACCACAGCCAATGTCCTGTTTTATATGATTGATAAATCCTTCTACTCCATACATCTTCCAAATAGAAAACAAATCTCTCCATCACAATGAAGGCACAACATTATTCACCGATAAGACCCCTACATGTAGATCAGCTTTGTAGTCCGGGTATCTAACCTCCAAAATTCCTTGCCATAACCTCCTTTTTAAAGTTTGCAACTTCCATAACCATTTTGACATTAAAGCTACGTTAAACCACTTGACATGTTTGACTCCCAGCCCTCCATCCTCCTTCGCCTTGCAGACCTCAGTCCACCTGATCCAGGAAATTTTTTTGGCCAACATAGATCCCCCCAAAGAATTCGACATTGGATGCTAGTAATGATCTTAATTACTTTCCTTGGCATCAAATACATAGACATATAGTGCATAGGTATATTAGATAAAACAGAATTAATGAGGGTGGCCCTGCCTGCCATATATAAGAATCTACCTTTCCACGTTGAAAGCCGCCCTTGAATTTTCTGCATCATTAGTTTCCAAAAGGAGATCTTCCTGTGATTTCCCTCCATATACACTCCTAAGAATTTGAACGGGAATGTATCTATATGTGTAACACCCTTCTACCCCACAAACAATTTTAGGGAAAACACGTAATATTATCAGAGTAAAATTAGCAAGAAAGGTGCCACATATATTCAAAAAACATAATTTAGTAATCATTGTCCTGTCCCGTAACACGGGTTATTCATTCATCAATAACATAAATTTATAACTACGCAGCGGAAATCAACTTTTAATTTTTGATCAAGAAAATACTTCATGGATAAAGTATCCAATTCAACATAGCCTCAACAATATAAAGATTTGCAACATAAAATCAAAAGAAGACATGAGGTTCACAAATAATCCCAACCCGATGTTACATGACACAGAGCAGGACACCTCTAAACTAAACAGCGAAAACGACACACTTCAAGGCTACATCCTCCATCATCGCGAATCTACTCTTGGTTATCTGCAAGTTACCCACATAAGAGGCAACATTTCCAAGCAGGCAGGGTGAGAATCACAATTCATTATAGTAATATAAGTACATGGAAAATGAACAGGAAGGCAACAACAACATCATAGCAAAATCAACATCAATTTCATAGTAAAATCAACGGCAACATCATGATGTGATCAACAACAACATCATAGTACAATCAACAACAACAACATCATAGTTCAATCAACAACAACATCATGGTTCAATCAGCAACAACACCATGATATCCACAATAAAACATACATATTATTCGACAATCAATTCATACACATGCAATGCCACTTAGAATGAAATGCAACTTCATCGGAAACATGCATGTGGTACCAGTTCAACGTGGATGGACACTTGGCCATCAACCCTCCAAAAGGAGCACAACGTAATCAACATATCACTTCAATCCGCACAATGGGATTGAAGCTACCAATAGGCCGAAGCCCCAACGTAAAAATGCTATGAAATGCAATGATGTTAATTCTCCTCAATTCATCAAAAATCAACGTGTGCATCATTCATTTCATATTCAACAAGGATTTATCATACAATCATGTTTTATCATCTTTCATCAACAACAACTCGACAACAAAAGATCAGCACGAGAAAACGTCAAGAAACCTCAAGAAAACAACAAAAAACAGCAAAACAGCATGTCTGACACGGCCGCCCGTGTCCTGTGACACAGCCGTGTCAGGAGCTCTGTAGCACGATTTCAACAAAAGCAAAAATCCAGCAAGAAAGGGGGTCTGACACGGCCGTCCGTGTCCTGTGACACGGCCGTGTCAGGAAGTCTGCACCCAAAATTTTCAAAAGATTTTTCTGCTGCATTTTGGCCTCAAATATCCCAAAAATTCAATTTTTTCCAATACGAAAATTTGACCAAAAGACTCACACAATACACATACATCAACACATAACATTCTATCTCATTATATTTCATCGAATCATTCATCCCTAATTCATTCTACATCATCAAACACCATAATTTCCCCAAAAATTCATTTTCTACGTTTTCGACTCGAAATACCCTAAAAACTCAATTTTTCCCAAGACGAAAATTGATCAAAATTGCTTACACGATACACTTACATCAACATATATATCAATACATGCCAAACAATTCATCATATTTCACATCACATCATATATTTCACATCAAAATCATCAAAATCAAACAACATTCATACAAAACCCAATCTATTAATCTCCAACCTCATAAACTATAAGGAATTAGGAATTCTCCCCATACCTTAGAGTAATCTGAAGCCTTTCCTTTCTTTCTTCAAGATTCCTCTAGAAATCCTCAAGCCCTAGCCTTCTTCTCTTCTTCTCTTCAGAGTTCTTCACAAAAATACGATAATGAGAAAATGTGATCGTGTTTCTCCTTTCTCTTGGATAACTAATCCCAACTTATGAACTTCCCATCCTATCCTTACTCATTTTCACATAAGACCACCTTGCTCTTTTCTCATTTTAATTTTTAATAATAATAATAACATAAATAATATTTGATTATTTACTTTATTAAAATTATTCAAAATTGCATCTTTTAATCCATAATTCTCCAAAATTGTCACAACCTCAATAATTCATCTAAATTAATTAAATAACTCATTAAATAAATAATTTAGATTTTCGAGTCGTTACAATATGCACACCAAGAAAACATTCTGCAGCTTTTAAAACATTTTCCTCCACTCCAATACCATACAAGGAGCTTTAATTTTAGTTTATTTGCAGACCCGAGACCAATTGAAATCCTTTCAACAATGCCTTGATGGCCCAAAGATTCGACCAAGAACCATCTCCCACTAATATAGTATCATCAGCATATTGTAGTAACTCATACGAAACCTTCGAATTGAGTTTTAAGTCATGGAATGCACCACCCTGAGTAGCTCTTTTAACCAGCACCGCTAAGCCTTCTGCATCAATTGCGAAGAGAAAGGGAGAAATAGGATTGCCTTGACGTAAGCCACGAGAAACCTTGAAATCGCGGGTTGGGCTCCCGTTCATTATAACAGACATAATGTCTTTTAAATAACTCCATTCCACCTTGTCATAAGCTAAAGCAAAATCCACTTTTAACATCAGTGCCTTAGACTTACTTTTTGTAAAATCAATCAGCTCATTTAGAACCAAGACTCCATCCAAAATGTTATGTCCTTCTATAAAAGCCGTTTGATTAACAGAGACAATGCTGTCCATCACTTTCTTAAGTCTCGTAACCAAAAGCTTTGAAACCACTTTATAAACAGACCCTATCAAGCAAATAGTGTAGCAAGCGATTTTAGACGTGGTTCTTAAGCACTGTCACTCTTTGGGTTACTACAGGTCGATTCATTTTTTATCCTGTTGAAGCTGATGAAGGATGGGAAATAGATGTTTCCAATTAACCTTGATTGCATACTGAGGTTAAACAGTCAAAACTGTTGGTTTACAGATGCGATCAATGTGGGGGGCCTCTCTCAGGTTATTTTGATTGAACGTTGATCTTTTGGTTAAGAAGTTAGGACAAATACCTTTCAATTGGAATGAGGGTACGAGATTTGAATTTTGGATTAGTGTGCTCGCTAAGATTTTTCTTTCAATCTTTTGCCTACATATTCCTGTTCACCGAAACAGGGAAATCAGAGCGTTCGTAGTTCCTCCTATTCTACGGGAGGAAATGGTGTTTTGGTGTCTTGTTCAAAGCCCAAGACGTGAAGCGAAATGTGATATATATATGTTGTTCAAAGCCCAAGATATGAAGCTGAAGGGTTTATTTGTATCTTGTTCAAAGCCCAAGATGTGAAGCTAAAAGATGTTGTTTTTAGAGAGAATTTGTCATCTCTAAAGGGGTCTGTTTGTCACAACTGTTGGGTGACTGACTATAAAGGAGGATTACTTTAACCGGGATACGCGGATCCTAGCAATGCCATAATTTCCTTTAGAGGGGGTTTTAACCTGAAGGAGAAGACTTTAACTCAGTGTAGAGCAATGCCATCTTTCCTTAGGAATTTCTCATGCTAAAAGAAGGACAGTGACGTCGATGTAAATAATCCAGAGGCTTGCCGCTTACAGCAATTAAATGAAAGGAGTTGTTGATGTTTATGTACTGTGAACGAGGCACAACTTTGATGCTAAAAGGTTGATTGGCTCAACCTGGGTTTTCTTATACAAAGCCTAAGAGGAGGCTAAATGGGTTGACTCGACAAGGGAGTGTTTTTGTATCTCGTACGAAGCCCGAGATGGAAGCTAAAGAATGATTGACTCAACGAGGGAGTCTTTGTATCTCGTACGAAGCCCGAGATAGAGGCTAAAAATGATTGACTCAACAAGAGAGTCTTTGTATCTCGTACGAAGCCCGAGATAGAGGCTAAAAATGATTAACACAACAAGAGAGTCTTTGTATCTCGTACGAAGCCCGAGATAGAGGCTAAAAATGATTGACTCAACAAGAGAGTGTTTGTATCTCGTATGAAGCCCGAGATGGAGGCTAAAAGGATTGTTGTTTCAGTTGAGTAACAGGTCCAGCATGTTGTAAAAAGAGAAAATTAGTTCTTATAAAGAGACTGATTCTAGGTAAGGTTGTACTTTAGTACCGACCAGAGGATCAGGGTTATTTCCTGTTCTTTAAGGAAATGGGAAATCCAAAGGGTATTGAGACTGTCCAAGTCTACTGGTGTTTTTACCTACTTGAAGGGTGGTTGAGAATGTCTTTGGGACTCAAGGGTCTTAGACTGTCCGAGTCTAGAGTTTTATCTTTTGTACTATGGTTTAAAGAAACAGTAGTAGTGCGTTCACGGTAGAAAGATCTAGACTCTTTGAAAGACTGTTCTATTAAGATGACTAATTCCTGTTCCTATACCTCTAGGAGGTCGTCGGGACAATTTGTACGAAGCCCAAGAGGAGGCTGGAAACTTTTAAGAAGTCGATAGGTCCTTGTACGAAGCCCAAGAGGAGGTTATCATTCCCGGAGGAAGAAATCATTAAATGAAGCCTAAGAGAAGACTATGAATACTTCTAAGAAGCCGACGGGTCCTTGTACTAAGCCCAAGAGGAGGCGGGGATGCTTTTAGGAAGCCTGCGGGTCCTTGTACAATGCCCAAGAGGAGGCCGTGATGCTTCTAGGAAGCCTGTGGGTCCCCAAACCCCGAGAAATTCAAGACAGGCTATTCACAAGGAATAGATGAAGCCAGGAAAGTTCGAGAATTTGGAAGAAACTCAAGAGATGCCATTCACGGAGAATACATTCATCTCTGGGGAGGTAGAGTCTCTTGACAATTCCTAAGGAGGACAGCCGAAGAGAAGACTGTATCTGGTGCTCCTATTGGGGATCTAGCTTGTCTATTTCTAAGAGTAATCGAAACGGCTTTTCTTAGATCTAGACGTAGTTGTCGAGGAAAATCTAAATATCTATACTATTATTACACAGTTGATATGAGTTTATGAAAGGAGACTTACAGCGAGCAGCCCCACAATACAGTTATATACATATGAAAGCGATAAATAAAAGCGGGTAAACACTTACTCGATTGTAGAGCTTCCATGCTGTTTTGTTAGTTGTTCAACAAAGAAAGATTGAAAACAACAATATATTTCAAAATCAAAGGAGAAAGTGCTTTGAAAAGAAATATTGGGGCTTACATCTCAAGGAGAGGCCCGAGGTTTATCAGTGATTGCACTGTTGTTTTTATACATAGGGACTTATACAAGTGACTGAGGCCCAAGAAAGGTTTTCTGTACAAAGGGATGGGTCTTACACTCTCTCAAGAGGCCCAAGGAGTTTTAAGAAAAGAAATGGATCTTACTACTCGAGAGTAGGCCCAGATGATTTTTGTTTTGAAATGGCGATCGCGCCGATACTTTCTTTTAACGCAGAGGGACTTATACAATGTCTGAGGCCCAAAATTGTTTTGTTAAAAGGGGGATGGGTCTTACACTCTAATAGAGGCCCAAGTGTTTTGAATGGGTCTTATAGCTCTAGTAGAGGCCCAAAGTTTGTTTTTCAACAGACTATGATCGCGTCGAACTTTTTGAAATACAACGGGACTTATACCATAAGTGAGGCCCAAAATAGGTTGTATTTGCAAAAAGGATTGGGTCTTACACTCTAATAGAGGCCCAATAAAGCTTAAAAAAAAAAGGGAAATGGGTCTTACTACTCGAGGGTAGGCCCAAAAGGTTTTAAAAAGACGACGGTCGCGTCGTTTACTTGAAAATGTACAGAGGAACTTATACAATGAATGAGGCCCCAAAAGGTTTTATGTACAAAGGGGTTGGGTCTTACACTCTAATAGAGGCCCAATAAAGTTTTAAAAAAAATAGGGAAATGGGTCTTACTACTCGAGGGTAGGCCCAAAAGGTTTTAAAAAGACGACGGTCGCGTCGTTTACTTGAAAATGTACAGAGGGACTTATACAATGAATGAGGCCCCAAAAGGTTTTATGTACAAAGGGGTTGGGTCTTACACTCTAATAGAGGCCCAAATGAGTGAAAATGATTTATGAGGGTTGAATTAATCAAAACCCTAATTTGTTTTCAAATTGTATTTTAATTGTATAAAAATTCAATTAAAATAACCAAAATTGTTTTAACATGTGAAAAACAAATTGTGATCTTGGATTAATGTTTCATAAATCAAGTTTTTCCCTACAAAATGATTAGAAATCATTAAAATTTACAAAATCAAGAGGGAAAAAAGATTTTAAATGTCAAAAACAATTAAAATATTAATTCTTTGCAAAAATATCAATTATATGAAATAAATAATATTTTTGGGATTTTTTGATAAAATAAAATATTTTAACATTTTTGTGAATTATTAAAAAAAGAATCAACTCAAAATCATTAAAACTCAGAGAGAAATTAATTTTTGAATCAATTAAATAAAAATCACAAAATTCAAATATTCAAATTTTGAAAAAAGGCGCCAAGAACAGCTGAAGAACACGCGCGTGTTCTGGGTTTGGCTGATTTGCATTTTCTATCCAATCTCACTGAATACTTGATTATATCATGCAATCCACATATCAATCTGCTCGTCTCAACCTCACGATCATGTTTGTGACAATTAATTGCATTTAAATTAAGCACAAAACAAGAAATCACGACAAATCCTCAAGAACCCTAAATTCTACATGAAGGCTGGGATTTTTGATACTCGATTCAAACAAAGCAATTAATTGAGGGGAAACATTCCATGCATGATTATGAACATTTGGCAAAAGTATTGTGCGAGGAAATATGCATAGATTGAGAGATGACCAAGTTTAGGCTTACCTCTAGGTCGTGACAGCAAGTGCAAAGTGATTTCTGAGTTGGAGGTGTTACAGATGAGTGTTGATGATCTAAACAGCTTCCCTACACCCTATGGAGTGTGTTTGAATGCTTGGACTTGATTGGAAATGGCTGGATCACTTCATGGCATCTCAACTGCAACTTGGTTAAAACCTTGAGCAATTGGCTGATGATTCTGAGAAATCAATGTTACAGTTGTGTGTTTAGTGTTTGATCAGGTCACATATGATGTTTATGAGGTGTGTGAGTGATTGGTTTGAGTGGAATTGCTCTCTACTGAAAAATTTGATAGTGACTTGCTAAGAAAGGCATTTTTGAGAGGGAGAAAATGATTTTGAGAAAGGCAAGTGTTGTAGGCCTTTGGTGTACTTAAACTGATCACAATTGAGCTCTATTTATAGTAGAGCAAGTTTGTTTTGCAAGGAATAGTGAATGGCCAATGTTGAGCAATGAGAATCCAAGTCTCCTCTAGCCATTGACTAGAGGTTAGGGCACAGGCTGCTGGTTCCCTTGGTCTTGGATAAGTCTTGACTGAATTCAGTTGCAAATGGCTCAATCCATGCCACCTTGGTGCTTCCATTGAATGCTCCGATCCAAAATTGGAGTCTTGTCCCCATTTTAGGCAATTCTAGGTTTAGCATGCTATTTTTGGTTCCAAAGACTCTGGAGGCTTGGCTCAGTGATTATCCCCTTTAAATTTGATCCTTAGATGTGTTCCAAATTCTGACAAGGCTTGGAATTTTCTGATTTTGGCAAATCGACCAAAACTGCAACATTCTGCCTTGCCTTGGCAGTTTTCAGCAAGGCATTTTGCCACTACCATATCTCATGGCTCAAATTGAATTTGGTGATGTTCTTGGCCATTTTGGAAAGCCCTTATATGATACAACAACTGTTTGATCATATTTGGTTTTGATACCTTTTGGATCCAAGTGCAAAAATCCCCCTACATTTGGAAAAAAGTGAAGGCAGATTCTGACTTAGTGAAAATTTCACTAAGTGTTGGAAAAAAGTGACATTTTCACTTTTTGTCATTTTGATCACTCCATAACTCAAAATCCTTAATGAATTGGAATTAGGTCTAGTTGAAGTTTTTGTAGAGGGTAATGAGAGCTACAAATCAAGCTTTGGATGGAGAAGAATGGCTTTGTGCTTTAGGAGTTATGACCCTCCAAAGTTGGCACCCTTGCCACTTTTTCATAACTTATAAAATTTTCTAAGTTTTTATGGTTACCCCTTTTACAAGTTATCCAACTTTCTTTGATTTTTCTTGATGAATGATGATTCAAATCATACATTAACATCATTTTAGGGTTAAAAAACCATTTTTGTGAAAAATCTCAAAAAGTCAAAGTTGACTTTTGTGCACAGTTGACTTTTTATCAGATGAATTCCAAACTGTGCAATCCTTTAGGAAATCATGTCCTTGACCTAAATCAAACTTGATGGACATGTTTCATGGGTGTCATAGGGTATATTGATGCATGTCATAGGGCTTGGGAGCATGTCCTGGCCAAAAGTCAAAGTTTCAGTTGACTTTTTCCTCGAAACCCTAACTGTGGTACTGATGAAATTGAGACTTGTTGCTCAAACCTCTTGGATCAATCCATTGTTACAAATGGATCAATGTAGCATGTTAGAGACCCTCAAATCATGTCTTGAGGTCTTGGCTCATGACTTGTCCCAAAAGTCAACTTAGGGTGAATTAGGTCAAGAAACCCTAATTCCTGATTTTTTATGGATGCATCCCCTGAGGTCAAACTGACTTGATGCTTTGGTTTATGATGTCCCTTGGAGCATCATAGGTTATGCCTTGAAGCATTGGCTCATGCCCAGAGGAAAATTTCCATCTGGAGGCCCTGGTCGACCAAAACCCTAATTTGGTGACACTGGCGACCTTAAGGCTTGATCCACCTAAAAGGGAGCAGCTTTGTGCTTAATCCTTGGAGTGGGAGTCCTCTTGATCCTTTGTAGATGTTTGAGAGGTTTAGACAAGTTGAAGATCATGTCATTCCTTGATTGATCCTTTGTCAAAAGCTCTGAGAGGGCTTGAAACCCTAAATTTGATTGCAGTGGATGCTCACCCATCTTTGGGGAGACTAATGGTTCATCCATATTGTGATGATGATTTTCACAATGATGGGAAATCTCAGTGGTCAAAATTTGGGGTATGACAGATGCCCCTATTTAATCTTCTTGGACCTGGATGTGTGAATGGCGAAGGTATTCGGGCATTCGGGGTGCAAGAGGATTAAATATCGGAATGCCCGAAATTTTGATAGTGGTTATGAATGGTAGCTTACGCATTCATCTTCTTTTGCTAAGCAATGATGCTTAGAAAAGGTAAACTTCCCCTCGATCCTGGTTTTCAGCCAAGGAACTGGTCTCAGTTTCTGATGTAAACTCCCCCTCGATCCTGGTTTCCTACCAAGGAACTGGTCTTAGTTTCTGATATAGACTTCCCCTCGATCTTGGTTTCCTACCAAGGAACTGGTCTAAGTTTCTGGAGTAAACTCCCCCTCGATCCTGGTTTCCTACCAAGGAACTGGTCTTAGTTTCTGTAATAAACCTCCTCTCGATCCTGGTTTCCTACCAAGGACCTGGTCTCAGTTTCTTTTGACAATAAACTTCTTGACAAAGGACGTTATTCGCAGCGATTTTCCTCAAACTTCTCGCCGAATTTTCCTGGGGAGATGCCATTTGACGAAAAACTTTTGATGTCAGACTTGCTGGGGAACCCATCTGTCTGAGTTGTAGAGGTGCACAAACTTCTCTGTTGGAGACGGCATTTGTCGATTCTACCTGGGGAAAACGAGTCTCCTGAAAGACTGTTTTCGCTTGGGTACTACATCATAATTTTCTCGGGATCTTCCCAGAGAAATGCCATATGATGTGATCCAATTTTGAGGTGCTGATGACCTTTTCATCAGTGGTTTTTCAGAGAAAAACTGCCATACCGCCGAATCTCTGATTAAGAGGCTTTCTCTGGGGATTTTCCTTAATTTGGGAAAGCAAGGATATCATCTTCAATGGCGAAGAGTGATGTCGGTTGAACATTTTCTATGATCTTTCAGAGGTTCAAATTATCAAAGTGGTCAAGGGCCAACTACATTCCAGAAATAAACTGGAGGAGAGAGATCGTCCTGACGCAGCGTTTCCTGATGAGGCAAGAACTGCCAACTCGATTGAGAGGACTGTTATCACTACGGGACTATACCGACTGGAGTGATAGTGATGCAATATGAAATGTGAATGCAAATCAATAATGCATGATGTATGTATGTATATGCTGACAAAACAGACGCGACATACAAACTAAAAGATGAACACGACTGGATACTCGGCCATCGCGGGGCGAAGAAGTACCGCTAGTTCAAGATAGCAATTCCACCTTGCTTAGGAAAGATAGTTCCTGTTGGGAGCTATGTTGGTCGGGCTTAGGAGATGAGAACTCAGCCGAGGAGGTCAGATGGAGCATTCGCATCCGACATAGTTGATCCTTCATTCAGGCATACTGGTTTAGAAGGAGTACTTTGATTCTGCACTTTGAGGCACGAACACCTTTGGAGAAGCGATCAATGTTCTTTCGATGTCCAACCGTCAAAAGAAATTGTCGTCTTTATTTTTTAAAGCAGAAAAAGGTTTAACAAGTAAATCCATTTTTGTTTTATTTTAAGAACCGTTGATCACATTAAAATGTCGTTCTATAAAGCTAAAACAAATGAGAATTGCAAACAAAAGCACAAGGGCTCAAATTTTATTGATAAGATGGAGATCAGCCAAACACGTGATTCCAAAGAGTATATACAAAGCTAGAAAATGGTAATTTACGGGAAAAGGGCTACGTTGAAACATAACGACCATTATCTTTCTACCAACCTTGAATTCGGGACATCCTGAGCTTCTGTCGAAGATGACCTTGACTGGAGTCTCTGACAGACGAAGTAACTGCTGCCGAGGACTTGCCTTTGTTGAACATAGTTACTTGCCATTATCCCTAATTTTTTCCTGGATTGTACTTTGAGGTTTCCAATCCACCGGGATGATTTTTGATCATGTCTCTAATTTTTTCCTGGACCGCCCTTTCGGGTTTTCAATCCACCGAGACTTTTTTTTTTTTAGTTTAGGCGAAGTATTTCTTGACTACATCAACATTTGTGGGGTAGGCAAATTCCTCCCCGTCCATGGTTGCAAGTCCAAGCCGCCGCCTGAGAAAGCTTTCGTGACCACATAGGGGCCGTCATAATTCAGAGTCCACTTGGCCCGAGAGTCAGTGAGAAATAATTGTATATTTTTTAGCACAAGGTCTCCTTTCCTGAAGATGCGAGGTCGAACCTTTTTATCGAACGCCTTCTTCATTCTCTGTTGATACAATTGACCATGGCATAAAGCCATTATTTACTTCTCTTCGATCAGATTCAGCTCGTCCTCTCGACTTTGACACCACTCAGCTTCGGTGAGCTTAGCTTCCATCAATACCCAGATTAATGGGATCTCTACTTCTATGGGGAGCACTGCTTCCATGCCATACACTAGAGAGAAAGGGGCTGCCCCCGTTGAAGTACGGACAGATGTGTGATAACCGTGAAGAGCAAAGGGTAGCATCTCGTGCCAATCTTTGTAGGTTACAACCATCTTCTGAATAATCCTCTTGATGTTCTTGTTAGCCGCTTCTACCGCTCCGTTCATCTTGGGTCGGTAGGGAGATGAGTTATGGTGTTCGATCTTGAACTCAGTGCACAACTCTTTCATTATCTTATTGTTCAAGTTAGATCCATTATCAGTAATGATCTGGCTCGGAACACCATAACGGAAGATGATATTATTTTTGATGAACCGGACCACCACTTATCGGGTTACATTGGCGTATAACGCTGCTTCGGCCCACTTGGTGAAGTAATCAATGGCTACCAGGATGAACCGATGTCCGTTTGAAGCCTTAGGTTCAATTATGCCGATCATGTCGAGTCCCCATATGGAGAAAGGCCAAGGGGAAGAAAGAACTTTGAGATGCGTTGGCGGTACATGAATTTTGTCGGAGTATATCTGACACTTGTGACGCCTCCTCATGTACTTGTAGCAGTTGGATTCCATGGTCAACCAGTAGTACCCTGCTCTCAGAATTTTTCTCGCCATTGCATGTCCGTTGGCATGAGTGCCAAAGGATCCTTCATGAATTTCTTTTATCAGCATGTCTGCTTCTGGTCTGTCTACACATCAGAGCAAGACCATGTCAAAATTTATTTTATAGAGTGTATCCCCGCTAAGGAAGAAACTGCCAGCCAGTCTTCTAAGGGTTTTTCTGTCATTTCTTAGTGCCCCAGGTGGGTACTCTTGTTTCTGAAGGAAGCATTTGATATCGTGATACCAAGGTTTATCATCTATGACTGCTTCAATCGTGAAGATGTAAGCGGTCCGTTCTAGGCGCATTACATCGATCTTAGGTATGTCATTCCATTGACCTACACTAATCATGGAAAAGAGAGTGGCTAAGGCATCGGCCATGTGATTCTCCTCACGAGGGATGTGATGAAACTCGACTCTGTTGAAGAAGGGTAACAACCTTCTCGCGTAGTCTTTGTAGGGAATCAATCCCGATTGGTATGTGTTCCAATCTCCTTTGATATGGTTGATAACCAAGGCTGAATCGCCACATACATCCAAGCTCTTGATCCTTAAATCAATCGCTTCTTCGAGACCCATAATACAAGCTTCGTATTCGGCCTCGTTGTTCGTACACTTGAACGTAAGTCAGGCCATGAAAGGAATGTGGGTACCCTGAGGGGTAACAATGATTGCCCCAATTCTATTTCCGTGATGATTGATGGCTTCGTCAAAGATTAGTCCCCATTGGGAACCTGGTTCTGGCCCTTCATTGGGTAGCGGTTCATCGCAGTCTTTCATTTTTAGATACATGACATCTTCGTCTGGGAAGTCAAACCCGATAGATTCTCGATCATCAATCGGTTGATGAGCCAAATGATCGGCTAAAATACTTCCTTTAACAATTTTTTGAGCATGGTACTCTATGTCATATTCTAATAGTAACATCTGCCAATGGGCAATCCTTCCCGTGAGGGCAGGCTTTTCAAAAACATACTTAATTGGATCCATCTCGGAGACCAACCAAGTAGTGTGACGAATCATGACATTTGGCTGCCCAAGCCAAAGCGCAGCAAGTTTTCTCAAGCATGGTGTACCGAGTCTCACAGTCGGTGAATTTCTTGCTTAGATAGTAAATGGCAGACTCCTTCCGTTTGGTTTCGTCCTGTTGGCTCAGTACACATCCCATTGAGTCCTCTAGGACCGTGAGGTAAATGATTAGTGGTCTTCCTTCCACTGGAGGTGATAGAATCGGAGGGTTCAACAAGTATTCCTTGATACTGTTGAACGCGGTTTGGTAATCTTCTGTCCAAACGCAGTCCTGATTCTTTTTGAGTAGTTTGAAAATCGGAGCGCATATCGCGGTCATGAGGGATATGAATCTGGAGTTGTAGTTCAAACATCCCAGGAATCCTCTGAATTGTTTCTCAGTTCTCAGAGAAGGCATTTCTTGAATGGCCTTGACCTTGTCAGGATCAACCTCAATTCCTTTCTGGCTGACGATGAACCCTAGTAGTTTCCCTGAACGGACACCGAAGGTACACTTGTTGGGATTCAAGCGGAGTTTGTACTTTCTCAAACGCTCGAATAGCTTTGACATATGGGTCACATGCTCCTCTTTTGTCTTTGATTTTGCAATCATGTCATCGACATATACCTCGATTTTCTTGTGTATCATGTCATGAAAAAGAGTAGTCATGGCCCTTTGATAGGTTGCCCCGGCGTTCTTCAAACCGAACGACATTACCTTGAAACAAAAGGTACCCCATGGGGTAATGAATGTGTTAGTTCTTGTATTGGCTGGAATTTTGGTAAAACAAAGTTGAACAATGTTGATGTCATATGTCTGATGTCATAACATTGGAGTCCTAACATAAGCTGTTGCAGGGTTGAAGTTTTATATGCTGATGTTATAAGTGATGTCTTGACATCACTATACCAGAACATCAGAACATCAGATTGTGATGTTTTAGGGCTGTGCGTGTTAGTTTGATTTGAGGAGATCTGTTAGAGTGATTGGATGCGAATTTCATGGAGAAGTTATTGGGCATCAGATATGGAGCAAATCATGTAACAAACATTAGGGCTGATTTGGAAATATTTAGGAGATCAAATCTGCGCCAAATCCTAGTTTCAAAATAACAAATCAGATCAGATATTGGAGGAGATCCAAGCCCAAGTCAGAATTATATAAAAGCAACCTCAACCCTTGGTGAAAAGGAACGAAGAAAGAGAGATATAGACTGAGTGTCATTTGTGTCTTCGTGCGTGTTTTGTAAACCATTCATGTGTGAATTAGTATTACTATTTTGAGTTGTAATTGGTTTCTCTAAGCTTTTAAGCAAGAGAGAGTTGTTCTTGATCAAAGCTGTGAAGCAGAATCAAGGTGGGTGTTAATTTGTAATCATTGGATTGTATCACAGAGGTGATTTAGGGAGTGAGTGGTTTCTAATATCTAAGTGGTCTCTTAGGTAGAATTGTCATTGGGTAGGGATTAAATTAGGTAGATGTCAACTGGGATTATTGAGTCTGTAATTTGATACTATTAATAGTGAAGTTCCTCCTTGGCTTGGTAGCCCCCAGACGTAAGTAGTTATACCGAACTGGGTGAACAATTCATTGTGTTATTTTCTGTTGCTTTTACCTTGCTCATATAACAGAGTGTGTTATTGTGACATCACACTTAACATCACACATTTGATACCAGAATTACAATTGGTATCAGAGCAGGCATCCTGCTCTGCATCTGGGTGAGATCTAGGGTTGATATTTTTTGGTACAATGGACAAGGAGACTGGTGGATTTGTGAATAGACCCCCTATTCTAGATGGCTCTAATTATGACTATTGGAAACTTCGTATGGTTACTTTCTTGAAGTCTTTAGACAGCACAGGCTGGAAGGCTATTGTGAAAGAATGGAAACATCCTGTTATTGTGGAAAAGGATGAGAATGGAAAGGAAGTAGAGGGAAGCTCAAAACTAAAACCTGAAGAAGAATGGACCAAGGAAGAAGATGAGCTTGCCCTTGGGAATTCTAAAGCCCTGAATGCCATATTCAATGGTGTTGATAAGAACATATTCAGATTGGTCAACACTTGTGAAGTAGCTAAGGAAGCATGGGATATCTTGAAGACTACTCATGAAGGAACCTCCAAAGTCAAGATGTCAAGACTTCAACTTTTGACAACAAAATTTGAAAATCTGAAGATGAAGGATGATGAGACTATCCATGATTTCCACATGAACATCCTTGAACTATCAAATGCTTCTAGTGCCCTAGGAGAGAGGATGACTGAAGAAAAGCTGGTGAGAAAAATTCTTAGATCTCTTCCCAAGAGATATAAAATGAAGGTGACAGCTATAGAAGAAGCCCAAGACATCAGCAAGATGAGGGTTGATGAGTTGATAGGTTCTCTTCAAACCTTTGAATTAGGAATGGAAGAGGAACCTGAAAAGAAAACCAAAAGTATAGCATTGGTTTCTAGCTCTGAAGATTCTAAGAAAGAGAAGGGTGGTGAGTCTCAGGAGGAGTTGTCCCAGGCCATTGTTTTGTTGGGAAGACAGTTTAACAAGGTTATGAAGAGGATAAATAGGAGTTATAATCCTAATGTCAAAAACATCACATATGACACCAACAGATCAGGAGATTAGGGGAAGAAAACTAGAGATGAAGAAAATTCCAATAATGACAAGGGAGTCCAATGCTATGAGTGTGAAGGGTATGGTCATGTCAAGAAGGAATGTCCTACTTATCTCAAAAAGCAGAAAAGGGGTTATCTGCTTCCTGGTCTGACAGTGACAGTGAATCTGAAGAAGAATCAGCTAAGCTTGTTAGAGCTATGATTGGGGTTTGTGAGTCAGATGATGATGATGAGGTTACTTATGAAGAGCTTGCTGCCTCGTATGAAGAACTGTGCATGAGAAGTGAATAAGTGTGTCTTGAAGGAGAGAAGCTGAAGAAAACCATAGTGCAGTTAGAGGCTGAAAAGACTGAACTTGAAAATGAAGTCAGTATGCTTAACTCTAAATTGGATTCTATGACCAAAACTGTCAGAATATTGAACAATGGTACTAATGCTCTAGACAACATTCTCAGTATTGGTACTGGAGACAAAAGTGGTTTGGGATTCAACAATATTGCAGCTTCTGATGATGTTATTACCAGTTCCAAACCAGTGATGTTAAAACTAATGTTTAAACATCCTGACAGGATCCCTTATAGGAAGAAATTCAGGCGCTGGAGATGTCACCACTGTGGGCGTTTTGGACACATAAAGGCCTACTGTTATAAGCTACATGGGTATTCTCAGAAGGCACATCAGTATACTCCCACACAGAAGTTTCCCATAGGTAATCAGGCCTTAAATTCTAGGAAGCAATGGATTCCAAAAGGTAAAGTTACCAGCTTAATAGCTCACACTTCTCTTAGGGTTTCTACCAAAGAAGACTGGTACTTTGATAGTGGGTGTTCAAGACACATGACAGGAGTTAAGAATTTGTTGATTGATGTTGAGCTTCAGTCTTCAGGTCATGTTACATTTGGTGATTGTGTCAAAGGAGAAATCAAGGGGGAGGGAAAGCTAAATTGTGATGGTGTTCCTAGACTGGATGATGTTCTACTTGTCAAAGGGTTAACAGCAAATTTGATCAGTATTAGTCAACTTTTTGATCAAGGATTCAAAGTAGACTTTACAAAATCTGAGTGCAAAGTCACAAATGAGAAAGGAGAAGTCATCATGAAGGGTGTTAGGTCTAAGGACAACTGTTATCTATGGGTTCAACAAGACTTAAGCACCTCAACATGTGTGGTTGCTAGAGATGATTAAGTCAAAATTTGGCATCAAAAGCTGGGACATCTTCATCTGAAGGGAATGAAGAGAATAATTTCTTCAGAAGCTGTCAGAGGAATTCCTAAACTCAATATTAAAGAGGGAAGAGTTTGTGGAGATTGTCAAATAGGGAAGCAGACCAAGATGTCACATCAGAAGCTTCAACATAACACGACCTCCAAAGTGTTGGAACTTCTTCATATGGACTTGATGGGACCTATGCAAGTAGAAAGTCTAGGAGGGAAGAAGTATGCTTATGTTGTTGTAGATGACTATTCTAGGTACACTTGGGTGAACTTCATCAAAGACAAATCAGAGGTGTTTGATGTTTTTAAAGATCTTTGTCAAAGACTCCAAAGGGAAAAGGAGAGTAATGTTATTAGAATAAGGAGTGATCATGGAAGAGAGTTTGAAAATAGCAAGTTTGCTTAATATTGTTCTGCTGAAGGCATAAGTCATGAGTTCTCTTCTCCAATTACTCCTCAGCAAAATGGAGTTGTTGAAAGGAAGAATAGAACAATTCAAGAGTCTGATAGGGCAATGATTCATCCCAAAAAGCTTCCTTACTATTTCTGGGCTGAAGCCATGAACACTGCTTGCTATATTCACAACAGAGTTACTTTGAGAAGGGGCACTTCAGCTACTCTGTATGAACTGTGGAAAGGAAGAAAGCCAAATGTGAAGTACTTTCATGTTTTTAGAAGTAAATGTTACATTTTATCAAATCGTGAACAGAGGAGAAAATTGGATCCTAAAAGTGATGAGGGAATCTTTCTAGGATACTCTACAAATAGCAGAGCTTACAGGGTTTTCAACTCCAGAACAAAGGTTATGATGGAGTCTATTAATGTGGTGATTGATGACATTGATAAGCAGGAAGATGTTGATGTCCTGGATGATGTTGAAACATCAGTTGAAGAAGTCACTGAAGAAACTGAAGATAGAAGTGGATCTCCCAGTCATGTTGATGCTGATGCTGAGCCTGAACCAGAACAATCTAATAAAGAACCATCTATTAGAGTACTAAAGGACCATCCAAGGGAGCTTATCATAGGTGATCCTAAATCAGGGGTTAGCACTAGATTAAGAGAGGTTGTGTCAAATTCTTGTTTTGTTTCTAAAATTGAGCCCAAGAATGTCAAAGAAGCTTTGACTGATGAGTTTTAGATCAATGCCATGCATGAAGAGCTAGAACAATTCAAAAGGAATGAAGTGTGGGATCTTGTACCAAGGCCTGATGGAGTTAATGTGATTGGCACCAAGTGGATTTACAAGAATAAATCTGATGAACAAGGAGTGGTCACCAGAAACAAGGCCAGGTTAGTTGCTCAAGGATACACTCAGGTTGAAGGAATTAATTATGATGAAACCTTTGCTCCTGTGGCAAGACTGGAATCTATCAGATTACTCTTAGGGGTAGCTTGTAATTTCAAATTCAAGCTCTTTCAGATGGATGTTAAGAGTGCCTTCTTGAATGGTTACTTAAATGAAGAGGTCTATGTTGATCAACCAAAAGGATTTATTGATCCAACATTTCCTGACCATGTTTACAGACTTAGGAAAGCTCTCTATGGTTTGAAGCAAGCACCAAGAGCTTGGTATGAAAGGCTTACTGAATTCCTGGCTGTGAATGGCTACAGAAAAGGAGGGATTGGCAAGACTTTGTTTGTTAAAGAGGAAGGAGGAAAATTGATGATAGCACAAATATATGTTGATGACATTGTATTTGGTGGGATGTCAGATGCAATGGTGAAACATTTTGTGGAACAGATGCAGTCTGAGTTTGAAATGAGTCTTGTTGGAGAGCTTAACTATTTTCTTGGTCTACAAGTTAGACAAATGGAGGACTCCATATTCATATCTCAGAGCAAGTATGCAAAGAACATAGTGAATAAGTTTGGTCTAGAGAATGCTAATCACAAGAGGACACTTGCTCCTACTCATTTGAAGTTGTCCAAGGATGAACATGGTGTTAGTGTGGATCAAAGTTTATACAGAAGCATGATTGGAAGTCTATTGTATCTCACAGCTAGCAGACCTGATATCTCTTTTGCTGTTGGAGTTTGTGCCAGATATCAAGCTGAGCCTAAAGTTAGTCACTTGAATCAAGTGAAGAGGATTCTGAAATATGTGAACGGGACTAGTGACTATGGAATGCTTTACACTCATAGATCAGGCACTGAGTTATGTGGTCTTTGTGATGTTGATTGGGCATGGAGTGCTGATGATAGAAAAAGTACTTCAGGAGGTTGCTTCTTCTTAGGGAATAATCTGATATCATGGTTTAGTAAAAAGCATAATTGTGTGTCTCTTTCTACTGCTGAAGCTGAGTACATAGCAGCAGGGAGTAGTTGTTCTCAACTTGTTTGGATGAAGCAGACATTAACAGAATACAATGTCAAGCAAGATGTCATAACATTGTGCTGTGATAACTTGAGTGCTATCAATATCTCTAAGAATCCTATTCAACATAGCAGAACCAAGCATATTGATATAAGGCATCATTTTATTAGAGATTTGGTTGAGGACAAAGTAGTTGCTTTGGAACATGTTGCTACAGATAAACAATTAGCTGACATTTTTACTAAAGCCTTAGATGCAAATCAATTTGAAAGCTTAAGAAGCAAACTGGGAATTTGCATTTATGAGGATTAGGTGTGCTAGAAGGTGTATTTGTGCAGTTATGATTATGCATATTGAAAACAACATTTTATTCAACTGCTGAAAGCATACAAGAGTGGATTTTAGTACATCAAAAACAAAATATAATGTCTAAAGATTATCCCAACCACCTGCATCAAGAAAAGTCTTCCAATCTTCATCCCATTCATCATCAGAAGTATGGAGTTGCACTGGAGGTTTTTTTATGGTTTTTGTCTCAGATGGTTTTCTTGTTCTTGTTGCTCCTGAAGAAGTTCCAGCTGATTTCCTTGTTGTGCTCATGTTCTTCAGTGGATCTAGGTGTTTATCCTCTTGCTTGCGTTGCTTTCTTGCATCCTTGTTAGACTGACTCATGGTTGTTTGGTTGGGATGGTGTTAGAAGCTAGAAGGCTTGGATTTTATAATGCTAGAAAAGGGCATTGTTTGTATCGCCTGACCAGTCAAGGTTTTGGAAGTTGTTCTTTTTGGGAAGCTGGTTATTATCATAATAAATGTCAGGAAGTTGTGTTTGCTGCTCTGATAAGTTCAAGGTTGTCAAATTGTGGCTAAAAAGGGGAAGATGTGTGCCTATGTGTTGCCTAGGTGTCTGATGTGATTCTAGGCTTGAGGGGGAGTGTATGTTGGAACAACTGATATGCTGGTTCTTGGTTTGAGGGGAAGTTTATCATTATGCTGTTTGATTGTGATTGTTGTTGGTATGAAGTTTTTCCGTTGCAGGTACATCTGATGATGGCAGAGTTTGTTTTAGCCAAAATTAGCCAAAGGGGGAGATTATTAGTTCTTGTATTGGATGGAATTTTGGTAAAACAAAGTTGAACAATGTTGATGTCATATGTCTAATGTCATAACATTGGAGTCCTAACATAAGCTGTTGCAGGGTTGAAGTTTTATATGCTGATGTTATAAGTGATGTCTTGACATCACTATACCAGAACATCAGAACATCAGATTGTGATGTTTTAGGGCTGCGCGTGTTAGTTTGATTTGAGTAGATCTGTTAGAGTGATTGGATGAGTATTTCTTGGAGAAGTTATTAGGCATCAGATATGGAGCAGATCATGGAGCAAATCATGTAACAAACATTAGGGCTGATTTGGAAAGATTTAGGAGATCAAATCTGCGCCAAATCCTAGTTTTAAAATAACAAATCAGATCAGATATTGGAGGAGATCCAAGCCCAAGTCAGAATTATATAAAAGCAGCCTCAATCCTTATTGAAAAGGAACAAAGAAAGAGAGCTATAGACTAAGTGTCATTTGTGTCTTCGTGCGTATTTTGTAAACCATTCGTGTGTGAATTGGTATTACTATTTTGAGTTGTAATTGGTTTCTCTAAGCTTTTAAGCAAGAGAGAGTTGTTCTTGATCAAAGCTGTGAAGCAGAATCAAGGTGGCTGTTAATTTGTAATCATTGGATTGTATCACAAAGGTGATTTAGGGAGTGAGTGGTTTCTCATATCTAAGTGGTCTCTTAGGTAGAATTGTCATTGGGTAGTGATTAAATTAGGTAGATGTAAACTAGGATTGTTGAGTCTGTAATTTGATACTACTAATAGTGAAGTTCCTCCCTGGCTTGGTAGCCCCCAGACGTAGGTAGTTAGACCGAACTGGGTGAACAATTCATTGTGTTATTTTCTGTTGCTTTTACCTTGTTCATATAGCAGAGTGTGTTGTTGTGACATCACACTTAACATCACACATCTGATACCAGAATTACAGAATGAAGTTTTCTCCATGTCTTTCGGCGCCATTTTTATCTGATTATAGCCCGAGAATCCATCCATGAAGGAGAAAACTTTGAACTTTGTTGTACTGTCTACCAGCATGTCAATGTGTGGTAAAGGAAAGTCGTCCCTTGGACTAGCCTTGTTCAGGTCTCTATAGTCGACACACATTCTGACTTTTCCGTCCTTTTTTGGAATGGGTACGATGTTGGATAACCATTGAGGATATTCAGATGTAGCGAGGAAACGCGCGTCAATTTGTTTCTGTACCTCCTCTTTGATTTTGACGGCCATGTCCGAGTGAGTTCGTCTCAACCTTTGTTTTACTGGCGGACATTCCGATCTCAACGGTAGATGATGTTCCACGATGCTCGTATCCAACCCTGACATGTCCTGATAAGACCAAGCAAACACATCGGGAAACTCTTTGAGAAGCTTTGTCAACCTCTCTTTAGTAGTTGGACTGAGTAGTGCCCCAATCTTGATTTCTTTTTTCTCTTCTTCTGAACCCATGTTGATCATTTCCAATGGCTCTTTGTGAGGTTCAATGGACCTTTCCTCTTGTTTGAGTAGTCAGGAGATCTCGTATGTTTCAACGGGGTTTAAAACAAGCAATCTGCATGACGTGATGATTTGTGTTTAGAAGAGATAGAGAAAATGCGAGAGTGTGTGCAGTGTATTTCTTTTACTGCTTGTTTTTTTTTATTATTGAGTTTGTTTTTTAGGATTACCATTTTTTGAGAAAAGCAAAAAGAGAAAACAGCAATTAAAGCGGAAATTACAGAATGACATTATTTTATTAATGAACAAGTAGGTTCTTGAAACTACAACCCTATAAAACATAAATCTGTCGCTTTGGGCGAAGCGAAGAGGGACATTTACAAAAAACGAGCCCTATCAAAACATCTGTTTCACCTGAGCAGGGTGAAAGGTTAAAAGACGGAAATTACTTTGACTTATGAACAATCTTCGGAACATTGACAGCAACCCATTGGCGGCGAACTCCTCGGTGAATCACAAAGTCTGGCACCTTCCTTGATTTATCTTCAGAAATAACGCTGATTTCTGGTGGAGCAGGATCATTGGAATCTGTCTCCCAGGCAGAGTTGTCGTAGGAGGATTCCTCTATTGTATTTTGCAGAGTATTTGGGCTCTCAGGTATATCTGCCTATCCAGTTGGCTGGATATCTTTGAGCCTGATACGAGAGCTCTCAGGAGCAGTGTACTTGACCATATAGTCGTACTTTCCACTCGGTTGTCCTAAGGTGTCCCACACTTCTTTTGAACTGGAGGAGTCATCTCTCTCGATGACGTTGACCTCGGGAAAAGCATAGTTGATGAATTCTAGTCCTGCAAACGTTGCGAATTCATCTTCATGTTGAGTAGTTTCGGAATGACCTGAGTGTTGATCCCATGACATGGCGGGGACACAGGTATTCCGTTCAATGATGCTCAGCTGATTTTCATTGTTCAGCTGACTTTCTTGCCCTAAGTCTCCTGGGTAGGGCTGCCACATTGGCAGACCATCCATCGGGCCATAGTAGTTATGGTCAAAGTTGTCCTTCATCGGAGTGTCTTTCTCTAATGAGTTTGGTGGAGCACGACATCCTTCCGGATCACAATCTCCGTATATCATTTCGACATCCGACCTTGGTATAAATCTCGGGCTCTGTGCAGGATAGTAAAATGGCGTAGGCACCTCTTCCTGAGACATATAACCGTCCTCGTTGAGGTAGGACTTCCATTCCACATCTGTGTCAGAGGGATCCTCCTCATTGATAGTGTGTACTTCTTGAGACACTGGGTGAAGGAAACCTCCACTGTGGAAGAAATTTTGAATGGGATGAAGACTTTCATTGCTGGCAGCTGTCTGGGTACAGGTTGCAGAAAAACCAAGACCCTTCTTTGTTTTATTGTCAGTGGGAATGACAAGCTGTCCCCATCCTTTTGTATTGGTACTCTCGACCGCTTTGATAGCATCTTTGTATGAGGAAATGGAAGTTCCCTCTTTGAACTAATTGTCCTTGCTTATCGACAGTGCTTAGAACTGAGTTCCAATAACTTCATCGGGTTCTACACAAGTAGATGATGATAAGTTGCTTACGAGCAAGGCTTATTCTCCACAGACCGTAACGAGTTGACCGTTCTGAACGAACTTTAGCTTTTGGTGGAGAGTCGAGGTGACTGCTCCAGCCTGATGTATCCAAGGTCTTCCTAATATACAACTGTACATCGCCCGAATGTCCATGACTTGGAAAATGACTTGGAAAGTATGAGGACCAATAGTTATGGGAAGGTCGACTTCGCCGATAACCGTTTTTCTGGACCCGTCGAATGCTTTGACGACGACCTCGCTGGTTCTCATCGGAGGTCCTTTGAAGGATAATTGCGTCAAGGTAGACTTCGGCATAACATTCAGGGCTGACCCTGTGTCTACCAGTACGCTGACTAAAGCATCGCCCTGGCAGCTGACCGTGATATTGAACACCGTGTTATGACGGTGACCCTCTTCAGGTAATTCCTCATCACTAAATCCCAAGTTATTGCAGGAAGTGATGTTAGAGACAATGCTATCGAACTGTCTAATTGTTACATCCTGTTCCACAAAGGCTTGCTCCAAGACTTTCTGTAGAGCCTCCCTGTGCGCTTCTGAACTGAGTAACAGTGATAATACCGAGATCTTCGAAGGAGTTTGTAACAGTTGATCAACAATGTTGTATTCACTCCTTTGGATGAGCTTCAGCATCTCATCATTGTTTTTTGAAAGGTCGGGATTACTGGATTGACCGACTGGTGGATTGGGAACTTCCGTCTGAGGTTCCTTTTCTTTGTTAAGTTCTCCAACTCCTCTGTTGAAGATTTGACCGCTTCGTGTTACTCGACTGATGTCTGCAATATTCACGACGGAGGGTAATGGAATTTCCTTTCAATTTTCAATTATCGTTGCACCGTATTTGTAAGGGATAGCCTTAGTTGATTCATACGGTGTGGTCCGGGTAGATAGATGACTATGGGAGCCTTCTGATTTTTCTGACCATCGTAAGCAATCTCGATCCGTTCCTGGTTGGAAACTCTTGATTCGTCAAGTAGAGGAATGAAGGTTAAAACATCCCTATCCCTCTGATGATCAGAGACTACGACAACGTCCTCAATTTGATCGGCAAGGTAGTCCGGTACCCAGTTAATTGGTCCGGAACCCAGATATGGACGAATTTCTCTACGATCCACCTGGCCCTGAAGAGCTGCTCGCACAAGGTAGTATCCTTGGTTACTTTCTGAACAGACTCCACAACGTTCATAGTTGTGTGGCGGCACCTGGCCACGCCCGCTTTGAATGCAATGTAACCTCACTAGGTCAGTTTCTACAAATCGGACATCCTGACTTTGACGCCGAGTTGGATTCTTGTCATTGATACTAATCTGCTGAGTATCTTCATCCATATAGATTGGCATCCACCAGTGATTTAACAAGTGCTAAAGTGCTTCCTGGACAAAGGCACAACCTCGATCGTTTTCGCAACCCGCTGTACAACTTTGATAGTCATGTGATACCAGGAACCCGAGTCGGACCTGTTCAACATGTAACTCTACCAGGTTGGTATCCAGTAAGCGAATGTCGAAGATCTGAACCATGTTGATTTGATAGTGGTTCCTATCATGGTAGTCCTAGATCCATCCAAGATCTATCTGACGCTGGAGGGCTTCTTGTACAAAAGAGAATCCCTGTTTGTTTACCGAGCAAGTCAGACAAGAACTGTAATCGTGTCGCGGAAGATTATGATACTGGCTTTGCCTTGAGTGCATTGCCACAAAGTTGACATTCATCGCACGGATGTCGTGGTTTTGAATGACGTTGGAATTCGTGTAGACCATGTTAACTCCACGAACTCGGTGCTCTTGGATCCATCTGAGATCCATCTGTTCCTGTAGAGCTGCTTGCACCACAGAACATCCTCAATTGCTTTTAGAGCAGATATCACACTGGTGATAGTTATGAGGTGGCACATGGCTATATCCATCTGTCTACGATGCATCTTGACCATATTGGTTTTCAACAAGAGTACATCATGAATTTGATAGACATTGTTAGACTCTCCTTTTATCAGGTTGACGGCAGCTTTCTCATGCTGAGGCAGCGGGTTTGTGAGAACATTCAGATTTGTATCTTTGAAAGATAAGACACCGCTCCTAACAAGCTTTTGCACGTCAGATTTGAAATTGAGACAGTTCTCTATGTTATGCCCTGGTCCTCCTTGATGGTAAGGGCACGTCTGATCCACCTTAAACCAAAAAGGCGGGTTTCTTGGCATTGTAAGAGGGGACTTAGTCTAGATGTGCCCCTTGGCCAGTAGTAACGGAAATAACTCTGCGTACGATACGGGTATAGGATCAAATCCTGGTGGCCGCGTTGTGCGGTTGTTATTGTATGGAGGATGGGCCTGCTGAAGAGGCTGTTGTATCCTTTGCTGATTAGGTTGGATCTGCACAACCTGAGGTTGATACGTAGAAACAAGCGCAGGGTTGATAGCATGAGTCACAGCTGCTACTGGTTGATAACGTCACCTTTGCTTTCCGAGAGAGATATTCCCAATATCTTGCTCTTTTTTCTTAGGGAGAGCACTACCGTATCACTTTGTACTACTTGATGATCCAGCGTCTTTTACTAAACGTTCTTCTCGGACGGCTTCCTCAAGACGAACCCCCATACCGACCATTTCGGTGAAATCACTGGGCGCACTGGCAACCATTCTGTCATAGTAAAATGAGCTAAAGGTCTTTAAGAAGATCTTTGTCATCTCTTTTTCCTCAAGAGGTGGACAAATCTGAGCGGCGATCTGACGCCATCTCTGAGCGTACTCTTTAAAGGTTTCCTTGTCCTTTTGTGACATTGATCTGAGTTGATCTCTGTCGGGTGCCATGTCCAAATTGTATTTGTATTATTGGACGAAGGCAATGCCAAGATCTCTGAAAGTGCTGATCGTGGCGCGGTTTAAACCCATGTACCATTTTAATGCGGCACCAGTTAAAGTATCCTGAAAGTAGTGAATCAGTAGATCCTGATTCTCTGTCTGAGCTGACATTCGTCGAGCGTACATCACCAGGTGACTTTGAGGGCAAGAGTTACCCTTGTACTTTTCAAAATTGGGCACTTGGAACTTGTGTGGAACTTTCACATTGGGGACTAGACAAAGGTCTGTGGCGTCCTTTCCAAATAGATCCTGACCGTGAATGGCATGCAGTTCCTTCTGCATTTCCAGGAACTGCTCCTGGAAATCGTCCATTCTATCGAACATAGTTTCCTTTTTACCAGCAAGTATCTGCGGAATCTGGCCTTCCGGGACAGTGTGCACCACAGGGGGTGGTACCGTGACTACGACAGCAAATCTTGGTGTTTCCCGAAGTTTGTAACCTTCAGGAGTCCTCAATATGCCTCTGGTATCTTCGCTTTCCCGAAGTTTGTAACCTTCAGGCCCAGCGGCTTCTTTTGTGATTCCCTGATCTTCGGCGATCGGCGGAACATATCCTTCCGGGATATAGTTAACAGGAATCCCCCAAGGATAATCTTTCGGCATTTGATACCTAGGATCGGACTTTTCCGCTATGGGCGTTGAGGTGATCTCTGAGATCACAGTTCTTTGTAGCTGAGCTTCTGACATGGCTTGCATGTCGTTACAAAGCTTTCTCATATCCTCTCTCAGAGCGTCGATCTCTTCTTTCAACTCTCTATTATCTTCCTCTAGATCATCCATCTTTTTCTGACGATTGGCCCGAGTATTGTACGAATGAGACAGTTTGACTCTAGAACCGAGACACAAACGTGAGATTCGTAGGTAAGAAGAATACGTGACGTGAGAATGATGAATGTAATGATTAAATTAATTATTTTTGTTTATTCAAAATAAACTCCGACAATTAGATTGCAAATATCAAACAGTGGGGAAACCCCGTTTTATTGAATTCAAAGGATTGCGAAAATGGAAATACAGTAGATTACAAGGTGCGGAAACAGAAACCTAGTCTAAGGGGTCCCGAGTCTTCTCTGAGGAGAACTCGGGTGCTGATTCTGGTACTTTCCTCTTCTTTGACCGGGGCTCTTGGGTCGTTGTCGGGTTGTCATTCCTTTGCCAGGTGAAAGGAGCGAGCAAATTGCTTTGGTCATCCTGATTATCCACAGCATGTTGCTCTAAAATCTCAATCAGAGCATCCTTATCTTTTAGCAATTGCTGTATTTTGGTACACTCTACACTGAGGGTGCGGTACTTGTTCTTCCAAGACCTTCTTTCCTTTTGAACTTTGTTGAGAGTTACCTGCAGCTTTTCCGTTTCTGTCATGAAGTACATGGCAGATTCCTTTGGTGGGAGAATTCTGTGACGAGGATACGACATCTTTAGCTTGAGAGCTCTAGTTTGTACCCAATGGAGATAAGGCTCCACCGAGACACAGTCTGATTTTCCTAGAGACTCCCGTCCTTTCTTATGAACGTGTTTCCAAGTGTGCACTATTTCCATCTTTAGTGCCCTGTCATTTTCTCCTTCTTTGAAGAAAAGACCTTCCAGATGAGCATTACGTGGGACATGCCTCATCGGGTATCCAAATTGACGATGAACCAATACCGGATGGTAGTTGATTCCTCCTTTAGTTCCTATGAGGGGTACGTTGGGGAAGTTTCCACAACGATCAATGATTCTGATTCCATCATAGATCCTATTACACCAATCTATATCAGAGTTGGTAAGAGACATGATCTTCTGCGACCAGCGTAAGGCACTCTTACGATCCCAAAAAGCAGCAGACTTGGGCAAATGGGAGATAAACCATTTGTATAGCAGGGGTACACAACACGTGATCATTCCTCCGATGTAAAAATTTCCTAAGTGTACAGAATGATACGCGTCTACGAGCAGCGTTGGCACAGGGTTTCCAATGAGAAAAACCTTAATGGCGTTGATATCTACAAAGTTATTGATGTTGGGAAACAAAAATAACCCGTAGGTGAGCAAGACAAAGATGCTTTCAAAAGCAGTCACGTTCCCTATACTGGCAAAATACAGGGCTTTCTTTGTCAAGAACTGGGCTGGCAAACCTTGGATGCCACCCTTAGTGGTCAGGTGAGTCTTGACTTCCGACTCATCCAAATAAATTGCTCTTGCAATGGTCTGATCCTTTGGAATTTCTTCCAGTCCAGAAAATGGAGCTTGATCAGTAATGTGTAGATCGGTTAGGTGAGAATACCCCTCCAGCGTTGGTGCGAGCTGGTAATCCGGGAATGTGAAACAGTGATAAACTGGATCGTAAAACTGGATGAGTGCATCCATGATTCCTTCAATCACATGGATTCTTAACAGCGGTAACAGACCTCCGTACTTGGCTCTGAAAGCCTCAGGGTTAGTGATCATCCTTGCTAACCTTCTCAAATCCTCTAGCTTTGGAACCTTGAAGGTATACCTATGGGTTCTCCTTCTACCGAAATCCATGAGCGCAATCTTTTTCTCTGACATTTGCAATCATTGTCTTAGTTTAATTTGAAAAAGAGAGACTAGAAGAGAAGATTTTTTCCTTGTTTTAATGTTTTTTAGATAAATGCATGAATGCAGCACACAAAAACATAGAAAAAACATGGGGTCAAAGGGTCGGTGTCATGAAGTCAAAGCTCTACCCCCCCCCCCCCCCCCAAGGTTTTCTACGAATGATTTTTTGTACCTGTCACTCAAAATCATTGATTCCTGAGAACACCAGCGGGCCGGGAACCGTGCTAGGTGGTGTCCTTTCAAAGGAATCTCAGACGAGGGTAGTTTATCGCGTAACAGCCATTCCCGATAGCCACCGCACTACAAAAAACGGTGATTTTCCTAGGTGTATACTCAATCTTTCCACATGCGGCATCACACGCATTCCCATTAGCAGAAAAATGAACACGTATAGCAATTAGGAAAAGCAGTATATATAATTGTCCTAAAGTCCTAGACTTTAAAGAGCTATGAATCCTATGTTCCTGACAAAAATGGCTCCCCTGCGGAGTCACCATTTTGCGGTTTCTTCCCTATTTAAAGGTTTTTGACCTAAGATCCTAGTGAGGTCAACGTTCTTTGGTTTCTACCAGAGAGATAAAAACTTGTCCAAGGTTTTTACCTTAAAGTGTAAGAAAGAAAGATCGGCCACACGGTGGGCGCCATTTTCTGTAGCGAGCGATTTTGGACGTGGTTCTTAAGCACTATTGCTCTTTGGGTTACTACAAGTCGATTCATTTTTTATCCTGTTGAAGCTGATGAAGGAAGGGAAATAGATGTCTCCAATTAACCCTGCTTGCATATTGAGGTTAAACAGTCAAAACTGTTGGTTTACAGATGCGATCAATGTGGGGGGGGGGGGGGGGCTCTCTCTGGTTATTTTGATTGAACGTTGATATTTTGGTTAAGAAGTTAAGACAAATACCTTTCAATTGGTAGGAGGGTACGTGATTTGAATTTTGGATTAGTGTGCTCGCTAAGATTTTTCTTTCAATCTTATGCCTACGTATTCCCGTTCACCGAAACAGAGAAATCAGAGCGTTCGTAGTTCCTCCTATTCTATGGGAGGAAATGGTGTTTTGGTGTCTTGTTCAAAGCCCAAGACGTGAAGCGAAAGGTGATATATATCTTGTTCAAAGCCCAAGATGTGAAGCTGAAGGGTTTATTTGTATCTTGTTCAAAGCCCAAGATGTAAAGCTAAAAGGTGTTGTCTTTAGAGAGAATTTGTCATCTCTAAAGGGGTCTATTCGTCACAACTGTTGGGTGACTAACTGTAAAGGAGGATTACTTTAACTGGGATATGTGGATCCTAGCAATGCCATAATTTCCTTTAGAGGGGGTTTTAACCGGAAGGAGAAGACTTTAACTCAGTGTAGAGCAATGCCATCTTTCCTTAGGAATTTCTCATGCTAAAAGAAGGACAGTGACGTGGACGTAAATAATCCAGAGGCTTGCCGCTTACAGCGATTAGATGAAAGGAGTTGTTGATGTTTGTGTACTGTGAACGAGGCACAACTTTGATGCTAAAAGGTTGATTGGCTCAACCTGGGTTTTCTTATACAAAGCCTAAGAGGAGGCTAAATGGGTTGACTCGACAAGGGAGTGTTTTTGTATCTCGTACGAAGCCCGAGATGGAGGCTAAAGAATGATTGACTCAACGAGGGAGTCTTTGTATCTCGTACGAAGCCCGAGATAAAGGCTAAAAATGATTGACTCAACAAAAGAGTCTTTGTATCTCGTACGAAGCCCGAGATAGAGGCTAAAAATGATTGACTCAACAAGAGAGTCTTTGTATCTCGTACGAAGCCCGAGATAGAGGCTAAAAATGATTGACTCAACACGTGAGTCTTTGTATCTCGTATGAAGCCCGATATGGAGGCTAAAAGGATTGTTGTTTCAGTTGAGTGACAGGTCCAACATGTTGTAAAAAGAGAAAATCAGTTCTTATAAAGAGACTGATTCTAGGTAAGGTTGTACTTTGGTACCGACCAGAGGATCAGGGTTATTTCTGTTCTTTAAGGAAATGGGAAATCCAAAGGGTATTGAGATTGTCCGAGTCTACTGGTGTTTTTCCCTACTTGAAGGGTGCTTGAGAATGTCTTTGGGACTCAAGGGTCTTAGACTGTCCGAGTCTAGAGTTTTATCTTTTGTACTATGGTTTAAAGAAACAGTAGTAGTGCGTTCACGGTAGAGAGATCTAGACTCTTTGAAAGACCGTTCTATTAAGATGACTAATTCCTGTTCCTATACCTCTAGGAGGTCGTCGGGATAATTTGTACGAAGCCCAAGAGGAGGCTGTAAACTTTTAAGAAGCCGATAGGTCCTTGTATGAAGCCCAAGAGGAGGCTATCATTCCCGGAGGAAGAAATCATTATATGAAGCCTAAGAGGAGGCTATGAATACTTCGAAGAAGCCGACGGATCCTTGTACTAATCCCAAGAGGAGGCGGGGATGCTTTTAGGAAGCCTGCGGGTCCTTATACAATGCCCAAGAGGAGTCCGGGATGCTTCTAGGAAGCCTGTGGGTCCCCAAACCCCGAGAAATTTAAGACAGGCTATCACAAGGAATAGATCAAGCCAGGAAAGTTCGAGAATTTGGAAGAAACTCAAGAGATGTCATTCACAGAGAATACATTCATCTCTGGGGAGGTAGAGTCTCTTGACAATTCCTAAGGAGGACAGCTGAAGAGAATACTGTATCTGGTGCTCCTATTGGGGATCTAGCTTGTCTATTTCTAAGAGTAATCGAAACAAATTTTCTTAGATCTAGACGTAGTTGCCGGGGAAACACTAAATATCTATACTATTATTACACAGTTGATATGAGTTAATAAAAGGAGACTTACAGCGAGCAGCCCCACAATACAGTTATATACATATGAAAGCGGTAAATGAAAGCGGGTAAACACTTACTTGGTTGTAGAGCTTCCATGCTGTTTTGTTAGTTGTTCAACAAAGAAAGATTGAAAACAACAGTATATTTCAAAATCAAAGGAGAAAGTGCTTTGAAAAGAAATATTGGGGCTTACAGCTCAAGGTGAGGCCCGAGGTTTATCAGTGATTGCACTGTTGTTTTTGTACAGAGGGACTTATACAAGTGATTGAGGCCCAAGAAAGGTTTTCTGTACAAAGGGATGGGTCTTACACTCTCTCAAGAGGCCCAAGGAGTTTTAAGAAAAGAAATGGGTCTTACTACTAGAGGGTAGGCCCAGATGATTTTTGTTTTGAAATGGCGATCACGCCAAGATTTTCTTTTAACGCAGAGGGACTTATACAATGTCTGAGGCCCAAAATTGTTTTGTTAAAAGGGGGTTGGGTCTTACACTCTAATAGAGGCCCAAGTGTTTTGAATGGGTCTTATAGCTCTAGTAGAGGCCTAAAGTTTGTTTTTCAACGGACTATGATCGCGTCGAACTTTTTGAAATACAACGGGACTTATACCATAAGTGAGGCCCAAAATAGGTTGTATTTGCAAAAAGGATTGGGTCTTACACTCTAATAGAGGCCTAATAAAGTTTAAAAAAAGAAATAGGTCTTACTACTCGAGGGTAGGCCCAAAAGGTTTTAAAAAGACGACGGTCGCGCCGTTTACTTGAAAATGTACAGAGGGACTTATACAATGAATGAGGCCCCAAGAGGTTTTATGTACAAGGGGGTTGGGTCTTACACTCTAATAGAGGCCCAAATGAGTGAAAATGATTTATGAGGGTTGAATTAATCAAAACCCTAATTTGTTTTCAAATTGTATTTTAATTGAATAAAAATTGAATTAAAATAACCAAAATTGTTTTAACATGTGAAAAACAAATTGTGATCTTGGATTAATGTTTCATAAATCAAGTTTTGCCCTACAAAATGATTAGAAATCATTAAAATTTACAAAATCAAGAGGGAAAAAAGATTTTAAATGTAAAAAATAATTAAAATATTAATTCTTTGCAAACATATCAATTATATGAAATAAATAATATTTTTGGGATTTTTTGATAAAATAAAATATTTTAACATTTATGTGAATTATTAAAAAAATAATCAACTCAAAATCATTAAAACTCAGAGAGAAATTAATTTTTGAATCAATTAAATAAAAATCACAAAATTCAAATATTCAAATTTTGAAAAAAGGCTCCAAGAACAGCTGAAGAACACGCGCGTGTTCTTGGTTTGGCTGATTTGCATTTTCTATCCAATCTCACTGAATACTTGATTATATCATGCAATCCACATATCAATCTGCACGTCTCAACCTCACGATCATGTTTGTGACAATTAATTGCGTTTAAATTAAGCACAAAATAAGAAATCACGACAAATCCTCAAGAACCCTAAATTCTGCATGAAGGCTGGGATTTTTGATACACGATTCAAACAAAGCAATTAATTGAGGGGAAACATTCCATGCATGATTATGAACCTTTGGCAAAAGTATTGTGCGAGAAAATTTGCATAGATTGAGAGATGACCAAGTTTAGGCTTACCTCTAGGTCGTGACAGCAAGTGCAAAGTGATTTCTGAGTTGGAGGTGTTACAGATGAGTGGTGATGATCTGAACAGCTTCCCTACACCCTATGGAGTGTGTTTGAATGCTTGGACTTAATTGGAAATGGCTGGATCACTTCATGGCATCTCAACTGCAACTTGGTTAAAACCTTGAGCAATTGGCTGGTGATTTTGAGAAATTAGTGTTACAGTTGTGTGTTTAGTGTTTGATCAGCTCACATATGATGTTTATGAGGTGTGTGAGTGACTAGTTTGAGTGGAATTGCTCTCTACTGAAAAATTCGATAGTGACTTGCTAAGAAAGGCATTTTTGAGAGGGAGAAGATGATTTTGAGAAAGGCAAGTGTTGTAGGCCCTTGGTGTACTTAAACTGATCACAATTGAGCTCTATTTATAGTAGAGCAAGTTTGTTTTGCAAGGAATAGTGAATGGCAACTGCTGAGTAGGGTTGGCCAATGTTGAGCAATGAGAATCCAAGTCTCCTCTAGCCATTGACTAGAGGTTAGGGCACAGGCTGCTGGTTCCCTTGGTCTTGGATAAGTCTTGACTGAATTCAGTTGCAAATGGCTCAGTCCATGCCACCTTGGTGCTTCCATTTAATGCTCCAATCCAAAATTGGAGTCTTGTCCCCATTTTAGGCAATTATAGGTTTAGCATGCTATTTTTGGTTCCAAAGACTTTGGAGGCTTGGCTCAGTGATTGTCCCCTTTAGATTTGATCCTTAGATGTGTTCCAAATGCCGACAAGGCTTGGAATTGGCTGATTTTGGCAAATCGACCAAAAATGCAACATTTTGCCTTGCCTTGGCAGTTTTCAGCAAGGCATTTTGCCACTACCATATCTCATGGCTCAAATTGAATTTGGTGATGTTCTTGGCCATTTTGGAAATCCCTTATATGATACAACAACTGTTTGATCATATTTGGTTTTGATATCTTTTGGATCCAAGTGAAAAATCCCCCTACATTTGGAAAAAAGTGAAGGCAGATTCTGACTTAGTGAAAATTTCACTAAGTGTTGGAAAAAAGTGACATTTTCACTTTTTGTCATTTTGATCACTCCATAACTCAAAATCCTTAATGAATTGGAATTAGGTCTAGTTGAAGTATTTGTAGAGGGTAATGAGAGCTACAAATCAAGCTTTGGATGGAGAAGAATGACTTTGTGCTTTAGGAGTTATGACCCTCCAAAGTTGGCACCCTTGCCACTTTTTCATAACTTATAAAATTTTCTAAGTTTTTATGGTTACCCCTTTTACAAGTTATCCCACTTTCTTTGATTTTTCTTGATGAATGATGATTCAAATCATACATTAACATCATTTTAGGGTTAAAAAACCATTTTTGTGAAAAATCTCAAAAAGTCAAAGTTGACTTTTGTGCACAGTTGACTTTTTATCAGATGAATTCCAAATTGTGCAATCCTTTAGGAAATCATGTCCTTGACCTAAATCAAACTTGATGGACATGTTCCATGGGTGTCATAGGGTATATTAATGCATGTCATAGGGCTTGGGAGCATGTCCTGGCCAAAAGTCAAAGTTTCAGTTGACTTTTTCCTCGAAACCCTAACTGTGGTACTGATGAAATTGAGACTTGTTGCTCAAACCTCTTGGATCAATCCATTGTTACAAATGGATCAATGTAGCATGTTAGAGACTCTCAAATCATGTCTTGAGGTCTTGGCTCATGACTTGTCACAAAAGTCAACTTAGGGGTGAATTAGGTCAAGAAACCCTAATTCCTGATTTTTTATGGATGCATCCCCTGAGGTCAAATTGACTTGATGCTTAGGTTTATGATGTCCCTTGGAGCATCATAGGTTATGCTTTGAAGCATTGGCTCATGCCCAGAGGAAAATTTCCATCTGGAGGCCCTGGTCGACCAAAACCCTAATTTGGTGACACTGGCGACCTTAAGGCTTGATCCACCTAAAAGGGAGCAGCTTTGTGCTTAATCCTTGGAGTGGGAGTCCTCTTGATCCTTTGTAGATGTTTGAGAGGTTTAGACAAGTTGAATATCATGTCATTCCTTGATTGATCCTTTGTCAAAAGCTCTGAGAGGGCTTGAAACCCTAAATTTGATTGCAGTGGATGCTCACCCATCTTTGGGGAGACTAATGATTCATCCATATTGTGATGATGATTTTCACAATGATGGGAAATCTTAGTGGTCAAAATTTGGGGTATGACAAATAGGACGGAAGTCCTACAAGCCACAAGGTTCATCCTTCTTCGGAATTAGTGCAATGAAGGATGATGTGAACACCTTTGGTAGTACACTGTTCTCAAAGAAGTGCAGTATGCAATTAGAGAAATCCTTACCCACCACTTCCCAGCAATGCTTTATGAATTTCAAGTTAAAACCGTCTGGTCCAGGGCTTTTATCACCATCACATGAGAACACTGCCTGTTTCACATCTTCAAACGTGAATTGATCCTCCAGCAGCCTACTTTCCACTTCAAATATTCTCTTGAACCCACCACTACCAATCCGCGGCATAAGTCTGCCTTTTTTTTTAATCTTCTTTCAAAGTGATTTGCCACAACTTCTTTGATACCCTTGACATCATCAATTACTTCTCCATCAACTTGAATCGAGCTAATTGTGTTCATCTTGTTTCTGTTTCTAATGGTTGCATGATAAAACTTAGTGTTGGCATCTCCCTCATTAATCCATTTCATTCTCGCTTTCTGTTGAAGGATGCTTTCTCTAATTCTCATATGTTTCCATAACTCGTCCTCAGCTTTCTCTCTTGATTTCAACATATCACTATTAGTCTCTACCCTATTTTGAGCAATACAATCTCCACATCATTAATGGTAGTGGTATACTCGCTTATTTTAGTATCGATCCATCCAAAGACGTTAGCATTCCACCACCTTAACCTATTCCTTAGATGATTAAACTTCTTGGACAATATGTAAAACACGTCGCCCTCCACTTTGTACGAATCCCACACTTCTCTAACAAATTGAAGGAACCCATGATACTCCATCCAGCAATTCAGTACTCTAAACGGCTTCGGCCCCCAGTTGATATTTTTTGCAATTATCGTCACCGGCTTGTGGGCAGAAATGTCCCTAGACCCGACATTCTGAGTGATTGAATTCCACTTACTAAGCAGACCAGGTGAGATGATAAACCTGTCTAACCTACTAGCAGCCTTTCCAGAAGCATTAAACCAAGTGTACCTATTACCTCGCATTGGGATATCTATACAACCAGATAATTCAATGAATTCTTTAAAGTCTTCTATAATTCTTCTGCTTTGAATACTACTTCCCCTTCGTTCACGTCTATTTTTGATGGCGTTAAAGTCACCGCCAATGACCCATTCACCTACTGGCATCGAATCTTTGAGTTGAATGATTCTGTTCCACAGTATTCTCTTCTCTGAATTGGAGCATGATGAGTAAATATTCATGAAATACACATTGTGACCATCCCATTGAGCATTCACTCCAAGGTATCCCTGTCCTTTAAAAGTGCTAACAGGAATCAAGTTATTTTTCCTCCATATAGTGAGGATTCCCCCTGCATGACCAATAGCACCTGCCCCAGACCACAAGCAGCTATCGTTTCCCCATATTTCTGCAATTAGTTTATCATTAATTAACTCACATTTGGTTTCTTGTAAGAAAACTACATCAACACCTTCATTTTGAATTAATTTCTGAATCCTACTCCTCTTAATACTATTGTCGCATCCTCTTATATTGTATGTCAAGAAATTCATAACCCACCCTTAGCTGCATCCTTCTTAACTCTGGTTCCCCATCTCTCCTCTGTTTCAAAATTCCTAATGCATTTCTCGAAAATCTCATCATCTTCTTCTGCCTCTACTCCCAACTTTTTAATGGCATCCCAAATTCTAGTAGGAAGATTGTCTAATTTCCTTTTAATTCTTGAATTACTTTTCTGTACCTCCTCGTCACCTATGGAAACGCCACCAGATGATGGAGTTCCCCCACTGCTAGAAATTTCATCTTCTGATTCAAAACTTGATATAATTGGTTTAGAAGTAATATCTCCATACGTTCTATTTTCATTCAGGAGTGTTGAATAGTACGACGGGGCAAAAGGAATCTTGATTTTTTTGATAAATTTCATTAAGTAAAACTACTTTTTTCTGTTTCCTCTTCTCTGAGCCTCCTATATGTTGGTTTACCTTTTCAACACTTTCTCTCTCCTCATTATCCCCACCAACGATTACTATACCATTCCCCACATCTCTATTTACTTTGGAAGTATTCACCCGTGATTCTTCTGCTATACTTTGACATTGCCTTACTTTGTGTAACTTAATCTGTGTATTTGCCAAATGAACAGATGCGCCAGCCTGTCCACCCGATACCTTATTGCCATATGTCCTGGTCAACTCCCTATTCCCAACAACCAAAGGACTACTTTGCTTGTCCCGCTGGTTCAAGTCAGAACAAGGTACAATCCTACTTACCTCGGGCCCCTCCCTATCATAGTTTGCGTCCCATTCCACAATAACTTTTTTGTTTTCCCCAAGACAACCTTTCACCACACCTTTCTCAGTACATTCAACTACATCCTCTTTGTGGATACCTTCGCCTACCTTCTGATTATCCATGTCTTCTTCGCTCACATTAATAATGGACTCATCAACTTCAGACATAACCTTACTTGATTTTCCTGATTTAGCCTTTGTAAGGAAACTTAAGGTGATTCACTATTATTACACTTTTGTCTGCTATGTAGTATTGGAGGGGAGGGAGCAATTGTTTAGCTTTTCTCCAGTATTTTGGGTGTTTATGCTGTTATCTGTCCTGTTGGTTTGTTGGGTTTGTGGTGATTTAGTTCTGTCTTGAATAATCCGGTTAAAGTATCAGTTTTTAGAGGTAGTGTGGTGTGGCTGGGTGGGGTGTTAGGCCTGGTGGTGTTACCATTTGGTTGGCTGCTGTTTTTGTGCATTATTAGTTTTTCTGGTTTGCTTTGAAGGTTATTTAGGCTGCTGTCTTATTTGGCTTATTATCTGCTACTATGGTTTGTATGTGGTTTGGTTGGCATGGCTTATGCCTAATTCTAATAAAATGTTCATTTGGCCTTTCAAAAAAAAATATATAACCGAATCTCTCATGCATTCTGTAATAATTTTCGGGACACATCAGACAGATTACATCCATATGCTGGGATGTGGATGGGCAAACGATAACTTCTGTCAGCGAAGATGAGTTGCGTGTCTGGTCAACTACTAATTCAGATTGCATCCATGGTTTCTATTGAACGGGAGGAGGTTTCAGTCTGTCATATTCCATCCCGACACCCTAGGATCGTAGTTATTGACGGCTTTCGGGTATACTCTTCCCTCCGTCATGGCTTCTTATCTTTTGATTGTTATTGCAAAAATATAAAGTAAATAATATGTGGACTGTTGATTGCAGATGTTGGAATCGTTTAGCTTGGATAATATGGAATCGCACATGTATCTCACAGCAATCCATTACTGGATTAGCAGCAGCCACTACCGCAGGTAGAGAATTCATTACATCCGCTAGTGATGATGGGGGGGTGAAGTTATGGAAATGATGTACTAATTATGTATATGAATACACTTTCTTTCTCTGGTTTTCTTTCCCACTTCTACTTTACTACTTATGAACCATTTGAATTTGGAAAAAGACTATGAATTGTCATTCATATATTGTCACTAATGATGCTTTTAAGAGAGTGGATGGAGGAATAATATGTGACTGTTTCTGGTTTAGTTGTATGTGACTGTTTCTGGTTTAGTTGTATTTTTTTAACTTGTGATTTTAATGTCCTTTATGTCTTTAAAGATGCTTTTAGACTATGGATGGAATTTTTTAATGCCTTCTAGTTTTTAAGTTAATGGAATAGTGTTTACTAAAAAAATACGGGTGATATTGGAAGGAATATGGGTACTACAAATATAGAAATGTCGTTTTTGGAAGTAACATGCTGAAAATTTAACAGCAATGACAGAATACAAATATTATATGACACTAGTGGGAGGTGTGGACCGAGAATACGTCATCAGTTACGTTAAGAAATATATAAAAAATCAAAAATATAAAAATTTTGTTGTAAATTAAAAAAAAATTAAAATCATAACACCCAATAGAAAAACAATTGTGTTCAAAATTTTGATCAACAACTTTTTGTTCATTTTGTACAAATCAGAACTTTGATCAGAAACTTCATGTTCCCGTTAATTTTTAATATTTTGATCAATGAGTTCATGTTCCCGTTAATATTTAACATTTTGTTGAGTAACTTCATGCTCCCGTTAATATTCAATATTTTGATCAATAACTTCATGTGCCCGTTAATATTTAATATTTTAATCAGTAACTTCGTGTTCCCGGTAATATTCAAATTTTCTATCAATAACTTCAAATTCCCGTTAATATTCAATATTTTGATCAGTAACTTCGTGTTCCCGTTAATATTCAAATTTTCTATCAGTAACTTCAAATTCCCGTTAATATATAATATTTTGATCAATAACTTCGTGTTCCGTTAATATTCAAATTTTCTATCAGTAACTTCAAATTCCCGTTAATATTAAATATTTTGATCAGTAACTTCATATTCCCGTTAATATTCAATATTTTAATCAGTAACTTCATGTTCCCGTTAATATTCAATATTTGGACCAGTAACTTCGTGTTCTCGATAATATGCAATATTTTGATCAATAATTTCATGTTCACGTGATAATTATTTTAATTTGGTGTTTTAATAGTATGGATAAGTTATGATTTGTTCAAAAATTGTTTTGTATCGTTGATAAAATAATTATGAGTTTAATATATATTATTCATAAAATATATGAGTTTTATTTTTATATCATAAAATAATTAAGAATATTTCATATTATCATACAATTTTGATACTATTTAATTCATACTTTACTAATGTATTTATTCTAGATCACGATACTATAATTTATAATATTATCAATTTTTATATTATAATTTGGTAATTTTTAAATTTTAATACACTTCACGCGTCTTATTTTATGTCCCGTTCTATTATTATTTATATTGAAGTTCATTTAATTCATTAATATTGCATGATTATTTTGTACTAAATAAAGATGGCAGGATTATTGTTTATTTATATAAAATCACGTATATGAAAATATTTGGATTAACAGTATACAAACTAAAAAAATGTCATTTCAAATCATTCGTGATTTGAATATCATTCCGTCTTATTTTATGTCCCGTTTTATTATTATTTATATTGAAGTTCATTTAATTCATTAATATTGCATGATTATTTTGTACTAAAAAAAGATGGCATGATTATTGTTTATTTATATGAAATCACGTATATGAAAATATTTGGATTAACAGTATACAAACTAAAAATATATCATTTCAAATCATTCATGATTTGAATATCATTCATTCATAAATATGAATTTAAAATGATTTATAATTTTATACAACATTAATAGTTTTAATACAACATTAATAGTTTTTACGTAATATATGATTTACTATTTAAAAGTCCTTCTCTTTCTTAATTAATATTTGATGGTAAGTAATTGAATAACAATAAAATAAATCAAATTAATGGATTGATATTCATTAACTACATTAGAAGAATATAAACTACCCAAAATTTAGTTAATTATCACATTAAAAATAAATCATTATCAATACATTTAAAATGTTTAAATTCGTAGGTATACCATTATACCAATTAAATTCGTAAAATATTTTCTAAAGCATATAATCTTTCTTATATGATAAATAAATTTTATCTTTATATATATATATATATATATATATAATACATCGATTTGCAAAATAAATTTTAATATAATATATTCTTATAAACACGTTTAAATATCTATGACCTTAGCAATTTTTATATTTGCATAAATTATAAAAACATTAATAATAATTATTATAATAATTATTAGATATTATAAATAGTATAAAATAATACTAACCTGTTATCAATCAATAAATATATTATAAATGATATAATACAACATATTGGATATTAATAATTATATCTCCACACTTTGAAAATCTAATGTTTCTATAAAAAAAGTACACAATTGGATATTATAAATGATCTAATGTTTTTTTAAAGTAATACATCACTTTTTTTCTAAAAATTATAATAATTTCAATAATTCCTATAACTGCAATAAAGCCTCTATGAATAACGACTACGATATGTAATTGCCCATTACCATTAACCATTCCAATGGCAGTTCATCAAAAGAATAATCAATCAATTTTTTTATTCCATAAACAAAAAGTATTTACTTTATTAAAATTTTGGGTCCCTGCCTACAAGTAGGTGCTTAGACTCAATGCCCTATAAAGAGGACCAATCAATTTGAATTTTTTTTTGCATATATGTTTATGTTCCTACACACTTTTTTAGCATTGATCCGATGCACAAATTTGTGTTGCCCTTCAAATATATCAAACACATTTCACAACTTAAAAAATATTTAATCAATTGTATTATTATTTTTTTTAAACTGCCAAAATAACATTATAGGCAAAAGCATAAGGAATGCCCAATTTAAATCTGAAGTAGCAGCAAAATACTACAAACCAAAAACTTCACAGCCAGCTTGGATAATATGGAATCGCACATGTATCTCACAGCAATCCATTACTGGATTAGCAGCAGCCACTACCACAGGTAGAGAATTCATTGCATCTGCTAGTGATGATGGGGTTGTGAAGTTATGGAAATGATGTACTAATTATGTATATGAATACACTTTCTTTCTCTGGCTTTCTTTCCTACTTCTACTTTACTGCTGATGAACCATTTGAATTTGGAAAAAGACTATGAATTGTCATTCATATATTGTCACTAATGATGTTTTAAAGAGAGTGGATGAATGAATAATATGTGACTGTTTCTGGTTTAGTTGTATGGGACTGTTTCTGGTTTAGAGTGGATGAATGAATAATATGTGACTGTTTCTGGTTTAGTTGTATGTGACTGTTTCTGGTTTAGTTGTATTTTTTTAACTTGTGATTTTAATGTCCTTTATGTCTTTAAAGATGCTTTTAGACTATGGATGGAATTTTTTAATGCCTTCTAGTTTTTAAGTTAATGGAATAGTGTTTATTAAAAAAATACGGGTGATATTTGAAGGACTATGGGTACTACAAATATAGAAATGTCGTTTTTGGAAGTAACATGCTGAAAATTTAACAGCAATGACAGAATACAAATATTATATGACATAAATTATAATATAATACAATACCTTAATGATAGAAGGATCCATTGATAAAAACGATTATTAGTACTACAACGAAAATGACATAATGTGACAATTGACAACCATTTTCATTGATGTTTTATTATTTGTCATCAGATATTACTTTTATGGTTATATCAATTCATCACCTTTTCCCTAATACAAATAAGAAAATTTAAATAAGTTTTTAATCATAGAAACAACGAATTTTATATAACAAATCTTAATTGAGAAACAAAACGTTGTTTTTAATAGTAAAAGAAATTATATAATTAAAGGACATCAAAGAGTATTATAAGTGTTGCGTGAAGAATCGGATACCATAACTATTCGTTAGCTAGACTCATCACCAAATTAGATATCACCACTGATCATTTGTTTTTCCAAGAGAAGAGGAAAAGAATGAATAAACCCAAAATAAACATGCAAAGCATAAAACAATGCTAAAAACTAAGCAAATAAGAGATCTAAGGTACAAAGGTTGATTATACTAAGGGAATGTACTAGCATCCTAAGTATTTATAGTATTATATATAAACCTCTTGACATATTTGTTCTGGATTAAAAGTATTATTTGCCCAACTGGACCGCACTGCATTTTCTTTTCTAATCGGGCTTTCAAATGATAAAAATTTGTTCTTCTATCAATTAAAAACCTAGTCACTTCTATATCCCTAAAATTGAAACCCGTGATTGGACATTCAAATATCTCACCATTGAGATGTGCACTTATCAGGTATTGTGGTCTTTGAGCCATAACAAAATACGTTACTAAATTGTGTTTGGAAGAAATGGTTTACTAACTTTAGTGTTTGGAAGAAAATGTTAACGCAAGGATGTGATGATAAGTTGTATGTTTCATGTGTATTAATAGGTGTATAGTAGTTACAACTTACGTCTCTTGGTAGTTTAATTGTTTCAGAATAGTTTATCATCGCCTTGCATGAACCATGTGTTGCTCTGCGTGATAAGACCCCATAACTCTGCATGGCTACACTAGCCTTGACAAGACCACACAACTCTGCATGGCCAACTAGCCTTGACAAGACCACACAACTCTACATGCCTACACTTGCCTTTCACTATTTTTTAGCATGCATCTGCACTATTATTTTTGGTTGCTACAAGTAAAGTGTCTTTGGAGTTTAATTGCTTCAGAATGGTTTACTATTTTGATATGACCACACTTATGAATGCTTTATCATTATTGTTAATATTTTTATTGTTAATATTTTTATTGTTATTATAAACAAAGGATGTGATCTGCGTGACAAGACCACCCTCCCACGCCAAAAATTTATATTATTGCAAATAATTCGTACTATCATCATTGTAATTTTTTAATAATCACTATTATTATTGTATACTATGCCCATGCCTTACCAACTACACTTACACCTATACTCTATTTCTTTAAGATTCTCTGCTTGACATGACAATATAATCATGCATTCACTTTCTCATTTGACTCTCTAACCACACTTCTCACACTCCACAAAATAAATGTTTCCAAGGCATGCATGACTACCCTTGTCAGACTACAAAGACCAAGAATGCATGCAATATAACACATAAGAGATTCCAAAGCATGCATGACTACACTTGTCAAACTACAAAGACCAAAAATACATGGAAGAGAACACATAAGAGATTCCAAAGCATGCATGACTACACTTGTCAGACTACGAGGACCAAGAATGCATGCATTATCATGTGACTCCCCTCATCCCATTCTTCACCAATATAAATACAATCTCACCACTCTACAAATTTTTCTCATCCCAAAGTTTTCTCTTCTCTTCAACTCACAAAATATTCGCATCCATCACAAAGTCTTCCTCTTAAAACCAATTACCAAAAAAAAATGTCTCTACTCACCATGGGAAACAACCATAGAGGAACGCCCGAAAACGTTGCAGACTTTGTAAGTGTTTCGGCCTTCTTTTATTTTACACTCCTAAACATAGATGTATTTTTTTTATCTAACTATTGTTATTTATATTTTTGTTCAGGAGGTATCAAGGTTCCGTTGTCATGGGCACGAATACTTGCCCCACGACCCTTTCATCGAAGAATATTTAACGAGATGTGGATTTGGTGACTTGATAAAAATCACGTCATACCATGTTGACCCAAAATTTATTCTGGATTTGCTAGAACGATGGAGGCCGGAGACCCACACATTTCACCTTCCTTTTGGTGAATGCACGGTCACACTCCAAGACGTGCATATGTTACTCGGCCTCCACATAGATGGCACGACCGTCAACACCCCGTTTTTGTCAACAACCAACTATACAACGGTTTGTTAGGCACGCCCCTAAGTCTGGAAGCACCTGTGCCAACACGTGAAGGTAGACCTAGGGGGCAAGGTATTAACGTAAAATACCTTAGGACTTACTATGACTCTATTGTATTAGACGAGGATACCCTCCCCTATTACACGATACTTAAAACTAGGTGTTATTTAATGCTCTTGTTCGGTAATTTTTTATTTCCAGAAAGCACTAGAAATAGTGTAAATATTATGTATTTACCTTTGTTGGTTAACATTAGTAGAGTGCACGAATATAGTTCGGGTTCAGCTGTCCTGACCCATCTGTATAGTTCACTCTACAAAACTTCAAAAAAAGACGCTTGTACTTTTTATGGCTGCACCTATCTCCTTCAGGCGTGGGGTTGGTCGAGAATGCCAACACTAGCTCCAGTTAACCGGAACCCCTTCACATTCCCCTACGCAAACATGTATGCTTGTACACTTCGCTGCGCCTATGTCCTTTAATGAAATGTTTAGTTGTAACTAATTTATCTGTAACTACTATTTTAGGTGGTCAGTTCCGGGTATGAGCTACCATCGAAATCCTAGGAGCACCATAACAATCTACCGCAACCTAATAGATCACATTGGCCCAAAAGACGTAAGTTTTCCTTAAACTTCCATAAATATTTGCATCACATTATAGCACCATACAGTTTCTCATTAAACCTTTTGTTCTTGTAGTTTGTCTGGAGACCGTACGAGAGGCTCGACCACCAGCCCAACGCGAATGATGCTGCTGTGTGGACTTCAAAAACACCCATCATTCGGTTCACCACTGTGGAGATGCATCAGAGCGATCGCGTAAAACTTGAGTTCGGAGTGCATCAGGATATTCCGGTGGCTCCTACAAGTTTAGGATCATGGCATCTGTGTAGAGTGGACACACAGTGGGCAGTGGGTGAATGGACGAACTTTGCAACTGAGATGTGTCAACAATGGGAGAATCGACACTAGCACGTCTTAACCGACCCCGTTGTAGAAGATGTTATACCAACGCAACAATATATGAATTGGTTTATGTCGATTACAAACCCCAACCATTCCTCTCTCAGCCGACGTATCTAATTGACCCTCGCCAACATGTGTCTTCCTCACAGCCGCATACCTAGCCATATGCCCAACATCATAAACCTACCTATACCCAACAATAAGAAGAGCCTTACCCCTACCATAGCATGCCACCTACTCAATCACAACAAGAAAACCCTTACCCCTACCCCATCCCACCTACACCGACACCACTAATGCCTATAGCCCTGACGAGTCTTCTGAACCCACACCAGCCCACCATAGCCCCCCACAAATGAACACCTCATCTTCCTACAACCAAGAACCACAATCGTCCTACAACCAGTAAACCCACTCACTATTCGACTACCAAAACCCACATCAACCACTTAATCGGTACCAACACCCATCGATGCAACATTTCGGCCAAACATACCGACTGCAACCAACTCAACCCCCCTTATGAACTACGCAAACATGGGCATGCAGCTGGATTATGGAAGCGCCGTTGGTGGCAAACCCCTGGCTATTGGGGACAAATGCTTCAGAATTTGTCTAATGCGTCGGGGTCATCGTCTGATGCGTCGGGGCCATCTCAAAATACGCAAAGACCAGCCACACCTCAACAAAATCGTGGTAGACAAAGACGCGCAAGAGCCTCTGCATGTGGAACCGGTGGACGTTTAGATAGGCACGATCATTGAATTTTTCTTTACCACCATTGTACTAATTGTTATCCTTAACATTCTTATGTCTTTATGGCTACCCTAATTTTATTTCCAATACATTTTTCATTTCACAAATTAAACAAAAAATAAAAAAAAATATAAATATAAAAAATAAAGTGAACTGACGCGTCATCCCATATGGCGCCTCCCTTATTTCACGAAAAAAAATGGCACTCATTTTTCAACCTAGGCACCATCCCATATGGCTTTTAGGGTTTGACCCTTTAGCCCGAGTTGTCATGGGGTATGGCGCCACCCATTTGGTGAATTTTGAAAACACGCCACTTTGGTAATTAATTGAAATTGTTATTTATTTTAGTATTTTTTTTTTTGAAAAAATATATTATACTAAAAAAAATTATCATTATCATGTTGAATAATCAACTATTTCATTATTGTGTGGTCACAAGTTGCAACGATTTTGTTTTTAATTTTTTCTAAATATAATAAAAATCAATGATCCGAGTCTAACCAATCTTTTTAAATTAATGTTGGAAATAAAAAGGGTTAATTATACGATACCCCCCTGTCATTAGGGCGAGATTTGATTTTGCCCCCCTGAAGTTTTTTTTTTTGAACGCCCCCTTATAAAACCAAAAATCAACTTTTACCACACCCTATCCCTTGTTTGGATGACTGGATATATGGTAAATGTCTATGTGGCAGTCCAGTTGGATTTTTAATTTATTTTTCGTATAAATAATATTTATTTAAATTGTTATTTTAAAAATTAGAATATTTGGGCCAACATGAAACACACAAGCCCAGCTAACAGCACACTCACTTAACCTTGTTTTCAATTTATTATTAGACTTGTGTGTTTAGTATATAAACACTATTTCAATTGGAGGAACTTACGATGTGGGACTTCTTGCTGCACTCTCCATAACAACCACATCCTTTTCAATCTTCCATGCCCACAGTAGGCGACTTTTCACACAGCAAATCCAATAAATCATTATGCTGCTCTAGAACACCTTCATTTACTACATTCTGTTGCAATCCAATGTCCCACTGCCACACTTGGTTCCTCCATAATCTGAATTCTTTCACCGTCCCAAATTTAATAGCAGCAATAACTATTAACTAGGTGTATACTCAACTACATATCTAGTAGGGTGAAGAAAATGTCTTTCCATTAAAGGATTAAATATATTGAGGTCGAACATTATTAATTTTAGAAATATTATGTGATAGTAATACAAATTCAAGACTTCTTCAGCCTGTTATCAATTAGCAGTCATCTTCACCAAATTGCTGTGAGGTCTAAGAATAGCAAACATATGTAATAAATTGGATGCATGTGACATATAGCTCCAGAATAAGGAGTGTTGATTGTTCCATATCTCTGATCTTTTCTAAATCCTTAAGTTTTGGAGATTCCTTTTTACACACAGCTTGTGTGGGAGAGTGTTAGGACAATTAAATTATAAGAGATTAAAATTCATTAATTACTGCTTTTTCAACCATAATAATGACCCCAGATTTCTTTAGTCTTAATCATCCAAAACAAAGATCAAATTTGAGCTTGAACATGAGCATGCTCTATCAAGACATGCCAGATTACAACCTGCAGAACCAAACACTATCAGTGGAAAAAAATAGCAACTTTATCTGAACAGCTTATTAGCATCCTCTCGTGCAATTTAACAAAGACTGTGCCATGTCAACTCATCTCAACCATGTATTTTTTATAATAAATAATCAGTTTAAAATTAAAATGCAAATTGAGTTGGTAGTTTTCACTTTTGTTTCCTCTCTCCCTGTTCTTTCTTGGACTGTGGATTTCAACTACAATTTTGTCTCCAATGTTTAGGGCTTGTGCGCTCCTGTGTTTTCTTCTATAATTTTCATGATGTTCCAGCAATAGTCATGATTCATGTGTTTTCAGCTATAAATTCATGTGTTTTCTGCTACTTGCAAGCCACCGCAATAGGAAGTATTCTTTTAATGCCTCCAAGTCCAACGTAAATATTTTATTAACTTTGACAATGAGAGCTCAAACAAGGACATGGATGGTATGCGACTGGTTGGTTTCTGAAGATAATGAAGTCCCACATCGACCCTTTTAATTGCATAACTAGTGTTTATATATTAAACACACACATAACATGTAAAATTGATAATGGGCTTTAGATGTATGGCCATGAGCCCAATATGTTTAATATATATTTTATTTAAACCAATAAAAATTTAATAAATAAATAAATTATAAATTAAATAAATTCTAAACAAAAATTATATAAACGTAAATTAAAATAAATTTCAAATGTTACGTGGAAATGAAATTAAAAGTAACTTTAATTAAAAATCCAATTGGACGCCACGTGGCCATTTACCTATACCCAGTCACCCAAACAAGAGATAGGGTGTGGTAAAAGTTGATTTTTGATTTTATGAGGGGGCGTTCAAAAAATAATAATTTCAAGGGGGTAAAATCAAATCTCGCCCTAATGGCAGGGGGGATTATATAATTAACCCAAATAAAAATGGAGCAAAACGACATCGGTTAGAATCTCCTGGTTTCTTAAATATTCTTTAATGCAAGCGAGGATTGAGTCTGTAAATATGAATATTAGGGGGAATTGTTCTACGCTTGTATATGTAGTATTTCTCGTTATTTAGAAAAAAATGGTATATATAGAATGAAGCACCTTGCAAGAATTTTTTTTTTCAAAAGGGAAAAATTCTTCAAACCAAGTATAAACTGTGCTAAATCAATGTCGAATACAGAGGGACGATTCAAGCCAGTGCCCAAGCACTGCTAAAGGCACAAACAAAAACAACAGTGCAACAATTGCATTGTCAGTACCAAAACCAACAACAGAGGACAACAAAAACTCCTTAGCCAACCAAACCAAAGCCACTATCCAATAACCAAAGACCCACTTCCTGAAAGCCCCCAACTGATATCATGGCGGACATGGCCTACCTGAAAGAATCCCAAAGTCAACACTTCGATGCCGACCAACCTACTAAGATGTTAACGCAAACCACCGCACCGGCGAGAAACTGAAAATCCAAATAAACGTGATGGTCCAAAATCCTACCAATCTTAAAAAATAGGGTTGTTCTTGGGAACCTGAAGACGAATGCTATTTTCTTATATGAATCAATATATGAATCACTCAAACCCAAGGTGTAACAGTGTTTCACAATCCAAATAAACTTGATGGTTCCCAAGTGTTTCAACACCTCCAACTCTCAATATATGAATCACTCAAACCCAAGGTGTAACAGTGTTTCACAATCACAATAACCTTAAACAACTCCAAAGGCTTCCCTAAACCTTTGCGTTTCTAAGGTTTTTACTTGTGAATAGCTGAAACCCTATGTTATACCTTTAAACCCTTGCTCTCCCTTGTTGGTGTAAACTCTAAGATTGTCACACACCAAACATATAAGAGATACATATTTATAATAGCAAATACCCAACAAACAAAGCCCAAAAATCACATGGATCCATGGATCGAATCGAAAAAAGCTCAAAAACTCAAAAACATTGTTCACCGTACGGGCAACACTATTCACCGGCTGATTTTTTTTTCTCTTCTTTTTTCTCAACTTTTCGTCCGACTTTCTAAAACTTCCGATTTTCACGGTAAATGCAATCTCCAAAATATGTTTTATTTTACTTCATCAACAAGGGTTTTAAGGCACATGTACAACAATCTTCACGTTGACTTTAAACCGTGTTGATACCAATTTAACAATCAACAACATTTTTGCTCTCAACCAAGTTGAAACTTTAATCAATAACTTTGATCAAATTCAAGCAACCCTAGAATCTTGATCTCGCAACTTGCATCCACTTGTTCCCAATTACCCTTTTCTGCCTAAGTAATTTAACAAGCCTACAAGTATGGTTTTTCAACCACCCTTGACTCCACCTGTTTTCAAATGCCTCCCTGAAGGTTTTTCTTCTTTTATTTTGCATTCCTTCAGCCACATTAAAAACATAATATCCAAGGCTAGTATAACCGTCCATTTGAGATGCTATAATAACCCTCCTTACCTTTTCATGAGTCAAATGATAATCAGAGATCTCTGTAACCGTTCCCTCACTACTGCCAGCATCCATAGTAGGAAACTCCACCTCAAACTGAGTTTTCTCTGTTATAGTTTCTCCCAGGTTTCTCCCTTGGTTTTCACTATTCTTCTTCTGAAGAAATTCTCTAGCAACCAAGTAAGCTGTTTTAACCTCAGCTCTTTCCCAAAAACTCAATAACAACTCAGCGGTAACATGCATTTTTATCCCTTGATTTCTGCAAAATTTATTGCACTCCTCTGAAACTCTCTCAAGGCATTCATAACGCCTTAAACTCAAATCCCATATCTCTTCCTTGTCATGAAAGCCTCCACTAGTTAACGATGAATGAATAATAACATTTGAACCTTCTAAAATATATATACCACATATTTTAGACCCTTTAGCAATAATCAATTCATCACGCGAAATCTTCAACACTCCACGTTCAACTCTAGTATAATAGCCTAGATCATCAATGATAATGCGAAATTACATCACATATTTACCTTGATTTACATTAGATTATTTTATCATTTTTCGTTATTTAAGTTTTATTTTGCAAGTGTTCAAGCTTATTTTCAGGTATTTCATTTCACAAAGCTTGCATGAGAAAAGAAGAGAAAACGAGGAAAGAAAGAGGAAACAGAAGACAGAAGACAGAAAAAAAATAGAGAATTGCACACAGAAGAGTGTGGCGGCCGTCACACCTTCTTTGGCGATCGTGACGAGCCCAAAATAAGTGTGACCCTCGTCACACATTACGTGGCGACCGGCACAGACTATTTTCCAGGAATTTAATTTTGACAGCCTGGACCACTCAGTAACCGATCCCACGTTTCGACCCAGTCTCCACCTCTCATGCATTTTCTCGTTCAACCATTCACGTTCTTTATACATTTTGTTCAACCACTGTCCAAGTGTTACAGATTGGTTGGAGATTTTTACGCGAGGAGTGGAGTATAAATTAACCAGTTCATCTTCGTAACCGTGGGCTTCTCCTTTTTTGGCCAGATTTTATTTTCTTTAGTTCTTAGTAGTTTTCATTCACCATGTAAAAGGGATAGTTCTCCATATCAGGGGATTATTCCCAATATAGTTTTAGGATTTATTTCTGTCATTAAATTTCTATATCTGATTAAAGCCTGTCGGCGTATTACAATTCAGTCAAGTTTTTGCTTCCAGTTTCAATTTAATTACAGACTCTACTTAATTGCTTACTTTATTGTTTTTTTAATTGATAGCTTAATTATGCCTTGTCTTATATTAATTCATTGCAATAGCATGTTTATTTTCCTATCCATGTATGACTAAATTGTATAGAGTCCGGTATGTGAGGACCGTCGTTCCGACGGGACTCGGTAATTAAATTAGCGTTAACTTATAATAAATTATGTTTTGGTCTTCATTTCCAAGTTTAATTTAAATAGCTTTGTCACGAGAGTGAGAGGTTATTTAACACTGTTTCATCACGAGAGTGAGAAGCAAGTAAAGGGTAGAGCCGGCACTACGAGAGCGTGGGGATCGAACCAGATAGTGGGAACGGGGCATTGATTCTAAAAACAGCGAGAGCGCTATAGGTATCGATTAGGATCTAATTGATTTTCAAAATACGTTTTCTAATTAGAACGGGCGAGTGAGAGCGAAATCCCTTGGTTAGGAGATGTGGCTTTAGTCAATAACGCGAGAGTGTGAGAGGAGTTTTTAAACCAATATTTTCTGCGGAACATACGTAAATTAACGCCAACCAATTACAGAGTACCTAAGGTACACGGAATCCAAATTTCAGTCTCTCTTTTATTACATATTTCTTTAATATTATTTTAGTCTTTAATTTAAGTCTTAGTTTCCCTTTTATCAATTATCATTAGCCTTAGCTTTACATCGCAGCAATAGATAACGGTAGGTTGACATTGGTCTCTGTGGGTTCAACAATCTTTTACATTACTTCGATATTTCCGTGCACTTGCGGACGCATCAAGTTTTTGGTGCCGTTGTCGGGGACCAACAGTCAATATTGTGATTCCATTGTTGCACCGTATAGACTAAAGCACTCTTATCTCTAAATTACTATGTATCACCCAAATTTTCTCTACGATTACTAACCGCCAGACTCCCATTATTTTGAGGAACCTCACCCAAATTTTCTCTATGATTACCACTCCCAATATTTTGAGGAACCACAAGAATCCGTTAATTCCAACCTCGAAACATTGATGAAGGATTTCATTGAAACAACAACTAATTCTAGGTTAGAATCTATGATGGAGCACTTTGTGGAGACACAAACTCTCCAGAATGAAGGGCTTAAAAGACAACATCTCGATACTTATGAAACCCTTAGGTAGATAGACACTATGGTCGAGTCCCTCGCGACTCACACTAAGGCATTTGAGACTCAAATCTCCCTGCTTGCACAGACGCCTATAGGGCCCTCCCCTGAGGAGAATGTGTATGTTGTAATAACCAGTAGTGATAAATAAATCGAAAATCCTAAAGAGAGTGATAATGAGGTTGAGAGGAGTTCTAGTGAGAAGAGAGTAAAGATTGAGAAAAATCCACCGACACCATCCGAAAGGGAGATTGTCAAAGAGGTAGAGAAAGAAGCACCTAATGTCGTTCCTCCTCCCTATACCCCACCAAATCCTTTCCCGCAAAGGTTTGTAGAGGCTAAGGTAGACTCCCAATCCAAAACGTATGTGGAGATATTGGAAAATATCCACACTAACACACATTTGTCTGAGGTCCTATATAAAAAGAGAAAATTAGAGGACCATGAAACTAGGGAAATCATTAGTGCTAAGAGGGTAAGGTTAAACTTTGAGGTGATGGAAGAAATAACTAAGCCCAAACTTGAAAAGCTAATACTTAGCATAGATCCAAAACCACCGCCACAAGTTCAAAAGAATGAACCACCCCATACAAGAAAGAAAAGAAAAGGTGAGGGATATGTGAGATGGCTTGATAAGTGGCCATGGAAATCGAGGATTATTAGTCGTCGAGCTATCGACGTTAAACAAAGCCCTGCATGGGAGACAACCCACGAACTTTTAATTTAATGTTTTCCTTTTATTGTTTGTGTTTGCAGAAAATAAAGAATTGTATCGCTTGTCACGTCTCAGCTACATTCAGGCAAACGATCTCTAGATGACAATCCCTTAAGATGAGTTGGTGCCCACGCACATTCCTACGAATGTCGTTGTTTTTGGTGACACCGATGATGAGTATGATAGGAGAGAACATATCTCTTCTGTTCATGACTCACCTTCTCCTTGTCCTTTCGCATGGTCAGGTTCCACCTGCACGCACCGTACCGTATTTTTCTAACAATTTTTGCAGGTACTTCCTTCGGAAATAGGCAATATGATGAGCGGTTTCAAGAAAATGAAGTTTCAGCAAATTCAGATAACTCGTGGTACAAGTTACCGGAGTAGAAGTGGCCAGCGAAGACAGGGACAACAAGGGAAGAATCAGCGCGAATTTGGCCGTGGTAACACGCAATGGCATTCATACAGGTTCTATATTTTCTTTACCACCTTTTATCAAAACATTGAGGACAATGTTTAGTTTAAGTGTGGGGGAGGAACTTTACCGCTTTCAAGTTAGATTTACTATTTTCTAGCATGATTTTAAAAATTTTCTGTTTTAATGTTTCGTGCGTCTGTGCATATGTTGTAGAGTCTCTATGCCTAATTTTATGTTGTTTGTCGATTTCCCCGCTCCCTTGAGCAACACTTTTTGAGTTAAAAATAGGGTTTCTTTTGAAAATCTTAGGTTACAAACAAAATTGAGGTTGAATTGTGAGACTTAGGAAAATTCCGCAAGATTGGTATCGTTCTAACACCGTGAGCCTCCCAATTATGGAAATCAATTTGAGTACTTGTTATGCCATAGCCTTAAGTTCTCACTCCGTTAGTAGTCCCTAATTATTTTATTTAGCAGTCAGCACCATCCTAAGCACACACTAAGTAGGAAGCCGATGCAAATAAGTGTATGATCTCAGGCTTAAAAGGTAAATTAAGAAAAGAAAAAATGAATGAATGAAAGAAAGGAAATGCTCCTTCTAAGTTAGGTGATCCTCACCCGATCATTTAGCCCAACGGTGCAAACTTCTTTATTGATATTTAAGACAATGTGCAAAAAGAAAAAAAGTGATGATAATGAGATCATAGTCACTAACAGGCTATCCTACCATGAGTGTGAAAGGATAACGGGCTTAATGTGATTGTGCCAGAATGAAAAGGGGTAAAAGAAGGATGAGTGAGTTAGGCTTAGGTATAATGACATGATTCAGATTGGTTTGTATAGGAGGGAGGTTGATGACTGTAAAAGAAAAATTGTGTTGTTACGATATCCTTAGTGTGTGAGTAAGTACCTATCGACACAAACTTAACCGAAGTAGAGTTGGTAGCCTAGGATGAGTATCTGTATGCATTATTTTTCCTACGAGTCATGGTATGCTTGAGGACAAGCAAACGTTTAAGTGTGGGAGAGTTTGATAATGCAAAATTACAACACATATTTACCTTGATTTACATTAGATTATTTTATCATTTTTCATTATTTACGTTTTATTTTGCAAGTGTTCAAGCCTATTTTCAGGTATTTCATTTCACAAAGCTTGCATGAGAAAAGAAGAGAAAATGAGGAAAGAAAGAGGAAACAGAAGACAGAAGACAGAAAAAAAATAGAGAATTGGACACAGAAGAGTGTGGCGACCGTCACACCTTTTGTGGCGATCGTGACGATCCCAGAATAAGTGTGACCCTCGTCACACATTACGTGGCGACCGACACAGACTATTTTCCAGGAATTTAATTTTGACAGCGTGGACCACTCAGTAACCGATCCCACGTTTCAACCCAGTATCCACCTCTCCTGTATTTTCTCGTTCAACCAGTCACGTTCTCCATACATTTTGTTCAACCACTGTCCAAGTGTTACGGATTGGTTAGAGATTTTTACGCAAGGAGTGGAGTATAAATTAACCAGTTCATCTTCGTAACCGGGGGCTTCTCCTTTTTTGGCCAGATTTTATTTTCTTTAGTTCTTAGCAGTTTTCATTCACCATGTAAAAGGGATAGTTCTCCATATCAGGGGACTATTCCCAATATAGTTTTAGGATTTATTTCTGTCATTAAATTTCTGTATCTGATTAAAGCCTATCGGCGTATTACGATTCAGTCAAGTTTTTGCTTCCAGTTTCCATTTAATTACAGGTTCTACTTTATTTGCTTACTTTACTATTTTTTTAATTGATAGCTTAATTATGCCTTGTCTTATATTAATTCATCGCAATAGCATGTTTATTTTCGTATCCATGTATAACTAAATTGTTTAGAGTCCGGTATGTGAGGAACGTCGTTCCGACGGGACTCGGTAATTAAATTAGAGTTAACTTATAATAAATTATGTTTTGGTCTTCGTTTCCAAGTTTAATTTAAATAGCTTTGTCACGAGAGTGAGAGGTTATTTAACACTATTTCGTCACGAGAGTGAGAAGCAAGTAAAGGGTAGAGTCGGCACTGCGAGAGCTTGGGGATCGAACCAGATAGTGGGAACGGGGCATTGATTCTAAAAATAGCGAGAGTGCTTTAGGTATCGATTAGGATCTAATTGATTTTCAAAATAAGTTTTCGAAGTAGAACTGGCGAGCGAGAGCAAAATCCCGTGGTTAGGAGATGTGGCTTTAGTCAATAACGCGAGAGTGTGAGGCGGAGTCTTTAAACTAATATTTTCTACGAAACATACGTAAATTAACGCCAACCAATTACAGAGTACCTGAGGTACACGGAATCCACATTTCGGTCTCTCTTTTATTACATATTTCTTTAATATTATTTTAGTCTTTAATTTTAGTCTTAGTTTCTCTTTTATCAATTATCATTAGCCTTAGCTTTACATCGCAACAATAGATAATGGTAGGTTGACATTGGTCTCTGTGGGTTCGACAATCTTTTATATTACTTCGATATTTCCGTGCACTTGCGGATGCATCAATCAAACATATTTATAGATAACAAATTTCGCTTGAGTTCTGGAACATACCTCACATTGTGAATTAGAAGTTCACAATCATTAAACATTTTAAATCTGACCATACCAATACCATGAAACTTGCATGCCTTATTATTACCAAGGAGAACTACTCCACCTTGCACCATCTTCAAATTTTCAAAGTATTTTATTCTTGGACACATGTGATAAGAGCAACTTGAGGCGGTGACCCAACTGTCTTTAGTTTCCAAACTCAATTATACTAGTGATTCGACATCCTCATAACTTTCCTCACCCAATGCAACTACAGCTTGAACAAAATATTTATTGACCTTTCTTTTAGGAAAATCCCTTTTAAAGTGACTGAATTTTAGACAATTAAAACATTTTATCTTTGACTTGTCAGACCTCTTTAATTTGGACATCCCTTTACGCTCATCTCCTCCTCTTAACACATTTAAGCCTTCACTACTATCTTCAATCTTAAAATCTTTCGACTTTGAAAATTATTTGGATTTCACCGCCGTCTGTACTTCATCCAAAGTAATAGTACCTTCCTTACCATAAAAAAAGGCATCCTTAAAGTGCTCAAAGGATCTGGGTAATGAACTCCACTGGAGCAAAGCCTTTTCCTCATCATCAATCTTTACTTCAATATTCCCAAGATCGTCGATAATCTTGTAAAATTCTATGAGCTGCTAAACTATGGATTTGTTCTCCAGCATTCGGAATGACTAGAGTTGTTGTTTTAGATACAACCTGTGAGCCAAAGACTTTGTCATCTATAACAATATATAAAGGCAACACTTTTTTTGGTGTGGCATTTTTTTTCCAATATTACCCCTCAAAACTTAGTTGTCATTAAAAAACAGCTGATTGAAAATTGCAAATATTAACTGTCATTAAGAAACCGCTAATTGAAAATTGCAAATGACACGTTACTTTAAATTTTTAATGTACATTTCATTTTCTTTTAACTTGCTTTGATAGTTTTATTTTTTGATTACAACTTGCTTTAGTAGTTTAAGATGAACAATAACTGCATATTTATATACAAAACAATTTTTATCATGAGAGTGTATCCAAAGCATATTTTTCTCTCTCTCTCTCTCTCTCTCTCTCTCTCTCTCTCTCTCCACTTCTCTTCCTTTTTCCTTTCTCTCTTATTTTTCCTGCATATTTCTTCAATGTCTACTTGTCTTCCTTACTTTTTACTATCTCTCTCATTTTTGTTTATTTTCTCTCATCTTACTTTTTAAATCTCTTTTAACACAATTTGATGGCTACATGAAGTAAAAATCTATTTTTATCATTGTCATCATGCCAATGTCATAACCTTTGCCTTTGAAAATGTAGGCTTTTTAATTGAATATTGTTCATATAATTGATACTGATTTATTCATTTTACTTTTAATTTTTTGTTCTAATTTTGCATGTTTTCATTTCTTCTTTTACAAAGAAGACCTTTGCAGCGACGGAAAAATGAATTTTCACACCAAAGAAAGCATACGTGTTTATAAAGATGATTATTGAAATTGTGAATCAACGTATTAAAAATAATGAAAAGCACTTGTTCTGGACTGGGTCGGGGTCTTCTCCTCAATCGAGCAGGCCTAACCCACACATCCTGGGGTGGCCCAACAAAGGCCTCTTATCACAACCTACGTCGAACACGGGCCACCTTAACAGTGTCGGGCACACACGGCATAGAGCGTCAGGCAGAGGCGCTAAGCCTCTCCGAGCACGCCTCTCCCCGACACTCAGGTGCTCCTTCCTCGCGAGGAGCCGTTTCCCTCGGCGCATAAAAGTCCTCCCCGCGAGGACGCATCTCTCCCCGACACGCAAGACTCCTCTCCGCGAGGACACGTTCTCATGTAACCACCCACTCCCGATGGAATCGGTCTGCCCTAGTTCCGGAGAGCTAGGAACGGTTACCCCAGGGCGAAGACCACGTGCTGGTCTTCACTACGCCACGTAAGCCCTGGCAGTTACTTGGATTGGGCCTGGCAATCTATCCCAGTGCAAGTAACCGTTGGCCCCGCGCTGGGGGCTCTCTATAAATACCCTCTCACTTGAGAGGGCCAGGTTACACACTTCTTTACACTCTAATATTCTTCTTCTGTACTTGCTTTTTCTCTGATCGTTACCTTACTTGAGCGTCGGAGTACCTTGCAGGTACACCCCCCCCCCCCCCGGCCGTCTTTCAACCTCACCGGAGTTGAAGTTCACCAGACGTTGCTGGCCGCCAAAAACTGTCTGATCCAGGTACGATCAGTGGCGCCGTCTATGGGAAATCTTTGCTTCCCCGTTTTTCCTCCGATAAACCAAAGCAATCCTCTCGTTCATCACCATCATGGTCGGCAACCCGTCTGCTAGCAAGGCTCTGGACACCTTCCTCGCGCAACTCGAGAACGGGAACCACCGCGAAGATGCTGCTGCCCTCCACGTCGAAGAAGGCGACGTGAGAGATGGGCAGACCGCCTCCCCAGACTCCCAAGATGCGTCTTACAATGCCGCCCAGTAGGACGACCAACAAGCCGTCCTTCAGCCAGTTGCTCCTCCACCCAATGCGGACGCGAACACCGTGGCCCTATTTGCCTTGATTAATTAGACCAATTAGCTGATAGCACACCAGAATACCAGAATTGAAGCGCTAGATTAAAGGCAGACATGAAGATCTTCCCCGCGAAGACATCGTCGTCCACCCTCACCTCGCCACTCCCCTTCCCCCCGAAGGACTCCACCCGAAGAATCTCGAACCTCCTCGCCGGTGCGCGAGGGCCGTCGTCCACCCCTTGAACGCCCCTAGCTGGCGACCTCCCAGAAGTGCCATCGCTCCCTGTCACAGAAGGAACCCAGGCCCTCCGTAATTACTAAGAAGTCCAAAACCACCGAGGAGAGACCGAGGAACCATTCAAGGAATTCCCCTCCACGGCATCACTGGTCCCCTTCGAGATCCCCGACCGAAAGTGACGACGACGACCAGAGGACCCCTCTGTCGTGGGAGATCATGAAGCCCCAATTCCTGCGGGCATGGAGAAACCCCCACCACTGGGGACCTACGACGGACTGGCCTACTCCGACGATCACGTAGAAAGTTTTGAAGCTATGCTCGACTTCAGAAATTTCAGGGGAGCCATTAGATGCAGGCTTTTCCCCACCACCTTGCGGAAGGGCGCCATGACATGGTACAAGGGCCTGGCACCCGGGTCGATCACATCCTGGAAGCAACTAAGACAACGCTTCACCAAACACTTTACTGCGTCTCGTCGACACCCGAAGACAGAGGCTTCCCTAGAAAGCATCTTCCAGGGGAAGAACGAATCTCTCGGGAATTACACGGAGAGATTCAACAAAGAGGCTGTCGAGGTTCATACGACCGACGACATGAAGAAATATTTGATCATCCATGGACTACGTTTTGGGTCTGATTTCGCCAAGTCCGTGGGCCTCCGCAGACCCCGCCGTTTGGAGGACCTCCTCCAACGAGCTCAGTCGTACATCGAGCTCGAGGAGTCAGAGGCAGCACAGATCGCCCTTGAGTCGAGACGCAAGGAAGGCCCCCGCGTCCACAAAGATGAAGACTCTCCGCCCCGACGAGGAGGAGAAAGAAAGAAAGAGAATCACCCCCGTGATACTCGTGAACCGCGCGGACCAGCTGGCCGGTTCACGGAATACACCCCGCTCAATGCTCCTCGCGCGTGAATCCTCTCTGAGTGCCAGAACTCGGAATTTCAAAAAGGAAGCGTCTGTTTTCTGAAGCCGACTACCCCCAAACCAAACACTGATAAGTCAAAGTACTGCAGATTCCACCGGAGCCACGGGCATGTAACAGAAGACTGTATCCATCTCAAGGATGCAATTGAAATTCTCATCAAGGAAGGGCACTTGAAGAAATACGCCCAAAAGAATGACACTCCTCGTCCCAGCTCCCGGGAAGCCCAGAACGTCGAGGAGACGACACCTCCTCCCGACGAGAGTCGGCTTCAGGTCGCCCTCAGTGTCACTCGACCCGAAGATTTATTTGTTCCCTCAATCATTGAAGGCCAAGAAGCAATTCACAACATGTGGGCAACCTTCCCCCACGAGGACCCTGTCGCTGCCCGTAGCACCTGGGAAGGCTTCCCCAAGGCAATGGTCATCTCCGGGGGTGGTTACAAAAAGTTGTCCGTCGGGTCGATCAAGAGGAAATTTGATAAACTGGAATCAGCAACATCGGCGAAGACAACCACTCTCGAGAAGGTGCGTGGGGACTCAAACCCCATCACTTTCTACCTCGAGGAGCTCCCCGGCGGAGCGCCCAACGCCACTATCCCCCTCTTGGTCAGGGCTCAGATGGCAAATTTTGACGTCCGAAGGATCCTTGTCGACCAGGGCAGCTCGGTCGACATCATGTATGCTCACCTGTTCGGGACTCTCCAACTCGACGAGAGACATCTGACCCCGTACGTCGGCTCAAACCTGCAGGGATTCAACGGAACCACCACCCGACCATGGGGCTACGTCGAGCTAATGGTCATATTCGGGGCTGAAGACACAGCCCGACAGGTGAAGACCCACTTCCTGGTGGTCGAATGTCTATCCCTTTATAATTGCATCCTTGGGAGGACCACCCTGGCCGAGCTTACGGCGGTACCATCAACCGTCCACCTCAAAATGAAGTACTACACGGCCAGGGGACGAGTAGTGACGATGCACGGGGATATAGATGTGGCCAGAAGATGCTTCGACGCCGCCATCAAAGGCACGAGTTCCATCGGCACCAAACCCAAGACCGTGGCAAAGCCACCCCCGGACGCCGAACAGGTACCTCTCTCGCGCGTCAACGCGGTCGAACTCGACAGCAGGTTCCCAGGCGAACCCGATGAAGACGGGGCAGAAGACCTCGACCTCCAGGCAGAAAACAATGGGCGGCCTCTCCACCCCACGCACCCCATCCCAGACGGAGACTTTGAGCTCGTGGTCCTCGGGGACGATCCAAACCTTAACGTAAAGATTGGCACCGGGATCCCCGACCTGGTGAAGGAGCAGCTGAAGGCATGTCTAAGGGAGAACGCTGATATGTTCGCATGGAGCGCCTCCGAGATGCCTGGCCTTGACCCCGAGGTGGCTTGTCATCAGCTCGCAGCAGATCCGGCCGCTAGGGCCATAACTCAACGTAGGCGTAAGCAGTCTCCCGAAAAAACGGAGGCTGCTGAAAAAGCTGTAAAAGACCTCCTAGAGGCGAATTTTATTTCGGAAGCCAGGTACACAACCTGGCTATCCAACGCTGTACTTATCAAAAACAATAATGGAAAATGGAGGATGTGTATTGATTATACTGATCTTAACCGGGCTTGCCCGAAAGACTGTTATCCTTTTCCTAACATCGACCAGCTGGTCGACAATTCTGCAGGTTACAAACTATTATCCTTCATGGACGCATACTCGGGATACAATCAAATTCCCATGGACAAGGTCGCCAAACAGCACATGGCTTTCATGACCGAGTCGGGCAATTACTGCTACAACGTGATGCCCTTCGGTTTGAAGAATGCCGGTGCGACCTACCAACTGATGATGAATAAGGTTTTTCGGGCTGAAATCGGCGACATGCTCGAGGTCTACATGGACGACATGATCGTCAAATCCGCGGAAGAAGTCGACCACACCGCACACCTCCAGAAGGTGTTAGACACGGCGAGGAAGTGCCGCATGAGGTTCAATCCCGACAAATGCACCTTCGGCGTTCGGGCAGGTAAGTTCCTCGGCTTCTACCTCACAGAACGAGGAATCGAAGCCAACCCCGACAAGTGTAGAGCTTTTTTTGAGACCCCTACTCCGGACTCAAAGAAGTCAATACAATCATTAAACGAGATGCTCACCGCCCTCTCCCACTTCGTCGCCAAGTCTGCGCAGTACGCACTCCCATTTTTCAAACTTCTTCGACAAAAAGCGGAGTTTGAATGGAGCGAGGAATGCGAGCAAGCGCTCCTCCACCTAAAACAAGTCTTATCGCAACCCCTAGTCCTCTCACGGCCTGAGAGCGGGGAGACACTTTTCTTGTATCTCGCAATCACGAGTGAAGCAGTCAGCGCCGTCCTCATCCGAGAAACCCCGGACGGACAAAAACCAATTTACTTCATGAGCAAACCCCTCCAAGGCCCCGAGCTCAGGTATCTGCAGATAGAGAAAGTCGCTCTGGCCCTCGTTACCGCGGCCAGAAGGCTACACCACTACTTCCTCGCCCACACTGTCGTCGTAAGGACCGAACAGTCTATAAGGCAACTCCTTGGACGACCAGATATGGCGGGGAGGATGCTCAGGTGGTCGCTCGAACTCGCCGAGTTTGACATCCAATACGAGGGAAGGAAAGCCCTGAAGGCTCAGGTGATGGCCGACTTCGTGGCAGAGATGACCGTCCTAGAATCTTCGACCAACGGATCCCAAAAATGGACGATCTACGTCGACGGAGCATCCAGCCCGAAGGGAAGCGGGGCAAGCATCATCCTCGAAAACGAGGAAGGTGTCCTGATCGAGGTATCCCTCAAACTATCCTTCCCGACATCGAACAACCAAGCGGAGTACGAGGCTTTCCTCGCCGGACTTCGGCTGACCGAGGACCTCGGTGCCAAAGAGGTCAAAATCTTCACCGACTCCCAGCTCGTGGTCTCGCAAGTCCGAGGAGAGTACCAGGCCAAGAACGACAATCTCATCGAATACTTGACCTTGGTGAAAGAAAATATGAAAAATTTCACCTCTGCGGAAGTAAGTCACATCCCCCGCGAGCACAATGCCCGAGCAGACGTCTTGTCCAAATTGGCAAGCACGAAGAAGAAAGGGGGGAACAAATCCATCATACAAGAAGTGCTTTCCCAGCCGAGCATCGTCAAACCCGCTCTAGTGGCGGACGTGAACGACATTGGTGACAGCAATTGCTGGATGACCCCTGTGTACGAGTACCTCACAACGGGAAAACTGCCCGAAGATCCTAAGGAAGCAGGAATGGTCAAGCGGCGAGCATGCTCATACACAATAGTCGAGGACAAGCTATACCGGCAAGGGTTTTCTATCCCCCTCCTCAGGTGAGTCGAGGAGACCAAGGTCCCTGGCATCCTCCAGGAAATCCACGAGGGAATTAATGCACAACACCTAGGCGGATTATCATTGGCCCGCAAAGCACTTCGAGCAAGGTATTACTGGCCCACCATGCAACAGGACGCCAAGGAACACGTCAAGAAGTGCGATAGATGCCAACGACACGGGGACATGCACCTCGCTTCTCCTAACGAGCTCAAAACACTGTCCTCCCCGTGGCCGTTCGCGTGGTGGGAGATGGATATCCTCGGACCTTTCGTCCAGGGGTCGTATCAAAACAAATACCTCATCGTCGGGGTGGACTACTTCATGAAGTGGATTGAGGCAGAAGCATTGGCCAAAATCACGGCCTTCAACATACTGTGTTTTTACAAAAGGAACGTCCTTGCCCGATTCAGCGTGCCACAAGCTATTGTCACCGACAACGGAACACAGTTCACCGACAAGAACTTCCAAGACTTCGTCTCCAAGCTAGGCACGAAGCAGGCTGAGGCGGCGAATAGAGTAATCCTACGAGGTTTGAAACGTCGATTAGGTGACGCTAAGCAACGGTGGGTCAAGGAGCTACACAGAGTCCTCTGGGCCTACCGAATGACCCCACATTCCACGACCGGGGAGACCCCTTTTCGTCTGACCTACGGAACAGAAGCGGTGATCCCCATGGAAATTAGGGAACCCACAAGGAGGACGGAAACCCCTCTCGACGGGGACACGAACAACGAAGCCCTGAGGGAAGAACTCGATTTCGTCGAGAAAACACGTTCGGGCGCTTCTCTTCGAGAAGCTTCACTAAAACAGAAAATAACACTGCGTTATAACGACAAAGTTATCAAACGTGATTTTCAGGTGGGCACCCTCGTCCTACGAAGGAACCAGAAAGACTCGCGAGAGGGAAAACTCTCCGCGAACTGGGAGGGCCCGTACCGCGTCCGCGCGAAAACGGGGACATGGGCCTATTTCCTCGAAAATCTGCACGGGGAAGAACTTGCTCGACCATGGAACGTTGAGAAGTTCAAACAATACTATAGTTAAGCACTGCTCGGGACTCACGAACACCGCGATTACGGGGACGCACTAAGGTACGAGCGTGACACTCATATATAGAACACGGTGATTGAAGTATGTGTTGTGTGTGCGTGAGGACTTTTGATCCGACGGGGATACCTCGATCGAGCTCCGCCGTCGTTGTACCAATTAGGCAGAACATCCAGCTCACGATGGGAGGTTCACGGCACGAAGCTAAGACCTCGACCGAGCTCTTAGCCTCATTGAAGGTCCGAACACATCTCCGACCACCCGACCAGCTCTCCACCCGGTCAGGGACTATCATGGTCGAGCAAATCCCAAAGTCTTTATTACTTAGACAAAAATAAAGTATAGAAATCTCTATTACTCGAACAGAAACAAACAAAGTATAACAAATACTATAACATCACACACAGTATAAATCATACAAACAGCACGCGAGTAGATAAGCGGAAATACATTGAAGCGAGCACAAGCCCATTGTACATATATTACAAATAAGTATCAAAAATCCACGGTCACGCAGGCCAGGCATAAGAATTAAAAAGAAATAAATAACATGGCTCGCAGGCCAAACTGAACGAGGAAGAAAAGTCTACTCGGCGACGGTCCCTTCGGGCTCCTCGTGTTCATGAACCTCGTCCACCCGCATCGGCTGCACGATCTGCCCGTCGACCACCTCGGAGTCGAGGTCAATCCCTTCGATTGTAAGATCGGGGTTGAGAACCCGAAGCTGCTACACGGTGTTCCTGAAACCTATGTCCGCCGCTATGAGGTTGTCCTCCTCGGATTGCCAGGGCTTCGCTATCAGCGCTGCCCACGAGGTCAGCAACATGTCTTCCTCTGTTTCCTCATCAGCTGGGCGGACAACCTCCTCCAACTCAACATTCCTCGCCAAGAGACAACCCCTCTCATCTTCGATCCCGGCGAGACGCCTCCACTCTTCCTCAGCACTCTTCAACCTTTCCTCCAACTTCCCTTGAAGCTCGACCTCGGCCTGGTTCTGGCTTTTGCAGTCGGCCAGCTCCTTGCCCACCTTCTCCATTTCAGCTGAGATGGACTGGAAACTCTCGTGCAACATGTTCAGCTCGCCTTCCGGGCACGCCACGTCATTCAGAACCAGGGCAGCCGCACAAACCCGCATCACAACGGACACATCCTCCACCAGCACCCTTCTCCGAGAGAACTTGTCGAGGCCTAAGATGGCCTGAGCTTCGGGGGCACCCACGCATAGGGAATTATTCCCCATGAAAAAGTTCGGCCTCGAGTGACAAGGCGGGAGCACAAACTTCACAGCAGGCGGACTCTCGTTCTCGGTGAGGTCGATGGCCACTGTGCTCGCAATCCGCTGCCTCTTCGGGGAGACCTGGGGGCTGGGAGAGTCACTATCCTGGTGAGAGCCAGAAGACCCCCTGGTTGTCTGGGTGGGAACGGATTCCTGCGCTCGGATCTGCTCGAGATGACTTTTGCTTCCCTTCTTCGTAGCGCGGTTAGCCTTCAACTTTTTGAGGCGCTCTTCAGCAGTCGACATTTTGTCTGCAAAAAGAAAATAAATATGTCAGTAAACCGGAGATCAGGACGCGAGGAAAAAAGTAAGTCGAAGAGGATGTCACCACCTAGCAGCTCGAGAGCATCCTCATTGGTGAACGTCTCGAGGAGGGCCCTCGTATTAATCAAACGACGTTTCATCAACACCTGCCCGTTGGCTCCCCGGACGAATTCCCCGTCCATCGTCACGAGCTTGGCTTTATTAAAACCGTTGACAAAATCGACTATCAGCTTGTAGGCCAGGCGATCCCCCTCGTCGAGACGGCCAGGACTAACTTTGTAACTGTCCGTCCCCTTTTTGAAGTGTTCTTCTGTCCAGAACAAGGGGAATCTCGGCTCGAGGACCTCCTCCATCTGCCCGTCCACCTCACGGGAAACTCGGCGATACACCGAATTCACAGCTTCAAGCGTGACCGGCTTCACGGTATAATATTGGTATTTAAAGTCGCGAACAAAATCCAGGTAGGTATAAAAGAGACTGCTCGTTTGTTTAAAAGACACCTAGCCATGTCTGTCGTCGGAGGCTTGTCGCTGAAGGTGGAAGATGCGGAAGAAGAGAGGCACGGTTGCCCAGATTCAGAGATATTTACAGATGAGCTCGAAGGCTCGGATAAAAGCGAGGGAGTTGGGGTGAAGCTGTGAAGGCGCCAAGCGCAGCCAGACAAACACTGCTTGTTGGATGTCCATGAAAGGCAAATGCCATCCTGCCTCGTCGAACATGAACTCGTAAAGAGGGAACCTCATCCCTCGGTAGGTCGAGCATATGCGATGGTGTGCTTGGGGACGAAACACCTTCCACGACTTCGGCGAACCCACCAGCCGATGCTCGACAGTACAAAAAATATCATCCTCGTCCCCGTCGACGAACTGGGAAGCCATGTTCAGCGGTTATTTGCTAACCCACTCCGCAAGGGGACGTTCCTCGACACTAGTGATTGGCGCCATTGGAGAGTCGGGCTAGTCATCGACATCCAACGTTCCCACGGCCACAGAAACGGACAAAGCTTCCATATACCTAAAAAGAAGAAGGAAACGGTGAATTCGATGATCCATATCAAATTCACCCCTCCACCGTTGTTCAAGTGAAAGGGCGAAGAGGGAACGTCGGGGTTTCGAGACTGTCGCGCTCATCCATACCCCCGAGGCAACCGACGAGCCTCCCCGTGACCATACTCAGGACACCGGCATGCCATTTTGGGAGGATTCCCTCACACAGAAGAAATATTGGCGAGGACCCCGAGAGTTTCATCTCATGTCCTCACGACTTTCTTCGGGTCCCTGAGTTATTCGTCCCTTCTCCCCGCGATATGCAACAAGAAACTAAGAAATCCCGCAGTTTTCACCGGAGATTTCGTGATATCCATGAAGAACTTCATCAGTTCACCATGAAACCACCCTACAAATGCAAACGAAAGGAGAAAAAAAAAGAGAATCTTACTTGAAAAACGCTTACGGTAGGGTTCTGGTACGGCAGTTGGTGGCGGCGTACGGTGGCGAAGTAGAGAAGGAAGAGAGTGAGGGAGTCTGAGCGAAGGGGGAGCAAAAGTGCAAATGAGACGAGATGACCCCTATTTATAAGGGCCTCACGGGACTCGAGGATTCCCTAGGCAATCGATTATGCTACCCTAGCGTAGCCGCCCTAGGGAATGATGAGGTGTGACACGTGGCACACACTTTCCCACGCGCGTCTTTTCATTCCCCAAAACACGTCCTTCCATTAACCTCGCGTCAGACTTCTCATATCCCCGCGAAGTCGCTCTTCCGCAGCCAGTCCAGTCCGAGCAGATCGATTTATTTCTTCCTGTTTGACCAGCCGCTCCTCGTCTAGAATCCCTTCCCGCCAAGACAAGTCCTCGACATAGCTGACCCTTAAGTCATTACTCCGACACCACGGAGCAACGACTTGGGGGGCTCCTGTTCTGGACTGGGCCGGGGTATGCTCCTCAATCAAGCATTCCCAACACACACGTCCTGGGGTGGCCCAACAAAGGCCTCTTATCACAACCTACGTCGAACACGGGCCACCTTAACAGTGTCGGGCACACACGACATAAAGCGTCGGGAAGAGGTTCTAAGCCTCTCTGAGCATGCCTCTCCCCGACACTCAGGTGCTCCTTCCCCATGAGAAGTTGTTTCCCTCGGTGCATAAGATTCCTCCCCACGAGGACGCGTCTCTCCCCGACACGCAAGACTCCTCCCCGCGAGGACACGTTCTCATGTAACCACCCACTCCCGATGGAATCGGTCTTCCCTAATTCCGGAGATCTAGGAACGGTTACCCCAAGGCGAAGACCACGTTCTGGTCTTCACTATGCCACGTAAGCCCTGGCAGTTACTTGGATTGGGCCTGGCAATCCAGCCCAGTGCAAGTAACCATTGGCCCCGCGCTGGGGGCTCTCTATAAATACCCTCTCACTTGAGAGGGCCAGGTTACACACTTCTTTACACTCTAACCTTCTTCTTCTGTACTTGCTTTTTCTCTGACCGTTACCTTACTTGAGCGTCGGAGTACCTTGCAGGTACACCCCCCGGCCGTCTTTCAATCTTACCAGAGTTGAAGTTCACCAGATGTTGCTGGCCGCCAAAAACTGTCTGATCCAGGTACGATCAGCAACCTATTGACATTTCAATATTGGAGTGTTAAGTGAGCCAAAATGAATTCAAATGCATAGTTTACAACTTCTGACTCTATGTTTCTCTATCTTTGCATTTTTTACATGTTTTATTGCTTCTCTTTTTTTCTTTCTATTTGATAGATATATACAACATTTTTTTGTGTGCTTAACTTTATTTATTTTATCTATTTTTCTTTTATTCAATTATACTTATAGTAGATGCGGGGAGATTATAACATGAACTTTCAAATGTGTGCTTGCTATCTATACATAAGATAATATTTGTTGCTTATTATTTTAATATTGATTTAATGAAGTGATATTTTGATTTTTCAAAAATTTATCTTTGTAATTTATCTAAGAAGAAACAAAACAGTTATACCTTAATTATGTAAAATAATATATATTTATATTAAAATCCAAATTATCCAAATTTAAGCATAAAGATATTTTTATACATTTATTAAATGAATTTTTACAATTAAATAAAAATCAATGTTATACAACATATTACCATTTATATTTTGTACACGTTAGTCCAATAAAAATCAGTATTTGAAGATGATACTGGCTGAGGTCTCTCCTAACATGTTGGAAAGAGTTCAATTCATTTGGATGGCAGTTTCTCATCATAATTTTTCTATCAATTCATTTGGATGGCGGTTTCTCATCACAATTTTCTGTCAAAAACTGTTGCAACAGCCTACAGGTGCTTGAGACACAGCAAATTCATCACGTGCAGTTAAAATCTATTTGGAGGAAATTATAGAAGATGAAAGTTCTCACAAAGGTGAAGGCTTTTTGTTGGAAGTTGTTGCACAATAGGCTGCCAACACGACAACAACTCCTTAGAAGAAATATCATATTGGATTCATCCTTGGCCAAGTGTGCATTTTGCAATGGAGAGATTTAGTTATTATAGGTTGTAGTAATCCCATGAGAAAAGTAAATGTATTTGCTTATATAATATTTTTTCAATGTTGCTACAATTTGGAAGTTACATAATCACTTCAATTTTACTTACGGCATGAAAATAATATCTGAAATATGGACTTAGAAAGGAGGATTTGAAAGGAAAATGTTGGATTTAGATGTACAGTGTATATATACATGATAAGTAAAAGGTGGAGATGATTATTAAAAACATTATGTTAATTTATTAATTCTTCAATTTAGAGAGAGATTTTTATATTTCTTGCTTGCGCACTAAAAAACTAAACATACAAACATAACCGTGCATATCACAAAGTTTATATTGAATCAAAACTAATAAAAAATATATGTTTATATTTTTGACGCGCGTGTTCATTAAAAAAGCGGACAAACGGGCACGGGAGTGCCCGTTTGGACGCTAGTATACAATGATTCAGGTTTTACCCTCATAGCAACCGCAGTTTGCTCCCTGGTGACTTCTCTTAGAACTTTATCCCCGAGGCACAAGATAATGACACTCCTGACCTTGTCCACCATTTCGGTCTTCTGTACCTATGTAAGCCCTGTAGGCATTAATACTCCACTCTTCAAAGCATCGATACACTTCTCTTGAATTAAAATTGCTTGCATCTTAATTTTCCACAACCCGAAGTCGTTGTTACCGAAAAATTTCTCGATCTGCCACCTACTAACTGTGGTGCTCACTTGTCAATAATATCTCTTTGCTCCACGCTCACCGCAGCACTTGTTGTGAATTACGACAAAATTAAATATCAATTTGTGAGACAAAGAACAATAGCAACCAAAATAAATGGTTTTCAGCAATAATAATTCGTACGCAAATAATATAACAGAATAAGGCAAGAAAAAACTGAATGTTTGTTTACCCAGTTCGATCAAACGATCTACTCTAGGGGGAGAGCAGCTCTCCAATACACTATATTCAGAAAGTTGTTACAAGAGATTACAAATTAGTTATAAGAAAATAACCTTCGCCTTCAGGTTCCCAAGAACAACTCTATTTTCTATCCAAGTGTTTCCCAACCTCTCCAACTCTCAATATATGAATAACTCAAACGCAAGGTGTAACAGTGTTTCACAATCACAATAACCATAAACAACTCCAAAGGTTTCCCTAAACCTTTGCTTTTCCAAGGTTTTTCTTATGAATAGATGAAACCCTATGCTATACCTTTAAACCCTTGCTCTCCCTTGTTGGTGTAAACTCTAAGATTGTCACACACCAAGCATATAAGAGATACATATTTATAATAGCAAATACCCAACAAACAAAACCCAAAATCACATGGATTCATGGACCGAATCGAAAAAAGCCCGAAAACTCGAAAACACTATTCACCGGCCGATTTTTTTCATTTTTCTCGACTTTTCGTCTGACTTTCTAAAACTGCTGATTTTTGCAGTAAATGCAATCTCCAAAATATGTTTTCTTTCTCTTCATCAACAAAGGTTTTAAGGCACATTTACAACATCAACAATGTGGTTGTCCTTTAAAGAAGTGTTATTTGTTGATGTCCATCAGTCCTAGCAGAAGATTGAAAGTGATTTTTGCTGCAAGTAGGCAAATCTTCATATAAATATCAATAAAAATGTCACTAAAAATATCATGACCAATAAAGTCATTGTAAATAATCCATATAAATTCACGGGTAAGTTGATTGTTATCTTAGATCATTCGATAAAAAATCTAAATGTTTGTGGCTCTTTTTTAATACATCTTTACATGTATTAACAATAATTGATAAAGTTTGAATTAAAAAAATATCAAGAGTAATCAACTCAAAAATAGTGATTTGGCTATAGTAAAGATCCAACATACATGTACATCCGCACGGATAAGTTCATTAGTTTTTTAGTTCATTCGATAAATATTAAATTAAATATTTTATATAATTAATATTAAATAATAGGGTTAAATAAGTTTTTGGTCCCTTTAAATATTACAGTTTTCGTTTTTAGTCCCTCCAAAATTTTCCTTTAAGAAGTGATCCCTTCAAAATTTTCCGTTTGAACAATTGGTCTCTAACGTCAAATACAACTAAAGATTACTTACGTGACATGCCACGTGGAATTTTTTGATGACTGTGCATACACACAGCAGTGTCAACGTGGCAAAAATGATGATGTGGATGTCACGTGGCAATTTCTTTCATTTTTTTGTTTTTGTTATATTAATTAAAATTATAGCGACGGAAAGTTGGACGCTAATCCGTCGCTAAGAGGAACAGCATAAACAAACTCAGAATTTGCAGCTAATCCGTAGCTAATTCCTAACAAATTCCTAACTAAATACAAATCCAAAATTTCTCACACAAAATTTAAATTTTTTTTCTTGAAAATAAATTAGCTTCTTTCATATTTTTTATATGCATCAATATATTAAAAGCTACTCTCAATAAAATTATCAAATAGAATGTAAATATATTTTTTAAAATACATATAATAAAATTATGTTATATAAATATTTGTGCAAATATTCATAACCAAAAACATCTATTAATCTTCAAAATACAATGTACTAAAAATACAGTTACGCCCTTTGTGGCTGGTCAATGAAAGATGGTTTTGGTGTATGTTACGCCCTTTGTTTTGTAGTAGTTTACAATTATACATATACTTTCTCCGGTCACAATTATAAGTCAAAATAACTACTTTCACACGTATTAAGAAAATTAGTTAAGTGTAATTAATTTTCTTGATTTCATGTACTATCAAAGTAAAATTTACGATAATATCATTAGTTTATTTAATGAATTAACTACCAACATTAAATGTTTTTGAATTAAATTAAGTTTATAATAGTAATACAAGCATTAATTAGTCTAAAATTTAATGACTTTTGCTTATAATAGTGATAAAGATTTAAGGTGTTTTTTTTGAATTTTTTACGTAAATACCCTTAATTTTGGAAAAAATTCCCTAAATAACCCATGTTTCAAAAATATTCCCAAAATGCCCCCATTAGGGTTTTTGTTTGAACTATGTCGCCATTGCAATTGGCGACTCCCTTGTAGAGGTCTAACCATGTCGTCAATGCAACTGGAGACACCCTTCCAAGTCGCCAGTGCAATTGGCGATACAGTGTAATGGTTAAACCAAGTCGCCAATCCAAGTGTAGACATGGTGTGTTTTGTTTTTTTTTAGTTTACGTTGATTTTGTTTGCACAATGACATAAAATTTTCATTAATTTAATAAAATATTACATTAATTAATGTTCGTGATCGGGTGCATTCAACCGGCCACCAGTTCCACATCCCCTAGGGACCCTCACTCGTTGCACTCGTTGTACTCGGCCCCCTTGTTCCCCTTGTTGTTGATTCACGCCGAGTGTTTGAGGAGTCGAAGTCTCAGGAACAGTCCGAGATGGTTCTCTTAGGATGTCTTGCATTCCTGTGAAGTCTTGGGGACTGAAATTGAGCGTGCGACCCATGCCGAGGTAGTTTGAGGGGGTGATTGGTGTGCGGGCAGGCCGATTGAAGGGAGACATTGGTGTGAAGGATTCGTTGATGAAAGGTTGAAATGGTGTTTGAAAGCCATAAGGATGTTGAGAAGGTTCCATGTACCTTGCTCACATGCCATTGCAGCATGCGCACATGCTCGTCAAGATGCTTATGGCTATCTATCTGATGTTTACAAGGTGGTTAATGTTATGAATGTATACAGCAAAGGCTTCGCAGTGCTACCAATGGAGGATTATTGGCCTCCATACCAAGGTGAAATAGTTTGGCACAACGATGAAATGAGATGAAAGAAAAAAGGGCTCCCAAACAACAAGCGTATAAGAACCGAAATGGATATCGCTGATAAAATGATACGACTATGCAGTATCTGTCGTCATCCCGGCCACAACAAAAAACATTGTCCCAATGTTGGAGGAACATCTGCATCATAATTTATCTTATCTTTTCGTTTGTTGTAACCAAATGTTTTCATTAATGCATTTCTCTTTGTTATAATAATTTAAACAACATACAACAATAAGTTGATTGATACCTTGTATGTTCCAAAACATCATGTCGATCGGTGGCTTGTCTCGCGAAAAAATAACTTTACCCCAACGACGACGATACATTTTATGAGTAAAACAAAGTTGTGAGAAGAGATGTGGAACAAACCAAGCTTAACACCCCTATTTATAGTGAAAATTTTCAGTTTGAAGGGTGTCTCCACTTGGATTGGCGATTTGGTTTAACCATTACACTGTGTCGCCAATTGCACTGGCGACTCGGAAGGGTGTCTCCAGTTGCATTAGCGACATGGTTAGACCTCTACAAGGGAGTCGCCAATTCCAATGGCGACATAGTTCAAACCAAAACCCTAATGGGGGCATTTTGGGAATATTTTTGAAACATGGGTTATTTAGAGAATTTTTTCCAAAATTAGGGGTATTTACGTAAAAAAATTCGTTTTTTTTCTCATAATAGTGATAGGAGGGAGTACAATGTACTAAAAAGCACAAAACTACCTGAGAGAATGTTTAGAAGATGAAGTTATGAACACTATTTTCCATAATAAATTATTATTAAATTTTAGATTTAATTGTAACATTGTTCCCCTATTTTACTATTTTTTGGATTTTAATCCTTTTATTTTAAAAATTACGTTTTTTTCTTCTCTTTTTTAAATTTTTGTATTGGATTTTAGTTCCTAGAGACTAAAATCTAACACAAAACTTAAAAAATAATCAAATTGTAATTTTTTAAATGGAGAGATCAAAATTAAAAAATAAAATAAAATAGAAGGATCAAAATTGCAATTAAATCTAAATTTTATTAATCTCAATAAATACCATATATAGAAAATATTATATTGTGATTTATATAAAGAATATTTTACTCAATTTAGTTACATATGAATTTTAAATATAATAGAATTTGTTTTTTCTATCTAATTCACATTAAATGTTTAACCTTTTTTTCTATAAAATTAATATATAATAATCTCTCTTTAAACAAACAAAAATTAATACAAAGTACAATGATTTAATTTCTTTTTAATATAATTTAATATTATTATATATTATAAAATTAATAAATCTATGGATTAATGACCTATGGATACTTCTTTTTTTTTGTTTTTTAAAAGTTTATTTTTCATCTGAGTTTCTTGGCAGTTATTTGGGGAGAACGTTCATTGCTGTAAACAAATGTTGTCCTGTTAAAATAAACTCAGTAGTTCCTTTGTCATCTAGCCTCACCAGACTATATGCCATTTGAAACATACATACTCCCATAGATTGTTGAAAGTACTACTTAATTACACAACAAGAAAATCTGTAATTAGCTACGGACAAAACCGTAGCTAATTTGAAGTTAATCCCTATCAAATAGATTTAGTTGGAAATTAGTTGTGGATTAACTACAATATAAGTCGTAGCATGGATTGAGTGGCTAATTATCTAGGCCAAAAATTCCTAGCAAAACTCCAACTAATATCTAAATTTTCCTAGTTAAATCCAAACTAAACTGTAACAAAACCGGAGCCTTAAACTTACATTTCCAAACTAAATAGCTACAATATTACCGCAAAAATATCGTAGCAAATCTCAAGCTAATTTTTTATATATTATAATTAATTCTAATTAAAACTAATCAAGCAAGATTAAAATTATTTATAAAATTAATTACGCTAGTTAAAATTTTTATAAATTATTTCCTCAATATTTCTAACTAAGATATTCATTATTATGAAATTAATATGATAATGGAACACAAATGAGAGCAGAAAAATAAGAAATTACATATATATTGGGCAGAATGAACACAAATCAAACAAAGTTATGATACATACAAGGGTAACAAAAGAAGCAAAGACCCGAAACATATATATTTTGTTTCCTTGATCGTTGTGTATGATTTCAACACGATCGTTTTGTTCTTGCCACACTCCAACACATGAGTACGTCGTGCCAAGGTCAATTCCTATAGCAACTCCCTCATACTTTTTTGTCATTGTGTTTCAACTTCGAGTGAATGAAACCGCTTGTGGAGAAGATTTGAATTGACTTCAAACTTTGGAAGATAGATAGCTCTGTATAGTAGTACAAAAAGTATTCAAGTCAAAACATTAGTACATCAGATCATTGTTCTTACTGATATGGTCATCAAAATCAAACATCAATTCACCAAATCAAAGTCATATACACAATACCAACATTATATTCGATGTTGTTAATCTAAGTTAACGTTGTGTAGCACCGACCCTCTAAAATGCTATATCGGTATAGCCGTTATTGCAAAAGACAAAACCTAGCATAACAGGTTTATAATTAGTGATGTTAACAAAATGCATAACAAATATTTTAACAATGAAAAACATTTAATTAAGTAGTATGAAGGATGTTATACCAGATTCAAATGATGAACATGTGTTAAGACCTTCAACTCACAAAGAAATTCTGATGATGCTTGTACATTCATCTTCTTAATTGCTGCTTTGGATAGCTGCTTTGTCATAAGCCCTGATTTTCAAAAAATCAAAAGGGAGATACATGTTGGATGCAATCCTAATGAGCTTTATAATTCATGATAATAAATTCAGTGCAGGTAAAATATAATTCATTAGTGATAACGACCTTGCAGCTTCTACTTCGCTGTCGAATAACCCAAGATATATATACCTTGAGGAAAGCATAGGAACCTCTATAACCAAAACACCTTTGCCAATTGTTTCTCAGAAACATGCATCATACTACTATCTTTGACATGTTTCTCCTAACATGAGAGAGAGCCTAAAGACGCTTAGATATCCTCCAGCAGATCATGACAAAATAGGATTCAAAACAAATAGAAGAATTTTGCCTTAGATAGTTTTGTTTAGGAATGTATGTAAGGAGAGAACATACCTGGAATATGAAAGAAGAGACGGACGACAAGTGCCAAGAATGCTGACCACACGCCATGTCTCCCTCTTTTTATCCAATTTGTGTAAAATATTTAAACCAATAAAAGGTATATTAGAGCCCTTTTGATAAACTGTATAACATGTACTCTTGTCTGGGTGTACATGGAGAATAATACTATTACTCCACAATTAGTTGAACGAACAAACATAGGAAAATCTATTTTGAAACAATTCAGCATATGAAGTGAAGAAGAAAAAAACAAAAAAAAAAGAAGAAAGAACTAATGACTTGCTTAATCCAGGCAAAGATAGCTGCAGGTGCTTGCAAAGCAAATAATGGAACAAGAAATGATTTGGGTACAGTGGTTCCCTTTGCCAATACTAAAACCCTACAAGATTTTGAATATTCATAAGCCATATAACAGATTTGGCATAGATTAAACCAACAAACAAACAACATACAAAAGAAATTATTGGCATAATAAATTTAGCACCAGCAAAAACTATAAATCTATGATTATGCATTGATAGATAAATAAAATGATGAGATGAATGAAAAGGTAAAGGGGGAGAGAAAAGAGAACAGACAGAGCATAAACAGTAGAGATCCACTAGACATTAGGAGTGGTGAAAGGATAAGGAGCAGCATATGAATGCACGCGAAACCCTGTGATTCGTGTGTTGCTGGTTTTCGATTTGTCAGCAATTCGAATTCCGTAATGGCGAGTGAAGGATCTGAAATCAAAGCATAGAAAAATGATGAGAGAGAAAATGAAAGGAAAGAGTAGGTGAGAATGTACCTGAGACATAGGGGATTGAAAGTGCGGTGAGAAAAGGAGAGAGATGCTGATGATGAGGGAAGGAAAGAAGGTGAAGAGAAGGATGGATCTCTTGTTGAGCAGTTGAGGGGAGAGAAGGTAGTTCGTGCATTTACAGTTGAAGTTGAAGACAAGACGCAACCTGATGACAGCATTTTTCTTTCTTTGTTATGCTATGATGAGCTCTCAATTTCTTCTCTTGAGTCTCTTCCCTGAAATTTGAGACGAAAGAAGGAAAAGTGAGTGATTCACTATTTGAGTCTACCAAGACAGCCGAGGACCCACTTCCAGCTTCTTAAGATTCTAGTATCATGAAAATAAAGAAGCTTACAATCTCTTTGTTGTTTATGGCGCTGGCACACGCGTCACTCAAGTTAATAGTAACAGTGTATATGTGGAGAAAGTCTTTTTTGCTCAAAACACTTCACCGCACCATTTAAACAAGAATGAATACACCTAATAGATAATTCAAAACAACACAGCACAGGTCAATGATGATGATGAATTCATTAGCCCCTTGTCTAGAAAGGAATTGCTCGATCACGATCTGGTGATATAGTGCAGCAAGTGCAGCTCCAATAAAAGGTCCAACCCAGAATATCCACCGTTTAATTTGCCACAAAATTTAAACATTGTACGAGTCAAAATCTACAAATACACAAACATCACATTACTCCATATATAGTCCACAAAAAAATGAAGCATATACAACCATATCATATCATACCGGTACATGAGAATCCCTAGCATTTCTCTTGGCATCAGTGGCAGAGAAAACAGTGTAAACAAGAACAAAAGTACCGACAATCTCATCTCCAAGACCACCCCCCTTAGTGTAACCAGGATTCACAACATTAGCTCCACCTTTGAACAACTCAAAACGAGCATTACCCTCAAAACCCTTCACCACACCAGCACCAGAGATAGCTCCAAGACACTGCATTATTATGTAAAACACTGCTCTTGTCAAGGACAGTTTCCTAGCCAAAAATAAACCAAATGTCACAGCTGGATTTATGTGTCCACCTGTTCTAAAACTAAAGTAACATTGATGTAAAGTAAAACAAGTGACCTGAAATTCCAGCAGTGCAGTAGACAAGTGCAAATATCATACCACCAAAAGCCCAAGCAATCCCTTGAATACCAACAGAGGCACACTTAGAGGTTGATTTATTCACACCCATGACAGTTAAGACAGTGATGTAAAGAAACAAGAAAGTCGCAACAAATTCAGCAATTCCAGCTCTGTAAGGTGAGGTTTCAAGCAAAGGACCTATCATTGAGATCACAGTAAGGTGAGCAAATCATGAAACCTTCTTGTAGAACTAGCCACAATTACATTTCAAAATCAAAACACCATACCACCCATACCAATATAAAAGACTCTAACGAACAAGTAAGATATCGCCTCAAAATAATTTTGGTAAATAAAACAAGTAACTTTTTAGACTAAACAGAAGATTAAATTAGCAAAACATGATGTAATCAGCATAAAAGACTGACATTGATCTCTATTGTAAGAACCAAATAAAAAAAGGAAAACACAGATACATTACCTGAAGTCGGAGTTTGATCATACTCAAAAGAACATACCTAACAGATGATCAAGAATACAAAAATGCATAATGAATTTATCTAAATGACATCAGGATTGCAATTTTCCTCTTTCTTTCGTCATCCATGGCTTCTTGGGTGTTGTTGAGGAGACGAAACAGATGTAACCGCATAATCATTCAGTAACCTGTTGAAAAATTACACCAAACCATCTATCTAGTCTCAAATTCATCAACTACTTGAGAATTCACTAACCTGTTTAAGATCATCCTCATAATCATTCAGATTGAAATTTATGTCAGCACCAACTCCCCTGAACTTAATAGCAGCACAATCATTCGCTCTGAAATTGAAAATTCCAAGTCAATTCAACAATAAAGAAAAATGAAATTGCCAAAAAATAAAACAGGTTCAAAGATTTACCTAGTAGCAGCATGAGCTGTGTCAAATCCACCTGCAAAAATGAAGACGAAGACGAAAGTGTATCAGTAATACATAGTTTAGCATTCTATTATCAATTCAATATACTATAAGAAAACAAAATCAACATATGAAAACCAACCATGTAAATAAGTGAATATAGTCTTACTAATCATATTGAAATTAAGTTCAGTGACAGCAGCAAGTGCACAACCTCTAATAATCGGCAACAGTGAAAGATATACTTGCAAAGGAAAAGATTCACCAAGCAAAAACTTTGACACCAAAACACTGAAAGCAGGTTCTCCACTTTTAATTATATGTGTAAACGAAACCGCAACTTAGGACATACTCACAGTAGCTGCAACATGCCCAATTGTATGTGCCACTGCAACCTAAAATCCAAATTCACCTTTCAGTCATTCATTCAAACACGTTACAGACAATATGATACTCATAAAAAACGAAACAAAATTGCATGCTTACAGGAAACAAAACCTACAATTTCGTTTTTTAGAACCTAAAAAAAAAAATCAGAATCATAAATGGTTAGCCAGAATCAGAAACAACGATGGATTAAAACGGAGAACAAGACGATCGATTAGAGATTGAGGGGACTGACTATTTCAATTGGAGAATGAGGAAGACAATATTCATCGTAAATGGAAGAATTAAGACAATCGGGGTCGAAAGATAACGAGGTCGATCGGAGTCGAAAGTTAACGAGGTCGATCGGAGTCGGAGAAGATGGTGGCGATCGAAGACGGTTGCGGACAGGTTGGTCGGAGATGGATAACGAGATGAATATTTGAGAAAGTGAAGACCTAGCTGTAGATAAAAAATATAGTTTTATATAAAATTATTAAATTTTATATATATATATATATATATATATATATATATATATATATATATATATATATATATATATATATATGTATATAAAATTGATATACACAATTTTTTCAATAAAAAATATATAAGTTATTTTATTTGGAGAAAAATAATATGCTTATTCTTAGGTATTTATTAAATAAAAAAAAATAGTTAAATAGTATAAGTAATAATTATTTATAATTCAATTATATGATAGTTTTTTAAATAGAAATTAGCTACAAAATTATTTTGTAGTAAAATTATGGTAGCTAATCCTCCATTTTCTTGTAGTGTTAGAAAGAAATTTAATCTGACTCCAAATCTTGTTATTTCAGAATAAGCTGAAACTAAAGGGACAAAATGTTCTAGTCAATCTATTATTGAAAGTGCATTAGGTTTTGAATAAATAATAAGTTTGGGATGATAGCCCAACAGGTTGATTCGTGATTCACTTTTCCACCTGTATTTATTTTCTCTTAATAATGAGTTAGCAATAATTTTACTATCGCGAAATAGAAAATGCATAGAAATTTTGTATTACTCTCTAAATTGCAGTTGTCACACTTTAATGAAGAGTTTGTTATATCAAAGCCAATTTTTGTAAACAAAACATCGAATTGAGTTAATCTGATTGATTTATTTTGCGACATGAGAGAACCTAATAGACATACATCAGCTTAAGGTTGGCTCGTTTGACGATGCAGTGGTTAGTTGTAAAGCAAATTCCTGTCGTTTTAAGAATAGCAAAGAGAGTGGTTAGGAATTATCCTCTGACACTTGTGTGAGGGGCTCTTTGAATTTTTTTTTTTTTTTGTAAATTTTGATATCTGATTTTGCGACCGACTAATTTAAGAGGGATCAATCCCACCGTCCACTAGCGGAGGCTCCGTTTAAAGTCAGAGCAAAGCTCCGTATGGACTGGCCCACACAAGAGTTGATTGCACCTAGTAGGAAAAATCGATTTAGAGAAAAATCGATTTAAAGAAAAGAAAAATCGATTTAAAGAAATAAAATATAAAAGTTTGATGGACCCACATGGCTTGGCTGGTGAGTTTAATAAAGGTGGCAATAAAGGTAAGTCTAAAAAGAAGATTTTGTTGTCCCGTAAGGGAAGTATGTGCCCTTCTTTTTCTTTTCCCTGTTCGCAGGAGGTTGAGAAGGAAGTCGTAACGGCTGGTTTTTATTGTGAAAATTCGGCTGAATCGGACATAGCCAAGAGCAATGCGAGGGTGTGGGATAATTTGTAATCCAATATAGGGGGGAGGCTTTGGGAGGCAATTTCAAACTTGGGGATAGTTGCGGCGGACAACAAAAAGATTACAAGCAGAGGTTGGATGTACTGGAAAAGATGGAGAAGAACAGAAAGAGGGAAGGGAAGGTGAAATTAGTAAAGTCAAAATGATTATTGGTTCTTTAAATATTAGAGGGGGTGGTAGTTTGGTTAAGAGAAAGAGAATTAGCCAAATTATCAAGAGAGGTAAAGCTGATATGTTCTTTATTCAAGAAACGAAGTTATCTTCTTTGTCGGATGCGGTGGTGAGGAGTTTGTGGCCTAAAAAGAATGTTGGATGGGCGTTTTCTAATGCCGAGGGATCGTCCGGAGGGTTAGCTATTTTATGGAATACGAGTAGCGTGGAAGTTGTGTGTAGCTTTAAAGATGAAGGTTTTGTGGGAGTCAAAGTATGGTGCAGAGGATCTTATTATTACATGGTCAATGTTTACTCCTCTTGTGATTTGATTAAGAAAAAAATTATTTGGAGCAAATTGTTGAAGTTGAAAGCTTTATTTTCAGTAGGGGTGTTCGCGTGCCGGTTTGGTTCGATTTTGAGTGAATCCGATACCCAAACCAATCAAAAATATATGGATTGGTTTGAATTGGATTTTCACATTTTTTCTATAAAATCCAAACTGAACCAAACCGAGAATTAACGGGTTGGTTTGGGTTGGATTAATCGGATACATTAGAAACAAATATGCGAAAATATTTTTAAATTTTTTTAATTTACATCAACTAATTTTCTATAATAATTTAGTTTTTTTATGTATTTTCGTATTTTCATATGGATTATGAATGTCACAAATATGTTTCATTTTTCTCCCTTGTTAAAGTTGAATATCTTATACTAGTTTCCATTATAATGATATAAATTATATGAATTAATATGGTTGGTTCGGGTAGACGAGCTTGCGAGTAGAATTTTGAAAATCCGTTGCCCGAACCAATTAACATCGGGTTTCATTGGTTTGGTTCGGTTAATGTCCGGACAAAAAAAATGTCTGACCCAAACACCATGGTTTGGTTTGGATTCCGGTTTGGTTCGGATTTGCCCGAACCAATGAACACCCCTAATTTTCGGATTGGGAGTGGTGTATTGGTGGAGATTTTAACGCGATCAGCGATTCTTGGGAAAGGAAAGGGAGGGGTTTTTGTAATCGCAAGAGTGAAATGAAGGAGTTTGAGGAGTTTGTGCCGGATGGTGAATTAGTGGATGTCCCGTGTAAGGGTAAGATGTTTTCTTGGTATAGCGGTGATGGTTCGTCGATGAGTATAATAGATCGTTTCTTGATCTCGGAAGCGATTATCAAAAAATGGGGTGTGATTGGACAATTCATTGGTCTGAGGGATGTCTCGGATCATTGTCTGATATGGCTTGTAGTTGATTATTCGGATTAGGGTCCGAAACCTTTCGTTTTCAACAACAAGTGGTTTTCTAATAAGCATTTTTTGGAGTTTGTAGAAAATGAGTGGAAGGGTCTTCAAGTTAACGGGAGGAGTGATTACATTCTTAGAGAGAAACTAAGGCTCCTTAAAATTAGTCTTAGAAGATGGAACTCAGAGGTTTTTGGTAAAGTTGAGTTGGATGTTGAGGATTGCGTGAGGGAGGTTAATGAGGGTGATGAATCGGCGGGCATGGCTAATGGTGAATTATCGGAAGACTTTATCATTAATCGCAAGTTGGCTTCTAGTCGCTTTAGGTTAAATTTGAGAACCAAGGAGAACAATCTCCTTAAAAAATCCAAGCTTAAGTGGCTTAATGATGGTGACAACAATTCTAGATATTTCCATTGTGTCATGAAAGAAAGAAGAAGGCGGAATCACATTGGGTCTATTAACTCGGATATAGGAGTTTTATCGTCGGTGAACGAGGTAAAGAATGAGGTGAGAAATCACTTCGCGAATAAATTTGTGGAGTCCGAGTAGGAGAGGCCTATTTTGGAAGGGATCCATTTCAAAGTGATAAATCAAGAGGAGAGAGTGATGCTTGAAGGCCCTTTCACGGAAGAAGAAATTAAGGAGGCGGCGTGGGGTTGTGGTAGTTCTAAAAGTCTGGGTTCGGATGGTTATTCCTTTATGTTTATTAAAAAATGTTGGTATTTCATTAAGGATGACTTCTTTCCATACTTCAAGGAATTCCATAAAGGAGCCATGTTGTCTAAGTCTATTGTTTCATCGTTTTTGACGTTGATTCCTAAGTGTGCAAATCCTTTGGAGTTAGATGACTATAGACCTATTTGTCTTGTTGGGTGCTTGTATAAGGCCTTATCTAAGCTTTTGGCGGCTAGGCTTAAGAGAGTCTTGAATTCTTTGATTTCTATTTTTCAAAGTGCGTTCGTTCCGGGTAGACAATTATTGGACGGAGTGTTGGTTGCTAATGAGGTGGTGGATTATGCTTATAAGGCGAAGAAACTGTGTATCCTCTTTAAGGTGGATTTTGAGAAGGCCTATGACAAAGTTAGTTGGAACTATATTAGATATGTGAGAGGCGTATGGGATCCGGGGAGGTTTGGATAAGGTGGATGGAGGCTACCATTTTCTCTAGCAAGATGTTCGTTTTGGTCAATGGTAGTCCTACTAAGGAGTTTGTGGTGGAAAGAGGTTTGAGACAAGGAGATCCTCTTTCTCCGTTTATTTTCGTTATGACGACAGAGGGCTTATCGGGCCTTGTGAAGAAATCCAATTTCGGTTGGTGATTTTTCCGGTTTAAACATTAATAGAAAATGTTCGGTTGGCATTCTTCAGTTCGCGAATGACACCCTCTTGGTGGGGGATTGTAGTTGGAGACTGAAATTCTGGTATCAGTTGTGTGATGTTAAGTGTAATGTCACAACAACATAATCTGCTATATGAACAAGGCAATAACAACAGTAAATCAACATAATGAATTGTTCACCCAGTTCGGTCTAACAACCTACGTCTGGGGGCTACCAAGCCAGGGAGGAAATTCACTATTAGTAGTATTAAATTACAGACTCAACAATCCCAGTTGACATCTACTAATCTTAATTACTACCCAATGACACTTCTACCTAAGAAACCACTTAGATATGAGAAACCACTCACTCCCTAAATCACCTCAGTGATACAATTCAAAGATTACACTTTAAACCACACCTTGATCTTGCTTAACAGCTTTGATCAAGAACAACACATTCTTGCTTAAAAGCTCTAGAGTGAATACACTTACAACCCAAAATAGTAACACCTATTCAACCATGAAAGGTTTACAAAACACACACGAAAACACAAATTTGGCTCTCAGTCTTTGCTCTCTTGTCTTCGTTATCTTCCAACAAGGGTTGAGGCTGCTTTAAATAGAATTCTGACTTGGGCTTGGACATCTTCCAAAAATCTGATTTGATTTGTTTTAAAAACAGAATTTAAAACAGATTTGATCTTCAAATCTTTTTAAATCAAACAGCCCTTAAACATAGCAACAGGATCTGCTCCAAATCTGATTGCAACTGAAAAAATCTTCTCCAAGATATTCGCACACAATCTCTCTAATAGATCTTCTCAAAAAAAACTTTCACGCGCAGCCCTAAAGCATCACAGCCTGATGTTCTGATGTTCTGATAACTGATGTCAAGACATTAAGTTTAACATCAGCATATAAAACTTCAACCCTGCAACAACTAATGTTAGGAACCAATGTTAAGACATCAGACATATGACATCAACATTGTTCAACTTTGTTTTACCAAAATTCCAGCCAATACAAGAACTAACAATCTCCCCCTTTGGCTAATTTTGGCTAAAACAATCTCTGCCAACATCAGAGATACCTGCAACGGAAAAACTTCATACTCCTAACATTCCAAAACACAACCAGCAGCAATCACATCCAAAATCTTCTCAAAGCTAAACTCCCCTCAAAACAAGAACCAGCATACCAGCTATTCAAACATGCACACTCCCCCTCAAGCCTAGAACCACAATAGACAACTAGGCAACACATAGGCACATAGGCTAACTCTCCCCCTTTTTAGCCACAATTGGATAACTACCAACCAGTTATACCCTCACATAATTAACACTTACAACAGATAGTCCTACTAGCTCTCCTTGTCAGTCAAAAGTCAGCACCACATGACAAGACAAATCATAGAACAAAAACAAGATAACCATAAAAGAACTATTATCCAAGTTTACACAACAAAACAAAAAAAACTACAAACTACAAAAGCAAGAAACAGCAGAGGCAGCAAGTCAATTTTCATCAGTATCATCTGCATCAGAGCCATCTGCAGCATCCTCATCTTCAGTGCTAGAACCACCTTCAGAATTGACATTGACACCCTCATCATCTTTACCCTGTTCCAAGGATTTGATCAACTGCTCAATTTTCATCTTCCTTGTAGTGCTGGTGCTAATTACTTCATCTAGATCCTTGCAAGCAGCCTTCAATTCTTCAATCAAATCTTCTTTGGTACATGCTTTCTTGACACCAGAACTTGACGTTGAGACAATGTCTGGGATATGTTTCCCAACAAACAACTTGGGATGCAAAGACAATACAGACTCTCTCTTGCAAGCAATGTCTGAACTTATCAATATTCTAGGATGTTGATCCATGATCATACCACAGACAAGGGAAGTAAATGCTATAGGCAGCTTGATAGCATTAGTTGCAACATGCTTCATAACTTGATCAAATATGTAATTTCCATAATTGAACTTGACCTTTTTTCAAACAGCATAAATAAACCTTCCTAATCCCACAGCTATTGTGGTTTTGTGATTAGTTAGCACCCAATTAGCAGCTCCAATTCTATGCAAAATAGCATACTTGACACTGAGTTTGCTAGCTGTTAACTTGCCCTTTAATGGCCAAACCTTCACTTGAGTAGCTGTGATCTCTTTGCATACTTCATTATCAGTCACTTCCAGTTCACCTTCTTCTTGATCATTTCTTCCCAAATACTTATTGATGGTACTAGAAGAGAAATTAATACACCTACCTCTAACAAATACTTTCATAAAGTTCACACTTCGTTTATCAGAAATGTTCACAGGTATGTTAACAATAAACTCCTTAACAAGTCCATCATAGCACTTAGAGAGGTTTGTTACAGTCTTCATCAGGCCAGCAGCATGAATTAGCTCCATGATATCTTTGAACTCCAAAGCATCTTTGCCAAGCTCTCTTTCCAGAGCTAATCTCCTTTGACACACAAACTTCCACATGTGAGCACTGCTTGCATAGTGAAAGGATATGTTGTCAACAGACACTTCAGGAACCTTGTCAGAAATCCTCTTCAAAATTGACCTTCTGACTTGAGTGATGTCTTGAACATCATCATCAACATCAAACTCAGATTTTGATTCTTCCCTCAACTTCCTCTTTTTGGAAGTCACAGTAACCTTGCTTCAAGTCTTAGTAGGACCAACCACAGTTAACTTCTTCTTTTTGTTCTCAGGTCTCTCCTTAGGTGAAGAATCTGCAGACTTCCCTTTTCTAGACCTTATTCTTTTGGCAATACTAGGGACAGCTTTACCAATAACTTCATTATCTGGTAGGTCAACCACATCCACCACATCAGCAGTCTTCATTCCTCTGGGACTAGAAGCAACATTCCTAGCAGGTGATGTTCTGACATCAGGTTCAACATCAACCTCATCTTCAACATGAGTATCAATATCTTCAACTTCAGCTTTAGCTTCAGCTTCAATCTCTGCATCTTCAATGACAGAAATAGCTAATCTGTGAAGATTGGTTTCAGAAGTTTGCATGTCACCCTTTTCTCTAACAGATTGATCAGCAGGCATTTGACTCAGAGGTCTAGATATTCCCTTCACAGAAATCCCTTTCTCAAATTTTTTTATGACAATCTGATCAACACTTTTGCCCACATCTACCCTTTCTTCAACAACTTGAGGGAGAGGGGTGGTAGTCTTAGGAGCATGTTTGTCTCCAAACAAAACACTAGTGACAAACGCTCTACTTTTGCTATCATCAAATTTCTTACCCGCAGATCGATCAGAAGTGTTACCTGTTGAAGGCCTCTTAGGTTAATATTTCTCAGGTCTTTTCTTTTCTGAAACAGGAATCATAGAGCGAGGCGCTATGTCCAAGGCTTCATCCATTGAAACTTCTTTCGTCGAAACCCTAGATGTTGCATGCGAAGAGCTCTTTGAAGCACACTTCTTGGAGGGAGATGACCCATGTTGAGACATTGTTCCTTTGAAACAATTGATGTACAAGGATGTGTTATGTCTTCTGATCTTTGGAGAAAAGATGAACAGACTTGGAGTGTGGAGATTGATGCAGCGTGTGAGAGTAACAATAGGGAATGATAGGCTAAGGTAAGGGGGCTGCTTTTGTTGATCACTTAAAAGCCAATAAATGAAATTCCCCCACCAAAATAAGTGACATTTCAAATTTTTGAAATTTAATAAATGCACACCATAAGTCACTAACATCAGATGACTTTTCCACATGCCCAAATTTCTACTTAAGACTTCACAAATTTCAGCACACATATCTTTAGGGAAATTGTCATTACACTTCATATCTGAATGATCAACCTCTATGACCTTAGTTTCCTCAAGATTTCCTCTGAATAGATGCATAACACTAGGTTGTTTGGTGATTCTTCTAATGTCACAGCAGGATGTCATAACATCACTCTTGACATTGTCATCCATCAAACTATGATTACCCTCCAGATGTTCCTCCTTTTGATCCCATACTTTGATCTCCTCACATGTGTACGAGCCTGATTCAAGAGAAACCCATAGATAGCAGTTGTCTTTGGTCTTAGCACCCTTCATGACAATTTTAGGTCTGTTCTGATTCTGTCTAGGTTGAGGGACAGATTTGGGATAACCATGCAGTTTAAAGCAAGAAGATTGTATATGACCAAATCTTCCACAATAGTAACATCTTACTCTTTGAATCTCTTCTTTGATTTGATTGAAACGTCTTTTCTCTTGATGATACTACTGAGACTGCATTTTGCCATAATACTGATGATGCGTTCTCCCATAGTATTGAGGCTTCCTTCCCCCATGGTATTGATACTGTCTCCTATGATAATGAGGTTGTCTTTTATGATGACTAGGATGTCTTTTCCCATGATGATGGGGCTTTCTTCTACCATAATAATGAGGAACAGTATTATTATGCCCATAACCATACATTTTCCCATGATGTTGAGACATCTGATGGAACATGTTATGTTTGAGACCAGAAGCCTGCATACTCCTATGGTATTGAGGAGGCATATACTGACTAGCATGAGTCTTTTCTTGAGGTTGGGGCACAAACTTCTTAGGTACAAGACCATAACCCTTCCCATTATTTTGTGGCACAAGGTGAGGGACAATCTTCTTAATTCCAGAACCATGTCCTTTTTCATGATGATGGGGAATGTTCTGTTTAACCCCAGAAGAACTAGCCTCTGCAGATATCTTCTTCTCACCCTCATATCCTAGACCAGTCTTATCACTTGCCCCTTTTTCAGCTTCAAGTATTTTATCCAGAGTGTCAGTTCCACTATTTAACATTCTGATGGATTTTGACATTTGATCAAGCTGGGATTTTAACAACAAAACTTCATTCTCAAGTTCAGCTTTATCAGTCTCAAGCTGTATTATAATTTTCTTCTGCTTCTCCCCTTCTTGACAGACCTCTTCACTTTTCAGACACAACTCTTGATAAGAAGATGCCAGCTCTTCAAAGGTCAATTCACCATCACTAGATTCTCCATCAGAGGCACATATTCCAGTTAATGCCTTAACATGCTTGGCATTCTCTTCTTCACTTTCACTATTTGTATCAGACCAGGAAACAGATAACCCCTTTTTCTGCTTTTTGAGATATGTAGGACATTCTTTCTTGACATGACCATAACCTTCACACTCATAGCATTGAACTCATTTGTCATGATTGGACTTTTCTTCATCTCTTGTTTTCTTCACTTGATTACTAGACCTGTTGTTGTCAGATGTGATGTTCTTAACATTAGGTCTATAGTTTCTGTCCATTCTCTTTAACACCTTATTAAACTGTCTCCCAAGCATCACAACAGCATTTGACAGTTCCTCCTGAGTTTCAAAATTACACTCCTTCTTACCATCTTCAGTATTAGACACCAAAGCTATGCTTTTGGTCTTCTTTTCAGACTCCTCATTCAATCCCAACTCAAAAATTTGAAGAGAACCAATCAACTCATCAACCCTCATCTTGCTGATGTCTTGAGCTTCTTCAATAGCTGTCACCTTCATTTTATATCTCTTGGGGAGGGATCTGAGAATCTTCCTTACCAGCTTCTCTTCAGTTATTCTTTCACCTAAAGCACTAGAAGCATTGGACAGCTCAAGAATATTCATGTGAAAATCATGAATGGTTTCATCCTCCTTCATCTTCAGATTTTCAAACTTAGTAGTCAACAATCTTGACCTTGGAGGTTCCTTCATGAGTAGTTTTCAAGACATCCCAAGCTTCCTTAGCTACTTCACAAGTGTTGACTAGCCTAAAAATGTTCTTGTCAATACCATTAAATATGACATTCAAGACTTTTGAATTTCCAAGAGCAAGCTCATGTTCTTCCTTTGTCCAATCTTCCTCAGGTTTCAGCTTTGTTGTACCATCCTTTTCAACAATAACAGGTGTTTTCCATTCTTTTAAGACAACCTTCTAAGCCCTGCTGTCTAATGACTTCAAGAAGGTAACCATTCATGGTTTCCAATAGTCATAATTAGAGCCATCTAGTATAGGGGGTCTATTCACAAATCCACCACTCTCCTTCTCCATTGCACCAGAAAGTATCAGCCCTAGATCTCACCCAGATGCAGAGCAGGATGCCTGCTCTGATACCAATTGAAATTCTGGTATCAGATGTGTGATGTTAAGTGTGATGTCACAACAACACAATCTGCTATATGAACAAGGCAATAACAATAGTAAATCAACACAATGAATTATTCACCCAGTTCGGTCTAACAACCTACGTCTGGGGGCTACCAAGCCAGGGAGGAAATTCACTATTAGTAGTATTAAATTACAGACTCAACAATCCCAGTTGACATCTACTAATCTTAATCACTACCCAATGACACTTCTACCTAAGAAATCACTTAGATATGAGAAACCACTCACTCCCTAAATCACCTCAGTGATACAATTAAAAGATTACACTTTAAACCACACCTTGATCTTGCTTAACAGCTTTGATCAAGAACAACACACTCTTGCTTAAAAGCTCTAGAGTGAATACACTTACAACCCAAAATAGTAACACCTATTCAACCATGAAAGGTTTACAAAACACACACGAATACACAAATTTGACTCTCAGTCTTTGCTCTCTTGTCTTCGTTATCTTCCAACAAGGGTTGAGGCTGCTTTAAATAGAATTCTGACTTGGGCTTGGACATCTTCCAAAAATCTGATTTGAGTTGTTTTAGGAACAGAATTTAAAACATATTTGATCTTCAAATCTTTTTAAATCAAATAGCCCTTAAACATAGCAACAGGATCTGCTCCAAATCTGATTGCAACTGAAAAAATCTTCTCCAAGATATTCGCACATAATCTCTCTAACAGATCTTCTTAAAACAAACTTTCACGCGCAGCCCTAAAACATCACAGTCTGATGTTCTGATGTTCTGATAACTGATGTCAAGACATCAAGTTTAACATCAGCATATAAAACTTCAACCCTGCAACAACTAATGTTAGGAACCAATGTTAAGACATCAGACATATGACATCAACATTGTTCAACCTTGTTTTACCAAAATTCCAGCCAATACAAGAACTAACAGAGACAATTGTGGGCGATCAAATCGGTTCTTCGTGGTTTTGAATTAGTCTCGGGTCTTGGCATTAATTTCCACAAAATCAAAATCATTGGTATTAATGTTCCTAACAATATGCTTGAGGCAAGAGCTTTATTTCTATCGTGTAGGTCAGAATCCAAGGAGTGTACCTTACTTGGTATCCCTATCGGTAGTAATCCTAGGAGATTATCCACATGGGTTCCTTTATTCAAAAAGTTAGAAAGAAGGTTATCTAGTTGGCATGGTAGATTTTTGAGTTTTGGTGGTAGAATCACCCTCATCAAATCGGTTCTTAGTAGTTTATCTATCTTCCACTTTTCTTTTTATAAGGCTCCGGTGAAGATACGTAAGGAAATCATTAAACTTCAAAGAGGTTTCCTTTGGGGAGATACGATGGAGAAAAGAAAGATTCATTGGATTAAGTGGGACTCTCTTTGCTTGCCCTATGAAAAAGGTGGTCTTAATTTGTTGAATATAGGGGAGTTTAATTTAGCGCTTCTTCATAAAAGGAGATAGAGAATCCTTGAGGGATCGGATAATTTGTGGTTCAAAATATTGCAAGCGCGTTATGGGGATATTAAATTACTTATGTCCAATAAAGAGTTTGTTCGCCCCCGTTGGAGTTCGGCTTCCGTTTGGTGGACCGATATTCTCAACCTTTCTAGGTGTTATCAGGATGATTTATTCATCAAAAAATGTGTGTTTCAGGTTAGCAATGGGTTTTCTACCTCTTTTTGGCGGGTTAATTGGATTGGTGTTGATAATTTAATGTCCTTATATCTGCAGCTTTTCGTTAAGTCCCAGCTCAAAGACGTGGCAGTGGCGGGTTTCGGTGGTTGGTCAGATGGGAATTGGGTATGGGGGAAATTGAGAATTGATGTTAATGGTTCTGATGAGGCAGTGCGGAGGGCGTGAGAAACAGTTCAGTTACTGATGGTTCTGTTATGCATTTGAATGATACAGCTGGACCGTTGACAGACTCTGCTGTGGGTGTTTCTGGTGAGCCTGGTGTTGGCTCTTTTACTGCTCCAGTTGCTGGTGTTTATGCTGGTGTTGTTCTTCCAACCCCTGTTGCTGTTTCTTTGGAAGACACTGTTGTTACCTTGCTTGGCAACAACACAGTAGGGCCTGCGGCTGTGCATTCTTCTCCGCAGTCTGTTTATGCGGTTGGTTCCTCGCTTGAGGGTGCCTTGATCTCTTTGCGCAGCAGGTTGGCAAACGTGAGGTTTGAACCCATCAACTCCGATTCGGTCCACTGGCTGCTCGAGAAGGAAGGATCTTTTACGGTGAATTCCTTCTATTGGCTTCTTATGGGTTGTCACATTCTTTATGGTCCGCCCAACCGGAACGACATAGCTTTTACTTTAGTTTGGAAAGTCGCGGTTCCGCAGAAAATTAAGGCTTTCGGAGGAGTTTTTTAAACAGATTACCGTTGAAGGATTTGCTTTTAAATAAAGTTATTATTCCCTTATCGAGTAATATTAACTGTGTGTTTTGTAACGATTCTCCGGAATCTTTGGTCCACATATTTTTCTCTTGTTCGGTGGCCATCTATCTGTGGAGGGAGGTTTCTGCTTGGTTAGGTACGATTGGGATGGGCAACACCGATGTTTTGAGTAGCTTTATGGATTGGTTTGCTTTTTGTAAATCTAAGCGCTTGAAGGAAGGTAATAAGGATGTGTGTATTTGGCTGGTTGTTTGTTGGACTCTGTGGAGTCTTAGGAATGATATTACTTTCAGGAACATTAGATGGAATGTGAGTGACATTTTTTGGAAGGTTAAGTTCACTGTTTAGCGTTGGTCTTTTATAGGAGATATTACCCACCCCAATTGCAATTTGTATGAATTCAACAAAGACCCTTTGTTCTATTTGTCTTAAGTTACAATTGGTTGGTAATTTCTTAGTTTTATCGAGCTTTGTCTCGCCCCTCTTGTAAACAGGTCTGAGTACCCTTTGTAATTGGTTTTTGAATGAACTTGCTTACAAAAAAAACATCATTTCATACTTAAATAATGTTGTTGGCTTTAGAATACTCTACAATCAATCATTAAACTTTATTTTCAGAGTTGTATCAAATCAAAATATCATGAACAAAAACATTGAATTAAGAAATCTGACTGATTTATTGTGAAATATGAAAGAAGCTGATTTATTTTCAAGAAAAAAAATTCAAGTTTTGCATGAGAAATTTTGGGTTTGTATTTCGCTAGGAATTTGCTAAGAAATAGCTACGGACTAGCTGCAAATTCTGGGTTTGTTTATGCTGTTCATTTTAGCAACGGATTAGCGTCCAACTTTCCGTCGCTATAATTTTAATTAAAATAAAAAAAAAACAAAAAATGAAAGAAATTTCCACGTGGCATCTACGTCATAATTTTTGTTATGTTGACACTGCCACGTGTATGCACAGTCATCAAAAAATTCCACTTGCCATGCCACATAAGTAACCTTTAGTTGTATTTGACGTCAGAGACCAATTGTTTAGACGGAAAATTTTAAAGGGACCACTTATTAAAAGAAAATTTTATAGGGACTAAAAACGAAAGCTGCAATATTTAGAGGGACCAAAAACTTATTTAACCCTAAATAATAATATCAATTACTTTATTAAAATATGTTTAACTCTCCGTACAAACAAAATATTTTATTCGATTTTATTTACTTTATTAAAGTATTTTTTATTTTGACAACACCTTTTGCAAAGTGTTTTTGTAAAGTCTCTTTATTTAGACAATATCAATTTAGTGTCTCATTGGACAACAAAATCAGGTGCCAAATTAACTGCTATATATTCACCTATATTACCAATCTTAATTCTGATAACTAGGGTGGGAATAGGCCAGACCAACTAACAGGGGCTTATGGCCTAGCCTACACAAGTTCGGCCCAGGCCAAATTTTTTTTCAAATAGAAAAGGTCTAAGCTTTTTTATAAGCCTATTTAGTTAAAAAGGTTAGGTCATAGGCCATAAGAAAAGCCTTTCAAGCCTATTAGGCTGACCTATTTAAACAAATATGAATAATTTTATTATTATTATTATATTATATTTGTATTTTGAATTAAAACAAAAAGTAAAGCTTAGTTATCTTAAGAACATATGAAAGTAAGTTTAAAAAAAAAAAACCTTATGAACAATGTCATTAGTTGTTTTCATAAGTTCTCTCAAATAAATAGTATCACGAAACTTATGTTAATATGTAAACTTGGATAAGTCAATTCAAATAAGCATTTAGTCTTATTGATCTTTTAATTTGTTAGTCTATTTAAGTATTAATGCAATAACTTATTTATAAACGTTCAAATACAATAGGCTTTTATGTAGGCTAATAAACCAAACAGGCCTTAAAAAGGTCAGACTCAGGCCTAAAAATAAGCCTACGATAGGCCATAAGCCAGACTTAGGCTTTGAAATTTTTAGTAGGTCAGGCTCAGGTTTAACAATGCCTAGCTCGGCCCAGCCTATTCCCACCCCTATTGATAACCATCTAAGTTATTAATTACAATATCCTTACAATTATTAAATGAGCCTATCAATTGAAGAACAATATTGCAGTGTCAATTCATAAAAGAACAATATTGCTTATCAAAAGACACACTATTGTTCCTAATACCCAATGTAAAAACATGTGGGTCATCACAAAAAAGAGATATTGTTCTCTTAAAAAATTTTATCTATATTTTTATCGTATTTAAATAATATTAATTGTTATTTTAAAAATATTTTTTTTTGTAAATATATTTATATTCACTATTTTATATGTATCTCACTTAAGTTTTAAAAAGAAAAAAAAATCACCGTTTTAGGGATAAGATGTTCAATGTTATCATATCTATAAATATTTATACTAATAATGTTTTTCAAATCAAGAAAGATTCACAATGCACTAAGATCTTGCATTTCAACTAAACTTTCATCAATCTTCTTCCTCCCTTTCTTGAACCTTTAGGTTAGATCTTCAAGAAGGAACATGTGACTGGTTCTGAGGATTTGGTTTAAAGTCCTAATCCTAGGATTAGGGACCTTCCTTCCTCGGAGCAAGTTTCTCCTTCTTTGAGATTTGTTAGTTCTGGTTCTTAGGGTGTGTGGAAATGGGCTTTTGGATCGAAAAGGGTGCTAAGAAATCAGAGCCAAATAAGAAGGAAAGAATCTCAATCTGGAAGGCAAAAGAGGGGGAAAGGTAATTGTGAAAACCCAGACACGATTACTAGCTTCTTCTTCACTGAATTTCTGAATGATTATGACGCTAAGGAAATGTTCAACATTTTCAAGGATTATGGTATTGTTGTGGAAGTTTTTATCCCGTCAAGAAGAGACAGAAGGGGAAAACGTTTTGGTTTTATTAGATTTAGGGATGTAGAAAACCCTAGAATCCTGGGGATTAAGCTAGACAACATTTTCATATATGGGAGGAAAATCTTTGCAAATCTACCATGTTTTCAGAGAAGTATGGCAAAGGGACCTGAAGGGACCAAGAAACAAACGTGGAGCTGGAGAAACGAAGGGAGGAATGTTAGATTCCATCATAGAGATCGATTCTGGAATAATGATAGTGATAATTCGTCATTTTCCCAGATGGTGGCTGGAACAAAGAGGGGTGGGAGTATGTCTAAAATGAAGGAGTCAATGGACTTTGAAGGTAATAAAAAACCCAACATTGCTCATTTACAAGTTAATGTTATGGAGAATGATTTAGCCAGATTCAAGAAATGCTTTGTTGGGAGGGCTAACCAGAGTGGTAATACTTATAACATACAAGACACCCTGCATTCGAAAGGTTACTTTAGAATCAGAGCTATACCAATGGGGGTGAACTTGTGTTTATTAGAAGATATTGATAAAGGTGAAGTGAAGGAGTTGATAGAGGAAGACAAAACTTGGGTAACCAAATGGTTCTCTAAGATTCATCCATGGTCTCCAATTGACGTGGATAACGAGAGACTCACGTGGTTACGTTGTTACGGGCTGCCCTGTCATGCATGGAGCTTAGAATCATTTAAATTGATTTCTGGAACAGTTGGTGAGTTCATTAGATGCGACGACCAAACGGAGAAGCATGAGACTTTTGATGTGGCAAGATTTTTGGTCAAAACAAAATGCGTATTAAACTTGAATGAGTCATTTAACTTTGGTGTAAACGATGATATTTACAACATCAAACTGATCAAGGAATTTCATGGGCCCAAAAGGATTTTGGTGGAGGAGGGTGATGAAGTGGTTAGTGAATCGACAAATGATGAAGATGAGGATGAATTCAATAGTGAGGATGGATAAAGTGAGGGTGGAGATGGATAGGAAAATTCAGATGAAGAAATTGATGGTGACATGGATAAAGAAAAAATGCCATAAGCTAATTTCATGAAACAAGATCAGACCAGCAGAGCAGAGTTGAAATCAAGTAAACTAGCGGAGGATATTCAGACTGAGAAAGAGGTTATAGGTAATGGAGATAATCATAAGGAGGACGTGGATTTAATGGAGGTTAACAACAGACGTGGGATTCAGAACAGTAAAGAGAGGTTACATGGTATGGATAGGGAACTGAGTCAAGACATAGAGGTGGTTGAAACGATAGGAGCCAGAATGATAGGAAACACTGGACAGGAAACGGGAGACCCCGGTATAAGAGAAGATAATCTGATGGTCATAGAATATGATAAGGGAAGTTTCAATGAAGGCTTGATCAAGGGTGGTGAAGAAAGGTTCCCAAAGTGTAAAAGGAAGAAATCAATTAAGGATATATACGATAATATTCAAATACCATTTGCGCCATCATACTTCATAGCTTTATTACATTCGGATATTCCAAGCCACCTCAATTTACCTTTGGATCATGGTTCTCCTATTGAAGAGGTTGAAGAGTCAGCATCAAGATTTTCTGGTGGAAGCATATTATGCTGTGAGTCAGTAAGTGATGGAGATGTTATCCAAAGTAATTACCGTATCAGAAAATCTGTTGAGAAATTACCTTCAAAGTTATGGTCTGCAATGAAAAGTATGGGAATAATGGGTCTAGAGGGTGAAGACCAGATGGCGGGGAAGATCAGGAGGATGGAAGAGATAGACAAGGTACAATATGAAAAGAAGAAGGTGTCAGCTAGAGGGTTAAAATGAATTATCTATCATTCAATATTAGAGGGTGTGGTGGAAGATTGAAACTGAGGAAAATTAGAAGTATTACTGTGAAAGGTAGTGCAGATATATGTTATTTATAAGAAACAAAATGTAAACTAATGACGGATAAGTTAGCTCGAAAGATATGGGGTGGTGATGACGTCGAGTGGTCAGCAAGCAACTCTGAAGTTTTATCAGGGGGTGATTACATTATGGAGGAAAGGTTTTATGGAACCCTACTCAAGTTTTAGAGGACCTGGTTATTTATGCATCAATACAATATGGAGGAATCATAATATTTTCTTTATCAACATTTACTCTGGCTGCAGCATAACAGAAAAAAGAACTCTATGGTCAGCGCTAACTGATTTGAAAGCTAAACATCAAGGGGCAAGTTGGGTGATTGGTGGAGATTTCAATGCCATTAAAAACTTTGGAGAAATGATGGGCAGAGGGGTGGAGCATAAGTCTGAGATGAGGGAATTTAGAGATTTTCTTGATGATATGGATTTGGAAGACTTTCCTGCAGTGGGAAATAAGTATACATACTGTAACCACTTTGGTTCTTGCATGAGTATATTGGATCGATTTATCATCTCGAGAGATATTGCGAACATGTGGAATACGATTGACCAAAGTGTGGGGCTGAGAGATATTTCAGACCACCGTCCTATTTGGCTCAGAGGGAGAAATATCAATTGGGGGCCTAAGCCCTTCAAGGTTTTTGATTCTTGGTTTGATCATCCTAATTTCTTGGAGTTCGTTAAGAAGGAATGGGAATTATTCCAGATCAAGGGTAACGCTGCTTATATCCTTACTAAGAAGTTTCAACTCCTCCGTGTAAGACTGCATTGGTGGAACATCCACGTGTTTGGATGGATTGACTTACGAGTGGAAACGACCACAGGTATTATCAACAAGATTGAGGATGAAATTGATGATAATGCAGGACCTATATCTGTGGTGTCTCTTAATGAAAGAGGAATGGCACATCGAGACTTATGGAAAACGTTGCAACTAAAAGAAAGATTTTTACTTCAGAAATCTAGAGTAAGGTGGATTCAACAGGGTGATAATAATACAAAATATTTTCATAGCCTGCTCAAAACAAGGCATAGGAAGAACAATATCAACTCTATTACAGTTGGGAACGAGACTTACGAGGATGTAAGTAGTTTGAAGAATGCTATATTTGAACATTTCAAACAAATGTTCAGTAGGGTGGATATGACAAGACCTGGCCTTGAGTTTGAGGGTTTTTCGAGATTATCACTAGAGGATAGCTTAATGTTGGAAATAAATTTTGAGAGGGATGAAATTTGGGAAGCTGTTCGTAATTGTTCTCCGGATCGAAGCCCCGGTTCTGATGGGTTTACGTTGGGATTTATTCAGAAATGTTGGGAGGTTGTTCAAGAGGACTTCATCAACTGTATCCAAGAATTTTTTACACATCAAAGATCTCAAAGGCTATGAGTTCCTCCTTCTTAACTTTGATTCCCAAAGTTGAGAATCCTCAGAACTTGAAGGACTACCGGCCAATATGTCTGATAGGTTGTGTTTATAAAGTAGTGGCTAAACTGATGGCCGGTAGATTGAGGAAGGTGATTGGAAAACTGATTTTGAAATCTCAGACAACATTCATACCTGGTCGAAAGTTGCTTGAAGGAGCCTTGGTCCTTAATGAAGTTATTGATGTCGCAAAAAAGCAAAAACAAAGTTGTGTCTTATTCAAAGTCAATTTTTCAAAAGCGTACGACTGCGTGGATTGGGATTATTTGAGAGGTATTTTAGTTGCGATGGGATTCGGTCAGAGGTGGCTAAAATGGCTAGATGGTGGAGTTTTTACGAGCTATATGTCTGTTCTAGTCAATGGTAGTCCCACTTCAGATTTTACGGTGCAACGTGGATTACGTCAAGGCGATCCACTCTCCCCATTCCTTTTTGCAATAGTAGCCGAGGGTTTCGCAACTTTAGTCGACAGAGCAACCAATAGAGTACTGCTGCAGGGTTTCTATATTAATAATGATACAAAGTATAATCTTCTTCAATTTGCCGATGATACGGTAATCGTGTGTAATGGTGCTTGGCATAACCTGTGGACTATAAAGGCAATATTGAAAGGTTTTGAGCTCATTTCGGGTTTGACTGTTAATTTGAGCAAAAGCTGTGTTTATGGAATCAATGTGGAAAATTCGTTTATAAGAGCAGTAGAGCAGTTTTTAACGTGCAAAGCCTGTTGGCGGGGTGAGGGGCAGACTGCTATCAATAGGAGGAAGAGTATCTCTGCTAAATTCAGTCATTGTCAACTTGCCAATCCACTATTTTTCGTTCTTCAAGGCTCCAACAAAAATTCTGAAAATTCTAACCAACATCCAAAGAAAATTTTTATGGCAAGGTTGTGAATACAAGAAAGGAATTACTTGGATAAGTTGGTCGGATACATGTAAAAGTAAAGATGAGGGTGGATTGGGGGTGAAGAACCTCGGGTTATTCAACATCGCTCTTATTTCAAAATGGAAGTGGAGAATTCTGACTGAAAAAGAGGCAATCTGGAGTCCTATTATGAGAGTACGGTACAGCGAATATTTCAAGTTCCTTGTCAGCAAAGACTGTAGGGCCAGGGGTTCCAAAGATTCACAATGGTGGAGAGACGTGAGTAACATTAGGAATATCCCTTGTGCTATTTATTTTTGTAATTATATTTCTTGTAGGTTGGGCAATGGTAAAACCATCATGTTTTGGAAAGCTAGATGGATTGGGAATGGTCCTCTTCAGGAATGTTTCCCTCATTTGTTCTTTGCTGCTGTAAATCCAGATGGGGTGGTTGCTGATAAGGGGAAGTGGGTGAATAATCATTAGACCTGGGATTTTTTACCGGATAATCCGTCGCCTGAAGTACTAATAGATTACTACGACTTATTACAAATTCTGCACGATGTTGCTATTAGCCCAGACGCGTCTGACTCCTTTGTATGGTTTAAAAGCAGCTCCAACAACTACATGGTAAAATCGTACTACGAGGAGCTGATCAGAGTGGAGAATGGAAGTATTATTGAACCTGGAATTAAGTTGTTATTAAAAGGATTGTGGGGCTGTTCAGTTGCTCTGAAAGTGCAGATCTTTGGATGGCGACAAATTCTTGATAGATTACCAACAAGGAGCAATCTCCTTCGCCGCAACATTATTTCGAATCCTCACGATACGATGCCCTTTTTGTTTCTTAAACACTGAGAATAACCTTCATTTGTTCTTCACTTGTTCCAAATCAAATCTCATATGGAAAAAAACTTGTGACTGGCTGGACATTTATCACTTTGCTGAGACTTCTACGTCTAGACATCTTTCACATTGGCTGTTGGTTTTGAAAAACATGAAATCGATGAACATTGCATTTAGTTTTTGGTTGTTGGTTTGTGAAAGTATATGGTGGGCCAGAAATCAGATTATTTTCAACGATGGTATCTGTGATCCGGAAGGTATAGTAAATAGGATTAAATTTCAATCTTGGTGGTGACTTCTTTTGTTACATTGGGGAAAAATGCCTTGTACTTTTTATCAATGGCATTTATATCCTTTCGATTTTTTGTAAGGTTTGAATTAAACCTTATGGTTATTTTGTAATCGGGTTTGGGGTACCCCTAGTACCCCCATTAATGTCAATATTTTCTATTGCTTATATATATATATATATATATATATATATATATATATATATATATATATATATATATATATAAAGGCAAAAATAGATGTGGTGTAGCTTTTTATTCTTTCAAATATATCATTTTATTTTTTATTTTAAATCTTAATTTTCTTTTTTTAACAAATGGCGGTTATACGACGGTTTATCATCTTTCAGACGATTATACGACAGTTTATCATCTTTCATACCATTATCTTTTACTATTTTCTATATCTATACAATATATAAAGGGAATACTTTGTTTTGGTGTAACCCTTTTTTCTACCATTTTTACCCTTACTTTATTTTATAATTTACTTAATAACTTCTTATTATTAACTTCCACATATTTTTTATTATTAACTTCCATATAACTTCCTATTATTAACGTTCACATAATTTTTTTTAAAAATTATATTTAAATAAAAACTATCATTTATATTTTCATTCATGCGCATTAAAAAAGCGGACAGACGGGCACTCGAGTGCCTGTCTGAACGCTAGTAGTTTATAGATTAAATTATAACTATAATTTCACTTTTCTCAACTTGTGATTTATGAAATATTTAAAAAATATACTAACAATAAAATTTGTATTCAGTATTTATTATAAAAATTAATATTTTTTTGGTAAAAGAAAAAAATTAATATTTAAAATGTAAAAACAATTGTTATTTTAAAAATAATGTTTTTTGTAAACACATTTATATTCACTATTTTATATGTATCTCACTTAAGGTTTAAAAAGAAAAAAAAAAACAGTTTTATGGATAAGAGGTTGAATGTTATCATATCTATAAATATAGTTTATAGATTAAATTATAACTGTAATTTAACTTTTCTCAACTTGTGATTTATGAAATATTTAAAAAATATACTAACAATAAAATTTGTATTTAGAATTTATTTTAAAAATTAATATTTTTTTTGGTAAAAAAAAAATATTTAAAATGTAAAAAAATCACATCACATGCTACTCATAACGTAAACAATAAATTACACTTTATACTTTGATATTCACACAAAAAATAACAAAAGATCAACTCCATTTAATAATTGTAGTCATATATTTGGATATAAATTGGCAAAATAAATTAGAAAAGTATGAGAAATTGCTTGCAAACATTCACAATTTGATCACAAGGTGAGTACTAATTAAGCAGTAGTTGGGAGGGCAATAGAGTTCTGAATTAATCCAACCCTCACAATTTGACATTTCCTCAATACTTCTTTATCAGCATGAAAACAAACGGACATATAACCATACATGAAAAAGAAAGATTAGTTCTTTTGATTAGACAAGAATAAAAATAAGTGAAAGTGACTTTTGAGTTTTGAAACCTAAAACCATGAGAGTTTGAACTTTCCATATGCATAAAGACAATTTTCTAGTTAAAATCAAGTGCTTTCGCTCCATGTTGTATATTGTTGGAGACAGATTAGGAAATACGTGAATTTGTAAAAAGAAAGATTTTGGAAGAATGATTATCATAATCTATAAATAATAAATACAATTATACAAAGTCATCCACCATATAATTCATCATTAGTCCAGTAACAGTCGTACATCAATACTGAATATGACAATTAGACAAAGACATCCCCTAACTGGATATAGTGAGTTCGGTTAGCATAGTTCACAATTTGAGGTTGGCATAGTTTGGTTTGCTTAGGAAAGCTATACATCCCCTAACTAGAAAATTGCCTTTATGCATATGGAAAGTTCAAACTCTCATGGTTTTAGGTTTCAAAACTCAAAAGTCACTTTCACTTATTTTTATTCTTGTCTAATCAAAAGAATTAATCTTTCTTTTTCATGTATGGTTATATGTCCGTTTGCTTTCATGCTGATAAACAAGTATTGAGGAAATGTCAAATTGTGAGGGTTGGATTAATTCAGAACTCTATTGCCCTCCCAACTACTGCTTAGTACTCACCTTGTGATCAAATTGTGAATGTTTGCAAGCAATTTCTCATACTTTTCTAATTTATTTTGCCAATTTATATCCAAATATATGACTACAATCATTAAATGGAGTTGATCTTTTGTTATTTTTTGTGTGAATATCAAAGTATAAAGTGTAATTTATTGTTTACGTTATGAGTAGCATGTGATGTGATGTTTTTACATTTTAAATATTTCTTTTTTTACCAAAAAAAAATATTAATTTTTAAAATAAATTCTAAATACAAATTTTATTGTTAGTATATTTTTTAAATATTTCATAAATCACAAGTTGAGAAAAGTTAAATTACAGTTATAATTTAATCTATAAACTATATTTATAGATATGATAACATTCAACCTCTTATCCATAAAACTGTTTTTTTTCTTCTTTTTAAACCTTAAGTGAGATACATATAAAATAGTGAATATAAATGTATTTACAAAAAAAATTATTTTTAAAATAATAATTGTTTTTACATTTTAAATATTAATTTTTTTCTTTTACCAAAAAAATATTAATTTTTAAAATAAATACTGAATACAAATTTTATTGTTAGTATATTTTTTAAATATTTCATAAATCACAAGTTGAGAAAAGTTAAATTACAGTTATAATTTAATCTATAAACTACTAGCGTTCAGACGGGCACTGCGAGTGCCCGTCTGTCCGCTTTTTTAATGCGCATGAATGAAAATATAAATGATAGTTTTTATTTAAATATAATTTTTAAAAAACATTATGTGAACGTTAATAATAGGAAGTTATATGAAAGTTAATAATAAAAGTTATGTGGAAGTTAATAATAAGAAGTTATTAAGTAAATTATAAAATAAAGTAAGGGTAAAAATGGTAAAAAAAAAGGTTACACCAAAACAAAGTATTCCCTTTATATATTGTATAGATATAGAAAATAGTAAAAGATAATGGTATGAAAGATGATAAACCGTCGTATAATCGCCTGAAAGATGATAAACCGTCGTATAACCGCCATTTGTTAAAAAAAGAAAATTAAGATTTAAAATAAAAAATAAAATGATATATTTGAAAGAATAAAAAGCTACACCAAATCTATTTTTGCCTTTATAAAAACCATGAGAGTTTGAACTTTCCATATGCATAAAGGCAATTTTCTAGTTAAAATTGATAGTTCCTGGATTGGCTGGAATTTTGGTAAAACAAAGGTTATTCAATGTTGATGTCAAGGTGCTGATGTTGTAACATTGAAGTCTTAACACTGGGTTGTGTTAAGTAGTTAAGTGCTGAAGTTGGATGTTTGATGTCACACAGGTGATGTTGTAACATCAGACCTGCAGAATTAATAACAACAGCTGGTTGTTAGGGCACGCGTATTAGCTGGAATTGTGGAGAGTGGTTGACTCATTGGATGAGAATATCTTGGGATAGATATTTTCTGTTACATGGGAGATTTGATTGCAGGTCTGTTGGAGAATTAAAAGGTTGAAGATTTAAAAAGATTTTGGGGATAAAATCTGTTTTGAAGATTCAGTTTTAATTAACAAATCTGATCAAATATTGTGACAAGTCCAAGCCCAATTCAAGGAGCTATATAAAGCGCACAAGACCAAAGGAAAAGGTACAGAAAACATTCAGAAGATCAAGAGTAGGAGGCTTAGTGTCTTGAGTTTGTTTAAAGTGCTTGTATTTACACTATTCTAAGGTTATGAATAGGTGTTGAGTTTTTGTCCTCTCTAAAGTTGTGATGCAAAGAGAGTTGTGTGATTTGATCGAAACTGTGAAGTAAGATCAAGGGTACTCAAAGTGGTCTCTTTGAGTGTTTGTAAGGGATTGAGTGGTGTTCTCATACCTAAGTGGTTTCTTAGGTAGGAAGTCATTAGTAGAGTATAAGTTTAGGAGATTATCAACGGGTTGTTGAGTCTGTAAATTATATCTACAAGTAGTGAATTCCATCCCTGGCTTGGTAGCCCCCAGAGTAGGTTGGTTGTAACCGAACTGGGTCAACAATTCTTGGTGTTATTTTACTGTTATTGATGTCCATTGTGCAGAGTGTGTTGTTGTGACATCACACCTTAACATCACACGTCTGATACCAGAATTTCAATTGGTATCAGAGCAGGCATCCTGTCTGTCTCTGGGTGAGATCTAGGGAAGTTACTTTCTGGTGTAAAGTAGGACAAAGAAGTTGGAGGATTCGTCAACTGACCCCCTATTTTAGATGGATCCAATTATGACTATTGGAAGCCAAGGATGACCACCTTCTTAAAATCCTTGGACAGTAGGGCTTGGAAAGCTGTTATTAAAGAATGGAAAGCTCCTGTCATATGTGAGAAGGATGATGCTGGCAAAGATAAAGAAGGTACCTCTAAGCCAAAGCCTGAAGAAGAGTGGACCAAGGAGGAAGATGAGCTTGCCCTTGGAAATTCCAAAGCTCTGAATGCTATCTTCAATGGAGTGGATAAGAATATCTTCAGGTTAATCAATACCTGTGAAGTTGCTAAGGAAGCGTGGGATATCTTGCAGGCTACACATGAAGGAACGTCTAGAGTTAAGATGTCGAGACTTCAGATCTTAACATCAAAATTTGAAAGCCTGAAGATGAAGGAAGATGAGACTATTCACGATTTCCACATGAGTGTTCTTGAGCTGGCCAATGCATCTAGTGCCCTTGGAGAGAAGATGTCAGATGAAAAGCTTGTGAGGAAGATCCTTAGGTCCCTACCTAAGAAGTATAAGATGAAGGTTGCTGCCATTGAAGAATCACAGGACATCAGCAAGATAAGAGTAGATGAGCTCATTGGATCTCTTCAAACCTTTGAGCTTGGGTTGAATGAGGAAGAACCAGAAAAGAAGCCAAAGAGTATAGCCCTGGTGTCAAATAATGAAGAAGATAAAGGAAAGAGTTCTGAATCCCAGGAGGATTTATCTCAGGCCATAGTGATGTTGGGAAGACAGTTCACCAAAGTATTCAAGAGAATGAATAATAACTCCAGGCCTAATGTCAAGAACATGACCTCTGACACCAGCAAGAAGGATGAAGAGAAAACTGCCCAAGATAAAGGAGTGCAGTGCTTTGAGTGCGAAGGGTATGGACATGTCAAGAAAGAATGTCCCACCTTCTTGAAAAAGCAGAAGAAGGGCATGACAGTTTCTTGGTCTGAAAGTGAAGGCGAGTCAGCAAAGCATGTGAGAGCTTTAACAGGAGCTGTGATTTCTGATGATGATTCTAGTAATGGAGAAGTAACTTATGAGGAGTTGGCATCCACCTATCAAGAGCTGTGTTTAAAGAGTGCTGAGATTTGTCAAGAAAACAAGTGCCACAAGCAACAGATTGCTCAGCTAGAGAATGAAAAGATTTATCTTGAAAATGAAGTGGTGCTAGTTAGAGCTCATCTTGATCAAATGACCAAGTCTATTAGGATGCTGAGCTGTGGTACAGACACACTTGACAAGATACTTCAGTCAGAAAAAGCTGCTGGAGATAAAGCTGGGATAGGATATATGGCTGTGGACAAGGGAACTTCAGAAGGAAGCACTTCAGGTTCAAAGAAGGAAGTGTCCCAACTTTCATCTCAACATCAGGATCCTACCCCTAAGAAAGCTGATGTTTCACAACCTAAGAAGATTGAGAAGAAGACTGGTCCCTATCAGAAGAGAAAGCAGCCACTGGGAGCTAGCCAATATATGCCCCCACAATACCATAAGAGCATGCAAGCTGCTCAGTTCAAACAGCACATGTCTCATCAGATGTCTCAACATCAGGACAACTGGTATAGGTATGGTTATGGATACTCCAATGCTGTTCCTTATGTATATGGAAGAAGAAAGCCTCACCATCATGGGAGACAATCCAGGAAACAGCATTCTCAGCCGACTTATGGGAGAAGATATCAACAGAATAGATGGCAGGGCAGTTATGGTAGAAGGAGACCACATCATGGATGGCAGCATAGGCAATCTCATCATGGCAGAAGATTCAGAGATGAAAGGGTGAGATGCTATTATTGTGGAAGATTTGGACATATGCAGTACTCTTGCCACAAGCTGCATGGATACCCTCAGCCTCAAAATAGATGGAGAGAACACAGGCCCAAAGTTGTTAAACAATGGGTACCTAAGGAGAAAGTGAAGTGTTTATTGGCTCACATAGGTGATAAAGACGGAACATGGTATTTTGACAGTGGGTGTTCCAAGCACATGTCTGGATGTAGATCCATGTTTGATGATCTTAGACCTTGCCCCTCTCATGAGGTCATATTTGGCAATGGAGGAAAAGGTGTTGTTGCAGGAGTTGGGAAAGTGCAAGGTAATGGTAAACCTGAACTTGACAATGTTCTGTTTGTCAGTGGCTTAAGTGCAAATTTGATCAGCATAAGACAGTTTGTGTGATGAAGGGTACAAGGTAAACTACACTAAGCATGAGTGTGTGGTTTCTGATGAGCATAATCAGATTTTTATGAAGGGTGCCAGAACCAAAGACAACTGCTATCAGTGGATTTCTCTTGAAGAAAATTCAACTAATGAGGTTCAAGTTGATGTTATAACATCAGACTATGACATCAGGATGCTGAAAGGTAACTCAGAGTTAGTGAGTCCTGATGTGAATTCTTGTTTAATAGGAAAGTCCTTATGGAGGGAGAATATTAGTAATTGGTCTTTAAAGAGTATTCAAAATCAGGCGCCTTACTATATTGATACTACATCAAGACTTACCAAGGCATTCTCATCGCAACGCTTCATCTCCCTAAATCTCAACAGAATAGGAAGTTCTTCTCCAAACCTAGTCTGTCACAAAGAAACGATGACTGTCCCTTCCAAGAACCATGAGCAGGTACGAACTAGGGTTTCTTCCGAAAAACTCATTCCCGAGTCAGGTAACCCTAAACCCTCAACCACGGTAAACAAACCTGAAGTTAGGTCATCATCCTCTCAAGCTGTGGAGGAGAAGTTTGATGTAGACATTCATTTGGAACAGATTGCCACCAAAATCCTTGAAAAAGGGATATGGGTGAAAGGGATTTCTGTCCCTCTAAGGCAAATGCCTGCTGAACAAGTCGACTCTCAAGGAGAGGACAAAAACCTTCAAAGCCAGGCCCTTAGTCAAGAAGCTGAAGGTGAAAATTCTGATGACACTGGTGTCAGTCTTGATGTCAGAACATCATCCCCTAGGAATGAAAGCCACAGGAAGGAGCAGGTTGAGGTTATAGAGATTGAGGACTCGTCTGATGATGATAGAATTGGAAGAGGGGAGGATAAGAAAAGGACTTCATCTACAGACTGTCCCAAGTCATGGAGCAAAGGTGTCAGGTCTGGCAAGAAGAGGAGAATAAGGGAGGTGGCAGACTCTGAGAGTGATGCTCAAGACATCAACCCGGCTAAAATTCAAGTGCCTGATAACACCTCATCTCACAGTGCCAGAAGTGCCTCCTTGTGGAAGTGTGTGAGCCTAAGAAAAATAGCTCTGGAAAGAGAGGTTGTAGCAAAGGACTTAGAATCTACTGAAATTATTGACCTAATTAAGCTTGCTGGTCTCATAAGGACTGTGTCAGGGTTGGCTGATTGCTATGATAGACTGGTCAGGGAGTTCATAGTGAATATACCTGAGTCAATAAATGACAGTAAGAGCCAAACTTTCAGAAGAGTTACCCTCAGGGGTAAGTGTGTCTGGTTTTCTCCTGAGATGATCAATGCCTACTTAGGAAGAAATGAGGAAGATTATGGGGAATTAGAAGCCTCCAACTATGTTATATGCAAAGAAATCACTGCTGGTCAGGTAGATGTTTGGCCCGCAGAAGGAAAGCTGTTAGCCAGTGTGTTGAGTGTCAAATATGCTGTTCTGCACAGAATAGGTATTGCCAACTGGGTTCCTACTAGTCACAAGACCACAATTTCTGTTGAATTGGGGAGGATAATTTATGCAGTAGGGACAAAACAAAGAGTTGACTATGGTTCCTACATCTATGATCATACTATTAAGCATGCTGCTACAAATGCTGTAAAAATGCCCATTGCTTTTCCCTCTCTCATTTGTGGGATTATCGTGTCTCAACATCCTGGAATTCTACAGCGTTCAGATGTAGTGTGCAAAAAGAAGCCTGCCTTGTTACTTCATTACAAGTTGAAACATGTTCCTAACAATGTCAAGACATCTGCTTCAACATCACAACAGTCACCAGCCAAGACTGGGTTGATTACAGAACTAGAGGAGGCTTGCAAGGAGTTAGATGAAGTCATAAGAGTTAGTACTGAAAGGAAACAAAAATTTGAAAGACTTGTCATGGCTCTGAAATTGGTAACAAAGGAAGGTGAAGCTGTCAACACAAGGAAGGATGCTGATCTCAGCTCAGAAGATTCAAGCTTTTAATGATTGCCTTCTATTTTAGTAGGGTTAGCTTTATTTTCTGTATTTGCACTTGATGTGCTTGGTTTGTAATTTGAATATTGTGCTGTTTTATGCACGGTTTATGTTTTTAGTTTTCTTCTATGATTTGTTTTGCCTGAGAGGCTAACAATGAGAGCTAGGGTATACTGACTATAGTTAATAGGGCTTCTTATAGAAGCTTGCCTAATTATGGCTAAAAAGGGGGAGAAGATAGCCAAGATAGTCAAGAGGATTATTGCCATATGCTGCTGATGTGATGCAGTCATTGAGGGGGAGTATTGAAGATATCATAACATGAGGAGAGTGCAGCCAAGCAGACATCTAGGGGGAGTAATGTGCTGCACATTATGAGCTACTGAACAGCTGTGATGCTGGTTCATGTTTTTAAGGGGGGAGCACCAATTGGCTGTTGTCAAAATGAAGATGGTGCTGCAGCAGATCAAGTGATGAAGACTTTGAAGATTATCAAACTGCTGCTGATTAATGAGTTTCAAATTGATTGAAGATTATTCCGATGCTGAAATCTCTGAAGGTGCAGAGTACAGAAGTTGTTTGCAGAGTGCAGAGATTGTTTTAGCCAAAATTAGCCAAAGGGGGAGATTGATAGTTCCTGGATTGGCTGGAATTTTGGTAAAACAAAGGTTATTCAATGTTGATGTCAAGGTGCTGATGTTGTAACATGGGAGATTTGATTGCAGGTCTGTTGGAGAATTAAAAGGTTGAAGATTTAAAAAGATTTTGGGGATAAAATCTGTTTTGAAGATTCAGTTTTAATTAACAAATCTGATCAAATATTGTGACAAGTCCAAGCCCAATTCAAGGAGCTATATAAAGCGCACAAGACCAAAGGAAAAGGTACAGAAAACATTCATCAGATCAAGAGCAGGAGGCTTAGTGTCTAGAGTTTGTTTAAAGTGCTTGTATTTACACTATTCTAAGGTTATGAATAGGTGTTGAGTTTCTGTCCTCTCTAAAGCTGTGAAGCAAAGAGAGTTGTGTGATTTGATCGAAACTGTGAAGTAAGATCAAGGGTACTCAAAGTGGTCTCTTTGAGTGTTTGTAAGGGATTGAGTGGTGTTCTCATACCTAAGTGGTTTCTTAGGTAGGAAGTCATTAGTAGAGTATAAGTTTAGGAGATTGTCAACGGGTTGTTGAGTCTGTAAATTATATCTACAAGTAGTGAATTCCATCCCTGGCTTGGTAGCCCCCAGAGTAGGTTGGTTGTAACCGAACTGGGTCAACAATTCTTGGTGTTATTTTACTGTTATTGCTGTCCATTGTGCAGAGTGTGTTGTTGTGACATCACACCTTAACATCACACGTCTGATACCAGAATTTCAAAAATCAAGTGCTTTCGCTCCATGTTGTATATTGTTGGAGACAGGTTAGGAAATACGTGAATTTGTAAAAAGAAAGATTTTGGAAGAATGATTATCATAATTTATAAATAATAAATACAATTATACAAAGACATCCACCATATAATCCATCATTAGTCCAGTAACAGTCGTACATCAATACTAAATATGACAATTATACAAAGACATCCCCTAACTGGATATAGCGAGTTCGGTTAGCATAGTTCACAATTTGAGGTTGGCATAGTTTGGTTTGCTTAGGAAAGCTATACGCACTTTATGTCCTTCTCAGCTCTCAAAATGACAAAGAATCTATGTGCTTTATGTATCAGAAAACACAGTGTACCTCTTTTCACCAACCTAACGTCTTGTTGGCTACAAATTTATAAATATTAATTATGTAAGGACACTACGGTTTTTCATAACAAGGGTATACTATTTGACATTAAGATAGGCATTATAATATTAAATAAGTACAATATAATCTCATTGTATTTTTGTTTTATTCTTGTTTCTTGGATTATATTCATGACAATGATAATGATGTTTCTCATCTTTGCAACTCCTCTTTGAGATGATAACATAGCTTATTATCATCCTTAAGTTTACTTATATTTAGGTTATTCTAGTTCTGAGTTTAAATATGATTTTCTTGTGTTTTTTTGTTAGATCATTTTTCAATTGAAGTTAGTTATAATGGGGAGTCATATAGGCAAGAAGACCCCAAAAACATCATATGTGGTTAATTTTACGACTACTGAACTGCAATACAAAACTGAACTCAGTTCCTATGAAGCAGCGTGCAAGGTAGACATAGATTTGTAGACATTTGACTCCGGAAACTATCTATCATTTAGAAATTTTCCAATGCTAATGTTGAACTAAACACCATTTTTTTACATGATGAGGCTGTTACAAAAACAAAATCTATAATAGTTAACATTCATAGCAAGTGCATAATATAACCTCATAACAGATTGAGAGTATTACTTAAAAACATATGCATGTAGTGAACATTAGCAAGAGTGATCTTCAAACACGTTGTTAATGACAATTCATTATCAATACTAATATGTTACAAAAATTCATATTCCATATTGTAGACATTAACAAAGTCATTCCCAAAAGCATCTAAATATCAATCATTTGCCAATAACATTAGTTTACAAAATGTTGTGATCCATAGTCAAGGGATGATGTTGAGCATTAAAAAATGAGCAAAAAAAGGGACTTCTAACAATTAAACAGATCACTGTTGTACCAAAATAAGTCAATATGATGTTCTTGAATCATTCCTTATTAGTATGTTCCACACTCTTTGTTGTAAATTGTTTGGGTGACAACATAGTTGCAGTTGCAAGCTCCTTAATGGAATGTTCTTGGGACAATATTTTGGAAGGGGTAGTACTCAAATTTGCTTCATCGTTCCAGTTTTGGGAAGCAGGTATGGTTGGCTTAAAATTGGAAAATCAATCACCGAGATCTAACGGACAATATCTGTCATACATACTTAATAGCTTAAGAAAACAATCATTACTAAACAAAACATATAAAAATAACCAGCAATAGTTTTTATGGAATTAGGAACCTAAGTATCACACATAACATAACCTTAGCTTAATGATTGCATTACACATAGCCATCAACGTGTAAAAAATCATAAGGGTTAAAGGTGAAAACATAGAAGATGATGTACTATTCTACATAATCCAGAATATTGAGATAGGATACAGAAGCTTCCAGTCAATTAGCTTAGCTGGCATAACTGTAACTATCCCTTAACATAAGCAACAATCTTGGTTAGTTAAAGTCATCGTTTCTGTTAGAAGATCATCTGGCATTACAACTCTCAGTAGCTATAAATAGGATAATAGCCTCAGTAGCTATAAACATGATTGTATTTGTAGCATCGGTAGCTATAAATATAACTCTACTCAGCAGACTCAAGTAATCATCAATAATCGAAAAGTTCCAATTTATCAAACAAAATAAACCTTGCATTCCTACTCTCTTTTCCATGTATCATCATAGGCTGCTGCTATAAATTAAGTGGATTGGAAACAATCATATGCAGCAGGAAACATATACACCAGTATGAAACAATAGCCATCAGGAACCAACATATGCAGCAGGGAAACAATAACCACACTGGTTATGTAATAATTTTGATGCAATTACTAATAAACTGTGCTATTCAGCTCTCTGTCACTTAACATGTTTTGTCAATGACATGCTCACGGTTCAGCTAAATTTTCAGACTTTGGATAAATGGATTATGGTATAAGGAAGATTGAGGATAAACATGGTTCAAATTTACAATTATCACTCAGGAATCTATACTCAAATTTATCTGAATAATAAAAGTTTATCAATATGTGTAAGTTCTTTGTGTGACAAACAAAAGATGTTGTATTAATAATGTTAGACTATTCATTCAATCTATAAACAAACAACTTAAAACTAAGTGAAGATAGATAATAATTACTTTGGACCCAAGTCATCATTCATTAGCCAAACATGATGAATTGAAAAGTGACGTAAAACAAAAATCATGTGTTAAACAACCTAAAGTTTTAAACTTTAACAGAAAGCAATATTTATAACATGTAAAAAAAGAAACTTTGAAACTTGTAAGCATGATAACTTCCAAAGGTGAAAACTTTCAAGATTGGAAAACGAAATAGGAACTTTCAAGAAACTTTTATACATGTAGTTTTAAACTTTCAAAAGCTGAAACATGAACATAAACAATACAAAAAGTTTCTAACTCTCACAGAAAAAATATGAGCACAAAACAAAAAGATTCAAAACTTTCAAAGAAAAAACATGAAATTGCACATTTATAAATTTATCAGTATGGCATGAATGATGAATTGCAAATCACTTTAAAAATGTAAAAAATGATGAATTAAAGAGAATCACCAAAACCACGCCCACCGCCCATTGGTACACCCATGCCCCCTTCAATTACCTTGATCCGACTATTATGATGAGCGTCGTTCTCTTATATTAGGCTCACGATATTAATTTTATAGAGAAAAATCGAAAAGAAAAAATACATGAAGCTGAAAGCTTAATGAATTGTATATGAGTCTAGTTATTAGGGGAAGAAATATGGACATACTGATCAGTCACTATTTGTAGTATATTTTTATCACTTATTCGCCAAGAATCCAGGTACTCTGTAACACTTTGCACTTATTTTGTTATCGTTTGCGTCAATTTTATGTACCATAAATTTTTTTACTTGTTTTACTATTTTGAGTTTTATTTCAAGTTTTCTGCATTTTATACTTTGGTTGTCTGCCTTTGATTTTCTTCAGGACCAAGTGATAGATCCCAAAAGACTTGGTGCGAGAAAGTGGAAAAATCTGGATTTTCGGTGGAAGTTGGCTCAACTAACAGGAGGCCTGACACGGCCACCTGTTTCACCTGACACGGGCCGTGTCAAGATGCAAGCTGAGAAACATAAAGAAAAACCAAGAACCCCTGGAGCAACACGGGCGCCCGTGTCACCTGACCCGGGGCGTGTCACAAGGCCTGAGACTTGGAGAAAAAAAGGAAAACACAGAAGAGCCACACGAGTGCCCGTGTTACCTGACACGGGTTGTTTCACCTAACACGGGCCGTGTCACCTGACACTGGCCGTGTCACTTGACACAGACAGTTTCGGCTCAAAAAGATGATTCTCTATTTTCTTGTTTTTTGTCCAAGTGTTGAGCTGTGAGGGTGTTTTGAGCATTTCCAACCAATGCCATTGGATTTTTACTATTTAGAATAGTTTTTACGGGGAATTAGGGGAACTTTTTTACAGAGAAAAATTACACAATTGAAGATTGGAGATGACAAGGTTTTTGGAGAGCGGAAGATTTTCATGAGCGGAAGCAATTGATGATCCAAGTTTATCCCAATCCTTGTAATGTCTATTTTTTATCTTATATTTCCTTTGAACAATATGAGTAGCTAAACCCCCCAATGCTAGGGGGTGTCCCTGATTTTGTCTGTAATGGTTTCAATATTATTAATGCAATAACAATATTATTTTCTTATATGTGAATTGTTCTCTTTACCGTTCTTAGTGCTCTCTCCGCTTGATAAATGGAGTCTGACTTAGGAAAAACGATTAGGCTAGACTGCCATCGTTCATCATTTGTTAGAGAACATATTATCATAATTATCACCTAGGACTAGGGATACCTTACAGTAACCAGATAAATTTTTGATATTATAATGCTTGATTTCAATCGTGATTCTCTATGGACATAGTAATTAGGTTGATTAATCATAGGTTTTCTCTCTAAGGACTTAGGAGTTAACAACCTTAAGAACCGGTATTCTATTAAAAAAAATTATGTTTTGCACTTGAATTTCGAAATCATTACATGATTGAATCATACACTCTCCCTAACATGCTTCTCATATCTGTTAAATCGTTTACAAACTTTATTTACTATTTTGGCTATTATTTCTTATAATCTTAACAAACCATCACAAAACCCCAAGCTTTTGTTTAATTGAAATAGACTTAGAACTCTGTATCCTCAAGCAGTCCTTGAGATCGACATTTGGGACTTTATCCCTTTATTACTTCAAAGGCAAAATAATACACTTGTTATTTTTCCAATCAAGTTTTTGGCGCCGTTGCCGGGGACTGCCAAAGATAATAGAGTCTGTAGATTTAGTTCAATTGAAATTTTGCTGCTCTGTAGCTAAAATGATTTATTTTGCAGTTTTAAAATTTTGATTCTTTGCGGATAATATTATTTTTTCATTTAATTTTTCTACTAATTTGTGTCTAATCTGTATATGCGAGGAAATTCCTCAGCTGATTTTACTTTTGACGCAAAACTAGAAAAATTCTTGCACGCTGGACGCAGACGAGCTAGGCAAACAAGGCTGGAAGCTTCAAGAGTAGAAATTTCGGACACCGAGCTAGACAAAGAGGAAGAGGTTTCAGTGCACTCTGACACAGAAACTGGCAAAGAGTTAGAAGATCCACCAATGGCTGAACAACTAGAAAGACTTCTTGGAGATTATGGAGGGGCATGCTCCTTTGGGTCATTTGACCATTATCAATCAACCAGTGAATGTCCCAAACTTTCAGTTGCACCCATCAACCATTCGTTAGTTGGAGAAGAGACCTTTTAAAGGAAAAATCAATGAAGATGCGAACAAACATCTGCAAAGGTTTCTTACCATGAGCACCATACTCAAGATTGATGGGCATACCGAAGAAGCGAAAAAATTGAGGATGTTTCCGTTCACTCTAGCCAAATATGCCAAATAGTGGTTTTACTCGTTACTAGCTGGAAGTATTACGACATGGAAGCAAATGGAAACAACTTTTGTGAATGAGTATTTTTCTGCTTCTGTTTACATTCGCAAAAGATATGACATTGTGAATTTTAAGCAGAAGGAAGGGGAATCACTGGGTGATGCATACAAGTGGTTCAAAAGGCTAATGGTGGCATGTCCCACTCACAATATGGATCAAATTGAACAAATACAGATGTTTGTAAATTGCCTTCGAATGAATACTAAGCAACTTATTGATACAACTGCTGGTGGCTCATCCAATTTTACAACAACCACTGGTATCAAGAAGATCATAGAAGCCATTGTTGCAAATGAACATCTGGAGTTATATGACCGAAGTGTGAGTAAACTCGAGGGTCTGATTGACTTGAAACTTGCAAATCAGGTTGTGAAAGTAGAAGCCCAATTGGCTTCTAAAGTAGAGAGAAGACTCAAAGCCATGAATTTGGGTACTCAACAAGTAGCCCAAGTTTAACCTTTGCAAACTGTTAACTGTGAGATTTGTGGTGGACCTCATTTTGCAATGCACTGCATTGCAACTACAAAGCAAATTGAAGAGATAAAGTTTTTGAAGCAGAACAACTCATATGCTAATACCTATAATCCAGGGTGAAAGAATCATCCTAACTTCTCTTGGAAATATCATAATCAACCACAACACTAAAAACAACAACAGGCTCTTAAGAAAGCAGAGTGAGAAATAGCCATTGAAAAGATGGCAGCTCACAATATGCAATTTCAAGAAGAGACCCAAAAATCTTGAAGTTCAGATAAGTCAGATAGCATAATAAATCTCCATCCAAGCTCAAAGTACCCTTCCGAGTACAACAGTAATAAATCCAAGAAATCATGAGAACATTAATGTTGTCATAACAAGAAGTCAAGAAGTTGCTGAAGATAAGGAAGAAATGGCAACAAATGATGATCATGTCATAAAGGTAGACCTAGAAGTGAGGGAAAAAAAGCAAGAACCAGAAGAAGTTATACCACCTGTAAAGCCAACTGATGAGAAAAAGAAAAAGGAAGCTAAACATGTGATTAAGTTACCATACCCTTCGAGGGTGACAAAGAAGGATCCAAAAGAGAAAGACTTTGAGAAATTTATCACAATGTTCAAAAAGTTAGAGCTCAATATGCCTTTCTTTGAAGCACTCGAGCAAATGCCCACGTACAAAAAATTCATGAAAGAGGTAATCGGTAAAAAGAACCAATGGGAGAGGAGATGGAAATTTCAACGGAGAAATGTAGTGAAATATCACAAGGTGGGAGAATCCCCAATAAGCGGAAGGATCCTGAATCTGTAGCAATCCCATACATTATAAAAGAGAGAACTTTTCAAGAAGGTCATAATTGATCCTGGTTTTAGTGTGAGCATCATGCCATTATCTATCTTTAAAAAGCTTGGTATTGGAAAGGTGAGCGATACAGGGACAAAGTTAAACTTTGTTGATCACACCATTAAGCGGTCATATGGGGTAGCAGAGGATGTACTGGTGACAATTGATAAATTTAGCTTTCCAGTTAATTTTGAGATCATGGATATTCCGAAAGATGAAGAGACCCCTATCATTCTTGGTCGACCATTCTTGCTTACAAGTCGATGCAATATCGATATGAAAAAAGGCATCCTGACTTTAAAAGCACGTGATAAGGAAATAATTTTGAAAGTGTTTGAGATCAAAAACCAAAGGGAAGAAAAAGATAGTCGCTCTCCAATTGGCATGATTAGAACATATGGGGAAAACCAAATCCCAAGACCACCACCAGAGAAAGTATCACGCATAATCTCGTAGAGGGGACTATCGTCTTCAGCTTCAACAAGCATAACCACTCAAAGATCCATTCCTAAAGTCGAGAGAAAGAGGATAAAGTGGCATCGAGGCAAGGCTATAGAAGTGGGAGGTCACTTGTTGCAAAAAGGGGATTGTATCTATGAAAAAAATGGTTTCCTTGTTTCAAAAAAAGACAAGCAAAAAGGTGTGGAAGCTGAAGCATCCGCCAAAACAGGGTGAATGAACTGTCGAGCCATGTGACGTTAAACGAAGCGCTACGTGGGAGGCAAACCACACTTTTTATCACTGTGAGTTACCCTTCTCCATCTTGTTCTAAAACATTGAGGTCAACGTTTAGTTCAAGTGTGTGTGTGTGGGGGGGGGGGGGGGGGTATTTTACTATTTTTGTTATTTGTTTATGTTATTTCCTTTCTTTTTACCTTTTGCTATTTGTTTATGTATCTTATGTGTTATGTGTTTTAAGTGTTACAGGTTCTTGTTTTGATTGTTTGTATAAGTGAGGAATGTAGTGATAATGGATGACAAGGATCATTCCACTGGCTGTGGAATTACCCCTAAGGAGTTGATACTACTGAAGGTGATTGGACGTAACTTTCTCGAGCTCGACTAATAGAAGAACCTGTACATCCAAAGTTAAGAGGGAAGCGACATCACACGAGAGGCACGATGGACACTGTCAGCTTTACCCAACATGGTGAGAGCAGAAAATGCCAAACACAGTATTAATTATGAGAGATGATTCAAATATGTCTCTATCACTCAGAGTTTGCGTACATTCTTTTCGAATATCACTGCATGGTTACACACATTAAGGCACATTGTTTCTTTTTACCCCTAAGCCTTTCTAGCCATTCCTTTTTAATTTAATTATTATCCCTCGTTAACCCGTTGAGCCTGTACCCCTTTGTTTGATTTTATCACCGTATTATCATAACCCATGGCCAAATCACTTCATTACCCTGCTCAGATAAGTGTTGTTGTTTTTAACTCTATGGTTCATTCAAAGTTTGGGGTAGACACACCTATGCTAAACAAGGTGAGTGCAAAATGAAAAAAGATCCAGATAAAGAAAAAAAATGGAAAAATCTAATTGCACAAAGAAAAAAAGGGCACTCAACAAAGATACTTAGTGGATGCAATAAGTACACAAAAAAAAAGGGAGTAAAATTGAGTAGTTTAGCTGAATAACAAATGAAAAAGGTTTTGCTTGAAGATTCCCCACAATGACAGTTTGGAATGAACACCGGTGAAAGGAAATATAACACTTACTCTGAGCCCAAAAAACACCGTTTTCCCTTTTTCGTATCCCACCTTAACCTAAGCTTTGTTACAACCCTAAAGACCTCAAATAGTGTGTGTCTTGTGCATGTGAAATGAAATTATATTTTATTCAAGCTTATGAGTTGATATTGCATATTGTGAACTTTTGAGGGCAAACACTTTAACCCCGAGAGTCTTGGTGAGAGTGATAAATAAGCTGACAAGTAAAGTAGTACTTTGATGTGAAAGTGTAGCGGAACAATCGAGTGAGAAACGCATGGGACTTTGAAAGAAAAAGCGAGAGTTGATTGCGAAAAATCTTAGCGGTATTGTGGTAAGCATTGAATTTTGGGGGTGACCTGTTGTATTGTCTTGAGCATTACTTGAGGATAAGTAACGAGATAAGTTTGGGGTTGTGATCAGTCACAATTTGTACTATATTTTCATCACTTATTCGACAAGAATCCAGGTACTCCGTAGCACGTTGCACTTATTTTGTTATCGTTTGCGTCAATTTTATGTACCGTAAGTTTTTTACTCGTTTTACTATTTTGAGCTTTATTTCAAGTTTTCTCCATTTTATGCTTAGGTTGTCTGCCTTTGATTTTCTTCAAGACCAAGTGATAGATCCCAAAAGACTCGGTGCGAGAAAGTGGAAAAATTTGGAGTTTCGGTGGAAGTTGGATTAACCTACAGGAGGCCTGACACGGGCCGTGTCAGGGTGGAAGCTGAGAAACATCAAGAAAAACCAAGAACCCGTGGAGCAGCACGGGTGCCCGTGTCACAAGGTCTGGGACTTGGAAAAAAAATGGAAACCACAGAAGAGAAACACGGGGACCCGTGTTACTTGGCACGCGCCGTGTCACCTGACGCGGGCAGTGTCGGCTCAAAACACTGATTCTCCTATTTTCTTATTTTCTATCTAAGTGTTGAGCTACGGGTGTTTTGGGCATTTCCAACCAATGTCATTGGATTTTCACTATTTAGAAGAGTTTTTACGAGGAATTAGGGAAACTTTTCGACAGACAAAAATTACACGATTGAAGATTGGAGAAGACAAGGTTTTTGGAGAGCGAAAGATTTTCATTAGCGGAAGCAATTGATGTTCCAAGTTTATCCCAATACTTGTAATGTCTATTTTTTATCTTGTATTTCCTTTGAACAATATGAGTAGCTAAACCCACCCCCCCCCCCCCCCAATGCTAGGGGGTATCCTGGTTTTCTCTATAATGGTTTCAATATTATTAATGCAATAACAATATTATTTTCTTATATGTGAATTGTTCTCTCAACAGTTCTTAGTCCTCTCTCCGTCGGACAAATGGAGTATGATTTAGGCAAAACGATTAGGCTGGACCGCCATTGTTCATCATTTGTTGGAGAACATATTTTAATAGTTATCCCCTAGGACTAGGGATACCTTACAGTAACCGGATAAATTCATGATATTATAATGCTTGATTTCAACCGTGATTCTCTATGGACATAGTAATTTGATTGATTAATCATAGGTTTTCTCTCTAAAGAATTAGGAGTTAACAACCTTAAGAACCAATATTCTATTAAAGAAAATTTATGTTTTGCACTTGAATTTCGGAATCATTACATGATTGAATCATACACTCTCCCTAGCATACTTCTCATATCTGATAAATCATTTGCAAACTTTATTTACTATTTTCGCTATTATTTCTTATAATATTAACAACCCATCACAAAACCCCAAGCTTTTGTTTAATTTAAATAGACTTAGAACTCTGTATCCTCAAGCAGTCCTTGAGATCGACATTTAAGACTTTATCCCTTTATTACTACAAAGGAAAAATAATACTCTTGCTATTTTTCCGATCACATACTGTGTGAAAATCCACAATGAAGTAAAGAGTATCAAACACATCCTGCAACAAATTGAAATCAACGATAACGCTTAAAAATTTAAAAAAAGTTTTGCATAAATTTGTGAATAAAAAAACACTTAGTATTGGACTGGACTCAACTCAATTAACTTAGTTATATTTTATATGCAAACCATACTCAATGGAACTAAGTACACACTTCCTATATCCCTCAAACTATAACCACAAAGAAGTTTGTCCTTAACATTGTCAACTGTAGAATCCGACAACACTTTTTCTCACAAATGCCATTAAAAATATTGTCATTAATGAAACTATGTTAATATTAAACAATGTGGGAAGCAAGGAAAATACCTGACTTGAAATATAACCACAGTGTTCACAAGTTCCCCGCTCTGGATTGTAACTCATTATTGATCTTGGCTATGAATTCATCACAAAACAACACAATTCAAGTACCAATATAATAATACATATCTCACGTAAACTTTAATGAAACAAAGCAAAAGCTGTGTTTATCGGCATCAATACCATACTCAAATATTTTGGTCCTCAACGTAGACAATGTTGACATGGATAACTGATCATCAAGAGCAGTACCATACTCTCTTAAGATTTGGATTGTAACTCCTAAGGTGTGTTTCAATAAGTCTCTTTTCCCACACTCCAATTCATAGCATTTCACATTATTGTGTCATTCATAGGGGTGTTATTATAGTTTGCTTAAAGCAACCAATTACCAATATATCAGAGAACCAAAAGTTGTTGTATTACTAAACCTATAAGCTATAATGGTGTACTTTCCACATTAGTTGTATGTTGTGAAGAAATCATCTCGTACAAATCACCATCACTGACCAACGTTATAGCTTTCGGCGATAATATTATACATCGGCTCAAATAATGTTGAAAACCCAGGGACATGAATTTAAACACCAAGAGCTTGTGGAACTATTTAAGGATATCTGGTTAACCTGTTGCAATCAAAATGTAGAAAACAACCGAATTTGTGGCACATTTACCTTATTCTCCTCTTCTTTTCGACACACTGTGAAACACGAACTGCTTCTGACCTTGAAATTTGGCACAATGAAGATAATTATTCTTAGAAGATATCACCTTTCAGTGGTGCTAAGGATATTCTTTCATTTAAAGAAACATATGAAAATGAAAAAATGAAATCAATAAGATGTAGTGAGCAAAACATGCATTAAGATGTAAGCCTACATTACTTGAATATTGATTAATTACAAAACGTGAAGGTGTCAAAACAGAAAGCTTCATATTTCATTTTGTTTCCAAGTTTAGCAACTTTTGTTAATAAAATTTTGTCATTTTCATTTGATTTATAGCATAATATCAAAAAAAAAATATCACAAATGCTTTCACAATAAAATCTTCTTACCGTGTCCCCATAGTAAACCATATTCTCCCTGTACTTTGTTCTGCCATTGTATCATTTTGCCACAATCATATTTGAGAGTAGCTGCAGAAGACAAATTCACTAAAAAATTAAATCATAAATAAACTATTAAGAAGATTAACATGACAAAAAATTTACCTTAGAAAATTAAATTACAAAATCACGGAAAAAAACCACCAAGCAAACCCAACTTCTCTTAAATAGGGAAAAACATGGCATCTTGATTTATCTCGACTTCAGAATATCATAAAAAACAAATCCAAAACTCTGACCTGAAAGTATCAAAATCAAAATAAAGATTCTATGAAAATGAAAAATCAGTTATACCTAAACCAGCTTAGTCAACACCATGATGAAGTGTCATTGTTCTACAACTAATAAATTCCAGTTCCTGTAACCATCCCTCCTCCACCACTTATTTCATCAGAACCATCCTTACCCCGCCATTTATTTTGCTGGAACACTAAAAACAATGACAAAATCGCATCTCACGGCCATGAGTGAGGAATAACGGAGAGAGAAAGAGGGAGATTGAGGAAGAAAGAGAATGAGAGGAAGAAAGGGAATGAGAGGAAGAAAGAGGAATCAAATGAAGATTAGCAGACACAGAAAGAGGGTAGACGAGAAAGAGATAAAGTGAGAATGAATCAGATTTGCTTTTGAAAAAGGAAAGAGAGAGGGGAACCATTGTAAATTTGATAAAGGAGTGAATAATTGACCAATTCAGAAATGACAAGTGGCGTCATAAAAGGATATGGCTGAACCAAAAGAAATGAATATTCGATTTACTATATGAACCCTTAATTAGGCATAATTTAAAAATGATTACGAGGGTAATTTAGGGAGTTTGGCTACATGTTTTGTTAATAGGTAGGTAGTATGGTATTATAACTGATTTTAGTAATTTATAGTTTATTTTTCAAACCCTATTTCAAATAGCGTCTTTCGTCTAAGTTTGATATTTGAAAATTTGTTTGCGGAAGACGAATATTTGTAGTAGCGAGGCGTGCGCCTCCCACTTACTTATTCAATGAGCAGCAAGGCGTACACCTCTCATTCATTTTTCATCCATGTTGAATTAGAGTATTTTATTCAGAAGACGAAAGTTCGAGCAATATGGTGTGCGCCAATGACTCACTTATTAGAGAAGCAACGAGGTGTTCACCTTTCATTCCCTTTTCTAACGAGTTTTAATTGCAAAAAAATTATAATCTTATGATTAGTTTTGGAAAGATTTGTGAAATGGTTTGAAAGTTATTTTGAATCGGTGGTAAAAATGGTTGAAGAATAATGAAAAGGTAAGAATAGTAACCTAAGCTCAAGAATTGCATCGCGAGGGGTGCGAATTCTAGCGTGACCTCGCAAACTCTGGAGCGAGGCATAACTTAATGCTGCAAATAAATCTAATTGCAAATTGCATATAAAAAAACGCAACAGAATTAAAGGATAGAAGCATATACGACATAGAATCACGTGAACCGAATCGTGCACATACTACGTTAACAACCAAAAACATAATGCAGAGTATTGTTTACACGGGAAATTGGTAAACAAGCGCTAGTCTCTTAATTAAAGGTAACTTGCAAGACCAACTAGTGAATCCTAGGACATAGTGACAAAATACCTCATTTTAGTTTTCTATTGATAGAACTCAGTTGCGACTTGGTCGAAAAAATGACTAAAAGAACATAAAAGATGTGGGCTTCGACAACGTTGAAAATGTAAAGAAAATAACAAGATTTGAAAGTATAAAGCAATACTTGAACGAGACTGAAAATAAATTGATGAAGCAAAGCAAAGTAAGAAGAAGTTTTAAAGACTTTGCATTGAAAATAAAGGATGGTGTTTCATTGTATATACATTCTCTCAACCATGACTCTTTTCTCTAGACGCTAGTACTTTCTAGTTTTCAGTGAGATTTTGTAGTAAAATGAACACCCTGAATTCTAGAAATGAACTACTATATATACTAGTATAGGAATAACTGCCTCTAATGTTCCCATCTTCAGTGTTCGCCACATAAAGCCTTGCATGCATCATGTCTCTGGGCTCTCTCCAGGCGTCCTTCAGAAAGAAACTCACATATAGTTATTCATATTTGAACGTAACATTTGCGCGCTCAAATAACAGCCTTCTTGACACACTTTATGTTGTCGAAATTTTGCGCGGTCGAAATGTTCCTACAACATTTAAAAAATTTGCTAAGTCTCAAATCTTTCTCAACCCAAGATACCTTTTCCTTTGTGTTTTACTGGGATTTACATTCTTGGCAAAAATCCCAACTATCAAGTATATCACGCAAAATGTAACGTGAGCAAATACGAACAATCACAACACGAAAACAACCGACAAAATGCTCGTATTTTCCTTAAACACAATGACAACAATATTGAAACGTCGCGTGTAAACATATAAAAATAATCGTGGCAATATGCTAACACACAATGATCTAACCATGATCAAAACAAAACTGACACTGTTAGGAAGCAAAATGCTAAACCCTAACAAGATTAAACCAAACTAAGAGAAGCAAACTAACTAAGAAAAATTAAAGATAACATTTGATTTCATTGATTGATTTCTAATGTGTCAAAGACACTACATATATAATGATACTAATGGGCCAATGACTAAAATATCCAATTACTAATGGAAGCCCAATTCAATAACAATTAAACTAAAATACTAACTAATATAAAACCTTAAATTAATAAACTAAAATATAACTTGATACTCTCTATCATTGCTGCGGGGTTCACTTGAACCTTGTCCTCAAGGTTCTAAACCTACTCCGGGTCTCATTGCTTAAACTGAACAATCCTTGGTCCTATAACAAGCACTGGTTCATCAGTATTTTTCCAATCAAAATCTGATGCCAATCCACAAGTTCTCCAAGGAGAATCCTTGCTCCACCTGGTGAAGTAACGGAGAGACCAAGTTTGTCACAGGGAGAGAACCACTTGCTAAGGCATTCTCTATCCCTACCACTAACAATGAAAACTACATTTTTGGTATCACTGCATAAGCCATTCAAGAGAGAGATAACATCCAAGCTAGGAGTTTTGTCTAGTGATCCCTGAGGCATCATGGTACCATCATAATCCAAAAGGATCAACCTACTCTTTGTATCTCTATAAGCAGAGACAATGTAATCAACAGAAGGCTTCTTAAAACTAGGATCCAAAGCAATGATTCTAAAATTAAGTCCTAATCCAACATCCAACCCCTTCTTCAGATAGTGCTCCCTACAAGCTCTCTCTAAATCTTGATCAAAACTCTTGGTCCCATAAGCTACATCATGAGAGCTTATATACTTATAATTCTTCTCGTGACTCAATTGCTTCTCAGCATCCACCATTATGATTATTGTCATCAATGTTCCACGGATTCACCCGAATCGCACAGCTGAGCAAAGGAGAACAACCAATGAACTCAGAAACAATGATAACACTCTTTTTAGCCTCATTGTTTTCCACCCCTATTGCTTTGTCCAATTCAACACTTCCTTGTCTGCAAACAGTATACTCATAAGGCATCAAATTCATCCCAGCCAAGTCAATTCCTTGTTCCACCACGGTCTCCTCATGTTGTCTGAGACGCATGACAAGGGCCTTGGTAATCCTCTGAAAGTATTCATCAGTTACAGTTGATTTCTTTCTTTGGGAGTTAGATTCATTCGCTGCTTTTTCATTATCACTGTTAGTTCCATCAGCGTCATTATTATTATTATTTCCATCACCACTGCCTGCTTCTTCCTCTCTATCTTAATCTTGAAACTCAGATAGATCAATCTCACTGGAGTCCACTCTTATTAGAGATGTTTGCAGCAGTTTTACTGCTAAACGAACATGGCGAGGTTGTCCCTGATTATCCAAATGGCACCGTGCAATGGCCTCCGACAGCCTGATTAAAGCCTCCAACTGCCTAACTGTCATACGATATGCAACCCTACTGCCAGGATTTGTATCAGCCCTACGTAGAGCTACATAAGAGTCTACCAGTAGCTTTCTTGCATCTGACGTTAGCTTTGGTTTAAGAGTCTTTGCATAGGCTATATAACGCTTCAGTTCTGCTGTAGTGAATGTTGGAGCAAGAGAATCTTTACGCTTTTGATGAACCCGCACAATGTGAGAAGCTATGTGGTAATCAGTATTATCGTCCGGGTCATCAATCATAATGCATACAAGATCAAACCTTGAAAGTATAGCCGGTGGAAGAGCCACATTGTACTTCAGCGGCTTAGACTTGTCGTAACGTCCTCCAGCGGGGTTGGCAGCAGCAAGAATGGAAGTACGAGCATTGAGTGTCGCTTGTATTCCTGCTTTAGTGATACTAATAGTTTGTTGTTCCATAGCCTCGTGAATTGCAACCTGATCTCTTATGTCCATCTTGTCAAATTCATCAATGCAGCAAATACCATTGTCAGCAAGCATCAAAGCACCAGCCTCAATACAAAACTCTCCAGTTTCTGGTTCCTTGGCAACAGTTGTAGTCAAACCAGCAGCAGATGATGATTTACCAGATGTATACACAGATCTTGGAACAATGCTTGAAGTATACTTGAGAAATTGAGATTTTGCACAGCTAGGATCTCCAACAATACAATCATTTATGTCTCCTCTAAGACTGATGCCTTCATGAGTAGATTTATGGACCCAACTCATAAGCATAAGAAGGATTGCTCGCTTTATATCTTGATGACCAAAAATAGTAGGAGCAACACTCTCAACAAGTTTTGTGAAGAAATCTGGGGTGTTCCTCATTCGTTGAACTTCATCCATTTCCTGTTGAGAAAATTGCAGACCATCTTCCTCTGAATCCTTCCTTGCAGTATCCAAAACCAACCACAAAGCCTTGCTAGCAAACCCATTATGGGCATACCCCGCAACAACCGTATTCCAAGAAACCGAATCCTTATGCGGCATTCTATCAAACATCTTAAATGCATCATCTATCTTCCCATATTTCACATACCATTTAACAAAAGAAGCCATAGCAAACAAATTGGAATCAAACCCATTCACTATCAACATCCCATGAATCTCTCTACCCTTTTTATAATCCAAATTCTCTCCACATAATTTCAACAAGTAAGTAAGATCATAAATAACAGGCTTACCGTCAACAATTTCAGCTTCGGCATCCTCTTTGATAAACTGCTTGAGGTAATCGATGATGATACGGTGGTCAGAGGGGAGGGCAGGAGTAGGAAGAAGCGGTGCAACGCGACATAGACGGCGAGGTCGGGAGTAGGTTTGACGGTGGGAACCAGCGCTGTGGTTGAAGGTGGAGGGATCGATTTTGGGAGTGATGATATCGCGCGTGGATTTGAGGTCGAAGGCGGAGAGTGAAGAGAGAGAAAGTGCGTGAAGTTCAGAATGTGTGAGAGTTGTTGAATCAATGGAAGACAACCACTCCATCTTCACCGTTGATTCTTCTTCCTCCTTCTGAACGACTATCCATGATCCATCCTCCCTAGCGATTTTCTTTTTTTTTGGAAAAAGAAAGCTTTTGAAATTTTTCTTTTGAGAAGTTTTCTTAATACAGAGATGAAACACTTTCAAGTGTTTCTCAAAATTTCTTTTATGACTAAAATGGGTTTGATATTTATGACCAAAGATGGAGGAGTTGTTTGTTGGGTTTTGGAATTGATAGGAATTGTTGTAGTAATATGAGTAATGAAATGTAGAATAGGATGAATATGGGTTAGGTGGATGTGGGTATACCCATAATTAAAATATAAACATGGTGATGGACTTGTAACATATGGATATGTGTAATAAAGGAAAAAAAGTTCCCATGGAAATGATGGAAATGAAGGTGTGGTTGGAGTGGTGTTTATGGTGGGATGATATTGGTATGTCATGGGAGGTTTTTGGTGTTCAAGGATGAAAGCACCAATTGTTAGGAAGCAAAATGCTAAACCCTAACAAGATTAAACCAAACTAAGAGAAGCAAACTAACTAAGAAAAATTAAAGATAACATTTGATTTCATTGATTGATTTCTAATGTGTCAAAGACACTACATATATAATGATACTAATGGGCCAATGACTAAAATATCCAATTACTAATGGAAACCCAATTCAATAACAATTAAACTAAAATACCAACTAATATAAAACCTTAAATTAATAAACTAAAATATAACTTGATACTCTCTATCAGACACACTCGAAAATTATAATAGGATGAAAACAAAACACAACAACACTCTCAAATCTGCAGCATACATATCAACTACTTAAAAAGAATAAAATTGAGTATCCTGATGTGATACCCGCAAATAGAAAACCAAAACGAAATCAAAACACGATAAAAAGATAATAACAAATTGAAACACCATTTGAACCTCGATGAATAACGTTGATCTCACCACATATTATGTTGCATTGCATATTGAGCTCTAGATGTTGAGCATTATTGCGCACGGTAATGATGATGAAGACGGGGCAACTTTCCGTTAAAGAGAGGTTGACGGCGTGAGATGCAGATTCGACGAAGTTGGCAGTATGGCTGAGTTATTATTGTTGCAATTTCGCCGGAGCAGATGTGGTCTAAGGTGAAACAAAGAAAGGAATGATGTTGGTTAGACTATAAAGTTGAGCGTAGGTGTTGAGATGAGTGTTGGTGGTCGGATCGAAGGTTGAGGTTGGGGTTTGTGGCAACCGATTGAGGGATGTTGAAATGGTGAAGGTGATTGAACTGTTGTTCAAAGTGTGTTTCACGGCATAGCTTGATAGTAGAGAGAGATTATCATAGTGGTGTGGTTTGGTCGATGGAGGTGGGAAAAACTATTGATGATGATGATGGCGATGGCATTTGAAATAAGGGTGTTCAAAAATTTTGTTAATTGATCCAAATACGTAACCTGAATTGAACTATAAAAATCTTAAACCGTATAAATGGTTAATAAAATGAATTGTTTATTTTAACCAATTCAATTAATCTAATTGAATTTAAAAACCACTTTAAACTATTATAAACTCTTTCCAAACTTAACGACTGTATGACTTTTGTTTAGCTTATTAATCATTCAATTCAACCGTAGTTTGAAATTGCGATTGTTGTTTTACACAATCTTATTAAATGTGTTGAATTTAGTTACGATCGTAGTTCGGATGTCTTTGTAAACTGAGCTATATATGAGCAGGTTCTTGGCATCATGACAGTAAGTTGATTAAATTAGATGATGCAAAGTGAGTATATGCAATTTTTCATGCAATAACAGTACTAAAAAATAGAAGGATGTTGGTATAAGTTTATGAATATTTTTACAGGTGGACAGAAGATACAAACATTACTGTGAACAAATGTAAATGGTGGTGAACTCATTTGGTTTAGTAATGGGATTGGTGTTGCAGTTACATACACATTAGTGTTGGCTTGAAAACCCTTAACTTTGAAACATGATTATATATACTTTATGTAAATTTTAATTTACTTAGTTCATTCTTAATCAATCATGCATCAACATGCTTCTAGTTAGTTTTAAAATTGTATTTTAAATTCTACAATAGTTGGATATGGTTGATGATTCTTTCTGTACTACTATTATGTATTATGATTATAAGAAATTTTCAGCAAAATTTGTTAAATAAGATTTTTTTTTTTTCAAATTAAAAATTTCCATTCTAGATTTTAATCACTTAATTTGAAGAAAAAAAAAGCTATTAAAAATTTTTTCAAAAAACTGCTATATTAACAATTTTAAAAAAAAATCAAGATTTAATCCAATTTTATTAGAAAAATAACCACAAAAACTGTTTTTTTTAATATATAAAAAACTTGGTTTGAAATTTGGTTAAAAAATAATCCAATTCTTTAAAATAATTGGTTGTAAACTAGTTTTAAATTATGAACCGGTTCTGAACTGATTCTAAATCAAATTGTAATTGGTTTAACAGATTAACCACTTTTTGTTGAAGTGGTGTTTTTTTTTTTTTATAAGCTAAAATATATTAATCAGGGATACAATAGGAGTATCTCAACCCGTATACATAAAAACACCTCTCTAATAATCAAGGCTTACAAAAAATCACTAGGATAATTTACCCAAGTATAATAGTTACAATTGTGAGCACTATTGTAATAGTTGAAGTGGTGTTTTATAACCGCATTGAACTACTAATATAATTTGGTTCAATTCAGTTTATGAACCACAATCACCCCTAATTTGAAATGAAGTTATTCCATCTTTTTGTTTCTTTCTGTTTCTATCATATTTGAGAGAAATAAGTTTACTATGCAAAAGTAAGGGCCTGTTTGTTTTGGCTTTTTTTAAAAATGATTTTTATAATGGAACATAATTTTGCGGAAAAAATTTTTACAAAGAAACGTTTTATAAAAGTTTCAAATGAAAATTTGGTTTGAATAGTTATTCTTAAAATGTTATTTTAGATATTTCTTCATTTTATCGAAACTTTTTTTACATATCAAAATTTCAAAAAATCACTTAATTTTGAAGCTATTTCAAATAGTTTTTCATGAAAATCATTTTTGAAATACAACTTTTTGAAAAAATTGTGATTTTGACTATTTTTTTTATCTTCAATAATGTATATTAATGTTATAAAATGTCAAAATTAGTCTTTTAATTTATAAAAAACAAATTTCAAAAAATTTGTAATATTTTGAAAAACGATTTTATAAAATCCATTTTCAAAAATACAAAGAAAAAATTTATTTTTTTAAAGTTAAAACAAACTGGCTATATATGAAGAAGAGAAAGAAAATGATCTCATGTTTTCAGTGCCGACTTCCTTTTTCTTTCCTTGTTTTCAAATGAGAGATATCTATGAGAAATGGTATACACCGCTCTCTCCCTTGGTTTGATGACTCTCTGTCTTTTTTTTTTCAATGCAAGTCACTTACTAAATATGTCATGTGGTTAGGGCTTCTGAAAATTATAATTCCACAACTACCCTTAAATCAAAATTGGTATGAAAATGAGTATGGTAATTAAAATTAAAATAAAATCCATTTTTTAATAAAGCAAATAAAGTGAAATCAAATGATTCATCAATCCTATTTATTTTCTTCGACATTTTGACTAAAAAACAAAAATAAAAAGAATTAGAATGAATAAAAAACAGGAGCAAAAATGTGCAAAAAAAATAAAATGAACACGTTACAATGATCTGTGTAAAATAAAGTTCTGAAAAACAAATATATAATAATCAAATTTTGCAATAAAAATAGTTGGTTGAAAAGGATCAGGCTGATCAAAATGCAAACATAGATGAATAAACTACATGAACCGTAGATGAATAAAACTAACAGCTACAAGTCCGATTTTGAAATTTTTTGCTCGCTAATTTTACGTACACTTAAAAAACGATTCAATCAGTATGTTTGTAAAAATGAAATTTTTATTCTGGTAAGCATTTTAATCAGTATGTCATGATATGCAGATGATGCAAATGTCATGACGAATGTATCAATTTATTAATTTAGGAGTAAAATTGGGGTATGATAGTTGACAATATTTTTCCCTAAGACAAAACCTTTGACAACCATGTTGGATACTACATCCTCTGCCTTTCGCAAGGTTAGTTAGTGGCCCGATTTTAGTTAGCAGCCGTTGTGTAATTGTGTAGGGCACTATTTTGTGTCTTATAATATAATATAATTTTGCTTAAAAAAAAAACTAAAACAAAAAAAACATCCCCAGAAGTTGTAATTTCATTTACCTGCAACAAATAATCAAAATAAACAAATCTCAAAGGTATAGATTGGTTCCACCTCAATAAAAAAACACTCAACATTGGGTCTCTTACACGTAACAACATTTGAATTTGAAGCCATTTCTTTAGTAATAAAGATAAAGTCGTGTAAGTACATCTCAGATGTTAAAATACTTCATAGACATTCTATATGTTTGACGCAGGCTCAAATCTGCCATTTCTCATTTTCCAGCACTAGTTTGTTAGAATTCGTAGCTAGAAAATGTTTCGAAAAACAAAACAGAAACTAACTGCACCGACAAAGAACCTCACAAAGATAAAATAAATTTTTTGGTCATTGTCATACTCTAATTTTGTCCAGGAATTTTAAAGTTTTCATTCATCTTACCTGCATCATTTGTATAGCATAACATGTTTGTTATCATGCATAATGTCTAAAATGTCAGACAAATTAAATTTTTCGGATTTACAGGCAGACCAGTTGAATCATTTCTCAATTACGTGTAAAATCAGCTGAAGAAAAGTTTCAAAATTGAGCTTGCAGATGTCAGTATTATTAACCTACGGTTCGCGTAGTTTAACCTGACGTGTTCGTTTTATTTTTTTAGTACTTTTTTGGTCACATTTTTTATCGACTGAGCCTTTTAACCGGTCAAAATTTATTTCAAAATCTGATCAAAACATCTATGTTTCCAAAAAGTTTATTTTGCGCGGATCATTTTAGTGCATTCGATTTATTTTTTGGACATTTTTTCGTCCGACCTTTTTCGTTTTTGATCATTTTATTTTTATTTTTCAGTCAAAATAATCATATGTCTTAATTATAATTAATTAGATATTTAGATTGAAATTATTTTCAATAATTAGTTTTTATTTTAAGTTAATTTTTAATATATTCAAAATAAAAAATAATGGAAAATATTTGCATTGGATTCAAAAAAAATGTGGACCACTTGACAGCTATCAAAGAGGACATTTTCAACTCCTTGTTTTCCAAGCTTCAAATCAATACAATTCCTCTCCTCTTTCCATTCACTCCAACGATCTCATGAGCTAGCAAAAAAGACAAAGTGGATTTTCTCATTTTCACCAATAAAAAAAGGGTCTCCAATACACACTTCCACCCTCCCACAAAATACCTCTCTCTCCTCACTTTCGAATGGTCACCAGCCCAATGAAAAAGGCAGAAAGCTACTTGGAAATTCCTCTTGATACTCCCTCTCTCTCTCTCATAAAAAAATAAAATGCATGGACCCACACATATTATCACTGCCCTCGTGTCACTGAATTTGGAAGGGGTTCTTATCTACCCATTTCAAAAAGTTGAATAGAGTTACCTATAAAGTAAATTAGAGTAAATTACATTAGAAAGTTATACAATTTAAACTATTAAATAAATAATTAAATATAATAAAATAATATAGTATTGATTGATTGGTGGAAGGTATACTACCCAACTTTTTGTGGTGGGTAGAGAAGTTGTCCCCTTAAATAATTACCATAAAAAAAAACTTATTTATTAATTACTATTGAATGGAAAATAAAAAATTAACTTATTTATTAATTACATAAAGATATATTATTTCACATTTAATAATCAATTTCAAATATGAATAATAAAAAATCTAACTTATCCGTTTTAATGCAATGAATTTTTTTAATTCAGCAAACAAAAAATTAAAGAAAGCATAAGTATCGTAATAAATAATGGCTAGTCAATAATAAAGAAAAAATGATGTGATTTTTTAGTTAATAATATTTTCAAATAATATATTAATTAGTCAATATCTTCAAAAACATACCTTATATATTTTATTTAATGAAATAAAAAAAATACTTAAAGAGCTCAAGTATTTATTTTAAAATTAGTATCAAATATCTTTTTTAAATAATATTTTTAATTCTATACAATAAAATATTTTAGAGTAAAAGTTATGTTAATCCAAAAATATAACTATGTTCAATATAGTCAACTTAAAAAGTGAAAAAAAATTTAAATAAAGTATAATATAAAAAAGTGAAAAAAAATCTTAAATAAAGTATAATATAATATAATATAAATATATTCAATACCATAAATTTATTATAGTAATACTAAACATTATAAAAAAATATCCTTCTTCTTATACCACTTATTTTTCACTTGACAAACATCTAAATCTCTGATAATATCTAATTGGTACATAATATTGAACAAAAAATAAATAAATATTAATATAATTTTCTTCAAAACAATCAACTTAAAAAGTAAATTAAAACTTTAAAATGAATATAATATAAAGAATTCCAATACTATGAATTTATTATGATAATACAATTTTTATTCATTAAATTAATTTATACCATATCAATATTAAATATATTTAAATTAATAATAAACTCAATCACATCTTATTAACAAAACATATAATATTTTTTATTATAAATACAATCTTAGTTAGTAACAAAAAGAAGAAAATTACAATAGTGGAAGGGCGACTTGTATATTAAAAAATGAAAGAAAAAATAAAATAAATGACAAAAATAAAAGCAAACAAATAAAAGCTGAAAAGGTCAATTATAAATAAAAAACTAAATCATGGAGGTCAAATGATTCTTGAAAAATCTTTCTGAAGAAAATGTCGCAGTATGTTCCATCGGATAAAATTTTGTAATATATGTAATTGGTTTGTCAGCACATCCATTTCATTTATTATTTAGATTTATATTTTTTTCCTGGTTCACATGAAAAATAACCACACATTAATAAATAAAAAAAATGAGAAAGGAAGATAAAAAAACAAACTAACAAAAATTATATCAATAGAAAAATAATTGATTTATACAATTCTTACATATAAAAATATATACTTACATGAACAACCATTTCATAGATTTCTCAAACAAAAATGATGCAACATAAATCTATCCTCTTCACCTAATTCACATGAAAAAAACCATATTCATATCAAGAAATAAAAGAAAATTAGAAAGAAAGTTAAAATATTAAATTAAAAAAAGTTAAATCAATAAAAAAAAGAGTTTAAATATTTAAATAAAATAATTTGAGTTTGTATTCTTCCACAAAAATCAATAAAAAGGCATGAATAGAAATAAAAACGTTTATACAAAATCGAACCATACCACCAAAAAATTGTTTGTAGACAATGATGATAACTCAATATCACATATTTATATGTAGAGTGATTATGGATAGAACAAAATATATGATTATGGATATAATTAAAGAAAAGGAGTTACAAAATATCATAAACCTATGAACTACTTATAATTAAAAGGAGTTACAAAATATGTGATTATGTAACTCATAAACACCTTTGAATTACATAAAAGAAAAGGAGTTACAAAATATCATAAACCTTTGAATTACTTTTTTTCTTTCTATTTTGTAACTACTATTCTTTAATTATATTCATTCACTCATTTATTGTATTAATATGGATTTTAATTAATAATTTAAATTATTATTATTTTATTATTTATTATTATTCTATCCATAATCATAAACCTTGAATTACTTATTTTGTTATTTTTTAAATCCTATTCTTTAATTATATGCATTCACTCATTTATTGTATTAATATATATTTTAATTAATAATTTAAATTATTATTATTATTATTATTATTATTTATTATTGTTCTATCCATAATCACTCTACATATAAATAGGGGTGGGAATAGGTCAGGCCAACTAACAGGGCCTACGGCCTAGCCTACATAGACTCAGGTCAGGTCAGACTTTTTCTTAAATAGAAAAGGCCTAGGCTTTTTTATAAGCCTATTTAGCTAAAGAGGTTAGGCCATAGGTCGTAAAAAAAGCCTTTTAAGCCTATTAGGTCGGCCTATTTAATAAAACTCAATAAATTTATTATTACTATATTGTATTTTGTACTTTTAGTTAAAATACGAAAATAAAGCTTAGTTATCTTGAAAAACTTATGAAAATATGTTTAAAAAACAATACAAAACAATGTCATAAGTTGTTATCATAAGTTTTTTTTCATATGTTCACTCCAACAAATAGTATCATTAAACTTATGCTAATAGGAAAACTTGAATAAGACAATGAAAACAAACATATAATCTCATTGATCTTTTAATTTATTAGTTTATTTAACATTAGTTGAATTTCTTATTTACAAATGTTCAAATGAAGTAGGATTTTAAATAGGCTAGTAGGTCAATCAGGTCTTCGAAAAAGGCAGACTCAGGCCTAAAAATAAGCCTATGATATGCTACATGTCAAACTTAGGCTTTAAATTTTTTAGCAGGTCAGACTCAGGCTTGGCAAAGCCTAGCTCGACCTAGCCTATTTCCACCCCTACATATAAATATGTGATATTGAGTTATCATTATTGTCTACAAATAATTTTTATCAAAATTAGTTATTAAATTAATTTTTATATTTGTGATTTGTGATTTGTATTTATTATTTAGAAAAATTAAGTAATACAAAATTTATATAAAAATATGTATAAAGTAGTAAATAATTTTATTCTTACTTGATTTATTTCATTTGCAAATTTTGCTGATTAGTAATTATTAATGTATTTATTTACTTTTTAAAAATTTTTATATTATCATAATTATATAATTATAGAGTATTAATTATAATTTTAATATTATTAAAATAAAATTTATTAAACATAATTATATTTGTGATTTGTATTTATTATTTAGAAAAATAAGTAATTCAAAATTTTTATAAAAAATTATAATTTTAATATTAAATAGAATAATTAAAAGAGACCAATTAAAAAATAATTAAAAGAGAATTATGATTATAAGATATAATAATGTTAATTGAGAATAATATTTGCAAATAGAATAATATTTTTTTTAATACAAAATGAGAATTAGGATAATAATATATAATAGTGTTTTTTATTTTAATAAGCAATTTGTACCCAACAGGATTCAAACCTGAGACCTTGAGAGGAGCACACTCTCAAGACCCAAGCGTTTCACCACTAGGCCACACACACGCATACTAAGATATAATAGTGTTAATTGAATATATTATTATTATTATTATTATTATTATTTATAATTGTAGTAGTTGGTTGTTATATTATTATTTTTGTTATTATTATTATTATTATTATTATTTTAATATTATTATTATTATATTATTAATATTATTATTATAATTATTATTTATTTTAATATAAAGTTTGTATAATTAGGGTTTGTACTTAGAATTATTACTAAATGACATCTGACGAGGATTGTTACCAAGATGACACGTGGCTAGAGTTGTCATCATGACTTCTTTGGATTTATATTAAGTAGATAAGAAAAGATTCTCCTCCCTTATCCATACACCATGCGCTGGAAGCTATTGGTATGAGCATGATTCATATGGCGTAGTATTGTTATGCTCCATCTGTTCCTTTATAAGTGTCATTTTTTGACATTTTACACTTACCAATAAAGCTAATCAATGTAATTACTTTTCAAACAACAATGCTCATTTTACCTATAATACCGCTAATTCTTTACTTACATTCATCTAACTTTTTCTCTTTCTGTAATAATTACTTAGGGGTAATTTTGACAAAAGTGCAATTAATACTACCTTGAACTTTGCAAGTGATAATTAAAAAGAAACAAAAAATTATTCTAAAAATGACATTTAAAAAGAAACGGAGGGAGTACATTAATAGTGACAATGATATATTTCCTTATATGTGGTGCTGCGCAAGGATGCTAGGTAGCGATCATATGTAGCTACAAATATATATATATATATATATATAGGGTTGGACAACGGGCTGGGCTGGGCTGGGCGGGTTCGGGCCCAAAACAGCCACCCAGCCCAAACCGCAGGTAGTTCTTACAGACCCATTTTTGCCCAAATTAAGATTCGGTTTGGACGGGTTCAGTTTAGTCGGGTTCGGGTTAATACGGACGGATATTTCAGGTTAATGGACTCTTTCAATATTTAGGTCCAAAAATACTTTTGAAAGATTTTTGTAAATTTTTTACATAAGAGCAAGTATACCAACTTTGACAATTATATATAATGATTTAATACATAAACTATACAACTTTAATCATTATATATTCTGATTTATTACATAAAATTAATCAACACATAATGGACAGTGTTAATTGAGAAATAACTAAGAGCAAAACATATTGATTGTGAAGAAAGCAGATGCCCTACTAGTTAAGACTACACTGATGATAACACTCATTCCAGGTTCTGTCAGGACAATATCAGAAGCACCTTTTTCGGCATCCGTAGCATCGACAACAGCTATACTAAACAATCAGAATCATCAACTTACCTGCTCTGGACAATCTCACAAATAGAATGGCCGGCTTACCTGTTCTGGAGCACCTTTGCTTGCACCATAGTCACCTCTAGAGCATCGTTGAGCACCATTGAGTCAGTCCTTAAAGCAAGTTTGTTACTTCTAAATGCCTAAATAGTTTAATAGCATATAAACATGGAGCAAAACAATAAATTCAAGGCTTATAAATCATTTGGTGCAGAACTCAGACACAAAATTCAATTTATTACCTTTGTCTTAAGAGCAACAAGACCAGCCATAAGGGCTGCAGTAGCTTTACCGACATTATTTTCTCCAATAAAGCTGATGGTGGACTTGATCACCAACGAACAAATAATACCGACAAATTCTTGCCAATCCGGAGGCTTTCCATCACATTTGCAAGACCAATTGCCTTCAAAGTCGCAGCTTCCATGACCCGTGACAGAGGATTCCACATGAACTCAAGAAACTTGAGAAGCTTGCTTTCCTGTATTATTAAATTATTACCAATCAGCAATTGGATTAGTAATTGTATATTTTGACACGTTAACCATGATAGTTGTTTGTTGGTGTTTAGATGGACCATCATACTCAATATATTGGATAGTTTCAACATGTTAATCATAGTGTATGTAATATTATATAGCATAATTAAAAAAATATATAATAATTAATTTTACACTAAAAAATATAATTATTTAAAATAATAATTTTTAGTTAAATTGACATTTATCTTGAAAAGGACAGAGTATTTTTTTATGCACAAGATAAGATACAAAATAAATAAGATACAGATTGGTTCAATAGAGATCTTTCTGCAATAGATAAAGGTGAAGGTTTCAATTAGTTTAACTTTATGGCCTACTAAAAGCCAAATCTCTTTACCTATATATCACCATTTATTTGCACTTTATTTTCATTGATAACCAAATCCTCTCATCCATTCATATATACTAGCTATCTCTTCCCATATAATTAGCCATTAAAATTACATTTTCATACCATGCAAACTCCATTTTCCAATCATATGAACAAACTCTTATTCAATTGTTTCATTGCATACTTTCTCTTTTTTCTCTCTTGTTTCTTAATGCCAAAGAATTATCATGCAATCAAACACCATATCCTCGTGTCTGTAACCATTGCATTGGAACCACTAATACACTATTAACCATACATTCTTCTTCATTCCATGATATTGCTATTAAGGTTACCATGGACCAAGCTATTGAAGCATACAAACTTATGTCAACCATGGATTTGAATCATTTCAAAGACAATAGAGCCAAGTCAGCATGGGATGATTGTTTAGAGCATTATGACGATACCATTTATTAACTTAATCGCTCAATAAACCCAAACAATTTAAATGACAAATTAACTTGGCAAAGTGCTTCCATTACCACAGTGAACTTGGGGAAACTTTCCAATATTATGGCACTCACCAAAGCTTTATGAAGCATGGAACTGTATTCTTTGTGGTCTGAATCACATCTAACTGGTTCCTTAACATGAAATGGTTCCTTAGCATGAAATGAAATTCGAAACTTTATTAGGATTGAAACACAAACAAACAATATTGAAAACCTTAAATCGAAATATTTAAAATTACATAAATCTGAAACTAAATAACAACACCAACCTTTCAAACAACAAAAAATTGAAGAACACAACTTCAAAAAGATGAAAGGATTATTCTTTCCAACTAATGATAGATAACTACCTATGTCTCGTGAAGTTGAGTGGTGGTGGCCGTTGTAGTTGAGTTTATGGTGGGTGGATGTGAGTGGTGACAGTAGTGAGTGGCGATCGTGTTGGTCATCGTAATTGAATTGATGGTGGTGAACGAACGGTGGCGGCTGCTTGGATTTTTAGGGTTCTTAGGTGAGGTGAGTGATGAGAGGAAATGATTTTGGAAACAGAGTGAAAAAATGGTTAGGCAAGAAGCAAACTTAGTAAAACAACATAGTTTTTGTTTCCATAGGTAGTTAATCGGGCGGGTCAGGGTACCCGCGGTCCTTTTTTTATTACCCGACCCGCCCATTTAAACCCAGCTGAACCCGCTTGTATGACCCGTTGGACCCGTTAAACCATGTGAACCCACCCATATTCAATTTTTTTTTATTTCTGTCGGGTTGGGTCTGATCATCGGTTCTTGTCCACCCATATATATATATATATATATATATATATATATATATTTGGTAGTAAGGATAAGTAGTTCATGTAACACATTAGCCCTTGGTTGTTGCGCTGGAAGTAATAGAGGATAGTGGGGATGGCAATTTGGCCCATCCCCAGTGGGTACCCAGAAAATTACCCACAATGGATAGGGTAAAAACCCGCAAAAATGAGTATGAGTACGGGCTCGGGTAATTACCCATTTAAATAAGCGGGGATGGGTGCGGGATGGACACCTTAGTATCCAGCCCGCCCCATACCCACACAATATATATTTATATATTTTTATTTATATTATTATATAAAAATAAATATTTATAAAATTTGAAAAAAAAACCATCAATTTTAAACTATTACATATTTAATATACGTGATTATTTATTTCATAATTCAATAAAAAAATTTAAAAACTTTTTAATATTTTTTAAAACTTAAAATATTATGATATTTTATACTTGATATATTTATTTTTATTAGAAATGCGGGTAACGGGTACGGGTACGAGCATTTATATACCCATAGAGTACGGGGACGGGTGCCAATTTTGCTACCCAAGCGGGTATGGACTCGGATACGAGAATTTTTTTTAACTGTGAGTATGAAGACGAGTACTATAATACCCTACCCATACCGTGCCCATTGTCATCCCTATGTGACCCCTTGTTCTAATTAAATTCTTGCGCAGGGAATTATGTAGTGTGAATATTAATAGTAGCCTCTTCCGAATTAATTTCAGGCGCAGGGTACTTATTGCTAGCATTCTTTGGTAGTATTATTTATATAGTGGAAATGGATAACACTGTGCTGGAAAAATTGAAGTATGGTAATGTGAACTTGTTCTATTAATTCATGCGCAGGAAAGGAAAGTTTGATGAAGGGATGTAATACTTAAGGTGACAATTAATACCTTGCGCAGTAAAATATATGCATACATATTATTATTAGAATTCTATTAAGAATTAAAGGTTTCACTAAATATCACTTATTTAATTTAAAAACTAATCTAAATATTGATTAAATATTTAATTATCGATTATTTATTGAATATGATTTATTTATTTAAATAGTAATTATTTATTTAGATATTGATGGTTATTTAGATATCGATTATTATTTGATGAATAGTGAGATTTTATTGAATATTGGATTCGATTATTTGTGATTGATTAATTATTCCGTAACTAATCGGTAATTGTGTTTTGTGAATTGTGAATGGATCGAGCCGAGCCTTGTGTATTTAGTTGCTAATTATGGTGATGACATTTAAAGTATGAATACTTTGATTATAAAAGGTTTAAATAATGTTTTCGTCCCTGTAAGTTGACGTGTTTTTTGTTTTCGTCCCTGTATTTTTTTTTCGGTTTTAGTCCCTATATCTTACTTTTTGTTAGTGTTTAGTCCCTAAAGCCAAAATTCGCAGGAAAATCCGAAGGTTTCCTGCGGAATTTTCTAAAAACCAAAATCCGCAGGAAAATCCATAGGAAAATCTGTAGGCAACCTATGTAGGGACTAAACACCAACAAAAAGTAAGATACAGGGACTAAAACCGGAAAAAAAAAGATACAGGGACGAAAACCAAAAACTCGCCATTTTACAGGGACGAAAATACTATTTAAGCCATTATAAAAATATGTTTGTGTGTGCAATTGTTTGGCAATTCAAGTGTGATGAATTATTGAAGATATGCATGATATTAAGATTAGGGAATGGTCTTAATTGCATATGGTTGTTGATTGCATACGCATAATTTTTGTCAAGAGGCAATGCTTGCTAGTTCCGTGGGAGCTAATGACTTGTCACAAACCTAGAGTGGGGTTTGAAAGCCTAGGGTACAGGCTTTTGTTTGTTATTGGTCTAGGGGATGGACCCAGTTTAAGTGTAAAAATTGAAAAATAATAACAAGTGTTGGTACCATATGGCATGAGTTGCATTGAGTTTGCATCAAGTCGCATTGCACTATATGATTGTTATATGGAAGTATGTGTATGTATGTGACTTGTTGAATTGGAAAATTGTGAATTGTGTGGTTACTTTAGTGATACTTGTTGATGAATATTGAAGTGTTAGATTGTTTGTATTTATGTTTACATGCTTTATAGTAATCATTATCTTATGGTTTCAATATTGATGTGAATTTTCACCCTTCTGTTGGAATGATGTTTTATATGACATCGCTCAGGTACCGAGGAGTAGAGTTCCTCGTAGCGCGAGGTAGCCGCTGGTGCAGCTGTTTAGTGTCTTTATTTATATTGGGTCGAGTCGTGCTCTGATCATGTAACACACTGGGATCGTTTAGTTTATGTTTTAGAGATACACTATGTGCTCTACTTTATGTTTATATGCTTATTTGAATTGTATGAAGTTTGGCTTTTATGCCTAAGTATTGTTTATTAATGTGATGAGCATGAAACTTTTTTTTATGTCAATTATGATTAATTTGAATCCGCTGCTACATGCTAAGAGAATTTTTTGAAAAGCATGAAATTATTCAAGTGTTAATGAGCATGACAGGTGTTGTAGGATGTTTTATGATCAAGTGTGACACCCTTAAGAGAATGGCATGATTATTTACTCTGATTTTTTATATGTTTTCCGCGGGGGATTAGAAGGGTGTTACAATAGTGGTATCAGAGCAAGGTCGGTCAGTTGACCAAGTTGTTAGTGTGTTTACTTCCTTTTGTACTTGATATGTGTGTGTAGCAGTATCGGTATTGTTTGTTCTAACGAAGATTTGTTGTTGGAATTTAGAGTTATGGTTGCAGGTAGGAATGATGACGTGATTGCTGCAACATTAGAGATGTTGGCTGGAGCAATTGGGCAGAATCAGCAAGGTCATGTGAATATTGGAAACAATGCTGATGATGAGTTCCGTGCTTTGGGAAGTTTCAGAAGAACAATTCGCCATCGTTCAAGGGAACGCATGATCCTGACCAAGCACATGAATGGCTAGAAGCGATTGAGAAGATCTTTCGAGTCATGAACTGTTCAGATGTGCAGAAGGTGCAGTTTGGCACCCACATGCTTGTGAAGGAAGCTGAGTATTGGTGGAATAACACTCGTCAGAGGTTCGAAGAAGATGAGAATGAGATTACTTGGGATCTTTTCAAGGATGCATTTTTGGAGAAGTATTTTCCAGAAGATGTTTGTGGGAGGAAGGAAATTGAGTTTCTTGAGTTGAAGTAAGGTAACTTAACTATGGCTGAGTAAGCAACAAGATTTGAAGAATTGATTAAGTTTTATCCTCACTACAACACTTCTAGTGCTGAAAGATCCAAATGTCTTAAGTATGTGAATGGTTTGAGGCTTGAAATCAAGCAAGCCATTGGTTATCAGGAGATTAGGCGGTTTTCTGAGTTGGTGAACAAGAGCAGGATCTATGATGAGGATAGTAGGGCTCGATCTGCACACTATAAGAGTTTGAATGATAAGAAAGGAAAAGTTCAATTCAGAGGAAAGCCGTATGTGACTCCTGCTGATAAGGGGAAACAGAAAGCTGGTGGTGGCAAGAAGCCGAGTGGGGGAGGAGCTTCCACTCCGGTTAGGTGTTATAGATGTGGTGTTGAAGGACATCGTGCTCCTGAGTGCAAAATTGTTGAGCAAAAATGTTTCAAGTGTGGCAAGCCAGGCCACAAAGTTATGGACCCGTTAAAGCGGTGCAAATGTGACTTGCTACAAATGTGGTGAGCAAGGGCACATTAGTACCAAGTGTGACAAACCAAAGAAGGATCAAGCAAAAGGAAAGTTGTTTTCTCTATCAGGATCTGAGACTACTAGTGAAGATCGATTGGTCTGAGGTATGTGCTTCATAAATGGTATACCTTTGGTTGCTATAATTGATACTGGAGCTACGCATTCTTTTATTTCTTTGGATTGCATTAAAAGATTGAATCTTGAGTTGTCTGTTATGAGTGGTGGTATGGTTATTGATACTCCTGCCTTGGGTTCAGTAACTACCCCATATGTGTGTTTGAATTGCCCGTTGAGTATTTTTGGTAAAGACTTTGGAGTTGATTTAGTGTGTCTTCACTTAGATCAACTTGATGTTATTCTTGGGATGAATTGGTTGGAATTCAATCGTGTTTATATTAACTGTTTTGATAAAACGGTTATTTTTCTTGAACCTGATAATGAGAGAGAATTGTTTATATCTGCTAAGCAAGTGAATGAGTCGGTGCAAGATGGTTCCAAGGTGTTTATGTTGATGGCAACTTTGAACATTGGTGAAAGTGGAGCAATTGATACTTTACCGATTGTTCGTGATTTTTCGGAAGTTTTTCCTGAAGAGATAAGTGATTTACCGCTGGAACGTGAGGTGAAGTTTTTGATCGACTTAGTTCTTGGAACTAGTCCAGTATCGATGTCTCCATATCGTATGTTCGCATCGGAATTGAAGGAGTTGAAGAGTCAACTTGAGGATTTGCTTGAGAAGAGGTTTATTCGTCCGAGTGTGTCACTGTGGGGTGCACCAGTTTTGTTGGTTAAGAAGAAGGAAGGTTCTATGAGACTTTGTGTGGACTATATGCAATTGAACAAGGTGACTATCAAGAATAAGTATCCACTTCCGAGGATTGATGATTTAATGGATCAGTTGGTTGGTGCAAGTGTGTTCAGTAAGATAGATTTGAGATCTGGGTATCATCAGATTCGTGTGAAGGCTGAAGATATCCAGAAGACTTCTTTTAGAACAAGGTATGGACATTATGAGTATTATGTAATGCCATTTGGTGTGACTAATGCACCAGGTGTATTTATGGAGTACATGAATAGGATTTTCCATCCTTATTTAGACAAGTTTGTGGTTGTGTTCATTGATGATATTTTGATCTATTCGAAGAGTGAAGAAGAACATGTTGAGCATCTGAAGATTGTGTTGTCTGTGTTGAAGGAGAAGCAGTTGTATGCTAAACTTTCTAAGTACGAGTTTTGGTTGAAGGAAGTGAGTTTTCTTGGCCATGTGATTTCGAGTAGAGGTATTGCAGTTGATTCGTCGAAGGTTGAAGCGGTATCACAATGGGAAGCTTCGAAATTAAATTTTGAGATTAGAAGTTTTCTTGGTTTGACAGGTTACTATCGGAAATTCATTGAAGGATTTGCTAAGTTATCTTTGTCGTTGACGCTGTTGACTAGGAAAGGTCAAGCTTTTGTTTGGGATGCAAAGTGTGAAGAAAGTTTTCAAGAGCTTAAGAGAAGGTTGACTACAGCTCCTGTTTTGATTTTACCGAATCCATCAGAACCATTTGTTGTGTATTGTGATGCTTCTTTGATGGGTTTGGGAGGTGCATTGATGCAAAATCGGCAAGTTGTAGCTTATGCTTCAAGGCAACTTAAAGTGCATGAGAGGAATTATCCGACGTATGACTTAGAGTTGGCTGCGGTTGTGTTTGTGTTGAAACTTTGGAGGCATTATTTGTTTGGCACGAGATTTGAGGTGTTTAGTGATCATAAGAGTTTGAAGTATCTCTTTGACCAGAAAGGATTGAATGCGAGGAAAAGGATATGGTTGGAACTTTTGAAAGATTATGATTTTGGTTTGAATTACCATATGGGTAAAGCAAACGTGGTAGCTGATGCATTGAGTAGGAAATCTTTGCATATGTCGATGATGATGGTAAAAGAGTTGGAAATGATTGAGTTCGTGATTTGAGTTTGGTGTGTGAGAAGACTTCTTATTGAGTTAAGCTTAGTATGTTGAAGCTTACTAGTGGCATTCTTGATGAGATTAGAGAAGGACAAAAATCTGATTTGGGTTTGGTTGATCGGTTGACTTTGATCAATCAAGGTCAAGGTGGTGATTTCCGGATTGATGAGAACGGTATCATGAGGTGTCGTGATAGAGTTTGTGTTTCGGATATTGTTGAGCTGAAGAGGAGTATTCTTGATGAAGGGCATCGTAGTAGACTGAGTATTCATCCCGGTGCTACTAGGATGTATCAAGATTTGAGGAAAGTATTTTGGTGGCCTCGTATGACGAAAGATATCGCCGAGTTTGTGTATTCTTGTTTGACTTGTCAGAAGTCAAAGATTGAGCATCAGAAACTGCCGGGTTTGATGCAACCGTTATCTATTCTTGAGTGGAAATGGGATAACATATCTATGGATTTTGTGTCTGGTTTACCTAGAACACCGAGTAACTTTGAAGCTATTTGGGTTATTGTGGATAAATTGACGAAATCTGCTCACTTTATTCCAATGCGAATGGATTACCCGTTGGAGAGATTAACAAAGCTGTACATTGAGAGGATTGTCAGTTTGCATGGTATTTCATCCAGCATTGTGTCGGATAGAGATCCGAGATTCACTTCTAGATTTTGGGAGAGTTTGCAAGGTGTCTTGGGTACGAAGTTACGTTTGAGTTCTGCTTATCACCCGCATACCAATGGATAAACTGAGAGGACGATTCATTCACTTGAGGATCTTTTGAGAGCTTGTGTGTTGGAGAAAAGAGGAGCTTGGGATAGCTACTTGCCTTTGATTGAGTTTACCTACAACAACATCTTTCATTCGAGTATTGGTATGGCACCGTTTGAGGCACTATATGGTAGGCGGTGTAGGACGCCATTGTGTTGGTATGAGTCGGGAGAGAGTGTTGTGGTTGGACCCGAGATAGTTCAACAGACTACTGATAAGATTAAGATGATTCAGGAGAAGATGAAGATTTCTTAAAGTCGTCAGAAGAGTTATCATGACAAGAGGAGGAAAACACTTGGGTTTCAAGAAGGAGATCATGTGTTTCTTCGAGTTACTCCGATAACTGGTGTTGGTAGGGCGTTGAAGTCACGTAAGTTGACACTACGTTTCATTGGTCCTTATCAGATCTTACAAAGGATATGAGAGGTAGCCTATCGGATTGCTTTTCCGCCGTCGCTTGCTAATCTCCATGACGTGTTTCATGTATCTTAGTTGAGGAAATACATTATGGATCCGTCTCATACAGTCCAAGTGGATGATGTGCAGGTGAGAGATAACCTGACAGTGGAGACATCACCTATGCGGATTGAGGATCGGGAGTTGAAGCAACTTCGAGGTAAAGAGACCGCTTTGGTGAAGGTCGCTTGGGGAGGACCGGCCAGTGGAAACGTGACTTGAGAGCTTGAGAGTCAGATGAGGGAGTCATATCCCGAGTTATTCGTTTGAGGTAATTTTCGAGGGCTAAAATCTTTTAAGTGGGGGAGGGTTGTAACACCCCGATTTTTAGTAATTAATTATTTATATTAATTTATTGAGAGATTTTATGAAATAATTGATTTATATGATTTATTTAATTTATTTGAATTATGTGATTTAAATGAATTACTTGATTTAGTGAATTTATATGAATTTTTTTATTTATATAATTTATTGAATTTGTATAAATTAATTGATTTATTTAATTTATGTGAATTAATTGATTTAATTGATTAAATTGAAATGTGTGATTTATTTAATTATTTGAAAATAATTGAATTGTTGGATTTATCTAATTATTTATTTAATTAGATTATTGGTATTAAGTAAACTATTTAATTTATTCTATTTAATAGGATTTTATAGAATTACTAGAGATTGGTTGGGCTTAAGGTGAGGTGTTAATATTAAGTGGAAAATTTTACCTCATACCCCTACATTTATCCCCATACCCCTACTCATTAATTTTTTGGACGAAAATACCCCCATATAAATAGTCTATATTTTAAAATTTTCACTTTTTTCCTCATGTTGTCTTTTTACGAACGGTAAAAATCGCACAGTTCACTTCCGGAGAACACACTAAAGCTACATCAGGAGTACAAAAATTTACATACCGGACAACTATAGTAAGTGACTTTCGGTTTGTTATTTTTCGTTGGTACACCCCGGATAACTTGGCATCGTGTTATCCAGTTTGTGTATTTCCTTCACCGGATAACCTGATGTCCTGTTATCCGGTTTGTTAAATTTTTTCACCGGAAAACTAGATGATGGGTTTTCGGATTTTGTTTTGTTTTTTTAAATTTTTTTTTATAGTGACTCGTTTTAGAGGACGCGTCAGATTTATTTATCGACGATACATTGATGGATCGGTAGTTCGAGTACAGTATATTCGAGATGAAAATCGGATAGCTGATCCTGCACCTGTACCAGCAGCGGCTCACATTCCACCGCATCCACCATTTCCTAGAGGACCGATTGATACGTCACTTTTGGTGAGGTATCAGAACCATGTGGCTCGTTATTTATGGGATGGCCAAGTAAGTAAATCTATGACCTTTCTATGGTGAATAAAATGTAATTTTAATTATTTATGTATTATGACATATTCTACGATTTATTTTTCAGGAGAGAGTTCCGAAGAAGGAGCTGAAGGTTGCTGCACATGGCAGCAAACTGATTGGATGGGTTCCTCATAGTCTCCCACCGACGATTAAGCGGGGGGTATATGGTTCTGGTTTATCCTCTCTGTAGAATACCAGTTTATCGAGGATAGATCAGAACCTATTATCTGCATTTGTGGAGAGGTGGCATCCCGAAACATCGTCATTCCATATGCCGTTTGACGAGATGGCGATTACACTGGATGATGTTTCTTACCTTCTTCATATACCGATTAGAGGAGTGTTATGTAACCCTGCACAAAGGTTTATTGACTCGGATGCTATTACCCAGACTATTGGTTTGATGGGTGTTTCACTGGAGGAAGCAGCTGAGGAGATTCGTATAAACAGAGGTCCTTACTATAGGCTAGATTGGTTGAAGAAGCTATTTGTCCGTCTGGGAGCTGATAGCGAATTTGATTGTGCAACTAGGGCGTATATGTTGTTGCTACTAGGCTGCACTATTTTTACAAATAAGACCTTTACTCTTGTAGAGGAAAAGTATTTACCACTCTTTAAGGACTTGGAAAGATGTGGTAGATACTCTTGGGGGGCTGCAGCTCTTGTCACACTATATAGATATCTCAGAGATGCTTCGTTCTATAGTTGCAGACAACTTGGTGGATATGCCTCTCTACTACAGGTACAACTGCTTAATTTTAATTTCATTTAGACTTGTATTATATTATTTATAATACCTTTAATTGATGATATTCATGATGTGTCATAGTGTTGGATTCATGAGTATTTCCCAACTGTTGGGAAGAGAGGATTTTCGAAGATGGCTGGTGTTGGTAATCCATTTCCCAAGACGATGAAGTGGCAATACAAGCAAGGGATGCAGAAGGTTGATGAGATTAGGGCAGTGTTGGATGGATTGACACCTACTGATGTCATTTGGCGCCTGTTTGAGGATCACAGACACTACATACCATTTACTGATATTTGCATGTACAGGGGTGGCCTGAAGTGCTATGGTACATCTGTTCTTTATTTATCTGAAAGATGTTTACGCCAGTTTGGATACAGGCAGTTCATATCATCTCATCCACCTGATATTGACACACTTGATATAGATTTTGAGTGGGTTTCTTACCATGCGAGTGTCTCGCAAGTGCTACATCATGTCGAGTTTGCAGATACTCCGTATGATACGGTGGCTGATTACATGGCATGGTACTACACAGTTTCCCATCCTCGTTTGATACCACCACCTCGGGGGGAGGCCAGTGAGGTTCCAGTTCCTGAGTTTGATGATGGACCGACAGATCCGGGGTTACGGTATATTTCACATGAGCTGCGTCGCTATCTCGCTCGTCACGAGGCCGAGGAGGATGATGATGATTATGTTGAGATCTTTCGAGCACTATGTCTAGTTCAGGGTGGACCGTTACCTCAGGGTCGACCAGTTACTTATGTTAGTGAGGACGATGCTTGATGTATTATTCAGACCGGTTACTTATGTATTATTATTTAGACTTATGTATTATTCAGACTTATGATTTATATTTATGTGATAATATTCAGAATTATATTATGATTGATGATGTATAAAAAATATAAAAAATAATATGCAGTTAAACGTCACTCATAAAAATGTAAAAAATAATATGAATTTAAACGTCACTCATAAAAATGTAAAAAATAATATGAAGTTAAATGTCAATAATAAATTAACATGTTTTGGGAGCACAGGCATAAGTTGCTTCCAGTGTTGTAAACGTCCAGTAAATCCAATTATCCATGATGTTGCATCTGATGTCCAATGTTTTCTCCAATCTGTTGTGACTGGTGGCAAGGGAAATCCCTCATTCATATTTACCTGTTAAGAAAGTTAATCAGTAAGACGTAAATTGTATAGAATTAAGTAATATAAAAAACTATAATATTTACCTGAACCCAATGATTTGAGTTTACAAAACCAATGCAGTAAATCGACACATTAGGATTATGTGCAGTCGTCATAGGGAAGTAACTCAAACTAAGAGCACTTAGTGAGACAAGAATGATGTTATACCGATTTGTTATCACATAACCCATTTCTGGTAGTGTCATCCATTTATCTACTTCCTGAGAACCTAAAGATGATATCAACAAGGATTCTCTCACTTTTGAATAATGAGTTTTAAATAACTTCTCATATAGACTCTTTCTGGGACCTCTCATTTCATTATCCAAATCATGACAAACCATTGACCATCCTTCCTCACCATATCCATGCAAAGATGCAATAACTCTAAACCCACAATTTCCATCATCCTTTACATCAACAATTTCATCAATAAATGGTCTTATATGTTCTGGAAATTGTACAATGTACCTTTGAGATGGTTTTTTCTTTGAGGTCTGGGATAACTGTGAATAAGGCTTCTTTGAAGATTTTTAGGAATTGTTGTGTTCTTGATCAACATACTCATGATAACGATAAACATCATACCCAACAGGTTTCTTCCTTTTTCTCTTCACTCCTCCTTTGGTCTTTATTTTTTCAGGTGGTGGTACCATCTTTGTTCTAGTGGGGTAAGCAATTTCGCACACCCTGCTTTTTAGTTCTCTCTTCCCTGCAACATCTAATGAATAAAACCTTTTCCACAGTGCTTCAATCGCATTTGTCACATCCACCTCTGCTCCATCCTCTATATCTACCTCTTGTTCACCTTCCATACTCAGTTTCCTCCAATGGATATGAATAGCATCAATTGGTATTGGTTCACCACTCAATGTGTATCTCCCTAACTCACAGGCACAAGGTAACCCGTATACTATTCTACGAAAACACCTGCACATCTGGGTGTTTGTACCCACTATGTCAACCCTATGCCATTCTTCAGCAATGTGCCGTAAAGCAGCTCTAGATACTGATCCACGCAAATTCAAATAATATGGACTAGTGTGTGCATGCTCAACCTCATAAAAACTCTTCTGAAATGAAGCTCTAATATTTCCCACTTGAACCTTGATGTTGCCATTCATAGCCTCCCAGCATTTGCACATATCACCTAAACTGTTCTCCAACATTTGCTTCAGCTTCCAATGCGCAGATTCGACTCTAACAAAAAAAAAAAAGAAGTTCAGTATAAGTATCATTAGTATTACCATAAACAAACTATGGCTATAAAACAAACACATTACTGTTAGTAGTGATGTTGCCTCAATGCAACACTTTATTGATCCAAGCTTCAACAAATCTATGCCTATGAGGTGTCAACCATGTGTCTTTCACATAATCCAGAAAAGGTCCATATTCCAAACAGGCATGCTCAAGCAATTTCAACTTTTGATGGTATTACACCTCATCACTAGCTTTTACAAGTTCGTACCAAATCTCCTCTATCGATTTTCGCATATCATTCACAACATACTCCTTGCACTTCGCTTTCACATTCTTGTTTATGTGAAATCGGCAAATCAAACTAACTGTCGCAGAAAATACTTTTTCAATTGCTTTCATCAAAGCAAAATCTTTATCAGTTAAAATTACTTGTGGCCATAACCCTTATTTAGTAAATAACTGTTTCAATTTATCTAGTGCCCAGCACAAAGTCTCTGTTTGCTCAGATTCCATATAGGAAAATACAACAGCAAATGTTAACTCAGTTGATGTCACACCAACTATTTCAAATAAAGGTTGCCTATACTTATTGGTTTTGTAAGTACTATCCATATTCAACACAATAGAAAACATATTCAACAACTTCACAGAGTCTGGATGGGCCCAGAAAATATCTCTCACAACTTCTGACTCATCTTTTTTCCTACTCCAATAAACATAATCAGATTCCTCTATCAACTTAAACAACTGTTGCATTTCCGTTCTAGGCCCCCTGATGTTTTTTTCAATCTTACTCTTATGTTTATATATTTGGGTGATTCGAGTCACATTCTCTGGATCTCGTTCTTTCAATGACAACAATATGTATCTTGGAGGAACATGACATTTTGACAAATCAACTATATGTTGTTGGTCATCATCATTGAGTCCACTTACAAACTCATGACCTTCAAATCTATCAGGTAACCCATGGTTGTGAACTCCACGTTTTACATCAATTTTCCAACCAGAACCATCTTTTGAAGGTGTTGATCTTACTTTGAAGGGACAATTACATTTTTTGTTAGCACTTTGTGTTTCACTATCCCCTTCTTTGTATTTTCCACCTCTATCATAGCCAAATATAACTTTGTCACTTCTTCCTCTCTTGCCAGTATTGGTGTCCGAACGGGTTATTATAACAGTGACTCTATTCCTCAGTCCAACCTCATTAATTCACCTATTTGCCTCTTCTCTTGTAGGAAATTTTTCTGTGGTCGAGAATATCTCCGTTGTATCTATACTTGTCTGGTCTTTGTCGCATACCATCAAAGAAATGTCCATATCTCCTAAACAAACTTAAATAATAAAAAAAACACGAACCGAATAAATATGGACCAAGTTATCCGATTGACAAATAACCAAAACCGGATAACTTAACAACAAGAAATCCGGTGTTGAAAAGTATACCAACCAGATATCTTGGAGACAAGTTATCCGGTTTTAATCCTGGCCTACAAAACGCAAACCGAATAACTTAATGTTGTGTTATCCGGTTCAGAAAAATTATTAACCGGATTTCATTATTTTTAGTTTTCCGGTTTGAAAAAAACACATTCCAAAAATCCATACCTTGTGTTCTCCGGTTCTCGTCGAACACTGACAAAAATTACTTTTTGACACATTTGACTGCACGGTAAAAAGTAAAAAAAATTAAATAAAAAATAAAAGGATAAAATTGGAATTTTTAAAAATTTGTAAGGGTATGGGGATAAATGTAGGGGTATGGGGTAAAATTTTCCTTAGGGTTTAGAATGTTGGGCCGCTGACCCTATTTCGTGAGATAGTGTTCCTTGGGCCTTATGGGCCTATAAAGTTTGCTTATGTAATGGTTATAACCCTATTTCTTTCCACACCCCTATCTGATTCAAATGTAATTTAATTGTTATTTTCCTATTTTGATACTAAATACTTGGTTAATGATAATAGTAATAATAGTAAACTAAGATTATTATTTATTTTATTTTATTTTAATCCTTAATATTAAAATAAATATTATAAATAGATAATTAGTAATAAATAAAATTAATTTCTAGTTTAACTTGATAATCTGATTAAACCATTCTCAATGCGATTAATCAAAGTATTTTTTTAATTAAATAACGAAAGAAGTGGGTTCTTAGAGTCTCGCATTCCTTGGATCCTTGAATGATCACTCTTGAGGCGCACGCCTTGAGTTGTGTTTCGTTTCGTCTTTCGTTCCTAAAAAACACTTAATCCAATCAAAATATTTTCTGAATTAAATTACGAAAGAACTAAGTTCTTAGAGTCTCGCATTCCTTGAATTTTTGAATGACTGCTCTTGGGGCGCACGCCTTGGGTTGTTTGTCATTCGATCTTTCGTTATTAAAATACTTGCCCTAATTATTTGGACAAAGAAGTGCCATTGGAGTCTAGCATTCCATTTGGTACATTCGAACGGTCTTTGGAAATTTCATTGTCCATCAAACAAAATTTCATACTTAATTTAGTGAAAAATGTGTCGTTGGGATCTAGCACCCCAGTAATGCCCCGATTAATTGGTTGCGAGACCCAAGTCTCGTTTTATCAAATAATCGTCATTCTTCTTTAAAATACTTAAATAATTAAACCTAATTCTCTCGCTCTCGTGCGATCGAAACCCTTAATACATATTCAAATCAAATTCTCTTTTCTCAAATAAAATCCCTAATACGCTTTAATCAACTCAAATATCTTTTACAAATAACATTGTTTAGTCCCTTCTTCTGCATATATAACTAGTGCTTCAACCTTCCCTAGCGAGCAGACAAGCCAACGTTTAGAAGTTAGAATGCGACTTAAACACTCGTTCGCTTAAAAAACACAAACCAGCCAACTGCAGTCATCCGAACTACGATTGCTCTAACTTCCTCATTGCAATATGAGAGTACGTAGGCATAAGATTACGAGATCCTAGCGAGCTACCTTTTTTCTTTCTACCTTTTCTTTTTTATTCTATCCAAACCTTTTACCATAGTCCCACGAACTACGGACGCTCTGATTCTTTATTTTTTCAAATGAAAGATACATAGGCACAAGGGCCCTAATCCTTTGTGAGCGTGCGTGTGTATGTGAGAGAGAGAGATATAATATATGCTATACGATACTTTTATTTTATTTGAAAAAGCTGAGTTAAAATAAATCAATAATAAAAATACATTTGTTTAAACTATCTATTAAATTGTAATGAAAGAATTATATTGTATTTAAGTTATTTATATTATAATAAATAGTAGGATGCTATTAAAATATAATATAAGTTTATAGTCCATTAAATTAAAATTTAATTTTAAATTACAATCAATTTATTATGAATAAATTAATTAACATTATAAAAAAGAATGGAAAATAAAAATATGTTTTATTTTTTATATTTTAATTAATAGTAAGATGCTATTAATAAATAATTTAAATTTATAATTACAGTTTTTTTTTAATAAGCAATTTGTACCCAGTAGGATTCGAACCTGAGACCTTGAGAAGAACACACTCTCAAGACCCAAACGTTTCACCACTAGGCCACACACACGCACACATTTATAATTAAAGTTAAATATTAATATAAACTTATGATATGAAAGCGAATAAAGGTAAAATATTACCGTGTTTTAAATGTTTATTTAAAGTCACTATATATTTTATGAGAGAGAAAAGTCAAAATATATATTATATATTATTAAAATCATCTAGGGTATTTTGGGTTATTAGGCCTCTTTTATCTAGTCCAATTGAGTCTTTTTGTTTTTCTGTTTTATTTTCTCCTTTTTTTTTTTTTTTAAATTCTTCCTATATATTTAACGGTACACTTGGTTATTACTACCTCTGTCTTAAATTATAAGTTACTTTGCAAAAAATATTTATCCTAAACTATAAGTCACTTTACAATCCCAATACAACATTAATGACATTTTTCCTAATATACCTTTTAACTATTTATTTCTCTTTCTTCTTTTGGTTCTATTAATTTCTCTTTCCTCTGTAATTAATGAAGGACAATAGTGTAAAATCATACATAATTTCTCTTTCCCATACAACATTGATTATTTTTCTTAAACTGTGTGAAATGTCCAAAACGTCTTATAATTTGGTACGGAGGAAGTATGATTTAATGAAAATTAGTTCCAATTATATTTTTCACTTTTTGTGTTTAGTGGAAGTTAGCATGATAGGTTATGTGTATGATGCACAACATTTAACATGGTATCAGTGAATAGTAGGGCTGGACAAATTTGAACCGACCGACCCATTGTCTTTTTTGTGCAAATGGGTTGGGTCGGTTGGGTGTCGGGTTAATTCGGTTGCTTAATTTGGATAATATAGGGTTGCTTCGGTCGGGCTCGGATGCTTATTTTGGATCCGACGAAAATCGAAATCGATCGATCTTAATTAATATATATTTTATTTATTTATATTACTATATGACCGACTCGCTATAAAAATGAGATTTATAATGTTTGAGGATATTATCATTTTTATAATTTAATGATGGCATTGATTACTCTAAAAAATACAAGACATGTAATATAAAATTTTGAGTATTATTTAGTTTATGGTTTAAAGTACGATAATGATCAAAATTAATGTCAAATAATATTGAAAATATTATCACATAATAATAGTTTTTCTTTTAATAATAAAAAATATTGTTCTATTAAAAAAATTTGATATTTTTTATAATAAATTTTAAAAATAGCCATCTTATAGAATTGTTCTAATAAATATTAAACCGACTAAACCGACCCGACTTAACCGATAAACCGACTTAACCGAAATTTAATCGGTCGAAATTGGACCATAAAACTAAAATTGTGGTTTACATCGGATTTAAGTTTTTGGCCCGAACCCGACCGAACCCGACCGATTGTCCACCCCTAGTGAATAGTTTCTGATCTTTTTCCTCATCAATGCTTCCCTACACGTGTTTGATTTCTTTCTTTTTAGGTACCTTTCCTTTTCAAAGTGCCATCTTTTGATTGGCTTTTTGGAATTACGTTTTATCTCTTTTTTATTCAGCCAAAACAAATTTTTCTTGGTCTTTTCGTTCTTTCTTTTCTATCTTCCACTGTTCTTTTTTCGTTCCACCGCCTTTATCCATAAGAACCACCATCACCTTCTTGGTTTTCCAGATTTTTCACCACCTGAAACTCTTGATTTTTTTGCTGACCTATTCTTTTTTGTCCTTTCCTTTCCTCTCTGTCCCCAAATCCTTCAACCAATCCTTCAACCCTTGTTAGTTCTTGTTATTGGCTAGAATTTTGGTAAAACAATGTTGTTGTTGAAGATGTCATTTGTCTGATAACATTCAGTTTATGTTAAGTTTGCAGTTTTGTGTACTGATGTCAAAAATGATGTCTTGACATTGAGTGACAGAACATCAGTTGTTGTGTTTTGTTAGGGCTGCGTGTATCAGTTGATTTGAGAGATCTGGTGGAGAGATTGCAGGCGAATATCTTGGTAAAGATATATTCAGTTGCAATCAGATATGGAGCAGATCTTGTTGTTGTTTTTAGGGCCGAAAGATATGAAAAGATTTGAGATTTGAAGATAAAATCTGTTTTTAAATTCAAATCAAATCAGATATTTTGAGGAGTCCAAGCCCAAGTCTGAGTTTCTATTTAAAGCAGCCTCAACCCTACTTGGAAGGCACGAAAGCAAGAGATAAAAGACTGAGAGTCAAGTGTGTGTTTTCGTCTGTGTATTGTAAGCCATTCATGTTTGAATTGGTGTAATTGTTTTGAGTTGTTAATTGTTCTTGATCAAAGCTTTTAAGCAAGATCAAGTTGTGTTTTGGAAGTGTGACTTCTATACTTTGTTATCTTTGAATTGTATCACTGTGATGATTTAGGGGGAGTGAGTGGTTTCTCATATCTAAATGTATCTTAGGTAGAAGTGTCATTGGGTAGTGATTAAGTTAGTGGATTGTCAACTGGGATTGTTGAGTCTGTAATTTAATACTACTAATAGTGAATTTCCTCCCTGGCTTGGAAGCCCCCAGACGTAGGTAGTTAGACCGAACTGGGTGAACAATTCATTGTGTTGATTGATTGATTTATTGTCTTGTTCATTTAGCAGATTGTGTTGTTGTGACATCACACTTAACATCACATATCTGATACCAGAATTTCAACCCTAATTTTATTTCTTTTAAGGTATCTTTCATGGCCGACGACGGTTCTTCGCCGGAACGAACTATCATAACCGAAAATAATGACAACCAACATGACAAGCTTGACCCTTATTTTATGCATCCCAGTGACAATCTGGGTCTTGTCATCATTTCACCACCGTTAAACAACTCCAACTATCACTCATGGTCCCGTTCAATTCGTGTGGCTTTACAATTAAAGAACAAGCTATGGTTTATCGACGATACTCTTGTTCATCCTCTTGACACCGATCGCCTTGCCCTTGCATGGGATCGATGTAACATTATGGTCATGGCATGGATGACCAACTCTATCGATGCTGGAATTGCTCAAAGCATCCTTTGGATTGACACTGCTTATGAGATCTGGACGGAGATGAAAGATCGCTATCATAAAGGAGAGGTATTCAGGATCTCCGACCTACACGAAGAAATTTCCAACTTGCGATAAGGTGATCAATTTGTAACTCAATATTTCATCGCCCTGAAAAAATTATGGCAAAATCTTGAGAGTTTTCGCCTCTTCCTACCTGTTCTTGTATCATTAGATGCAGTTGTAACCTTTGTCCTACAATAAAGAATGATAGAGATATTGGTTATGTTATAAGATTTCTCAAGGGTCTAAATGACCAATATGCTCATGTTCGATCCAACATCATGCTCATGACCCCATTACCACCCACCAACAAGGCGTTTTCTATGCCCATCCAGCAAGAACGATAATATGCTCATCATGTTATCTCTAATGACAAGTTGGTTGCCAATTTCTCTAAATTGCTTTCTCAGGATTCCTACAACAAATCCAATTCCTATGGTCGAGGTAGAGGTGTTAAAATTTGTAGCTACTGCAACAAGTATGGGCATACGATTAAACTGTGTTTTAAGAAGCATAACTTACCACCATACTTAAAAAAGAGCAACATCCATCAAACTTCTACAAATATGGACAACTCTAAAGGCATTCCACCTTTTATACAATCTGATTCACAACAATTTGTCCTATAGGGTTCTTCACAGCTGAGCAACATCAAGGATTACTTGCCTTACTTCATCAAGCTTCCCTTTCTTCTTCTTCTAATGATTCTTCTTGTGATGATTTTTTCTCTGCCAATAAAAAGCATTTAATTGTTCCGCATAGCTATAGTCGTTCTACTGCTTGTTTTGATCTTATTCATATAGGCATTTGGGGTCCTTACTTCATTCCACCTATGATGGGCCATAAATATTTTCTTATCGCTCTTGATGACTACAGCCGTTACTGTTGGGTCTACTTGATGAATGCTAAATTTGATTGTACGATGCTTGTTAAATCTTTTGTTTTGTATGTTCAAACTCAATTTCAGAAAAATTTTAAAAGAATTCGGAATGATAATGGGCCTGGATTTTTACTAAAATATTTTTATCAAACAAAGGGCATCCATCATCAGTCCTCTTGCGTTCACACTCCCCCAACAAAATGATATTGTCAAAAGAAAACACCAGTATGTTTTAAACATCACAAGAGCCACACATTTATTTTTATGAATCATTTACCTTCAAAGCTTTGACATAATAACTCACCTTACTATATTTTGAACAACAAACTTCTTGCTTATGATGAGTTAAAAGTGTTTGGGTGTCTGGTGTTTGTTGTTTCTTCCTCTCTTTGTCGAACAAAACTCGATTCTCGTGGTAGAAAATATGTTTATTTAGGAACTAAACCTGGTACCGAAGGACATATTTTATTTGATTTGCATAATAGAAACATATTTATATCTCGTGACACTATTTTTTTAACATGTATTTCCCTGCCCTATTTCTTCTCAACCCTCACACTTCACACAACCTCCTTTGTATCTTCAAGATTATCATTGCTCTTTACTTCAAGGTACTCCTCTTCCTACTAATTCTCCCAACACAGGTACATCTCTTTACCCCCAACATGTTAATTTATATGATAATGTTTCTCCCTCTCATAAATGTTTTAATTTAACACTTTCTAGTCTTAGTAAACCTTCCTCATATACACAGGCTACTAGTGACCCAAATTTGCAGCTTACTATTCATAATGAACTTGAATCCCTTACCACTAATAACACTTAGGATTTAGTCCCCTTACCTTCCAACAAACACCTAATTGGCTGTAAATGGGTTTTTAAGATTTTTGTTTTTGCTAATAGGACTGTTGAGAGATATAAAGCCCATTTAGTTGCTAAGGGATTCAATCGAACGTAAGGTATTGATTATTTAGAAACTTCTAGTCCCATTGTTAAAATGATCACTATACATATTCTTCTTTCATTAGCTGCATCCAACAATTGGTATCTTCACTAATTGGATGTTAACACTGCGTTTTTACACGCCGATTTGGATGAAGAGGTGTATATCAGTAGGGGTGTTCGTGGTGCGGTTTAGGGGGTTTTGACGCTAAAAATCATCCGAACCGCAAGGGAAAAAAGCATGCGGTTTGGTTTGGTTTGATTGGCTTTTAAAAAAAATCTGAACCAAACCAAACCAAACCAATGCGGTTTGGATTGGTTCGGTTAGTTCGGTTTTTTACAAGATTTTTATTGAGTGATATTTACATATATAGAGAACAACATAACTTTGTGTTTAGTTATTCATACATTGCCAAATAACAACAAAACTCATCATATTTAGACAAAAAGTTCTCATTCAATATACAAAAATCAATTTAAACAAAAGTGAAAAAAATAGTAGCATAAAACAATATCAAAATATTATAATAAAACAGAAAATATAAGAGAAGGGAGATTAGAGAAGATGAAAAAGAAAGAACATAACAGATGTGAGATTAGAGAAGAAAGGTGCGATAAAAATATAATTAGAAGAGAAAATGGTAACATAAAAATGAGAAGATAAAAAAGAAAGAACATGTGAGATGAGAGATTAGTGTAGAAGAGGCGAGACGTACATGGCAAAGAAGATGAGAAGAATGCACAATACTATTAAGAGAGATTTGAGAAGATTAAAACTGAAAAGTTAAGTGTGAGTAAGAGAAAATATTTTGTAATTGTAAGGTTAAGGCATAATGGGTTTGAGTTTTGGGTTAAATGTGAGATAAGTGAAGTTTGGGTTGTAACATAATGCGGTTTAGTTTGGTTTAGTTCGGTTTACAAAATACAAACCGCAAACCAAACCGAACCATGTGGTTTTGTTAAAAGATGGCCCGAACAAATCCGAACCAAATGCGGTTTTTTGCGGTTTCGATTTGGTTTGGTTCGGTTTTGAACACCCCTATGTATATGCGGCCACCTCCAGGACATAAAATATATGACAAATCTTTAATTTGTAAATTGAATTGATCTATCTATGGCCTTAAGCAAGCTAGTAGACAATGGAATAAAAAACTAACGTCTACTCTCACTGATTTAGGCTACATTTAATAGAAATCGGATTACTCTTTATTTACTAAGTGTCTCGCACAACATATTCAACGTTAAAGAACTTAGAAACTTAAAGTATTTTCTCAAATTGAAATAGCAAGGTCCTTACTTGGCATTTTCGTTTGCCAACATAAATATAGTCTAGACCTTCTTTAGCAAACCGACCTCCTCACTGCTAAACCGACAAACACTCCAATGGATCCTTCTCATAAATTTGAATCTGACAAAGATCCTCCTTTATGCAGTCCCCTGGTTATAATTCATTATTTGTGATATTTTATTATTATTATTATTATTATTGTTATTATTATTATTATTATTATTATTATTATTATTATTATTATTATTATTATTATTATTATTATTATTAGGGTTAATAGTAATTTTGCCCCCTGTCATATATACACTTTTTGAAAAACCCCCCATAAAAGAAACTTGCAAAAAATACCCTAACATTTGGAGATTCTCTAAATTTTGACCTTCATCACATCCAGTCACCAAAAAAGCTGATGTGGCAGCATTTTTTTTTTTTTTTTTTAATTCTTAGGCCCAAAAAGGCTCTCCAACCCATCATATTTAAAGGAAAAAAAATCCTTAAACGAAGGGGGAGGTCAGTGTGTTAACATTCTCTCAGATCTGGATTCCATTTCCTCTCACAAATTCTTCATCGAGCTCAAGTTCATTCATAAAGAAGATCAAGCTTATAGTTCATTTGGTGCTATTTGAAAGCTGAAGAACAAGCTTCTTGGTTTTCTTTAGTTCAAAGGTATCAAGGAGCAGTGGACTTGTCTCCACTAGATAAGCCCCTCCAAGCGTTTGTGCCTCCATTTTTGCATCTCTGAATGTGATAGGATATGTCATGCATTGCATCTGCTAAGGCCAGAAATGATGGCATTGTGTGTTTTGTTTGAATCTGAGAATGTTAAGTTGTTTAAATGTTGAAATATTATGTGGAACTCGTACTTTGTGACTCTTTTTTCTGTGTGTTTGAACGCTTATTTTGATAAATAGAGGATACCATGTTGATCTATGAATTTCGCACTTCAATTTGATGTTTTATTTTGCTTGATTTGGTTGAGTTTTCATGGAGAAATTGATGGAGAAGGTGATGGTTTCATGCGGGTAGAGACTGTTTCTTTCACGATGCATGGGGTTTGGTTAGGGTTATTTTATGAAGAAGATGATTAGGTGTTGGCACGTAAGTGGCTGGCTTCGTTTTTGTCTTCTTATGACTTAAATAGGAGGGTGACCGATTGATGAGCGAGTCACATGATTTCGTGACACCCTATTTTCTTTTTTTTTCTTTTTTTGTTTTAAAAAGAACTAATGGCATATTATTAGGAGCTGGGCTTGGTGAGTTTGATTTTCACACCCCACCATTTGAGGCCCACTGTGCGCACAAGCCTGGATCATGTGATATCTTGTTTTGCTTCTGTACCCCCTCCATGTTTATTTCTTTTATTTTATTTCCTTTTATTTGATTTTATGATTTCATTTTATTTTAAAATATTAAACTCATTATAAAAATTCCCAAAAATATTTTTCTGGTCAAATTTTGTGTTGACTTATTTTTCCATATTTTTTATTTTATTTTTAATTTCCTTTTATTACTTTATTTGGATTTAATTTGGTGATTAGTTTCCAATGATATCCTTCATCTAGGGTTAGGAATTTTCTTGACTTTTGTTCATCTTTTGAGACCAATCTCTTGGCCACTTTTAGGCCATCATATGAGGGTGTTTTGATGTTGGTTTAGTGATGGTTTGAGTTGCTTTAGGTGACTTTCCATCCAAGTTTTATTGACCCTCGATCCTTGCTCGATTATGTACATACCTTGACTTGTGGGCCACTTTTGAACATGTTCTTGAGCTAGTTCTGTTCTAATATTTTTGAACATGTTAATTAGATGTTTAAACTTGCCTTTGATTATTTTTTGGGAATTTATTGGATCACGTTCCTATTTTTGGTTGATACCTACTTGTGGTTTGAATTTGATTGAAGCATGCTTGGATATTTGACCTAGTTTGGATGCTTTTGATTACTTGTGATTGAATGATGCTTGAGATGATTATTTGGTGTGATCATGTACTATCTTAGATTATTTATGGCTTTGGATTCATCATCATTTGTCTATTTTCCTATTTGTTCTTGATTTTATAAGTTGACAATGTGTTGACTTGAATCCTTTGGTGTGGTTGACCTAATCTTGTGAGATGTTTTCTTGTATGATCCAATCAATGCATGAGGACTTTTTTTTGATTTGAATGACATGTTTGAGGTTCTGGTCCTCTTGGTTTAAGGTTCATTATGTGACATTTTCTCACTTTTTGCCTCACATGATCTTTTGTGGCTTGCATGAATGATATAAGTGAATGCTTTGCCTTGTTTTGATGCATGTCTTGAATGTGATGCTTAATGATTCATATTGATTAATTTGAGTTTGATCTTGGTTTGTTGATGATGCATTTTCTACTTCCCCCTTGGATTCATTGTCTTGCTTTCATTTCATATGATCATCATGGTTTGATTCGTATGATGCATATCATTATCATTTGTTTGTTGCCTCTTTGGTTCTTAATGCATCATGATGTGAAGCATTCTTACATGTTTGAATTGGATGATTATGACATGAATTGAATTATGACTTGGATCTATTTTCATCTTACCTTATTCATGTCATCTTTGTGTGAAGTTCAATGATGTTTAATTATGCTTCTTATGCAAGTTTGCTTGCATCCTTTCTTGTTTGCTCTTACTTGCTTACTTGAGCTTTCTTGTGCGATCTTTTGAAGTATGATTATTGATTTGAATTGGATATAATGTGTATGATGTGCTTGTTGCCCCATCTTATTTCTCATCTTATACCTCTCTTTCTTCTTCTTCTCTTTCACTCTTTCTCTTCCCTTGAATCTCAAGACTTGTTTAAGTCTTGGATTTACTCCCTTAGAGCTACCTAGTCCAACTTAATTTCCGATTAAGCTTAGAGTAGGATTAGCATTAGGCTTCCCTGTTCAAAATATGTTGTTGGAGATGGGAATAAAACCCATGACCTCTCATCACCAACCAATACTCAATACCACTAGGCTATGTTGTGTTTCATGGTATTATTTGCAACTATAAAATACATAATACATATGTTGTGTTTCATGATATTATCACGTTAAGGGACTGAAGCAAGGAGATCCATTGTCTCCATTTCTATTTGATGAGAACATTGGAACGTGTTGCTGGAACATTGGAGATAGGGAGAGAGAATGTCACAACAGAGGAAACTTGTACGAGTAGGGAAAAATGAGGATTTTCAAATAATTTACGGTTGGGCCCAATGGTGGAGTCAGGATTGGGCTTAGATGGGAGGCCCAATGTTTATTCCTTGGGGACCCTGGTGACAAACTTGGATCCTGGCCTTAAGATTGCGAGGAAAAAGATAGCATTGAAGGAGGTGTATGATAAAATTCAGATACCTTATGAACCATCATTTTTCTCCGCACTTCTGCATTCATCGTGTAACATAAAAAAACATACTGGGCAGATGGAATGTAGCGACGAAATTAGGTCGGATGGGGATAGCGAATCGAGATACTCGGGAGGGTGTAATTCTTCTATCAAAATAAGAAGAATTAAACAGTGGATAGAAAAGAATAACATTGAATTTTGCATGCTTCAAGAGACTAAATGTAAGAAGATGGAGGAGGATTTTGTGAGGAAACTATGTGGGAGGGAAGATTTTGACTGGTCAGCTTCCAACTCAAATGGTATGTCTGGAGGTATGATTTCTGTTTGGAAGAAAAATTCTTTTAAATCCATCTTTAGTTTTTCTGGTAATGGATACTTGGGGGTTTTTGGAAAGAGTAGGGGTAGAGATCTGTATATCGTAAATATATATTCTCCATGTGGAATCGCTGAGAAAAGAATACTTTGGGGGAAACTACTTAGCTTGAAAGCCAGATTGCCTGGGGTAGAATGGATTCTGGGGGGGAATTTTAACTCAATAAAAAACAAAGAGGAGAGGAAAGGTAGGGGAAGATATAATCTGAACGAGATGGAAGAATTTAGTGCTTTCATAGAAGAAACAGATTTGGTAGATCTGCCTATTGTGGGGAATAGGTTTACGTGGTTTAAGTCGAATGAATCATGCAAAAGTAGGCTAGACAGATTTTTAATCAGTGAAGATTTATGTGATTGTTGGAAACTTGTAAATCAGAAGGTGGGGATGAGAGGCGTATCAGATCATCGACCTATATCTTTAGTTTCGAACGATAGTAATTTGGGTCCAAAATCCTTCAAGTCTGTCAACGCTTGGCTAGATCATCCTCACTTTTTGGATTTTGTTAAAGAAAGCTGGTGTGTTGTGGGTGGTTCAGGCAACAATGCAGGAGACATACTAATTCAAAAACTAAGGCATCTTAGAACAAGGTTAAGATGGTGGAACATTCATGTCTTTGGAATCCGCAAATTGGAATAGAAGAGAAAGTAAAGAGGGTCAACGAGATTGAGGACGAGATGGCTGGGGCTGATGTGGATGTATCAGAAGAAGTATTGAAAGCAAGACAAATGACTTTGGAGGTTATGTGGAATAAGCTTCATACTAAGGAAAGTATTCTATTTCAGAAATCGAGGTTAAGATGGTTTGAAGAGGGTGACTATAACTCCAAGTTTTTCCATTCGGTTATCAAGGAGAGGAGAAGAGTTAACACCATATCTGCGTTAAATATTGGCCTACAAGAAGAAGACGGGGTAGAGAAGGTGAAACAATTTCTACACAGACAGTTTGAAGAAAAGTTTCAGGCTGATGCAATTAATAACTTGGAGTTGGATTTAAGTTTTCTGAAGAAACTATCTGAAGAGGATAACTTGCGGTTAACGGAACCATTCACAAATGAAGAAGTTTTGGATACAATTAGATCGTGTGAAGGAGATCGAAGCCCAGGTGTAGCGAGCGATTTTGGACGTGGTTCTTAAGCGCTGGTCGCTCTCTGCGGTTTGAGCTTTGACTACAGGTCGATTCATTTTTTATCCTATTGTGAGCTGAATAAGGAAGGGAAATAGATGTCTCCAATTAACCCTGCTTTGCATACTGAGTTTAAACAGCGGTCTGTTAGGTTACGGATGCTATCAATGTGGAGGGGCCTTTGTACTGGTTATTTGTATTTTCGCCAATACTGGTTTTCTTTCTTTCTATCTGGGCAAAGGGTTTCTGGCAGGGAACAAGGATTAGGATGTTAGGACTGATGCTTTTGAATTACTGCTTTTGATTGATGGAGATATGGGATTTGGGTTTTTTGTTGATTGTGCTCGCTAAGATCTTTTCTTTCGATCTTATGCCTACGTATTCCCGTTTACCGAAACAGGGAAATCAGAGCGTTCGTAGTTCCTCCTATTCTATGGGAGGAAATGGTTGTTTTTGGTGTCTTGTTCAAAGCCCAAGACGTGAAGCGAAAGGTGATTTATATCTTGTTCAAAGCCCAAGATGTGAAGCTGAAAAGTCTATTTGTGTCTTGTTCAAAGCCCAAGACGTGAAGCTGAAGGACCTCGACTTTAGAGAGAATTTGTCATCTCTAAAGAAGGGTTTATCTGTCACAACTGTTGGGTGACTGGTTTATAAAGGAGGATTACTTTAACCAGGATACGCGGATCCTAGTAATGCCATAATTTCCTTTATAGGGGATTTTAACCTAAAGGAGAAGACTTTAACTCAGTGTAGAGCAATGCTATCTTTCCTTAGGAATTTCTCATGCTAAAAGAGGGACAGTGGCATGGATGTAGATAATCCAGAGGCTTGCCGCTTACAGCGATTAGATAAAGGGGAAGGAGTTGTTGATGTTTGTATACTGTGAACGAGGCACAACTTTGATGCTAAAAGGTTAATTGGATTAACTAGTGGTTTTCTTATATAAAGCCTAAGAGGAGGCTAATATGTGTCTCGTACAAAGCCCGAGAGAGAGGCTAAAAGGTCTTTGACTTGATGATGAAGTCTTTTATACTCAACAAGAGAGTCTTTTTGTATCTCGTACGAAGCCCGAGATGGAGGCTGAAAGGTTTGACTCAACAAGAGAGTCTTTTATACTCAACAAGAGAGTGTTTTGTATCTCGTACAAAGCCCGAGATGGAGGCGAAAGGGGTAATTAACTCAACGAGGGAGTCTTTTATGTGTCTCGTACAAAGCCCGAGAGAGAGGCTAAACGTTGTTTGACTCCGCTGGGGAGAATCATTGTATAAAGCCCAAGAGGAGGCTAAACGTTTGCTTCGCTGGGAAGAATCATTGTACAAAGCCCAAGAGGAGGCTATGGTAATTGTTTCAGTTAAGTGACAGGTCCAGTATACTGATTTTTAAAGAGAAAATCAGTTCTTATATGAGCAACACTGTGCTCATGGATTTGATTCAAGGATCCGGGTTATTTCCTGTTTTTTAAGGAAGCGGGAAATCCGAAGGGTATTGAGACTGTCCGAGTCTGCGGGTTTCTTTCCTATTCTTGAAGGGTGCTTGAGAATGTCTTTGAGACTCAAGGAAGTTAGACCGTCCAAGTCTAGAGTTTTATCTTTTGTACCATGTTTTGAGAAACAGTAGTAGACTCTATGAAGGGGCTGTTCTATGAGGATGACTAGGTTATGTTCCTATACCTCTAGGAGGTCGTCGGGACAATTTGTACGAAGCCCAAGAGGAGGCTGGAATCTTTTAAGAAGCCGACGGGTCCTTGTACTAAGCCCAAGAGGAGGCTATCATTCCCGGAGGAAGAGATCATTATACGAAGCCTAAGAGGAGGCTGTGAATACTTCTAAGAAGCCGTAGGGTCCTTGTACTAAGCCCAAGAGGAGGCGGGGTTGCTTTTAAGAAGCCTGTGGGTCCTTGTACGATGCCCAAGAGGAGGCCGATGCTTTTAAGAAGCCCGTGGGTCCCAAACCAAAGAAAAGTTCAAGAAAAGTTTCACCGAGAATAATTCATTTAGTGAACAGTTCTAAGGTTTTGAAGAAATTCAAGAGAAGTTTCACCGAGAATAATTCATCTCTGGGGGATAGAATTTCTTGACAGTTCCTAATGAGGACAGCCGCAGAGAAGACAGTATCTGGTGATCCTATTGGGGATCTAGCTGTCTATTTCTACGAATAAACGAAACGGCGTCACCTAGTTCTAGACGTAGTTGCCGGGGAAACTCGAAATATCTATACTATTATTACACAATTGATATGAGTTTATGAAAGAAGACTTACAGTGAAACAGCCCCACAATACAGTTATATGTATATGAAAGCGGTAAATGAAAGCAATAACCACTTACTCGGTTGAAGAGCTTCCATGCTGTTTGGTTAGTTGTTCAACAAAGAAAGATTGGAAACAACAGTATATACAAAATCAAAGGAGAAAGTGCTTTGAAAAAGAAAGATTTGGGGCTTACAGCTCAAGGAGAGGCCCAGGGTTTTATCAGTGAGCGCACTGTTTGAATTCGTACAGAGGGACTTATACAAGTGACTGAGGCCCAAAATGTTTTCTGTACAAAGGGGGTTGGGTCTTACACTCTATTAGAGGCCCAAAAAGTTTTTAAAGAAAAAGAGTGGGGTTATAACACGAGGGTAGGCCCAATTGATTTTTTCGTTTTAAAAATGGCGATCGCGCCGAGGTTTCTTTTTAACGCAGAGGGACTTATACAATAATTGAGGCCCAAATGATTTTGGTTAAAAAGGGGTTGGGTCTTACACTCTATTAGAGGCCCAAAAAGTTTTGAATGGGTCTTATAGCTCAAGGAGAGGCCCAAAAGGTTTTTTTTTAAAAGGGCGACGATTGCGCCATTTGTTTTTGACGGTATCGAGACTTATACAATACAATGAGGCCCAAAATGTTTTGGTCAAGAAAGGATTGGGTTTTACACTCTATTAGGGGCCCAAAGATTTTTAAAGAAAAGAAATGGGTCTTACTACTCGAGGGTAGGCCCATGGTTATTTTTTTCAACGGATGATGATCGCGTCGAACTTTTTGAAATACAACGGGACTTATACAATAAGTGGGGCCCAAAATAGGTTGTATTTACAAAGGGTTGGGTCTTACACTCTATTAGAGGCCCAAAGATTTTTGAAAATGATTTATGAGGGTTGAATTGATTCAAAACCCTAATTTGTTTTCAAAATGTATTTTTAATTGAATAAAAATTCAATTAAAAGGATCCATGTTTGTTAAATGTGTGAAAACAAATTATGATCTTGGATCAATGTTCCAAAAAATCATGTTTCTTCCTACAAAAATGATTGAAATCAAATTAGGGTTAGGAAACAAAGAGAGAAAAAATATTTTAAATGCTAAAAACATATAAAACATTAATTCTTTGCAAAAATATCAAATATATGAAATAAATAATATTTTTGGGATTTTTTGGTAAAATCAAATATTTAAACATTTTTGTGAATTATTGCAAAAAGAACCAATCAAAAATGATAAAAAAATGAAGGAGTTATTAATTTTTCAAATCATTAAAAATAATAATATGAAAAATAACAAAATAAAAAAGTGATAAAAAGAAGTCTGGGGCGAGGGGGATTCGAACCCCATACCTCTCGCTTGCCAATACTCACAAAACCAGCTGATGAACCGCTGGGGCGCAATGCCAATTCATTAATAACATGGCAAGTGAAATATATTATCAAACTTAGTTGGAAAACCTGAAGAATGACGCCATGGCCATCTTCTTCCTCGAGCCCGTGCGTGAAGCACCATATCTCACTCATCTCTCAACCATTGGACATGATTCAAACACCAAACCCGTGCGTTTTTTCACAAGGAATAAGATGGCAATACCCAATTTTATTCATTTTCAGTGTGGAGTAAAATAATCATGATGAACACAGATGAACCCTAATTTGCAAAAGCAATCGTGCCAGCATGGTTATAAGGTCTATGATCCAATTTCTTGAGGCAAAACAATCAACACATGATGGCAATCAAATGGCAAAAATATCATGCGAGGAAATATGCATGGATCATGGAGTTTGAGTTTGAAGCTCACCTTGATGCAAGCTGAAATGGAACTTTGCCCAGATGGTGTTCCAGTCGTGAATTGATGATCCCTACAGCTTCAATGGATGTTATGGAGTGTGTTGCAAGCTTTGGAACACTTTAAGATTCTTTGGATCAAGCTGGAGACCTCCACCTGCAAAATTGAAGCATAATGGCTTGGTTGAAGAGTGATTTTGAGCCTGGGGTGTTACAGTTGGTGTTTAAGTGTTTGGACACCTCAAATACATCATATGTGATGTGTTTGAGCAATTGGAATGGATTGATTGTGGCTGCAACTCAAAACTCGATAGTGGTTACTCAAAAACAAGAAAACTTGAGGTTTAAGAAAGAATGAGAGAAAACAGTGCTGTAACTGGCTTTGGTGTGAGTTGAATGATCCATTGGGGCCTCTATTTATAGGTGATCAACTTTTGTTTTGGAGGAATAGTGAATGGCTGCTGGATCAGATCACATTTGCATGGATTGGCTTGGAGGATTTCTTCTCAAGCAAGGCAAGCTAGCCATTCCCAAGAGCAGGGCTATGCCTTGACCAAAACCACATTCCTCAGATGTTTTTAATGTTGTTTAATCAGAGAAATTGACTGAGTAGGGTAGCTACCTTGACAATGCACTATTCCACATTAATGCACTTTGAATTCAAGGCAAAATGTGCCAAAGTGGATGAACTTCAAGTTGGAAGATTCCTTGGCTTTTTGACTCAGATTTATCAGTTGGATCAGATGCAATGTGATTGGTTTGAACACAGGTGGCATAGTGATCCTTAGTCTTTGGCTCAAAATCGTGTGTGGCAAGCAAACATGCAAACTGATTTTTCCAAAACAGCTTGCAGCAGCATGACTTTGGGCATGGATTTCTCATGGCTTAAGTTGAATCAATTCATGCTGTTGAGCTCTTTGAATTCTTAGTAACATATGCAACAACATTGATGTTTAACTTTGGACTTGATTCAGCTTGCATCTATGTGAAAAGATCTCACAAGTTTTGGTGTTTCAACAAAATCTGTCTTGGACAGAATTTTTCTAAGTGTTGGAAAATGGTACATTTTCATGTTTTCAGCCACTTTGGCTCACTCATAGCTCAAAATCCATAATGAATTGGAGTTAGGCCTAGTTGAAGTTTTTGTAGAGGGTAATGAGACCTACAAGCCAAGCTTTGGATGGAAAAAAATGGCCTTGTGGTTTAGGAGTTATGGTCCTTCAAAGTTGGTACCCTTGTCACTTTATTTTTAACTTAGAAAATTTTCTAAGTTTTTATGGTTACCCCTTTTACAAGTTATCCATCTTTTCTTGATTTTTCTTGATGAATGATGATTCAAATCATACATAAACATCATTTTAGGGTTAAAAATCCATTTTGGTGAAAAATCTCAAAAAGTCAAAGTTGACTTTTGTGCTCAGTTGACTTTTTATCAGATGAATTCCAAATTGTGCAATTCTTCAGGAAATCATGTCCTTGACCTAAATCAAACTTGATGAACATGTTCCATGGGTGTCATGGGGTATATTGAGGCATGTCCTAGGGCTTGGGAGCATGTCCTGGTCAAAAGTCAAAGTTACAGTTGACTTTTTTCCTTAAAACCCTAACTGTGGTGCAGATGAAATTGAGACTTGTTGCTCAATCTTCTTGGATTAATCCATTGTTGCAAATGGATCAATATAGTTCATTAGAGACCCTCAAACTCTCTCTTGAGGTCTTGGTTCATGATTTGTCCCAAAAGTCAACTTAGGGGTGAATTAGGTCAAGAAACCCTAATTCCTGATTTTTGATGTATGCATCCCCTGAGGTCAAATTGACTTGATGATTGGGTCCATGAGGTTCCATGGAGTATATTAGGTTATGTTTTGGATCTTTGGCTCATGCCCAGATGAAAAATTTCCATCTGGAGGCCCTGGTCGACCAAAACCCTAATTTGGTGACACTGTCGATCTTGAGGCCTGATCCACCTAGAAGGGAGCATCCTTGTGCTTAATCCTTGGAGTGGGAGTCCTTTTGATCCTTTGTGGATGCTTGAGAGGTTAGACAAGTTGAAGATCATGTCATTCCTTGATTGATCCTTTGTCTAAGGACTCTGAGAGGGCTTGAAATCCTAAGTTTGACTGTAGTGGATGCTCAGCAACCCTTGAGGCATTTGGTGAAGCATGATGGTTCATCCATATTGTGATGATGATTTGCACAATGATGGGAAATCTAAGTGGTCAAAATTTGGGGTATGACAGATGCCCCTATTTAATCTTCTTGGACACGAAGGTGTGAATGACGAAGGTATTCGGGCATTCGGGGTGCAAGAGGATTAAATATCGGAATACCCGAAATTTTGATGGCTATGAATGGCGGCTTGCGTATTCATCTTCTTTTGCTAAGCAATGATGCTTAGAAAAGGTAAACCTCCCCTCGATCTTGGTCTTCAGCTAAGGAACTGGTCTTAGTTTTTGAAATAAACCTCCCCTCGATCCTGGTTTCCTACCAAGGAACTGGTCTTAGTTTCTTTTGTCAACTTCCCCTCGATCCTGGTTTCCTACCAAGGAACTGGTCTTAGTTTCTTTTGTCAATAAAGTTTATTGACAACGGACGCTATTCGTAGCGGCTTCCCCTCAAACTTCTCGCCGAATTTTCCTGGGGAGATGCCATTTGAGCGGAAAAAATTTTGATGTCAGACATGCTGGGGAACCCAATCGTCTGAATTGTAGAGGTACACAAACTTCTCGGTTTTGGAGACGCCATTTGTCGATTCTACTGGGGAAAGCGAGTCTCTCGAGAGACTGTTTTCGTTTGGGGGCTTACATCATACTTTTCTCGGGTGTCTTTCCAGAGAAATGCCATATGATGGGATCCAATTTTGAGGTGCCGGTGACCTTTTCATCAGTGGTTTTTTCGGAGAAAAACTGCCGTACCACCGAATCTCTGATTACGAGACTTTCTCTGTGCATTTTCCTTAATCCGGGAAAGTAAGGATATCGTCTTTGATGGCGAAGAGCGACATTTGTTGAAAGTTTTCTCTGGCTTTTCAGAGGTTCAAGTTATCAAAGTGGTCAAGGACCAACTTCATTCCAGAAGTAAACTGAAGGAGAGAGATTGTTCAGACGTAACACTTCCTGACGAGGAGGGGGCTGACAACTCGATTGAGAGGACTTTTATCACTAGGGGATAAGACCGACTAGAGTGATAGCGATGCAAATGCAAATCAATAATGCATGATGTATGTATGTATATGCTGACAAAACTGACGCAACACACAAACTAAAAGATGAACATGACTGGATACTCGGCCATCGCGGGGCGTATAGAGATATCGCTGGTTCAAGATAGCAATTCCACCTTGCTTAGGAGAGATAATCCCTGCGGGGAATACCATTGATCGGGCTTAGGAGATGAGAACTCGGCCGAGGCGTGTCAGACGAAACAAGGTCTCTGACACAGTTGATCCCTTCATTTAGACGTACTGGGTTAGAAGGAGTACTTTGATTCTGCACTTTGAAATTCGCTTACTTCTGGAGAAGCGGTTGATGTTCTTTCGATGTTCAACAGTCAAAAGAAATTGCCATCTTTATTAAAAAGCAGAAAAAGTTTTAACAAGTAAATTCATTTTTGTTTTATTTCAAGAATTGTTGATCATATTAAAACGTCATTCTGTAAAGCTAAAACAAATAAGAAATACAAACAAAAGCACAAGGGCTCAAATTTTATTGATAGGATGGAGATCAGCCAAACGCGTGATTCCACAGAGTATATACAAAGTTAGAAAATGGTAATTTACAGGGAAAAGGGCTACGTTGAAACATAACGACCACTATCCTTCTACCAACTTTGAATTCGGGGCATCCTGAGCTTCTGTCGAAGATGACCTTGACTGGAGTTTTCTTCCGATGATGTAACTGCTGCTGTTGAGAGATTTGCCTCTGTTGAACATAGTTACTTGCCATTATCCCTAATTTTTTCCTGGATTGTACTAAGAGATTTCCAATCCATCGGGATGATTTTTTTCATGTCTCTAACTTTTGCCTGGACCGCCCTTTCGGGTTTTCAATCCACCGAGACGATTTTTTTTTTAGTTTAGGCGAAGTATTTCTTGACTACATCAACATTCGTGGGGTAGGCAAATTCCTCTCCGTCCATGGTTGCAAGTCTCAAGGCGCCGCCTGAGAAAGCTTTCGTGACCACATAGGAGCCATCATAATTCGGAGTCCACTTGCCCCGAGAGTCAGTGAGAAATGATTGTATCTTCTTGAGCACGAGGTCTCCTTTTCTGAAGACACGAGGTCAGACCTTTTTGTCAAACGCCCTCTTCATTCTCTGTTGATACAAACGACCGTGGCATAGTGCCGTGATTCACTTCTCTTCGATCAGATTCAGTTCGTCATGTCGGCTTTGACACCATTCAGCTTCGGTGAGCTTGGCTTCCATTAATACTCGGATTGACGGGATCTCTACTTCTATGGGGAGCACTGCTTCCATGCCATATACTAGAGAGAAAGGGGTTGCCCCTGTTGAAGTACGGACAGATGTGCGATAACCGTGAAGAGCAAAGGGTAGCATCTCGTGCTAGTCTTTGTAGGTTACAACCATCTTTTGAACAATCTTCTTGATGTTCTTGTTAGCCGCTTCTACCGCCCCGTTCATCTTGGGTCGGTAGGGAGATGAGTTATGGTGTTCAATCTTGAACTCAGCACACAACTCTTTCATCATCTTATTGTTCAAGTTAGACCCATTATCAGTAATGATCTCGCTTGGAAAACCATAACGGCAGATGATATTAGTTTTGATAAATCGGACCACCACTTGTCGGGTTACATTGGCGAATGACGCTGCTTCGACCCACTTGGTGAAATAGTCAATGGCTACCAGGATGAACCGATGTCCGTTTGAAGCCTTGGGCTCAATCATGCCAATCATGTCGATTCCCCATATGGAAAAAGGCCATGGGGAAGAAAGAACTTTGAGATGTGATGGCGGTACATGAATTTTGTCGGAGTATATCTGACATTTGTGACACCTCCTCATGTACTTGTAGTAGTCGGATTCCATGGTCAACCAGTAGTACCCTGCTCTCAGAATTTTTCTCGCCATTGTGTGTCCGTTGGCATGAGTGCCAAAGGATCCTTCATGAATTTCTTTCATCAGCATTTCTGCTTCTGGTCTGTCTACGCATCGGAGCAAGACCATGTCAAAATTTCTCTTATAGAGAGTGTCACCGCTCAGGAAGAAGTTTCCAGCCAATCTTCTGAGGGTTTTTCTATCTTTTCTGAGTGCCTCAGGTGGGTACTCTTGTTTCTGAAGGAAGCATTTGATATCGTGATACCAAGGTTTGTCATCTATGACTGCTTCGATCGTGAAGACGTAAGCGGGCCGTTCAAGGCGCATTATGTCAATCTTAGGTAAGTCATTCCATCGACCTACGCTGATCATGGAAGAGAGAGTGGCTAAAGCATCAGCCATGTTATTCTCCTCACGAGGGATATGATGAAACTCAACTCTGTTGAAGAAAGGTAGCAACCTTCTTGCGTAGTCTTTGTAAGGAATCAATCCTGATTGGTATGTGTTCCAATCTCCTTTTATCTGATTGATAACCAGGGCTGAGTCACCGTATACGTCCAAATTTTTTATCCTTAAATCAATTGCTTCTTCGAGACCCATGATACAAGCTTCGTATTCGGCCTCATTGTTCGTACATTTGAACGTAAGTCTGGCAGTGAAAGGAATGTGGGTACCCTGAGGGGTAACAATGATTGCCCCAATTCCGTTTCCATAATGATTAACTGCCCCGTCAAAGATTAGTCCCCATTGGGAACCTGGTTCTGGCCCTTCACTGGGTAATGGTTCATCGTAGTCTTTCATTTTTAGATACATGACATCTTCGTCTGGGAAGTCAAACCCGATTGATTCTTGATCATCAATCGGTTGGTAAGCCAAATGATCGGCTAAAATACTTCCCTTAACGACTTTCTGTGCATGGTACTCTATGTCATATTCTGATAGCAACATCTGCCAACGGGCAATTCTTCCCGTGAGAGCAGGTTTTTCAAATACATACTTGATTGGATCCATTTCTGAGATCAACCAAGTGGTGTGGCAAATCATGTACTGGCGAAGATGTTTGGCTGCCCAAGCCAAAGCACAACAAGTTTTCTCGAGCATCGTGTATCGAGTTTCGCAGTCAGTGAATTTCTTGCTCAGATAGTAAATGGTAGACTCTTTCCTTTTGGTTTCGTCTTGTTGGCCAAGTACACATCCCATTGAGTCCTCTAGGACTGTGAGGTAAATAATCAGTGGTCTTCCTTCCACTGGAGGTGATAGAATCGGAGGATTCAACAGATATTCCTTGATACTGTCGAAGGCGGTTTGGCAATCTTCTGACCAAACGCCGTCCTGGTTCTTTTTCAGTAATTTGAAGATTGGCGCACAAGTGGCAGTCATAAGGAATATGAACCTGGAGATGTAGTTCAAACGTCCCAGGAATCCTCTGACTTGTTTTTCAGTTTTCGGAGAAGGCATTTCTTGAATGGCCTTGACCTTGTCAGGATCAACTTCAATCCCTTTCTGGCTGACGATGAACCCTAGTAGTTTCCCTGAACGGACACCGAAGGTGCACTTGTTGGGATTTAAGCGGAGCTTGAATTTTCTTAGACGTTCGAACAATTTTGACAAATGTTCAACGTGCTCACTCTCTGTTTTTGATTTTGCAATCATATCATCGACATACACTTCGATTTCTTTGTGTATCATGTCATGAAACAGAGTAGTCATGGCCCTTTGATAGGTTGCCCCGGCGTTCTTCAAACCGAACGGCATTACCTTGTAACAAAAGGTGCCCCATGGGGTAATGAACGAAGTTTTCTCCATGTCTTTCGGCGCTATTTTGATTTGATTATAGCCCGAGAATCCATCCATGAAGAAGAAGACTTTGAACTTTGCTGTGCTGTCTACCAGCATGTCAATGTGTGGTAAAGGAAAGTCGTCCTTTGGACTAGCCTTATTTAGATCCCTGTAATCAACACACATTCTGACCTTTCCGTCCTTTTTGGGAACGGGTACGATGTTGGCTAACCATTGAGGATATTCAGATGTGGCGAGGAAACCCGCGTCAATCTATTTCTGTACCTCCTCTTTGATTTTGATGGCCATGTCCGGGTGAGTGCGTCTCAACCTTTGCTTTACTGGCGGACATTTCGATCTCAACGGTAAGTGATGTTCCACGATGCTGGTATCCAACCCTGGCATATCCTGATAGGACCAAGCGAATACATCGGGAAATTCTCTGAGAAGCTTTATCAAACTCTCTCTGGCAGTTGGACTAAGCAGTGCCCCAATCCTGATTTCTTTTCTCTCTTGCTCTGAACCCAAGTTTACCGTTTCCAGCGGCTCTTTGTAAGGTTCAATAGACTTTTCCTCTTGTCTGAGTAATCGGAAGATCTCTTTTGGAATTTCGTTGTCAACTTCTTCTTCAGCCTCGAATACCGGGAACTCAAAGTTGGGAGAAGGCATCGGATCGTATGTTTCAACTGGGTTTAAAACAAGCAATCTGCATGACGTGATGATTCGTGTTTAGAAGAGATAGAGGAAAATGCAAGTGTGTGCAGTGTTTTTATTTTACTGCTTATTTTTATTTTTGAATTGTTTTTTAGGATTACCATTTTCTGAAAAAAAGCAAAAAGAGAAAACAGCAAATAATGCGGAAATTACAGAACGACGTTATTTTATTTATGAACAAGTCGACTCTTGAAACTACAACCCTATAAAACAAAACTCTGTCACTTTGGGCGAAGCGAAGAGGGATATTTACAGAAAGCGAGCCCTATCAAAAACATCCGTTTCACCTGGGCAGGGTGAAAGGTTAAAATATGGCAATTACTTTGACTGATGAACGATCTTCGGAACCTCGACGGCAACCCACTGGCGGCGAGCTCCTCGGTGAATCACAAAGTCTGGCACCTTCCTTGATTTGTCTTCAGAAATGACACTGATTTCTGGTGGAGCGGGATCATTGGAATCTGTCTCCCAGGAAGAGTTGTCGTAGGAGGATTCCTCTGTTGCATTTTGCATATCGTTGGTGCTCTCAGGTGTATCTCCCCATCCAGTTGGCTGGATGTCTTCAAGCCTGATACGAGAGCTTTCGGGAGCGGTGTACTTGACCATAAAGTCGTATTTTCCACTTGGTTCTCCCAGAGTGTCCCAAACTTCTTTGGAACTGGAGGAGTCATTCCTCTCGATGACGTTGACCTTAGGAAAAGCATAGTTGATGAACTCAAGTCCTGCAAACATTGCGAATTCATCTTCATGTTGAGTAGTTTCTGAATGACCTGAGTGTTGATTCCATGACATGGTGGGGACACAGGTATTCTGTTCAATGATGCTCAGCTGAGTTTCATTACTCGGCTGACTTTCCGGCCCCAAGTTTCCTGGGTAAGGTTGCCACATTGGCAGACCATCCATTGGGCCATAGTAGTTGTGGTCAAAGTTGTCTTTCATCAGAGTGTCCTCTTCTAATGAATTTGGTGGAGCACGACATCCTTCCGGATCACAATCTCCGTAGATCATTTCGACATCTGCTCTTGGTATAAATCTCGGACTTTCTGTAGGAAAGTAAAAAGGCATAGGCACCTCTTCTTGAGACATATAACCGTCCTTGTTAAGGTAGGACTTCCACTCTTCATCCGTGTCAGAGGGATCTTCCTCATTGATAGCGTGAACTGTCTGAGACACTGGGCGAAGGAAACCTCCATTGTGGAATAAGTTTTGAAGGGGATGAAGACTTTCATCGCTGGCAGCTTTCCGGGTACAGGTTGCAAAAAACTAAGACCCTTCTTTGTTTTATTGTCAGTGGGAATGACAAGATGCCCCCATCCTGTCGTATCGGTACTCTCGACCGCTTTGATAACATCTTTGTATGAGGAAATCGAGGTTCCTCCTTTGAAATGATCATCCTTGCTCACCGATAGTGCTTGGAACTGAGTTCCAATAACCTCCTCGGGTTCTATACCAGCAGATGATGACAAGTTACTCACAAGCAAGGCTTGTTCCCCACAAACCGTGACAAGTTGGCCGTTTTGGACGAACTTCAGCTTTTAGTGGAGGGTCGAAGTGACCACTCCAGCCTGATGTATCCAAGGTCTTCGTAATAAACAACTGTACGTCGCCCGGATGTCCATGACCTGGAAAGTGACTTGGAAAGTGTGAGGACCAATAGTTATAGGAAGATCAACTTCGCCGATAACTGTTTTTCTGGATCCGTCGAATGCTTTGACGACGACCTCGCTGACTCTCATCGGAGGGCCCTTGAATGATAATTGCATCAAAGTGGACTTCGGCATAACATTCAGGGCTGACCCTGTGTCTACCAGTACGCTGGCTAAAGCATCGTCCTGGCAGTTAACTGTAATGTTGAGCGCCATGTTATGACGGCGACCTTCTTCAGGTAATTCTTCATCACTAAATCCCAAATTGTTGCAGGAAGTGATGTTAGAGACAATACTATCGAACTGTCTGATTGTTTCATCCTGTTCCACAAAGGCTTGCTCCAAGACTTTCTGTAGAGCCTCCCTGTGTGCTTCTGAATTGAGTAACAGTGATAATACCGAGATCTTTGAAGGAGTCTGTAACAGTTGATCGACAATGTTGTATTCACTCCTTTTGATGAGCTTCAGTATCTCATCATTTTTTGAAATGTCGGGATTACTAGATTGACTGACTGGTGGATCGGGAGCTTCTGTCTGAAGTTCCTTTTCTTTGTTAACTTCCCCAACCCCTCGGTTGAAGATTCTACCACTCCGTGTTACTCGACTGATGTCTGCAATGTTCACGACGGAGGGTAATGGAATTTCCTTTCCATTCTCAATGGTTGTTGCACCATATTTGTAAGGGATAGCCTTAGTTAATTCATACGGTAGTGGTTCCGGTAGATAGATGACTATGGGAACCTTCTGATTTTTCTGACCATCATAAGTAATCTCGATCTGTTACTGGTTGGGAACTCTAGATTCATCAAGTAGAGGGATGATGGCAAAAACATCCCTGGTATGGTGATGACCAGAGATTGTGACAACATCCTCGACTTGATTGGCAAGGTAGTTCGGCGTCCAGTTGATGGGTCCAGAACCCGGATATGGGCGAATCTCTCCACGGTCCACCGGACCCTGAAGAGCTGCTCTCACAAGGTAACACCCTTGGTTACTTTCCGAACAGACGCTACAACGGTCGTAATTGTGTAGTGGCACCTGGCCACACCCACTTTGAATACAATGTAACCTCACTAGGTTACCTTCCACTGATCGGACATCCTGACTTTGACACCGAGTGGGATTCCTGTTACTGATACTAATTTGCTGAGTATCTTCGTCCATGTAGATTGGCATCCACCAATGATTTAACAAGTGCTGAAGTGCCTCCTGGACAAGAGTACAACCCTGATCGTTTTCGCAACCCGCTTTACAGCTTTGATAGTCGTGTGATATTAAGAATCCGAGTCGGACCTGCTCAGCATGTAACTCTACCAGGTTGGTATTCATCACGCGAATATCGAAGATCTGAACCATATTGATTTGATAAGGGTTCTTATCATGGTAGTCTTGGATCCATCCAAGATCCATCTGACGCTGGAGGGCCTCTTGTATGAAAGAGCATCCCTGTTTATTTACCGAGCAAATCAGACAGGAATTGTAACCATGTCGCGGCAGATTATGATACTGGATTTTCCTTGAGTGCATCGCCACCAAGTTGACATTCATTGCACAGATGCCGTGGTTCTGAATGACGTTGGAGTTCGTATAGACCATGTTAACTCCACGAACTCGGTGCTCTTGGATCCATCCGAGATCCATTTGTTCCTGTAGGGCTGCTTGCACCACAGAACATCCCTGGTTGTCTTTAGAGCAGATATCACACTGGTGATAGTTATGAGGTGGCTCATGGCCATATCCACTCTGTTTACAATGCATCTTGACCAGATTGGTCTTTAACAAGAGTACATCGTGAATTTGATAGACATTGTTAGTCTCTTTCTCAATCAGATTGACTGCAGCTTTCTCATGTTGAGGCAGCGGGTTCGTGAGAACATTGGGATTCATATCTTTGAAAGATAAGAGCCCGCTCCTAACAAGCTTTTGCACGTCGGACTTGAAATTAAGACAAGTCTCAATGTTATGACCTGATCCTCCTTGATGATAAGGGCATGTCTGATCCACCTTAAACCAAAAAGGCAAATTTTCCGGTACTGTAAGAGGGGACTTAGTCTGGATGTGCCCCTTGGCTAGCAGTAATGGAAACAGCTCTGCGTACGTCACGGGTATAGGATCAAATCCTAGTGGCCGTGTTGTGCGATTGTTGTTGTATGGAGGACGAGCCTGCTGAAGAGGCTGTTGTGTCCTTTGCTGATCAGGTTGGCTCTGCACAACCTGAGGTTGATACGTAGGAATAGGCGCAGGGCCGATAGCAGGAGTCACAGCCGCTACTGGTTGATAACGTCGCCTTTGCTTTTCGAGAGAGATATTCCCAATATCTTGCTCTTTTTTCTTAGGGAGAGCACTACCGTATTTTTTAGTACCGCTCGTCGATCCAGTGTCTTTTACCAAACGTCCTTCTCGGACGGCTTCCTCAAGACGTATGCCCATGCCGACCATCTCGGTGAAATCACTGGGCGCACTGGCAACCATTCGGTCATAGTAAAATGAGCTTAAGGTCTTTAAGAAGATCTTTGTCATCTCTTTTTCCTCAAGAGGTGGACAAATTTGAGCGGCAATTTCACGCCACCTTTGAGCATACTCCTTAAAGGTTTCCTTGTCCTTTTGTGACATTGATCTAAGTTGATCTCTGTCGGGTGCCATGTCCAAATTGTATTTGTATTGTTGGACGAAGGCAGTACCAAGATCTCTGAATGTGCTAATCGTAGCACGGTTTAAACCCATGTACCATTTGAGTGCGGCACCGGTTAAACTATCCTGAAAGTAGTGAATCAGTAGGTCCTGATTCTCCGTCTGAGCTGACATTCGCCGAGCGTACATCACCAGATGGCTCTGAGAGCAAGAGTTACCCTTGTATTTTTCAAAGTCGGGCACTTGGAATTTGTGCGGGACTTTCACATTGGGGACCAAGCAGAGGTCTGCGGCGTCCTTTCCGAATAGATCCTGACCACGAATGGCTTGCAGCTCCTTCTGCATTTCCAAGAACTGTTCCTGGAATTCCTCCATTCTATCGAACATAGTTTCCTTCCTACCAGAAGGTGTCTGTGGCATCTACCCTTCCGGGACAGTGTGCACCACAGGGGGTGGTACCGTGACTACGGTAGTGAGTCTTGGCGTCTCCCAAAGTTTGTAACCTTCAGGAGTCTTTAGTATACCCCTGGAATCTTCGTTTTCCCAAAGTTTGTAACCTTCAGGCCCAGCGGCTTCTGTTGTGATTCCCTGATCTTCAGTGATCGGCGGAACATATCCTTCCGGGATATAGTTAACAGGCATGCCCCAAGGACGATCTTTCGGCATCTGATACCTAGGATCATACTTTTCTAATATGGGCGTTGAGGTGACCTCTGAGATCACAGTTCGTTGTAGCTGAGCTTCTGCCATGGCTTGCATGTCGTTACGAAGCTTTCTCATATCCTCTCTCAGAGCGTCGATCTCTTCCTTCAACTCTCTGTTTTTTTCCTCAAGATCATCCATCTTTTTCTGACGATTGGCCCGAGTATTGTACGAATGAGACAGTTTGACTCTAGAATCGAGACACAAATGTGAGATTCGTAGGGAAGAAGAATACGCGATGTGAGAATGATGAATGCAATGATTATATTAATTATTTAAGGTTTAATCAAAATAAACTTCGACAATTAGATTGCAAATATCAAACGGAGGGGAAACCCCTTTTTATTGAATTCAAAGGATTACAGAAATGGAAATACAGTAGATTACAAGGTGCAGAAACAGAAACCTAAACTAATGGGTCCCGAGTCCTCTCTGAAGAGAAATCGGGTGCTGATTCTGGTATCTTCCTTTTCTTTGACCGGGGCTTTTGGGCCGTTGTCGGGTTGTCATTCCTTTGCCAGGTGAAAGGAGCGAGCAAATTCCTTTGGTCATCTTGATTCTCTACAGCATGTTGCTCCAAAATTTCAATCAGAGCATCCTTTTCTTTTAGTAATTGCTGTATTTTGATGCACTCTATGTCGAGGGTGCGGTACTTGTTCTTCCAATACCTTCTCTCCTTCTGGACTTTGTTGAGAGTAACCTAAAGCTTTTCAGTTTCCGTCATGAAGTACATGACAGATTCCCTCGGCGGAAGAATTCCGTAACGAGGATAAGGCATCTTCAGCTTGAGAGCTCTAGTTTGTACCCAGTGGAGATAAGGCTCCACTGAGACACAGTCCGGTTTTCCTAGAGACTCTCGTCCTTTCTTATGAACATGTTTCCAAGCGTGCACTATTTCCATCTTTAGTGCTCTGTCGTTTTCTCCTTCCTTGAAGAAAAGACCTTCCAGATGAACACCCAGTGGGATGTGTCTCATCGGGTATCCAAATTGACGAAGAACCAATATCGGATGGTAGTTGATTCCTCCTTTAGTTCCTATAAGGGGTACGTTGGGGAAGTTTCCACAACGGTCAATGATTCTGATTCCCTCATAAATCCTATTACACCAATCTATATCAGAGTTGGTAAGAGACATGATCTTCTGTGACCAGCGTAAGACACTCTTACAATCCCAAAAAGCAGCAGACTTGGGCAAGTGAGAGATAAACCATTTGTAAAGCAGAGGTATACAGCATGTGATCTCCCCTCCGCTGTACAAATTTCCTAAGTGTACAGAATGATACGCATCTGCGAGCAAAGTTGGCACAGGGTTTCCAATGAGAAAAACCGTAATAGAGTTAATGTCAACGAAGTTATTAATGTTGGGAAACAAAAATAACCCGTAGGTGAGCAAGATAAAGATGCTTTCGAAAGCAGTTATGTTTCCTATACTGGCGAAATACAGGGCTTTCTTTGTCAAGAACTGGGCTGGCAAACCTTGGATGCCACCCTTTGTAGTCATGTGAGTCCTGACCTCAGACTCGTCCAAATGAATTGCTCTTGCAATGGTCTGATTCTTTGGAATTTCTTCCAGTCCAGAAAATAGAGCTCGATCGGTGATATGTAGATCAACCAGATGAGAATACTCCTCCAGCGTTGGTGCTAGCTGGTAATCTGGGAATGTGAAACAGTGATAAACCGGATCGTAAAACTGAATGAGCGCATCCATGATTCCCTCAATCACATGGACTCTTAATAGTGGTAGCAAACCTCCGTGCTTGGCTCTGAAAGCCTCTGGGTTTGTGATCATCCTCGCTAACCTTCTCAAATCCCCTAGTTTTGGAACCTTGAAGGTATACTGGTGAGTTTTTTACCTACCGAAATCCATTAGCGTAATCCTCTTCTCTGATATTTGCAATCACAGTCTTAGTTTAATTTGAAAAATAGAGAGACTAGAAGAGAAGTTTTTTGAATGTTTTAATGTTTTATTAAATGAATGCATGAATGCAGCACACAAAAACATAGAAAAAACATGGGGTCAAAGGGTCGTTGTCATGAAGTCAAGGCTCTACCCATCCCCAAAGGTTTATACTAGGGTGATTTTTGTACCTGTACTCATTATCATCAGCTCCTCCCAGGAAAGCAAAACAACAAGCGGATCGCCAGCGAGTTGTAAAGCAATCTTAGAGTAAGTGCCATTCACCGAGAATAGATCACCAGCCTCAAATGAGGGTAGTATCGCGTAACAACTATTTTCGATAGTTTCCGCACTACGAAAGGGTTTGGCTCCTCAGCTTCTCAGACTTAACAACCGGCCCATTGGCTAGAAGAGTGAATGGGTTGCGTTGGTCAGCCTCCACTGAGGTTGATGGTCGACCCCGTCGCCATCACTTATCTTAAGTGTATACTCATTCTTTCCACATACGACATCACCCGCATTCCCATTAGCAGAAAAATAAACATGTATAGCAATTAGGAAAAGCAGTATATATATTTGTCCTAAAACCTCCTAGACCTTTTAAAGCTATGAATCTTAAGTTCCTGACAGAAATGGGTTCCCCGGCGGAAGCCCCAATCTGTGGCTTTCACATAAGTGAAGAGAAAAAGGAAAAAGAAGTTTTAGAAAGACCCGGCCCCACGGTGGGCGCCATTTTTTCTTTGGCGGCCACCGCCATGAAAATGACTTACCCAAGGTTTAAATTGTAAGAAGGAAAGAACCGGCCCCACGGTGGGCGCCATTTTTTCTGTAGCGAACGATTTTGGACGCGGTTCTTAAGTGATGGTCGCTCTCTGCGGTTTGAGCTTTGACTACAGGTCGATTCATTTTTTATCCTATTGTGAGCTGAATAAGGAAGGGAAATAGAAGTCTCCAATTAACCCTGCTTTGCATACTGAGTTTAAACAGCGGTCTGTTAGGTTACGGATGCTATCAATGTGGAGGGGCCTTTGTACTGGTTATTTGTATTTTCGCCAATACTGGTTTTCTTTCTTTCTATCTGGGCAGAGGGTTTCTGGCGGGGAACAAGGATTAGGATGTTAGGACTGATGCTTTTGAATTACTGCTTTTGATTGATGGAGATATGGGATTTGGGTTTTTTGTTGATTGTGCTCGCTAAGATCTTTTCTTTCAATCTTATGCCTACGTATTCCCGTTTACCGAAACAGGGAAATCAGAGCGTTCGTAGTTCCTCCTATTCTATGGGAGGAAATGGTTATTTTTGGTGTCTTGTTCAAAGCCCAAGACGTGAAGCGAAAGGTGATTTATATCTTGTTCAAAGCCCAAGATGTGAAGCTGAAAAGTCTATTTGTGTCTTGTTCAAAGCCCAAGACGTGAAGCTGAAGGACCTCGACTTTAGAGAGAATTTGTCATCTCTAAAGAAGGGTTTGTCTGTCACAACTGTTGGGTGACTAGTTTATAACGGAGGATTACTTTAACCGGGATACGCGGATCCTAGTAATGCCATAATTTCCTTTATAGGGGATTTTAACCTAAAGGAGAAGACTTTAACTCAGTGTAGAGCAATGCTATCTTTCCTTAGGAATTTCTCATGCTAAAAGAGGGACAGTGGCATGGATGTAGATAATCCAGAGGCTTGCCGCTTACAGCGATTAGATAAAGGGGAAGGAGTTGTTGGTGTTTGTATACTGTGAACGAGGCACAACTTTGATGCTAAAAGGTTAATTTGATTAACCAGTGGTTTTCTTATATAAAGCCTAAGAGGAGGCTAATATGTGTCTCGTACAAAGCCCGAGAGAGAGGCTAAAAGGTCTTTGACTTGACGATAAAGTCTTTTATACTCAACAAGAGAGTCTTTTTGTATCTCGTACGAAGCCCGAGACGGAGGCTGAAAGGTTTGACTCAACAAGAGAGTCTTTTATACTCAACAAGAGAGTGTTTTGTATCTCGTACAAAGCCCGAGATGGAGGCGAAAGGGGTAATTAACTCAACGAGGGAGTCTTTTATGTGTCTCGTACAAAGCCCGAGAGAGAGGCTAAACGTTGTTTGACTCCGCTGGGGAGAATCATTGTATAAAGCCCAAGAGGAGGCTAAACGTTTGCTTCGCTGGGAAGAATCATTGTACAAAGCCCAAGAGGAGGCTATGGTAACTGTTTCAGTTAAGTGACAGGTCCAGTATACTGATTTTTAAAGAGAAAATCAGTTCTTATATGAGCAACACTGTGCTCATGGATTTGATTCAAGGATCCGGGTTATTTCCTGTTTTTTAAGGAAGCGGGAAATCCGAAGGGTATTGAGACTGTCCGAGTCTGCGGGTTTCTTTCCTATTCTTGAAGGGTGCTTGAGAATGTCTTTGAGACTCAAGGAAGTTAGCCCGTCCAAGTCTAGAGTTTTATCTTTTGTACCATGTTTTGAGAAACAGTAGTAGACTCTATGAAGGGACTGTTCTATGAGGATGACTAGGTTCTGTTCCTATACCTCTAGGAGGTCGTCGGGACAATTTGTACGAAGCCCAAGAGGAGTCTGGAATCTTTTAAGAAGCCGACGGGTCCTTGTACTAAGCCCAAGAGGAGGCTATCATTCCCGGAGGAAGAGATCTTTATACGAAGCCTAAGAGGAGGCTGTGAATACTTCTAAGAAGCCGTAGGGTCCTTGTACTAAGCCCAAGAGGAGGCGGGGTTGCTTTTAGGAAGCCTGTGGGTCCTTGTACGATGCCCAAGCGGAGGCCAATGCTTTTAAGAAGCCCGTGGGTCCCAAACCAAAGAAAAGTTCAAGAAAGGTTTCACCGGGAATAATTCATTTGGTGAACAGTTCTGAGGTTTTGAAGAAATTCAAGAGAAGTTTCACCGAGAATAATTCATCTCTGGGGGATAGAATTTCTTGACAGTTCCTAATGAGGACAACCGAAGAGAAGACTGTATCTGGTGATCCTATTAGGGATCTAGCTGTCTATTTCTACGAATAAACGAAACGGCGTCACCTAGTTCTAGACGTAGTTTCCAGGGAAACTCGAAATATCTATACTATTATTACACAATTGATATGAGTTTATGAAAGAAGACTTACAGTGAAACAACCCCACAATACAGTTATATGTATATGAAAGCGGTAAATGAAAGCAATAACCACTTACTCGGTTGTAGAGCTTCCATGCTGTTTGGTTAGTTGTTCAACAAAGAAAGATTGGAAACAACAGTATATACAAAATCAAAGGAGAAAGTGCTTTGAAAAAGAAAGATTTGGGGCTTACAGCTCAAGGAGAGGCCTAGGGTTTTATCAGTGAGCGCACTGTTTGAATTCGTACAGAGGGACTTATACAAGTGACTGAGGCCTAAAATGTTTTCTGTACAAAGGGGGTTGGGTCTTACACTCTATTAGAGGCCCAAAAAGTTTTTAAAGAAAAAGAGTGGGGCTTATAACACGAGGGTAGGCCCAATTGATTTTTTCGTTTTAAAAATGGCGATCGCGTCGAGGTTTCTTTTTAACGCAGAGGGACTTATACAATAAGTGAGGCCCAAATGATTTTGGTTAAAAAGGGGTTGGGTCTTACACTCTATTAGAGGCCCAAAAAGTTTTGAATGGGTCTTATAGCTCAAGGAGAGGCCCAAAAGGTTATTTTTTTTAAAAGGGCGACGATTGCGCCGTTTGTTTTTGACGGTATCTGGACTTATACAATACAATGAGGCCCAAAATGTTTTGGTCAAGAAAGGATTGGGTCTTGCACTCTATTAGAGGCCCAAAGATTTTTAAAGAAAAGAAATGGGTCTTACTACTCGAGGGTAGGCCCATGGTTATTTTTTTCAACGGATGATGATCGCGTCGAACTTTTTGAAATACAACGGAACTTCTACAATAAGTGAGGCCCAAAATAGGTTGTATTTACAAAGGGTTGGGTCTTACACTCTATTAGAGGCCCAAAGATTTTTGAAAATGATTTATGAGGGTTGAATTGATTCAAAACCCTAATTTGTTTTCAAAATGTATTTTTAATTGAATAAAAATTCAATTAAAAGGATCAATGTTTGTTAAATGTGTGAAAACAAATTATGATCTTGGATCAATGTTCCAAAAAATCATGTTTCTTCCTACAAAAATGATTGAAATCAAATTAGGGTTAGGAAACAAAGAGAGAAAAAATATTTTAAATGCTAAAAACACATAAAAAATTAATTCTTTGCAAAAATATCAAATATATGAAATAAATAATATTTTTGGGATTTTTTGGTAAAATCAAATATTTAAACATTTTTGTGAATTATTGCAAAAAAAACCAATAAAAAATGATAAAAAATGAAGGAGTTATTAATTTTTCAAATCATTAAAAATAATAATATGAAAAATAACAAAATAAAAAAGTGATAAAAAGAAGTCTGGGGCGAGGGGGATTCGAACCCCAGGCCTCTCGCTTGCCAATACTCACAAAACCAGCTGATGAACCGCTGGGGCGCAATGCCAATTCATTAATAACATGGCAAGTGAAATATATATATCAAACTTAGTTGGAAAACCTGAAGAATGGCGCCATGGCCATCTTCTTCCTCGAGCCCGTGCGTGAAGCACCATATCTCACTCATCTCTCAACCATTGGACATGATTCAAACACCAAACCCGTGCGTTTTTTCACAAGGAATAATATGGCAATACCCAATTTTATTCATTTTCAGTGTGGAGTAAAATAATCATGATGAACACAGATGAACCCTAATTTGCAAAAGCAATCGTTCCGGCATGGTTATAAGGTCTATGATCCAATTTCTTGAGGCAAAACAATCAACACATGATGGCAATCAAATGGCAAAAATATCATGCGAGGAAATATGCATGGATCTTGGAGTTTGAGTTTGAAGCTCACCTTGATGCAAGCTGAAATGGAACTTTGCCCAGATGGTGTTCCAGTCGTGAATTGGTGATCCCTACAGCTTCAATGGATGTTATGGAGTGTGTTGCAAGCTTTGGAACACTTTAAGATTCTTTGGATCAAGCTGGAGACCTCCACCTGCAAAATTGAAGCATAATGGCTTGGTTGAAGAGTGATTTTGAGCCTGGGGTGTTACAGTTGGTGTTTAAGTGTTTGGAAACCTCAAATACATCATATGTGATGTGTTTGAGCAATTGGAATGGATTGATTGTGGCTGCAACTCAAAACCCGATAGTGGTTACTCAAAAACAAGAAAACTTGAGGTTTAAGAAAGAATGAGAGAAAGCAGTGCTGTAACTGGCTTTGGTGTGAGTTGAATGATCCATTGGGACCTCTATTTATAGGTGATCAACTTTTGTTTTGGAGGAATAGTGAATGAATGCTGGATCAGATCACATTTGCATGGATTGGCTTGGAGGATTTCTTCTCAAGCAAGGCAAGCTAGCCATTCCCAAGAGCAGGGCTATGCCTTGACCAAAACCACATTCCTCAGATGTTTTTAATGTTGTTTAATCAGAGAAATTGACTGAGTAGGGTAGCTACCTTGACAATGCACTATTCCACATTAATGCACTTTGAATTCAAGGCAAAATGTGCCAAAGTGGATGAACTTCAAGTTGGAAGATTCCTTGGCTTTTTGACTCAGATTTATCAGTTGGATCAGATGCAATGTGATTGGTTTGAACACAGGTGGCATAGTGATCCTTAGTCTTTGGCTCAAAATCGTGTGTGGCAAGCAAACATGCAAACTGATTTTTCCAAAACAGCTTGCAGCAGCATGACTTTGGGCATGGATTTCTCATGGCTTAAGTTGAATCAATTCATGTTGTTGAGCTCTTTGAATTCTTAGTAACATATGCAACAACATTGATGTTTAACTTTGGACTTGATTCAGCTTGCATCTATGTGAAAAGATCTCACAAGTTTTGGTGTTTCAACAAAATCTGTCTTGGACAGAATTTTTCTAAGTGTTGGAAAATGGTACATTTTCATGTTTTCAGCCACTTTGGCTCACTCATAGCTCTAAATCCATAATGAATTGGAGTTAGGCCTAGTTGAAGTTTTTGTAGAGGGTAATGAGACCTACAAATCAAGCTTTGGATGGAAAAAAATGGCCTTGTGGTTTAGGAGTTATGGTCCTTCAAAGTTGGTACCCTTGTCACTTTATTTTTAACTTAGAAAATTTTCTAAGTTTTTATGGTTACCCCTTTTACAAGTTATCCAACTTTTCTTGATTTTTCTTGATGAATGATGATTCAAATCATACATAAACATCATTTTAGGGTTAAAAATCCATTTTGGTGAAAAATCTCAAAAAGTCAAAGTTGACTTTTGTGCACAGTTGACTTTTTATTAGATGAATTCCAAATTGTGCAATTCTTCAGGAAATCATGTCCTTGACCTAAATCAAACTTGATGAACATGTTCCATGGGTGTCATAGGGTATATTGAGGCATGTCCTAGGGCTTGGGAGCATGTCCTGGTCAAAAGTCAAAGTTACAGTTGACTTTTTTCCTTAAAACCCTAACTGTGGTGCAGATGAAATTGAGACTTGTTGCTCAATCTTCTTGGATTAATCCATTGTTGCAAATGGATCAATATAGTTCATTAGAGACCCTCAAACTCTCTCTTGAGGTCTTGGTTCATGATTTGTCCCAAAAGTCAACTTAGGGGTGAATTAGGTCAAGAAACCCTAATTCCTGATTTTTGATGTATGCATCCCCTGAGGTCAAATTGACTTGATGACTGGGTCCATGAGGTTCCATGGAGTATATTAGGTTATGTTTTGGATCTTTGGCTCATGCCCAGATGAAAAATTTCCATCTGGAGGCCCTGGTCGACCAAAACCCTAATTTGGTGATACTGTCGATCTTGAGGCCTGATCCACCTAGAAGGGAGCATCCTTGTGCTTAATCCTTGGAGTGGGAGTCCTTTTGATCCTTTGTGGATGCTTGAGAGGTTAGACAAGTTGAAGATCATGTCATTCCTTGATTGATCCTTTGTCTAAGGACTCTGAGAGGGCTTGAAATCCTAAGTTTGACTGTAGTGGATGCTCAGCAACCCTTGAGGCATTTGGTGAGGCATGATGGTTCATCCATATTGTGATGATGATTTGCACAATGATGGGAAATCTAAGTGGTCAAAATTTGGGGTATGACACCAGGGCCGGACGGTTTCAACCTGAAATTTATAAAACACACTTGGGAGATTGTTGGCCACTACTTTCTTAATGGTATTACTGAATTCTATGAAAATGGTACCCTCTCTAAATTCTTCTCTTCTGCTTTTTTTATACTTTTACCTAAAATGGAGAACCCCCAAAATGTGAAGGACTTCAGACCAATTGCTCTTATTGGATGTTTTCATAAAATTGTGTCTAAGATCCTTGCAACCAGAATCAGAAGTGTCATCGGTAAACTTGTATCGCCTTCTCAAACAGCCTTTGTCCCAGGCAAACAACTCCTTGATGGAGTTTTGGTGGCTAATGAAGTTCTAGATTTTGCTAAAACGAAGAAGAAGAAAGGATATATGCTTAAGATCGATTTTGCTCAAGCGTACGACTGCGTTAATTGGAGTTTTCTTTTTAAGGTTTTAAAGGCAATGAATTTTTGTCCTAAATGGATTGGTTGGGTGAAAGGTTTGATTACCAATTGTTATGGCTCAATTCTGATTAATGGTAGTTCATCCAAAGATTTCAAGATCCATAAGGGACTGAAGCAGGGAGATCTATTGTCTCCATTTCTGTTTGTATTAATCATTGAATGCTTATCTTTACTATTTAAGAAAGCTGAACTTAGTAGTCATTTCCATGGTGTGGAGATTGGAGGTGAAAGTGTTAACTCTCTTCTTCAGTTCGCAGATGGTACACTCATCATTTGCAATAACACATGGTCCAATATCTGGGGTATAAAGGCAGTATTAAGAGGATTTTAGGCTTTATCCGGCTTGAGCATTAATTATAACAAAAGTATTATCATGGGCTTTGGTGTGGAGGTGAATGAAACTGGAGCTGCTGCTTCATTTTTGAATTGTAAAGTAGGGAAATTTCCATTCACGTTTCTGGGCCTGGCAGTGGGAGGTAAGCACAAATCTAAAGAATTTTGGAATCCGGTTATTTCCTTTGTCAAGAACAGATTGGCAACATGGAGAGAAAAATTACTTTCAATAGGTGGGCGGGTAACTTTAATAAATTCAGTCCTAATAAATATGCCAGTTCATTATTTGTCATTCTATCTAGCTCCTGTGGGTGTGGTGAAGACTCTCAAGGCCATTCAGAGGAGATTTTTATGGGCTGGTGATGGTAATAAGGAGAGTATAGATTGGGTTAGGTAGTCCCTTATATGTAAACCTAAATCTCAAGGGGGTCTAGGTGTGAAAGATATATGCACTTTCAACAGAGCTCTTATGTCGAAGTGGTTGTGGAGGATCTCCTATGAAGACGACGAATCTGGCGTAACATTATTAATTCAAGGTATAATGGAAATTTCAAGAGCTTGTTTCTGATTCCATCTGTTGTAGCCAATACTCAGAGGTCGACTTGGTGGAACGACTTATGCAAGCTGGCTAGTTTTTCCAACAAAGAGGGCATTTGGAACAATCTTATATGGAAACTAGGGAATGGTAACAAGACTTTGTTCTGGCATTCCAGATGGGCGGGAGGAAATGCCATTAAATCACAGTTCCCTGCGCTGTTTAGGAATTCTCAAAATTAAAATGTACTGGTCAATGATTGTGGCTATTGGGAGGGTAATGAATGAAATTGGGATATTGTTGGTCTGAACGTGGTTATGCCTGGTATTGAAGAAGATTTCATTCAGGAATTACAACTTCTTTTAGGAGAGCACAACCTGAACAGTAGGGAGGAAGAAGATGTAGTTTTGTGGCCTAGAAATATGGATAATTCGTTTAGTGTTAAGGAATGTTATAACAGGTGGATACAAAGAAGTGATGACTTACCGTTGGAGAATAACCTGCTGCAAGCGCTGGGTATCCTGTGGAAGATCAAACTACCTTTGAAAGTTTTGGTTTTTGGATGGAGGCTTTTGCTAAATAGGTTACCGACGCGCAGGAACCTAATGAATAAAGGAACCATAAACGATCCTCACCAATTATCTTGTGTGCAGTGCTTCAAGGAGATTGAAGATATAAATCATATTATTCCGGGTTGCGATACAACTAGGATCTTGTGGAGGGAAATTGAGCAGTGGTTAGATGTAAACCTACCTAGAGGGAACACTTGCTTGGACATGTTCTTACAATGGGCCAACTTAGGTGATATTGGTCCCTCAGTGTTATCTTTCTGGTTGATATCTTGCTGGACGATATGGAAGATAAGAAATAGAATTATCTTCAAAGACGGAATCACCAATTTGATTAATATGCTGCAGGAGATTCAACATGCCTCATGTAATTGGAGATGGCGGAAGAAAAAGAAGCTCATGTTGGGAAGCTTCTACAAGTGGCTTATCTTACTCCTCGAAACATGCAGATGTTTATAGGCCTTGACATTAAGTTGGAAACTATTGTGTTAGCTGAGTTTTATGCAGGTTTGTGTATAAGTCTGATCTTTAGGTTGCAATGTTGTGTATAGGCATTGGAAGTATGCTGGTTTTTCTGATATTAGCAGATCATTTAGCTGGTTTTCTGTTTTCCTTGATCAATATGTCATGTTTGGTCAAGTGTTATCAGAATGTTCTTCCATTTGTATCGTAAAAGATATTGGCAATATAAATGGTTTTGATTGTTCAAAAAAAAAAACCATGAAACACAACATAACCTAGTGGTATTGAGTGTTGGTTGGTGATGAGAGGTCATGGGTTCTATTCTCATCTCCAACAACATATTTTGAACATTTAATATATTTTTAAAAATAAACAAAAAATAAATGAAAAACAAAATGTCAACGTGGCATTTAAATAAATCAAAATAAAAATAAAAAGCCAACATGGCCTTCCACATCACAAAAAAAAAACGCTGCCACATCAGCTTTTTTGGTGACTGGATGTGATGAATGTCAAAATTGAGAGAAACTTTAAATGTTAGGGTATTTTTTGCAAGTTTTTTTTATTATAGGGGGTTTTTCAAAAAGCGTCTATATGGCAGGGGACAAAATGACTATTAACCCTTATTATTATTATTATTATTATTATTATTATTATTATTATTATTATTATTATTATTATTATTGTTGTTGTTGTTGTTGTTATTTAATTTAAATTTTGATGAGTTTTAATTCCAATTATATTCACACATTCCCCATGGCTAACTTTTTTTTATCATTCTTATTATTAGTTTATTTATTTTGATTAATTTTTTAAGGGGTTTTCTCCTTATTGGGTTAGGACTTAGAGTAAATGATTTCTACACAGCCACATGGTTACTTCTGCACCCCTTTTGTCTTCTTTTATTTCATTTAGTAGCTTTTAATTTATTGTTAAAAATGGCAAAAAAACACAAACAAAAAAATTAGGCTTCATTGTATTTAAATTTGTTTATTTAATTTTGAATTGTTAAGTTTTTTTTTTAGTTTGGGTTAGTTTGTTTTGATTATTAGTATAAAATAAAAATTCAAAAAACGCTTTTTTATTTATTTATTTTATTACGATATTTTTCTTAATCTCAAAAAATAAAACAAAAAAAAAAGGATCTAAAAGATGCTAATAATAACAAAAGGAAAAAACAAACTTCTTCACAACTAAAATTACCATCAACTCATCAAACTTCTTTTTTGCCCTTGTGCATCCATGAAACTTCTTTTTTGCCCTCACGAATAATTTATTTTTCTTTTTTCTTTTGTAATTCTCTCTTTTTGTAAATAAATAAAATACAAAAAAAAAACATGCCCTTAACAAAAAATTAACCCTTAGAACTTTAGGGGATTCCCGTTAAGTACAATGAATGTGAGGGATACTAATACCTTCCCCTTGCATAACTGACTCTCGAACTCATATTATGAACATTTAACATATTTTTAAAAATAAACTAAAAATAAATGAAAAACAAAATGTCAACTTGGCATTTAAATAAATCAAAATAAAAATAAAAAGGCAACATGACCTTCCACATCACAAAAAAAAAACCGCTGCCACATCAGCTTTTTTGGTGACTGGATGTGATGAAGGTAAAAATTGAGAGAAACTTCAAATGTTAGGGTATTTTTTGCAAGTTTTTTGTTTATTATAGGGGCTTTTTTTAAAAGCGTCTATATGGCAGGGGACAAAATGACTATAAACCCTTATTATTATTATTATTATTATTATTATTATTATTATTATTATTATTATTGTTGTTGTTGTTGTTGTTGTTATTTAATTTAAATTTTGATGAGTTTTAATTCCAATTTTATTCACACATTCTCCATGGCTAACTTTTTTTTATCATTCTTATTATTATTTTATTTATTTTGATTAATTTTTTAAGGGGTTTTCTCCTTATTGGGTTAGGACTTAGAGTAGATGATTTCTACACAGCCACATGGTTACTTCTGCACCCCTTTTGTCTTCTTTTATTTCATTTAGTAGCATTTAATTTATTGTTAAAAATGGCAAAAAAACACAAACAAAAAAATTAGGCTTCATTGTATTTAAATTTGTTTATTTAATTTTGAATTGTTAAATTTTTTTTTTAGTTTGGGTTAGTTTGTTTTGATTATTAGTATAAAATAAAAATTCAAAAAACGCTTTTTTATTTATTTATTTTATTACGATATTTTTCTTAATCTCAAAAAATAAAACAAAAAAAAAAGGATCTAAAAGATGCTAATAATAACAAAAGGAAAAAACAAACTTCTTCACAACTAAAATTACCATCAACTCATCAAACTTCTTTTTTGCCCTTGTGCATCCATGAAACTTCTTTTTTGCCCGCACGAATAATTTATTTTTCTTTTTTCTTTTGTAATTCTCTCTTTTTGTACATAAATAAAATACAAAAAAAAACATGCCCTTAACAAAAAATTAACCCTTAGAACTTTAGGGGGTTCCCGTTAAGTACAATGAATGTGAGGGATACTAATACCTTTCCTTTGCATAACTGACTCTCAAACTCATATTATGAACATTTAACATATTTTTAAAAATAAACAAAAAATAAATGAAAAACAAAATGTCAACGTGGCATTTAAATAAATCAAAATAAAAATAAAAAGCCAACATGGCCTTCCACATCACAAAAAAAAAAACCGCTGCCACATAGCTTTTTTGGTGACTGGATGTGATGAAGGTCAAAATTGATAGAATCTTCAAATGTTAGGGTATTTTTTGCAAGTTTTTTTTTATTTATTATAGTGGGGTTTTTTAAAAAGCGCCTATATGGCAGGGGGCAAAATGACTATTAACCCTTATTATTATTATTATTATTATTATTATTATTATTATTGTTATTTAATTTAAATTTTGATGAGTTTTAATTCCAATTCTATTCACACATTCCCCATGGCTAACTTTTTTTTATCATTCTTATTATTATTTTATTTATTTTGATTAATTTTTTAAGGGGTTTTCTCCTTATTGGGTTAGGACTTAGAGTAGATAATTTCTACACAGCCACATGGTTACTTCTGCACCCCTTTTGTCTTCTTTTATTTCATTTAGTAGCTTTTATTTTATTGTTAAAAATTGCTAAAAACACAAACAAAAAAATTAGGCTTCATTGTATTTAAATTGGTTTATTTAATTTTGAATTGTTAAGTTTTTTTTAGTTTGAGTTAGTTTGTTTTGATTATTAGTATAAAATAAAAATTCAAAAAACACTTTTTTATTTATTTATTTTATTACGATGTTTTTCTTAATCTCAAAAAATAAAACAAAAAAAAAGGATCTAAAAGATGCTAATAATAACAAAAGAAAAAAACAAACTTCTTCCCAACTAAAATTACCATCAACTCATCAAACTTCTTTTTTGCCCTTGTGCATCCATGAAACTTCTTTTTTGCCCTCACGAATAATTTCTTTTTCTTTTTTCTTTTGTAATTCTCTCTTCTTGTAAATAAATAAAATACAAAAAAAAAACATGTCCTTAACAAAAAATTAACCCTTAGAACTTTAGGGGGTTCCCGTTAAGTACAATGAATGTGAGGGATACTAATACCTTCCCCTCGTATAACTGACTCCCGAACTCATATTTGTTTGTGATGACCATCTTATCTTTTTCTTTCCCTTAGGGTTTTATAGTCAATTCCCTTTTCCTTAGGATAAATAAAGAACGGTGGCGACTCTGTTAACCCATCCGCGACACTACAAAAAAAACCTCAAGTTGCAGGGTGAATAACACCCAGCAAAGATAAAAAACACTCTGCAACAGTACTTTTGCGGGGTAAACAAAGAGCCCCGCTAAAACGTTAGTCGCAAAAAGTTGCAGGGTGAAAAGCACGCCGCAACTCTTGCAAGGTGTATATCACGCCGCAACTTTGCTGGGTTAAAAGCACCCCGCAACTTTGCTAAGTGCAAAACACCCCGCAACTCACTTTCCAAGAAATCAGAAAAGTACAGCAGTGTGTCAGTCTGCTTTTATCACGCAGCTTTGCAGTGCGTGTCAGGATATTTTGCTGGGTGATTTCCATCCCGCAACTCTGTTTACAGCAGAGCGAAAAACACTTCGCAGAATGTAATAATAATATATTTTAAAATAAAATAAGATTCAGTTTTTTATTTAATTCTTTTTTTAATAAATAATTATAATTTGTTTTTTAAATAATAATAATAATTCATTTTTAATAAATAATAATAATTCGTTTTTTAAAATAATAATAATAATTCGTTTTTAATAATAATACTAATAATATCATATTTTAAAAAAATAATAATATATTTTAAAATAAAATAACATTCAGGTTTTTTTTTTTAATTTCGTTTTTTTAATAAATAATAATAATTCATTTTTTTAAATAATAATAATAATTCTGTTTTTTAAAAAATAATAATAATATGTTTTTAATAACAATCTATTTATAATAATAATGTGTTTTTAAAATCAAAATAATAATCTGTTTTAAAATATATATATATATATATATATATATATATATATATATATATATATATATATATATATATATATATATATATATATATATATATATATATATATATATATATATATATAATAAATTATTTCTAAGAAATATAACAAATCTATTTTTTTTTAAAATTATGTTTTAAGGAAATACGAAAAAAAAAAACAAAATAAAAGGTATAAAAAAATTTAAATCACATAAAAAATTATACATAAATCCATCCCTAATTTTCTCAAACAAGAACAACTTAACAACAATAAATTGATCCCTAAATTTATCAAACAACCTAAAAAAAATTAAATCCAGCAACAAAAATTAACAAAAATTAAATCTCTAATATGTTTACCTTACAAACAAGAACAACAAGAGATTCTTGAACAAATTTCCGGATTCACCCACTAACAGCAACAATACTTGCTTCTGATTCTAACACCAACAACAACAACTTCAAACATAAAAAAAAAATAGAAGTTAGTTCTTATTATTTGAAGAAGAGAAAAAAAATTTATTGAGAAAGAGAGACATACCATTCACAGATTATTGAGAAAAATGAAGGAGAAGTAGAGAAATGAAGGAGAATGAGAGAAATGAAGGAGAAGGAGAAAACAGACTGATGAGAGATATGTAAGAAAACGTTTTGGAAAATAAAATATTTGGGGAAAGCATTTATGAGTGTTGGGGAAAGAAAACGTGTTGGAAATATAAAGGAGGGTTGCGGGGTGTAAAACACCCAGCAACATTTATTACCGTTGAAGCTTGCGGCGTGGGAAACACCCCGCAAGTCTTGTGTCAGAACTTTATGTTGCGGCGTGATATGCATCCCGCAAGTCTGAAACGGTCAGACCTTTTCAGAACGGTCACCTGCTCCTCATTAAGTGAGCTTTTAATTTCCCACCAAATTTTTTTAAGAAACGTTGCGGCGTGCTTTTCATCCCGCAATGTATATTTCAAAAAATTTGAAATTCCCTCCAACAGTTTCGTGATCTAAATTAATATTAATTTTTTTTTATTTTTCTTGTTGCGGGGTGAATAACACTCAGCAAGTACAATTATTTGCGGGGTGAAAAGCACCCAGCAAAATACTTATTTTCTTGTAGTGCGAGCGTGCGATGCGCTTCGCAAGGTCGTGTTTTTTGACATGCGACAAAACCATATTGATGTTTGGAAAGGGATCAAGAAGTAGAATTTGGGTGCATATTGTAGGATAATTGTTTATTTAAGCCCTTGAGGAAACAAGATACGTATTCCATGTGTTTGTAATTGTGAACGGCCTTGGCAAGATCGCAAGTACATGGTGTAGGAAAAGAATAAGAAGTGAGACAAAGATCTTCAAGTTCATTCAAAATAATCTTGAAATCTGTAAAGTATTGAGAAAGAGACTATTCACATTGTTTGATGCAATAGAGGGAGAAATTTTACAAGAAAGATATAGCTCTGCAGATCTAATCTTGCTATCTTCCAAACCTACACATATCAAAGAACTCTTGCTGAAATTAATGTCCAACCCTGAAGTGAGATGAAAACCTTTCAAAATGGCTTTAAACGCAATGATATTTTTCCAAGAACCATCACCAATTAAGACAGAATCATCAGCATATTGTAACAAATGAAAATCAATATCTGAGTTGACTTTAAACTCTGAAAATGTACCAGCAGCTATTGCACGTTTCATGATAACTTCCAGTCCCTCTGCAGCCAAACAGAAGAAGAAAAGAGTTAGGGGATCTCCTTGCTTGAGCCCCCTAGTCACTCTGAAATCTTGAGAAGGACTTCCATTAACTAAAACAGATGAGAAACTATTAAAAACTCCAAGGTCCATCCATCTCAACCACTTCGAACCAAATCCCATACATTTCATGACTTCACGAAGATAATTCCAATCAACACAGTCATAAGCTTTAGCAAAGTCCACTTTGAAAATCATTAGCTCCTTCTTAGATCTCTTGGCAAACTCCAGAATCTCATTTAAAACCAACACCCCATCTAATATATTTCTTCCTTCCAAAAGCGCAGTTTGAGTATTTGAGACAATTCCTCCAATTTTCTTCTTGAGCCTGTTAGAGAGAATTTTAGATATAACCTTATAAACTGAACTAACCAAAGAGATAGGCCTATATCCACAAAGTCTTCAGGGTTGTCAGCCTTCGGAATCAAAACCACAAAAGAAGACGCAAAGCTTTTATGAAGTTGTTCTCCTTCAAAAAACTCCAACACACAATTTGAAAACTCTGGACCTACAATTTCCCAGCACTTTTTCAAGAATTCAAAATTGAAGCCATCAGGCCCAGGACTACGATCCCCAGAAAAACCAAACACCACTTCCCTGATTTCCTGCATATTTACATCAACCTCTAGTTCTTGACTTTCAGCAAGTGAAAGAGATTTAAAACCAGAACCACCAATACGAGGGAAAGGTCTATCAGCCCTACTGAATCTACTAGCAAAATGAGAACTGGCCAATTGTCTCACCATCTGCACATCTTCCTCCAATTTACCATTAATTATGACTCCATTAATGGTATTCAAATTAATCCTCTGTCTCAAAACATTATGAAAGAACTTAGTATTAATATCTCCATCAGCTATCCACTTAGATCTCGATTTTTGCTTCAGAATACTCTCTTTAACTCTAATGGATTTCCAGAAATTGTCTTCTGCATCATTCCTGCGTAATAGCTCCTCTCCAGTGATATCTCCACATTTTTTAACAAACAATTCTTCCATTTCGTTGACAGCCCTAACTTCCTTTTGTGTACTAAGATCAACCCAACCAAATATATTGGTATTCCACCAACGAATTCTATCTCTAAGATGCTTCATTTTCTTTGCCAAGATATAAGAACCTTTTCCTATTATCTTAAGGTCTTCCCACTCTTTCTTAATGAAAGGTAAGAAATCACAGTGGTCGAACCAGCACGACAAAACCCTAAACGGCTTGGGGCCCCAATTAGTGTTTTTAGCTGCAATCCAAACTGGCTTGTGATCTGATATATCCCTCTCTCCTATTCGTTGCGTCACCATGTTCCAATCATTAAAGACAGAAGGCGAAACAAGAAACCGATCAAGACGACTATAAACTGTACCTTTTGACTTTAACCAAGAGAACTTGAGACCACTTAAAGGTAGATCAACCACACCTAGAGAATTAATGAACTCAGAAAACTCTAACATGTGCCTTCTGTTGGGACGAGAATACCCAATCTGCTCCTCCCTACACTTAATTGAATTAAAGTCCCCCCTACTATCCACTCTCCCGGACTCAAACTATTTTTAAGAATTATTAATTCCTTCCATAAAACTCTCCTCTCAGCAATGTTACAAGGAGAGTAAATATTAAACAAATAACATCTTCTACCCTTCCATATCGCTTGCATCCTAAGATAACCTTTGCCCCTATAACTACAAATAGGAGTCAAAACATCAGACTTCCAAATGGTGATTAATCCACCAGATAGCCCATTAGCATTAGATGCAGACCATTGACAAGTCCTATCTTTCCATAGACTATACACTAACTCATCTGTTAAACTAATACACTTCGTTTCCTGAAGAAAACATATCTCTGCCCCAACTTTAATCAAAGTTTCTCTAATCTTCTTTCTTTTCAAAACCCCTCCACACCCTCGAATATTGTAGGAGACAATATTCATTTGAACTTAGTAGCTTCCACCTTCTTTCCTTTTATTGATTTTCTATCCACCTCTTCTAAATTCCTTAGAATATTCTCAAATACTTCATCGTCTTCTTCAGCTTCTATACCTAACTGTTGAATAGAGTCCCACACCCTTATAGGAATATTCTCCAGTTTCTTCTTTATCCTTAAATTACTCTGAACAAAACCAGAGTCAGAAATAGAATTGTCATTTGAGACGGATGACTTGTTCTCGTGTACTGACAAAGGATACTTAGTATTATCTTTCCCAATATCCTTCCCCTGCACATCCTGCTTCTTATGATACCTGAGAAAAGAACTTTCAGCTTGAAGAAGAGTAGCATAATAGGAAGGATCAAAAGGAATCTTCAGTCTTTGATAAATGTCACCAATGATTTGCTTCTTACTCTTCTTCTTAGTAACTTGAGTTCCTTCGATCTCCTGAGCAATAGGTCTACCAGCATTTAAATCACATAAGTTATCAGACAAAGGCATAGGACCTCTAACCAAAGGAAACCTATCATTAAGAATATGGTTCATATCACTGCCACTCTCTAGACCAGCTTCATCTCTATAAAGTTTAGCCAAAGAACAAGTAACATGATCAGGAGTCAATCCATCCTCAGGTGTCTTAAGCGAATTAACCTCCAAGCCACATAGATCAGCTTCACCAGCAATATTGGATCTATAATAACAATCGAGAGTGGGACTGTCAACAAGAATAGGCCCTGGTTTAGAACAATTGACATCCACTAAATCTGTAGGATGAGAAGATTCCTCAGTAGAATTTCTGACTGAAACAACTCCCTCTCGATCACAAGAACCAATCTTGCCCTCTGCACTCACACAAACTTTCTCCACACCATACGAATTCTCCCCTCCCAAATTCATGTTAAGTCCCTCCTCACCACCATCTGAATTATAAGACTCAGATTCCACAAAATCTGAGCTGTCTTCATCAAAGCAGGATCTTCTTCTAGAACCAGTGTCTTTAACATATGGCCCAAAAGAATCCCCTACTATCTTAATACGATAGCCATTATCATTGACATCTAAATTGACCACTTCATTGAGATTCATAGCACACTTAGTCCTAATCAGGATTCTCGCCATATCGAACCTAGAGTGTCTCCTTGTGTCATCATCCATACTGACGAAAGCACCTATTGTACCAGCTAGAAACTTGAAAAAAAATTCCCTCCACACATGACAGGGAAGACCAAAGATCTTAACCCATGTAAGTCTTTCTTGATCCACATCATTTGGGGACCAATGGTGAATCTCCGAAAACCATCTGGCAATCCAACTAGATTCCTCTGCCATCAATCTTTCAATATCACCTGGATTGTCTTCCTCAATAAGGCAGAGCTTAGCTCCCAATGGAGTAACCTTAATGTTAAAGAAACCTTCCATTTGAAATGCTTCCACTACTTCCATCGCAGAGCCAGGTATCTCCAAAACCCCTGTAAACGCCTGCTCAAACCTTTCCAAATCTTCTTCGTTAACATTAAAGCGCAGATGAGCAAAATCAGGTTTATCTCCCATAAGATCGAGTTTTGATTTCTTGATATCAACATTCCAATCTTTATGCCTTATAGCAGCCTGAGCAAAGGTCAATTTTGAAACAAAACCATTCCTTTTGTCTTTTCTGATTGAGTATCCTTCCACCCTCCTCAGTTCCTCATTCTTACGATCTACTGAGCCAAAACCAGCACCTTCCTTATACTCTCTCCTAAATCTAGGAAGATTGGCAAAAATACAATGAGAATGGCTGCGGCGATAAAATCTTTGTTGGTGATGTCGTTCGTTTCATATTCATATATAATCATTTGGGTTGAAACTAACTAACCACCTAAAGCCCAACAAACAAACCAAAATAATAAGAGCAACTAGTTAAGTTTGCAATATGAACATGACTAACATTTCAGAGTTTTTCTCTACTCATTTGGAAAAATGTTGGATAATCTACCGCATGGAAATTCACTTATTGATTATCTTGTTGTGTTTCTTGGCTCGATATAGAAGTAAGAGAACTTATGATATGTGTTTTTTCTTCCCGCTGAGTTGATAAAATTCCATTCATTTACATAACTAATCAACTTAATTTGGTCTTTTTTTTAAAACAAAGTTATGTTTCATCAAAGAAAATGATAAAAACAGTTTGTTGTTGGATTAAAATGAAATAGGAATATGGGCTAAAACCAAGGATTCAATTGATTACTGATATACCCTTAGAAAAATGGTTCATCCTTATAAGTAAAAGTGCAAAAACAAAACAGTGCAAAACAAAACTATAGAAAGTGAAAACAGCTATTCATTGACACCAGAGAACATAGACATTATAACTAGAACTAGAACTTTATACCCATGTCTTCACCAAGGAATCATCGCTAACGGATGCAAAGAAGTTTTCTTCCCCCTTAAAAGCGGTTAATCCAGTAATTGATCGAGTGGTGCTCCATTTCACATATGCTATCATGTTATCGAGGTTCAATGATAACAAATACTGCAATAAATTGTCCACACATTATTTACTTACTTTATTAAAAAAGATAATAATAGAATCGAAGGGAAGATTTTACCCTAAAGCTACCAATAACGACGACTCTGGAGTATCGAGGATGGAATATGACAGACTGAAACCTCATCCCGTTTGATGGATACCGACATATGCATAGTCTTTCGCTCACCAACCAGACAAGTAATTCATCTTTAGTGACACAGGCAATTAATTTCCCAGTGACATCCCAACACATAGATTCAATGTCTCTATTGTTTTCCTAATATATAATGCGATTCAGTAATACAAGTGTCATGATATGATAATAATAACACACAAATTATATATTATAAGTGAAGCGATCTCACCTCAAGTCGGTGCAAAATGGTAAAATGATGAGAATCAAGTATGGTGATAACATTTCGACAAGCAATTGCCAAAAGGCTCCCAGATTCAGGCTGAAATCTGACTATGCTTCCACCTTTCTGAAATACATTTTATACAATTCACTCTACTCGTAGTTATTCTATTTTGATCGATACTAAAAGATTAGTGTAAGACTCACATTAAAGCTGTAAGTCACTTTACGTCGTTCGACATCCAATACTTTGATTACATTATGGTCGCATGAGAAAAGAATTTTTCCTAATGGGGGGAAGTCCAACGATCTTACTTTCCCTTTATGGCCAATAAAAGTGAACAACAACCCGTCACGCTATACAACATGAAACATAAAAGAATAATGAATTAATCCTTAAGCTATAAAGAAAGGAAGGAGTAATGCAGTGTATACAAAAGGAAAGAGACGGTACAGTATTTGCATCCCATAGTTTTACTGTTGTATCATATGAAGCTGTTGCAAATATATTTGTTCCTGGTTGAAATCTAACTTCTGAGATTGTAGATGCATGTGAGTCTAAGGTAGTGAAAGCATGACCAATTTTGGTGTAGCAAATGAAAGGCTATATAAACCAGAATATAAAGATTAATACAATGAGAAAACACAAACACAGTAGATGGAATTAGAAAATTGATCACATTGATTATTCACCTTCTTCCAAGTACCGCCACTTGCTAGAATACTTCCATCTGATGAAACATCGCAGGACAAAAGTGTATCACCGCTTTCAAATCCTTGTGTTAGGAATTAAAATAAACATTATTTGAATCAACTAACATCCTTAAATGACAGAACTGTGATGTCAAAGATATAGAGAATAGAAATTTACTTGAATGGGCTCGAAAACCACATTTAGCATACATCATTTGACCAGAAGTTCCTACCATCTGACTACTAGAGGTAGATTTACCCGGATTTATTTGAGGGGCAGTGTTCATTACAGGACCAACATTTAGGGTCTGAAAACTGCGTGATGCATTACCGGGTTGCACAATAACTTGATTCTGACCGGTAGTTTCTGCAATTGGAGGACCTTCGGGCATAGCGACAGAGAATTTTTTCAAGAAATCGTACAACAATCCAGGTCCTTGTAGATCATATCCTGAAGACAAAGTTAAATAAAGTAATAACAATAATCAATATCACAAATGAATAATACATGTGGTAAGGAAAATGAAATGCAATTTAAAACCCTAGTGCAAGTATAATACTATTAACATGAATAAATTAAAAAACTAGCAAAACGGTGAAAAATTACCTGGGGGCAATTCCAAACTAGGCTGAGTTTCATTCCGTAAAGCCTGAGCAGTCCTTCTAAGTCTTCCATGGCTGAAGTATTGAATTAACTCATTCCGTAAAGCCTGAGCAATCCTTGGACGTTCTCTATGGATGAGGTATTGAATTAGAAGGAATAGATAACTAGAGATTACAAGATAAAAGGATTTTTAAGGAACAAAATAAAAGAAAACATGGCAAGGAGAAACATGCATCGATACTCACGATTGTTCTTTGCATTCCATGATTAAGGAAATTGCACTTAGGTCTCAGACGAAGAAGATGAAAAAGACTGAGAGTTGAGAATAAATTTATAAACAATTAAATCAAAAATTAATTTTAATTTACAGCGAATTTATTACGAATAAATAAATTGACGTTGTAAAAAAGGAACGCAAAATGAAAATATGTCCCCCCTTTTATATTATTAATGAGTTTAATTGGCATGCACTGACAGTGTAAAATAATTTTACACTGTCAACTAATAGAAATATATTAATCTGCCATGACATACAATTAATTTAAATTTTACAGTCTGATGTGGCGGGATGCATGAGGGTGATTGGTTGACAGTGTAAAATATTTTTACACTGTCAGTGCATACCAATTAAATTCATTATTAATAAGAGATTAATTGTTATGTACTGTCAGTGTAAAAAGTTTTACACTGTCAATGCATCACAATTATCCGTTGGTATTACTTTTCAAGTGATTAATGTTAAAGTCAAACATTATAAATAAATCAATGGTTGTAATTAAATGACAGTGTAAAAACTCTTTACACTGTCAGTGCATATCAATTAAATTCTATTAATAAATAGAATTTAATTGAAATGCACTGACAGTGTAAAAGGATTTTACACTGTCAGTTAATTATAACCGTTGGATGTAAAGAGAAGTTTGACTTTTAATTTAATAATTTATAAAGTAATCCAAACGAATGATGGTGATGTATTGACAGTGTAAAACTTTTTACACTGTCAGTGCATAGTAATTAATCTCTAATAATTAATATAAATTCATAATTAAAGTTAAATATTAATATAAATTTATGATATGAGAGCGAATAAAGGTAAAACTACTGTGTTTTTTATCCAATTTATAAGAGAATATTTATTTTTTAAATTTATCAAATAATTAATGTATTTGAATTGTATAATAAATCAAATTCAATTAATTTACAAAGTTAATTTTCATTTATAAATAGAATCAGAATAGTAAATTTTTATTTATAGTCACCATATATTTTATAAGTGAGAGAAAAGTCAAAATACATTATATATTCTTTTAAAAAAGTAAATTTTTATTTTGGAAATGTGTGTCATCAATGAATTAAAACTAGAAATGATTAATTAAAAAAAATTATTTAGAATCTTTAAAGAATGCCTTTAAAGCAATCGATAACATGACCCATAATTAATTTTTAAAATTTCATAAAACATAAAAGATTTTACAAATATCTCTATTATTAATTATTTGGAAAAAATAAATTTAAATGTATAAAAGAAGAGAGAATATTAAATACTTAAAGACATAAAGAAAAAAATAACATTCATTTTCTTGTATTGCATAATGATTTATATTTTGATACAATTTTTTTTCATAGTGACATTAAAAAAAGGGAGAGACTAATTTATTTTGTATGGAAAATGACGAGTGTTTGAAAAGAATATATTTGATATATATATATATATATATTTTAATATTTATTGAAGAAAATTTGTTTTTACATTAGAAGAAATTATATATTATTTTAAGAGTTTAATTACTATGCACTGACAGTGTAAAAAGTTTTACACAGTCAATACATCACCATCATCCGTTTGGGTTACTTTACAGATTATTAAATTAAAAGTCAAACTCCTCTTTACATCCAACGGTTATAATTAACTGACAGTGTAAAATCCTTTTATTTTGTCAGTGCATTTCAATTAATTCCTTATTTTAATTATTTTAATTGTATGAAGGATATTATTATAGTAGTAAATAACATAAATTTATAATTTAAAAATTGCTAAGAAAATAGAAAATTAAAATTATTAATATAAATTTATGTTACATAATCAAACAATTAATGATCAAGGCAAAGATGCTTTGATGAGATTAAAAGATTTCCAGGAAACATAGTCGAAGTCCACCTGATAGATTCTCGGTCTGGAAGGAAAATCAAGGCAAAGGAGCTTCCGACGGCGAACCGACGGTCTCTTTCTTCGTGACAGACTTCCCGGAGCAGATGAACGCTAAAGCTCTCTTCGACGTCTTCATGGCTTACGGGGTGATTTCCGAAGTCTTCGTGTCTGGTAAAAGAGACGTTCGTGGTAGAAGATTCGGTTTCGCTATGTTTCGTAAAGCTCACGACCCCCGTATCCTGGCATGCAATCTTGATAGTATTGTTCTAGAAGATAAGAAGATTCACGCTAATATATCCAGATTTTCTAAGGTTAAAGCTCAAATCGCTTCGAACTCGAATCTTCCTAAGAAAAAGATCCCCAATCAGGGCCATTCTGTTAGACCAGGTAATCTTTTCTCAAAGGAGAAGACTTATGTCAACGTGGTTAGGGGTATTGATAAGTTTTCCCAGGATAGAGACTTGATGGGTGAAAACAATGTTGTATCCCTAGAGTCAGACAAGTCTTGTCTTTTAAAAATGAGAGACGTGAAGGTTGGAGTGGTGATGGAGGATGGCAACCCCTTCAACATTCAGAGGAACTTAAATGAAGAAGGGTATTTCAATATTAAGGCTACACCATTAGGTGCTTCTATGTGCTTGCTTGAAGATATCTCAGGGGGTGACATTGATCTTTTTGTGAAAGAAGCGCATGACTGGTTGGATATCTGGTTCAAAGAAATCAGAAGTTGGAATCCGGAGTTGATTGACCATGAAAGATTCGTCTGGGTTAAGTGTTACGGCCTTCCAAGCTACGCTTGGAACATCTCTAATTTTAACCTGATATCCAATCGTTTGGGATCCTTTCTTGAGTGTGATGAGTCCACTAGAAATAAATCTAGATTGGATGTTGGTAGACTGTTGATTAAAACTAAGAAGGATGTTATTCTGAATCACAAGATTAGGGTCAAGGCGAATAACATTATGTTCACTATTTCAGTCACTGAAGATTTCAGTAGTGGTAGCTCCGATCATTCAGGGGAGGTAGTCGATGAGTTGATAGATTCCGACGAGTTTGAATCGTCTATTTAGCCAGAAGAGGGTGGCGCGTGGGATTCGGAGGATGACATGGCTTGTGAGGACAGTAACCTTTCGGGAGTGGAACCCGAGACTGATAACGTTTCGAATAAGGGACTAGATTCAGATAGCAGAAGTTCCGTTCCTGTTCACCTTTCCCACGTAGGTGAAAGTTTAGAGAATGGTGCCACTTTTAGTGGTTCAAAAGACAGTATAGGGCCTGAAGCGACGTTTGAGGTTGTTGGAGATTCTGAACCTAGTAAGGATGTTACTCTTTCTCGAGGCAAACCTTTTGTCAGTCCAATTGATATTGAACCAAATGTTGAACCTATCCCTCAGGATATTAACCAATTGGACCTGAGTAAAGGCAATTTACTAGTGGACCTGGACCTCTCTAGTCCTTTAAATGGGCCTTCAGGTGGTATTATTGGGCCTTCTTTTAGAAGCAAAAACAAAAAGAAAAAACAGCTGCAAGAGATTTACGATTGTATCAAGATTCCGTACACCCCTTCCTATTTCTCTAATCTCCTTAATTCTGCCTTGAGGGAGCTTGAAAGTCATTCCAACAAGAATCCTTCCAAAGCAAAATCAACCAGAAGACCTTCCAGACTTACTTCCAACGAGTCTAGTACCTCTATTCTCTGCGGGGAATCTATCACTGATACTGACATGGCTAGGAGCAACTTGAGATGTCGTAAAGCGCTTGAGGAAATCCCGACTAAAATGCGTAGAACTGTGTTGAATTTGGGGATCTCAGACGACGATGGTGAAGTGGAACTTGACAGCATGCTTAAGGTCTTGGATAATGAAGATAAAGTTGCTAGAATTGGTAAGAAGGTTGTTGCTACAGGTGATCAATGAATATTATGTCTTTTAACTCTCGTGGATGCTGTAACCCTATTAAGAGAAGGCGTACTTCTCAAATTATTGCTAGAGGGAAGGCAGATATTGTTTTGATTCAGGAATCTAAACTCTCTGTCCTGGACTCAAAAGTGATATCTAGTATTTGGGGTGGTCAAGAAGTGGAGTGGTCGGGTTTAAATTCTTCTGGTAGATCAGGTGGTATCTTGACTCTGTGGAGGAATAAAGATTTGACTGCTATTTCCAGTTTCAGAGGTATTGGATTCTTGGGGGTGGTTTTCAATTGGAAGAACCAATTATTGACTGTGGTTAATGTCTACTCCTCATGCGGGATGGCTGATAAAAGGAGAATGTGGAGGGATCTTATTGAAGTTAGGAGGAGGAATCTAGGTGGAGGTTGGATCGTAGGAGGGGATTTTAACGCCGTTAAAAACACTCGAGAAAGAAAAGGTAAAAGGGATTATCCTAGCAGTGATATGAAGGAGTTTGGGGAGTTTATAGAGGAGATGAACATGACTGATCTCCCGGTTGTTGGGAACCTTTTTACTTGGTTCAATTCCAATGGGCAATGTAGAAGTCGCTTGGACCGGTTCTTGGTGAATGAGCAGGCCATTAGAGCTCTTTCTTTTCATTCTCAGGAGGTGGGTGACAGAGACATATCTGACCACCGCCCAGTTTGGTTGAAATCTAAAAACATCAATTGGGGTCCTAAACCCTTTAGGTCCCTCAATTGTTGGCACACTCATAAAGATTTCCTTCCTTTCGTCAAAACCAAATGGGAATCTTATTCTTTTGATGGATCTTACTGCAACATTCTCCTAAAGAAGATGCAAGCCCTAAAAAGAGATTTAAGATTGTGGAATACCAACGTCTTCGGTCATCTGGATCTTTCCCTTGAAGATAAGGTGTATCAACTGAATCAGTTGGAGTGCAATTCTTTTAATGGGGATGATGGCCACGTCGAAACGGCTTTTAAGGAGCGTATCAGACTGCAGGAGGAAATGTGGTCCACTATGAGGCTGAAGGAAAGTTTGCTTGCGCAGAAATCTAGAGTGAAATGGCTTCGTGAGGGAGACAACAATACCAGATTTTTCCACAACTCAGTTAGATCAAGGAATCGTTCTAATCATATTTCTGTGATAAGAAAGGAAGGTACCCTTTTGGAGGACCCCGATTCTATTAAGGAAGAAGCAAAGCAATTCTTTAAATCTAGATTGCAGACCCATCCCCTTCTTAGGAGGTGTTCTAAAGTTTACAGAGTTAAAGCTTTTGAAGATGCCGACAGAAACAGCCTTGAAGCTGACTTCTCAGCTGTAGATGTTAAGGCTGCGGTTTTCAACTGTGATGGAAACAAGTGCCCCGGAGTCGGCGGCTTTAGTTTCTATTTCATTAAGCTTAGTTGGGAAATAATTGGAGTAGACTTTACTAACTGCATCCTGGAATTCTTCAGGACTGGTTTTCTTCCGAAGATGTTCGTTTCTTCTTTTATTTCCTTAGTGCCTAAGTCTGACAATCCTCAGGGGTTTGAAGATTTCAGGCCCATTAGTCTTGTTAGTTGTGATCTCAAGACTGTGTCCAAGATGCTGGCTAGTAGATTGGGAAGGTTTATTCACAAGATTATCTCTCCTTCCCAATCTGCTTTCATCCCTAGCCGCCAGATATTTGATGGGATCCTGTTAGCTAACGAGATTGCAGATTTTGCGAAGAGATCCAACAAAGAGTGCCTCCTATTTAAAGTGGACTTTGCAAGGGCGTATGATTGCGTTGACTGGCGGTTTCTAGAATATATGCTTATCAAGATGGGTTTCGGTAGCATCTGGATTAAGTGGATTCGTGGGTCGGTCTTTAAAAGTTACTTGTCCATCCTTATAAATGGAAGCCCTTCTAAGGACTTCAAGGTCGGTCGTGGATTAAAACAGGGCGATCCTCTGGCTCCTTTCCTGTTCGTTATTGTCGCGGAAGGCCTGGCTTGCTTTGTTAGAAGTGCTGCCGATAACAATTTGCTTTCCCCTTTTAAAGTTCAGGAGTCTCCCTCTCCTTGCTTGCTCCAGTTTGCCGATGACACCCTTCTTATCGGGGATGGTTGGGTGAGGAACTTATGGACTTTCAAGGCTATTCTTAGATCTTCCAAAATCAGTTCTGAGCTTAAAATCAATTACTCCAAGAGTTGTATTTATGGTATTGGTGTTGATCCCGCCATCCTCTCTGCTGCAGAAGATTTCCTTCATTGCAAGTCTGGTTCTCTCCCTTTTAAATTTTTGGGGCTTTTCGTGGGTGGAAATCACCGCCGTATTTCATTTTGGAACCCTGTCATCGATTCTGTGAAAAAAAAGCTCTCTTCCTGGAATAGCCGTAATCTCTCTTTCGGGGGAAGAGTTACGTTGCTTAACTCGGTTATTACCAATTTGCCTATTCATCATCTCGCTTTCTACAGGGTTCCTTCAAAAGTTGTGAAACAAATAATCTCCCTTCAATGCTGTTTCCTTTGGGCAGGGGCTGCTGACAAAGGTTATGTGCCCTGGATTTCTTGGAATACCATATGCAAATCTAAAGATTTTGGTGGTCTCGGGGTTAAACACGTCGGTCAGTTCAACCATGCTCTTCTTCTTAAATGGATTTGGAAATTCTTCAGCGGTGGTAATGAGATATGGAGACAAACATTGGAAGACAAATATGGTAATTTAATCCTTATTCTGCAACTTGCTGGCACAGCTGATTCGAAGAAGAACATTTCTCATTGGTTCAAGGATCTTCTTACTCTCGCGGCTAACGAGTCTTTTCCTATCAGAGATGTCATTGATTGCAAAATCGGTGAGGGATCGAATGTAGCATTTTGGCATACTCATTGGATTGGTTCCGAAGCTCTGAAATTCCGTTTCCATTCTCTGTTTAAGGCGTCTAGTCTTCCTGCGATTAGTGTCAAAGATATGGTGGAGAGGGACGGTGAAACGTGGAGATGGAGGCTGAACGATTTTGTCGATGACGAGGTTTTAAGCGAACCTATTCTGGTTCAGGAGAGGAACCAGTGCCTCCAGGTTATGGCCCAGGTCAACTATAACATCCGAGAGCATGATTCTTGGAGCTGGCCTTTGCATAACTCAGCAGCTTTTACGGTAAATTCTTGTTACGTGGCATTGAACAATTCTTGCTATCCTAGTAGGGCTACCACTGCTACTGCCGATTTGATACAAACTCTTTGGAACACGGTTCTTCCGCCAACCGTCCACTTTTTTGGTTGGAGATTGGCTCAAGATAGACTTCCTACTAGAGCTAACTTGGTGATTAAGAAGATTATTGTCAATGACCATGAAAAGGTTTGCTGTTTCTATTTTCTTCACTTGGAAGATTCTGCTCATTTTTTTATCTCTTGCTCCAAGTCCACTTTGGTTTGGAACAAAGTCTGTGAGTGGTTGAATAGTGACACCATTTCGGAAAATAACATCTACCTTTATGCTAAAATTTGGAACACTAGGATGAAAGGTTGTTGTGAAGTGGCTACTAAAAACTCTATCTGGTTTATTACTTGCTGGATTTTATGGAAGTATAGGAATAATATCTTGTTTAATGATGTAATCTTTAGTGTGAATGACATTGTTTTCGACATCAAAAACTTTGCTTGGAACTTTTTGATACTAGGTAGGAAGGATAGCAAAACTTGTAGGCTCTACGAGTGGTTTAAACACCCGCTCCACTTCTTGTAATTTTTGGTTTGAGATTTCCTTAATCTCGTTTATTGATATTGCTTACTAAAAAAAAACAATTAACGATCAACCTCAACCTAGAAACATCTTTAGAAGACCCCTCCTACGTAAGATCATCCATTCCAATGATAAGGTTGTCATACCCCAAATTTTGACCACTAAGATTCTCCATCATTGTGCAAATCATCATCACAATATGGGTGAACCATCAGTCTCCCCAAAGATGGGTGAGCATCCACTACAATAAAAATTAGGGTTTCAAAGCCCTCTCAGAGCCCTTAGATAAATGATCAATCAAGGGATGACATGATCTTCAACTTGTCTAACCTCTCAAATATCCACAAGTGATCAAGAGGACTCCCACTTCAAGAATCAAGCACAATGTTTCAGCATTCCAGGTGGATCAAGCCTCAAGATCGACAGTGTCACCAAATTAGGGTTTTGGTCGACCAGGGCCTCCAGATGGAAATTTTCCTCTGGGCATGAGCCAATGCTTCAAAACATAACCTATGATGCTCTAGGGGACATCATAAACCCAATCATCAAGTCAATTTAACCTCAGGGGATGCATACATAAAAAATCAGGAATTAGGGTTTCTTGACCTAATTCAACCCTGAGTTGACTTTTGGGATAAAACATGAGCCAAGACCTCAAGACATGATTTGAGGGTCTCTAACATACCCTATTGATCCATTTGCAACAATGGATTGATCCGAGATACTTGATTCACCAGCTTCAAATTCCTCTGGACCACAACTAGGGTTTCGCGGGAAAAGTCAACTGTACCTTTGACTTTTGACCAGGACATGCTCCCAAACCCTAGGACATGATTCAATACACCCTATAACACCTATGAAATCAATCCATCAAGTTTGATTTAGGTCAAGGACTTGATTTCACAGAGGATTGCACAGTTTGGAATTCATCTAATAAAAAGTCAACTGTGCACAAAAGTCAACTTTGACTTTTTGAGATTTTTCACAAAAATGGATTTTTAACCCTAAAATGATGTTAATGTATGATTTGAATCATCATTCATCAAGAAAAATCAAAGAAAATGGGATAACTTGTAAAAGGGGTAACCATAAAAACTTAGAAAATTTTCTAAGTTATGAAACAAAGTGGCAAGGGTACCAACTTTGGAGGATCATAACTCCTAAACCACAAGGCCATTTTTCCCCATCCAAAGCTTGATCTATAGATCTCATGGCCCTCTACAAAAGCTAAAAACTGATGTCCTTCCAAATTCCTCATGGATTTTGAGTTATGGAATGATCAAAATCACAAAAAGTGAAAATGTCACTTTTTCCAACACTTAGTGAAAATTTTACTAAGTCAGAATCTGCCTTCACTTTTTTCCAAATGTAGGGGGATTTTTCACTTGGATCCAAAAGGTATCAAAACCAAATATGATCAAACAGTTGTTGTATCATATCAGGGCTTTCCAAAATGGCCAAGAACTCCATCAAATTCCACTTGAGCCATGAGATATGACAATGACAATATGCCTTGCTGAAAACTGCCAAGGCTTGGCAGAATTTTGTAATTTTGGTCGATTTGGAAAAATAAGATAATTCCAAGCCTTGTCATCACTTTGGACACCTCTGAGGTTCAAATCTAAAGGGGACAATCACTGAGCCAAGCCTCCAAAGTCTTTGGAACAAGAAGTAGCATGTCAAACCTAGAATTGCCTAAAATAGGGACAAGACTCCAATTTTGGATTGGAGCATTTAATAGATGCTTCAAGGTGGCATGGACTGACACATTTGCAACTGAATTCAGTCAAGAATGATCCAACAACTAGGGAACCAAAGCTCTGTGCTCTAACCTCTAGTCAATGGCTAGAGGAGACTTGGATTTTTATTGCTCAACATTTGCCAAACCTCTGCTGCAGTTGCCATTCACTATTGATCCCAAAACAAACTTTCTCTACTATAAATAGAGCTCCTTTGTGCTCAGTTTGAGTACACCCAAGCCATCAAACAAATGTTTTCCTCAAAATCCCTTTCTCTTGGCAAAAATGCCTTCTTTAGCAAGGTAACTGAGTTTTTGAGTTTGAGAGCAATTCTAATCAAACCAATCACACACACACCTCATAAACATCATATGTAGGTGATCCAAACTCTCACAAGTGACCTGTAACACCAAAATCACAAAGTCGCCTCTCAAAACCTCAAAATAGGCCTCTTTGTGCATTTTTCAAGCCATGTCTTGATTCAGTCACTTTCCAAACCAGATAAAACCTCAAACACACTCCAAATATCACCCTTGAACTGTCCCAAATGGTTCCCCCTATCTGGAACACCATTTGAGGGAGTTGCTATTTTGGTCATTCTTAACCCCTTTTGTAAGAAAAGGCCAGTTTGTGTTTTTGCAGGTACCAGCTGATTCCACTCATCCTAAAAGCTTCTAAGGGATCATTTGAGTGTGTTCAAAGCATCAAACCACTTCTGGAGCAAGAGGCTTGACAGATTGCACAAAAACTCCAAAAAGCTCAAAAGGAGGTAAGCCTCATGACTTGAACTTTCCAAAATATGCATTGCTTTGAAGTCCACTGATCATGCACACCTCATACATGTTATATATGTTGTGTTTGAACCAATTGATCATGTAATTCATGCCTGTATCAAAGTATAGCATAGAAAATGCAATTATAGGCCTTTTTCAAAACCCCTATTGGATTTTGAGGAGGGAATATGATTTGAAAAAAATACCACCACCATTGGATTCCTTGTGAAATTCTAGGCCAGATGCATATAAATTTTGTCTCAAAACATGGAGAAATGAGAAAGTTATGACCTTCACGTTTTTGACCCAAAACTTGTCGTGCCTTGCCTTGACCAAGCCTAGAAAACAAGGCAAGCCTTGTATATTTGTGATTTCACTTCAAACAATGGATGTATCACCACCCCAATGGTAAGGCGCGCACCCTATAACCTTGAGGTCGTGGGTTCAAACCCCACCCATGCCATTTTGTGTTTTTTTTTCACATTTTTGCTATTTTTCCAAGTATTTTATGTTTTATTAGTTAATTGGAAAATTAATAACTCACTCAATATTAATTATTTTTTATTGGTTCTTTTTGCAAAAAATCACAAAAATATTGAAATATTTTATTCCAAAAAAAAATTAGACTTATATTATTTATTTAATATAATTAGTATTTTTGTGAATAAATTCCTTTTTAATTATTTTTAAACATTTTAAAAATGAATATTTACTTTGAAAATCAAAACCAAATGAGTTTTAATATCTCTTGTGATTAAAACCTCATTTTTAAAACCTAAAACAAAAATCACAAGTAGTTTATTCAAACTTATTTGGTATTTTTATCATTTTTATTTGATTTTCTTTAAATATTTACTTTTAAAGGGAAACAAATTAGGGTTTCTTTGATTTTCACCCTCACAAATCATTTTAAAACACTCATGGGCCTCTATTAGAGTGTAAGACCCAACCCTTTGTAAATACAAACCTATTTTGGGTCTCACTCATTGTATAAGTCCCGTTGTATTTCAAAATTTCGGCGCGATCATCGCCCGTTTAAAACAAACCATATGGGCCTCTCCTCGAGCTATAAGACCCATTCAAAAACTTTTTGGGCCTCTAATAGAGTGTAAGACCCAATCTCCTTTTAACCAAAACAATTTTGGGCCTCAGATATTGTATAAGTCCCTCTGTGTTAAAAGAAAACCTCGACACGGTCGCCAGTTAAAAAATCAACCCTGGGCCTACCCTCGTGTTATAAGCCCCATTTCTTTCATTTAAAACTCTTTGGGCCTCTTGAGAGAGTGTAAGACCCATCCCCTTTGTACATAAAACCTTTCCTGAGCCTCAGTCACTTGTATAAGTCCCTCTGTGCAAATGCGAAACAACAGTGCGATCACTGATAAAACCCTGGGCCTCTCCTTGAGCTGTAAGCCCCAATTTTCCTTTCAAAATACTTTCTCCTTTGATTTTATAATATACTGTTGTTTTCAATCTTTCTTTGTTGAACAACTAACAAAACAACATGGAAGCTCTACAACCGAGTAAGTGTTTACCCACTTTCATTTACCGCTTTCATATGTATATAACTGTACTGTGGGGTTGTTTCAGTGTAAGTCTTCTTTCATAAACTCATATCAACTGTGTAATAATAGTATAGATATTTAGAGTTTCCCCGGAAAATACGTCTAGAATTAGACAAAAAACCTTACATCAACTCTAGATAACTAGATCTAAGAAATCTCCCCCTTGAACAGTTTATTATACAGAAGGCCATTGTTCCATGTGAAACCTCTTCTGGAACTGTTCATCCGCCTCCTCTTGGGCGTTGTACAAGGACCCACAGGCTTCTTAAAAGCATCCCCGCCTCCTCTTGGGCGTTGTACAAGGGCCCTTCGGCTTCTTAGAAGTTTTCACAGCCTCCTCTTAGGCTTCGTATAACGATTCTTCCTCCGGGAAGATAGCCTCCTCTTGGGCTTCGTACAAATTGCCCCTCGGCTTCTAAAAAGTTTCCAGCCTCCTCTTGGGCTTCGTACAAATTGTCCCGACGACCTCCTAGAGGTATAAGAACAGAAATTAGTCATCTTAATAAAGCAGTCTTTCAAAGAGTCTAGATCTTACGACTACTTTTCCTTAAGCATGGTACAAAAGATAGAACTCGTAGACTCGGACAGTCTCAATACCCTTTGGATTCCCCGTTTCCCTAGAGAACGGGAAATAAATCCCAACTCCTAGGTCAAATCCCAGAGTGCAACATTACTCACATAAGAACTGAGTTTCTCTTTGAACCAACATACTTGTCACTCAACTGAAACAGTAACCTTTTAGCCTCTGTCTCGGGCTTCATACGAGACACCAAAAGACTCTCTTGTTGAGTCAATCCCTTTTCAGCCTCCATCTCGGGCTTCGTACGAGATACAAAGGACTCTCTTGTTGAGTCAAGCAGCCTCCATCTCGGGCTTCGTACGAGATACAAAAAGACTCTCTTGTTGGGTCAAGCAGCCTCCATGTCAGGCTTCGTACGAGATACCAAATAACTCTCTTGTTGAGTATAAAATACCCTCTTGTTGGGTCACCCCTCCTTTTGCCTCCATCTCGGGCTTCGTACGAGATACAAAACGCTCTCTTGTTGAGTATAAAAGACTCTCTTGTTGAGTCAACCCTCTTCAGTCTCCGTCTTGGGCTTTGTACAAGACATAAATCACTCTCTTGTTGAGTATAAAACCTATGGCCTTCGTCTTAGGCTTCGTACAAGACACACAAAAGGACTCTCTTGTTAAGTCAAACCCTTTTAGCCTCAATCTTGGGCTTTGTACTAAACAGAAAGAACATTTTCCCAGAAAATTCAACCCTTTAGCCTCCTCTTAGGCTTTGTATAAGGAAACCCCGGTTGAGACAATCAACCCTTTAGCATCAAAATTTGTGCCTCGTTCACTGCATACAAACATCAACAACTCATTTCCCTTCATCTAATTGCTGTAAGCGGCAAGCCTCTGGATTATTTACATCCACGCCACTGTCCCTCTTTTAGTATGAGAAGTTCCTAAGGAAAGATGGCATTACTCTAAACTGAGTTAAAGTCTTCTACTTCAGGTTAAAAATCACCTATAAAGGAAATTATGGCATTGCTGGATTCACATATTCCAGTTAAAGTAATTCTCCTTTATAATCAGTCACCCTGACAAACAGACCACTTTAGATATGACAAGTTCGCTCTAAAGTCAAAACCCTTTAGCTTCATATCTTGGGCTTTGAACAAGATACAAATAGACTCTTCAGCTTCACATCTTGGGCTTTGAACAAGATACAAACAAATCACTTTTAGCTTCACGTCTTCGGCTTTGAACAAGAAACCAAAACACCATTTCCTCCCATAGAATAGGAGGAACTACGATCGCTCTGATTTCCCTTTCGGTAAACGGGAATACGTAGGCATAAGATTGAAAGAAAAATCTTAGCGAGCACACTAATCAAAAACCCAAAATCCCGTACCTTTAGTTATCAATCGAAAAGAATCAGTCCTAGCATCCTACCAATAGAACAGTCCATCATTTCAGTCCTGACAAAGTAACAAAGAGATAGGCCCCACTTCCATATAGCATCCGTAACTTAACAGACCGTTGTTTAAACTCAGTATGCAAGCAGGGTTAGTTGGAGACATCTATTTCCCTTCCTTCATCAGCTTCAATAGGATAAAAAATGAATCGACCTGTAGTCCCCCCCAAAGAGCGACAGTGCTTAAGAACCACATCCAGTTTCGCTCGCTACAGAAAAGTGGCGCCCACCTTGGGGCCCGTATCTCTTTGGTTACAATTCTAGGTGAAAAACCTTGAACATGTTATCTTTTATGACAGTTCCATCAGGGGATGTCATGGTTGCTAGAATCGACCTTCACTAGGATCTTAGGTCAAAACCTTTAAATTGGGAAGATACCACAGATTGGCGACTCCGTCGGGGAGCCATTTTCTGTCAGGAACATAGGATTCATAGCTCTTAAAAGTCTAGGACATTAGGACAAATATATATACTGCTTTTCCTAATTGATATCTGTGTTTATTTTTCTGCTAATGGGAATGCGTGTGATGCCGCATGTGGAAAGATTGAGTATACACCTAGGAAAAACCCCTTTTAGTGGTGCGGAAGCTATCGAAAATAGTTGTCACGCGATACCACCCTCTTCTGATGATTCTTCGAAAAACACCACCTAGCACGGTTCCCGGCCCGCTGGTGTTTTCTCCACAAGAGTTGATGATGTTGAGAGACAAGTACAAAAAACTAGTATAAACCTTTGGGACAGGTAGAGCCTTGACTCCATGACAACGACCCTTTGACCCCATGTTTTTGCTATGTTTTTGTGTGCTGCATTCATGCATTCATTTAAAAAACATTAAAACAGAAAAATCTTCTCTTCTAGTCTCTCTTTTTCAAACTAAATTAAGACAATGATTGCAAATGTCAGAGGAAAAGATTGCACTAATGGATTTCGATAAAAGGAGAACTCATAAGTACACTTTCAAGGTTCCAAAACTAGAGGATTTGAGAGGTTTGGCGAGAATGGTCACTAACCCTGAAGCTTTCAGAGCCAAGTACAGAGGTCTACTATCTCTATTGAGGGTCCGTGTGATTGAGGGAATCCTGGAGGCACTCATTCAGTTTTACGATCCGGTTTATCACTATTTTATATTCCCGGATTATCAGCTCACACCAACGCTGGAGGAATACTCTCATCTGACTGATTTACATATCACTGATCAAGCTCCCTTTTCTGGACTGGAAGAAATTCTAAAAGATCAAACCATTGCAAGAGCAATTTATTTGGACGAGTCAGAAGTCAGGACTCACATGACCACTAAGGGTGGCATCCAAGGTTTGCCAGCCTAGTTCTTGACATAGAAAGCCCTGTACTTTGCCAGTATAGGGAACGTGGCCGCTTTCGAGAGCATCTTTATTTTGCTCACCTACGGGTTATTTTTGTTTCCCAACATCGATAACTTTGTAGATATCAATGCCATTAAGATATGCCTAATAGGAAATCTTGTGTCAACTCTGCTCGCAGATGCGTATCATTCTGTACACTTAGGAAATTTGTACAGCGGAGGGGAAATCACATGTTGTGTACCCCTGTTATACAAATAGTTTATCTCTCATTTGCCTAAGTCTGCTACTTTTTGGGATCATAAGAGTGCCTTACGTTGGTCACAGAAAATCATGTCCCTTACCAACTCTGACATAGATTAGTGCAATAGGATTTATGAAGGGATTAGAATCATTGACCGTTGTGGGAACTTCCCCAACGTACCCCTCATAGGAACTAGGGGAGGAATCAATTACCATCCAATATTGGTTCATCGTCAATTTGGATACCCGATGAGGCATATCCCGCGTAATGCTCATCTGGAAGGTCTTTTCTTCAAGGAAGGAGAAAATGACAGGGCACTAAAGATAGAAATAGTGCACGCTTGGAAACATGTTCATAAGAAAGGATGAGAGTCCATAGGAAAATCAGACTGTGTCTCAGTGGAGCCTTATCTCCACTGGGTACAAACTAGAGCTCTCAAGCTAAAGATGCCTTATCCTCGTCACGGAGTTCTTCCACCAAGGGAATCTGTCATGTACTTCATGACTGAAACGGAAAAACTTCAGGTTACTCTCAACAAAGTTCAACGGGAGAGGAGGTCTTGGAAGAACAAGTACCGCATTCTCAATGTGGAGTGTATCAAAATACAGCAATTACCGAAAGATAAGGATGCTCTGATTGAGATTTTGGAGCAACATGCTGTAGAGAATCAAGATGACCAAAGGAATTTGGTCACTCCTTTTACTTGGCAAAGGGATGACAACCCAACAACGGCCCAAGAGCCCTGGTCCAAGAAGAGGAAAGTACCAGAATCAGCACCCGAGTTCTCCTCAGAGAGGACTCGGGTCTCATTAGCTTAGGTTTCTGTTTCTGCACCTTGTACTTTACTGTATTTCCATTTCCGCAATTCTTTGAATTCAATAAAACGGGGTTTCCCCACTGTTTGATATTTGCAATCTAATTGTCGAAGTTTATTTTGATTAAACCAAAAAACAATTAATATAATCATTGCATTCATCATTCTCACGTAATGTATCCTTCTTACCTACGAATCTCACGTTTGTGTCTCGGTTCTAGAGTCAAACTGCCTCATTCGTACAATACTCGGGCCACTCGTCAGAAAACGATGGATGATCTTGAGGAAGAAAATAGAGAATTGAAAGAAGAGATCGACGCTATGAGAGAGGATATGAGAAAGCTTCGTAACGACATGCAAGCCATGGTAGAAGCTCAGCTACAAAGAAATGTGATCTCAGAGATACCCATAGTGGAGAAGTTTGATCCTAGGTATCAAATGCCGAAAGATCGTCCCTGGGGCATGCCTGTTAACTATATCCCGGAAGGATATGTTCCGCCGATCACTAAAGATCAGGGAATCATAGCAGAAGCCGCTGGGCCTGAAGGTTACAAACTTCGGGAAAGCGAGGATGCCAGGGACATACTGAGGACTTCTGAAGGTTACAAACTTTGGGAAACGCCAAGATTCACCGCCGTAGTAACGTTACCACCCCCTGTGGTGCACACTGTCCCAGAAGGACAGATTCCACAGATACCTTCGGGTAGAAAGGAAACTATGTTTGACAGAATGGATAAATTCTAGGAGCAATTCCTAGAAATGCAGAAGGAGCTGCAAGCCATTCGCGGTCAGGATCTATTTGGAAAGGACGCCGCCGACCTTTGTCTGGTCCCCAATGTGAAAGTCCCGCGCAAATTCCAAGTGCCCGACTTTGAAAAATACAAGGGTAACTCTTGCCCTCAGAGCCACCTGGTGATGTACGCTCGGCGAATGTTAGCTCAGACAGAGAATCAGGATCTACTGATCACTACTTTCAGGATAGTTTAACCGGTGCCGCCTTAAAATGGTACATGGGTTTGAACCGCGCTATGATCAGCACGTTTAGAGATCTTGGCACTGCCTTCGTCCAACAATACAAATACAATCTGGACATGGCACCAGATAGAGATCAACTCAGATCAATGTCGCAAAAGGACAAGGAAACCTTTAAGGAATACGCTCAGAGATGGCGTGAAATTGCTGCTCAAATTTGTCCACCTCTTGAGGAAAAAGAGATGACAAAGATTTTCTTAAAAACCTTGAGCTCATTTTACTACGACAGAATGGTTGCCAGTGCGCCCAGTGATTTTACCGAAATGGTCGGTATGAGAGTTCGTCTTGAGGAAGCTGTCCGAGAAGGACATTTGGTAAAAGACGATGGATCATCAAGTAGTACAAAAAGATACGGTAGTGCTCTCCCTAAGAAAAAAGAGAAAGATATTGGGAATATCTCTCTCGGAAAGCAAAGGCGACGTTATCAACCAGTAGCAACTGTGACTCCTGCTATCAACCCTGCGCCTATTCCTACGTATCAGCCTTAGGTTGCACAAAGCCAACCTAATCAGCAAAGGACACAACAGCCTCTTCAGCAGGCTCTTCCTCAATACAACAACAACCGTACAACGCGGCCACCAAGATTTGATCCTATACCGTATCATACGCAGAACTATTTCCGTTACTACTGGCCAAGGGGCACATCCAGACTAAGGCTCCTCTTACAGCACCAGAAAATCTGCCATTTTGGTTTAAGGTGGACCAGACATGCCCTTATCATCAAGGAGGACCAGGTCATAACATAGAGAATTGTCTTAATTTCAAGTCCGACGTGCAAAAGCTTATTAGGAGCGGGCTCTTATCTTTCAAAGATACGAATCCCAATGTTCTCACGAACCCGCTGCCTCAACATGAGAAAGCTGCAGTCAACCTGATAGAGGGAGAGTCTAACAATGTCTATCAAATTCACGATGTACTCTTGTTAAGAACCAATCTGGTCAAGATGCATTGTAGACAAAGTGGATATGGCCATGTGCCACCTCATAATTATCATCAATCTGATGTATGCTCCAAAAGTAATCAAGGATGTTCTGTGGTGCAATCAGCTCTACAGGAACAAATGGATCTTGGATGGATCCAAGAGCACCGAGTTTGTGGAGTTAACATGGTCTATAAGAATTCCAACGTCGTTCAAAACCACGAAATCCGTCTGATGAATGTCAACTTGGTGGAAATACACTCAAGGCAAAGCCAGTATCATAATCTACCACGACACGATTACAGTTCTTGTCTTACTTGCTCGGTAAACAAACAGGGATGCTCTTTCATACAGGAGGCCCTCCAGCGTCAGATGAATCTTGGATGGATCCAAGACTACCATGATAGGAACCACTATCAGATCAACATGGTTTAGATCTTCGATATTCGCTTAATGAATACCAACCTGGTAGAGTTACATGCTGAGCAGGTCCGACTCGGGTTCCTGATATCACATGGCTATCGAAGCTGTAAAGCGGGTTGCAAAAATGATCAAGGTTGTGCCCTTGCCCAGGAAGCACTTCATCACTTGTTAAATCACTGGTGGATGCCAATCTATATGGATGAAGACACTCAGAAAATTAGTGTCAATAACAGGAACCCTACTCGGCGTCGAAGTCAGGATGTCCGATCTGTGGAAGCTAACCTAGTGAAGTTACATTGTATTCAAAGCGGGCGTGGCCAGGTGCCGCCACATAACTATGAGCGTTGTGGAGTCTGTTCGGAAAGTAACCAAGGATGCTACCTTGTGCGAGCAGCTCTTCAGGGTCAGGTGGATCGTGGAGAGATCCCCCATATCCGGGCTCCGGACCCATCAACTGGACACCAAACTACCTTGCTGATCAAATTGAGGACGTTGTCGTAATCTCTAATCATCAGAGGACTAGGGATGTTTTCGCCATCATCCCTCTACTTGACGAATCAAGAGTTATTAACTAGGAACGGATCGAGATTACTTACGATGGTCAGAAGAATCAGAAGGTTCCCATAGTCATCTATCTACCAGGACCACTACCGTATGAATCAACTAAGGCAATCCCTTACAAATACGGTGCAACGATAATTGAAAATGGAAAGGAAATTCCTTTACCCTCCGTCGTAAATATTGCAGACATCAGTCGTGTAACACGGAGTGGTAGAATCTTCAACAGAGGAGTTGGAGAACCTAACAGAGAAAAGGAACTTCAGACAGAACTTCCCAATCCACCAGTCGGTCAATCTAGTGATCCCGACCTTTCAAAAAACAATGATGAGATGCTGAAGCTCATCCAAAGGAGTGAATACAACATTGTTGATCAACTGTTACAGACTCCTTCAAAGATCTCAGTATTATCACTGTTACTTAGTTCAGAAGCACACAGGGAGGCTCTATAGAAAGTCTTGGAGCAAGCCTTTGTGGAACATGATGTAACAATCAGACAGTTCGATAGCATTATCTCTAACATCACTTCTTGCAATAATTTTGGATTTAGTGATGAGGAATTACCTGAAGAGGGTCGCCGTCATAACATGGCACTCAACATTACAGTTAACTGCCAGGACGATGCTTTAGCCAGCGTACTGGTAGACACAGGGTCAACCCTGAATGTTATGCCGAAGTCCACTTTGATGCAATTATCATTCAAAGGCCCTCCGATGAGAACCAGCGAGGTCATCGTCAAAGCGTTCGACGGATCCAGAAAAACGGTTATCGGCGAAGTCGACCTTCCCATAACTATCAGTCCTCACACTTTCCAAGTCACCTTCTAGGTCATGGACATCCAGGCAGCATACAACTGTTTATTAGGAAGACCTTGGATACACGAGGCTGGGGCGGTCACCTCGACCCTCCACCAAAAGCTAAAGTTCGTCCAGGACGACCAACTCATCACAGTCTGTGGGGAACAGGCCTTGCTCGTAAGCAACTTATTGTTATCCACTTATGTAGAGCCGGAGGGGGTAATCGGAACCCAGTTCCAAATGCTTTCATTACACAGTGGCGATCCATCAGAAAGGGGAACTTCGATTTCCTCATAAAAAGATGCTATTAAAGTAGTCGGGAGTGCCAATACAACAGGATGGGGACAGCTTGTCATTCCTACTGACAACAAAGCAAAGAAGGGTCTTGGTTTTTCTGCAACTTGTACCCGGACAGCTACCAACAATGAAAGTCTTCATCCCATTCAAAACTTCTTCCACAGTGGAGGTTTCCTTCACCCAGTATCACAAGAAGTACATACTATCAACAAAGGAGATTCCTTCGATACGGATGAGGAATGGAAGTCCTATCTTAACAAGGACGGTTATATGTCTCAGAAAGAGCTGCCTATGCCATTTTGCTATCCCGTACAGAGTCCGAGATTTATACCCAGTCAGACGTCGAAATGATATACGGGGATTGTGATCTGGAAGGATGTCGTGCTCCGCCAAACTCATTAGAGGAGGATACTCTAATGAAAGGCAGCTTTGACCGCAGCTACTATGGCTTGATGGATGGCCTGCCAATGTGGCAGCCTTACCCAGGAGAATTGGGGCAAGAGAGTCGACCGAACGATGAAAATCAGCAGAGCCTCATTGAAAAGAATACCTACGTCCCCACCATGTCATGGGATCAACACTCAGGTCATTCAGAAGCTACTCAACATGACGATGAATTCGCAACGTTTGCAGGACTAAAATTCATCAACTATGCTTTTCCCGAGGTCAACGTCATCGAAAGAGATGTCTCCTCCAGTTCCAAAGAAGTGTGAGGCACTTTAGGACAACTGAGTGGAAAATACGACTTTATGGTCAAGTATACAGCTCCTGAAACCTCTCGTATCAGGCTCGAAGACATCCAACCAACTGGATGGGGAGATACAGGTGAGAGCACAAATACTCTGCAAAATACAACCGAGGAATCCTCCTACGACAACTCCGCCTGGGAGACAGATTCCAATGATCATGCTCCACCAGAAATCAGCGTCATTTTTGAAGACAAATAGAGGAAGGTGCCAGACTTTGTGATTCATCGAAGAGTTCGCCGCCAATGGGTTGCAGTTGATGTTCCAAAGATTGTTCATAAGTCAAAGTAATTGCCGTTTTTAACCTTTCACCCTGCCCAGGTGAAACGGATGTTTTGATAGGGCTTACTTTCTGTAAATTTCCCCTCTTCGCTTTGCCCAAAGCGGCAGAGTTTTGTTTTATAGAGCTGTAGTTTCAAGATTCGACTTGTTCATTAATAAAATAACGTCGTTATGTAATTTCCGCATTAATTGCTGTTTTCTCGTTTCATTTTTCAGAAAATGGTAATCCTAAAAACAATTCAAATAATAAAAACAAGCAGTAATAAAATATACACTGCACACACTTGCATTTTCTCAATCTCTTCTAAACACGGATCATCATGTCATGCAGATTGCTTGTTTTAAACCCCGTTGAAACATACGATCCAATGCCTTCTCCCAACTTTGAGTTCCCGGTATTTGGGGCTGAAGAAGAAGGTGACGACGAAATTCTAGAAGAGATCTCCCGACTACTCAGACAAGAGGAAAGGTCCATTGAACCTCACAAAGAGCCGTTAGAAACGATCAACTTAGGTTCAGAAAAAGAGAGAAAAGAAATCAGGATTGGGGCACAACTTAGTCCAACTGCCAAAGAGAGTTTGACAAAGCTTCTCAGAGAATTCCCCGATGTGTTCGCTTGGTCCTATCAGGATATGCCAGGGTTTGATACCAGCATCGTGGAACACCATTTACCGTTAAGATCGGAATGTCCGCCAGTAAAACAGAGGTTGAGACGGACTCATCCAGACATGGCCATCAAAATCAAAGAGGAGGTACAGAAATAGATTGACGCGGATTTCCTTGCCACGTCAGAATATCCTCAATGGTTAGCCAACATTGTACCCATTCCAAAAAAGGACGGAAAGGTCAGAATGTGTGTCGATTACAGAGATTTAAACAAGGCTAGTCCAAAGGACGACTTTCCTTTACCACACATTGACATGCTGGTGGACAGTACAGTAAAGTTCAAAGTTTTCTCCTTCATGGATGGATTCTCGGGCTATAACCAGATCAAAATGGTGTTGAAAGACATGGAGAAAACTTCCTTCATTACCCCATGGGGTACCTTTTGTTACAAGGTAATGCCGTTCAGTTTGAAGAACGCCGGGGGAACCTATCAAAGGGCCATGACTACTCATTTTCATGACATGATACACAAGGAAATCGAGGTATATGTCGATGACATGATTGCAAAATCTAAGACAGAAGAGGAGCATGTGACCCACCTGTCAAAACTATTTTAGCGGTTGAGAAAGTACAAACTCCGCTTGAATCCCAACAAATGCACCTTCGGTGTCCGTTCATGGAAACTCCCAGGGTTCATCGTCAGCCAGAAAGGAATTGAGGTTGATCCTGACAAGGTCAAGGCCATTCAAGAAATGCCTTCTCCGAAAACTGAAAAACAAGTCAGAGGATTCCTGGGACGTTTGAACTACATCTCTAGATTCATATTCCTCATAACAGCGACATGTGCGCCGATTTTCAAAATTACTGAAAAAGAACCAGGACTGCGTTTGGACAGAAAACTGTCAAACCGCCTTCAACAGTATTAAGCAATACTTGTTGAACCCACCGATTCTCTCACCTCTAGTGGAAGGAAAACCACTGATCATCTACCTCACAGTCTTGGAAGACTCCATGGGATGTGTACTTGGCCAACAAGATTAAACCAAAAGGAAAGAGTATGCCATTTACTATCTGAGCAAGAAATTCACCGACTGCGAGACTCGGTACACGATGCTTGAGAAAACTTGCTGCGCTTTGGCTTGGACAGCCAAATGTCTTAGCCAGTATATGATTCGTCACACTACTTGGTTAATCTCAGAAATGGATCCAATCAAGTATGTATTTGAAAAACCTGCTCTTACGGGAAGGATTGCCTGTTAGCAGATGTTGTTATCAGAATATGACATAGAGTACCACGCTCAGAAAGCCGTTAAGGGGAGTATTTTAGCCGATCATTTGGTTCATCAACCGATTTGCAACCAAGAATCAATCGGGTTTGACTTCCCAGACGAAGATGTCATGTATCTAAAGATGAAAGATTGTGATGAACCGCTACCCAGTGAAGGGCCAGAACCAGGTTCCCAATGGGGACTAATTTTTGACGGAGTTGTCAATCATTACGGAAATGGGATTGGGGCAATCATTGTTACCCCTCAGGGTACCCACATTCCTTTCACCGCCAGACTTACGTTCAAGTACACAAACAACGAGGCTGAATACGAAGCTTGTATCATGGGTCTCGAGGAAGCAATTAATTTGAGGATCAAAAAACTTGGACGTATATGGCGACTCAACGCTAGTTATCAATCAGATCAAAGGAGATTAGAACACATACCAATCATGGTTGATTCCTTACAAAGATTATGCGAGAAGGTTGTTGCCCTTCTTCAATAGAATCGAGTTTCATCATATTCCTCGTGAAGAGAATCACATGGCTAATGCCTTAGCCACTCGCTCTTCCATGATTAGTGTAGGTCAATGGAACGACCTACCTAAGATTGATATAATGCGCCTTGAACAGCCCGCTTACATCTTCACGATTGAAGCAGTCATAGATGACAAACCTTGGTATCACGATATCAAATGCTTCCTTCAGAAAGAAGAGTACCCACCTGGGGCATCCCGAAAGGACAGAAAGACTCTCAGAAGATTGGCATGCAGCTTCTTCCTAAGCGATGATACGCTCTATAAGTGAAACTTTGACATGGTCTTGCTCCGATGCATCGACAGACCAGAAGCAGACATGCTATTGAAAGAAATTCATGAAGGATCCTTTGGCACTCATGCCAACAGACACACAATGGCGAGACAAATTCTAAGAGCAGGGTACTATTGGTTGACCATGGAATCCAACTACTACAAGTACATGAGAAGGTGTCACAAGTGTCAGATATACTCCGACAAAATCCATGTACCGCCAACACATCTCAAAGTTCTCTCTTCCCCGTGGCCTTTTTCCATATGGGGAATCGACATGATTGGTATGATTGAACCTAAGGCTTCAAACGGACATCGGTTCATCCTGGTAGCCATTGATTACTTCACCAAGTGGGTCGAAGCAGCATCATATACCAATGTTACCCGACAAGTGGTGGTCCGATTTATCAAAAATAATCTCATCTGCTGTTATGGTGTTCCCAGCCAGATCATTACTGATAATGGATCTAACTTGAACAACAAGATGATGAAAGAGTTATGCACATAGTTCATGATTGAATACCATAACTCATCTCCCTCCGACCTAAGATGAACGGAGCGGTAGAAGCGGCTAACAAGAACATCAGGAAGATTGTTCAGAAGATGGCTGTAACCTACAAAGATTGGCACGAGATGCTGCCCTTTGCTCTTCACGGTTATCGAACATTTGTCCACACTTCAACAGGGCCAACCCCTTTCTCTCTAGTATATGGCATGGAGGTCGTGCTTCCTACAGAAGTAGAGATCCCATCAATCCGGGTATTGATGGAAGCTAAGCTTACAGAGGCTGAATGGTGTCAAAGTCGACACAACAAACTCAATCTAATCGAAGAAAAACGAATAACGGCTATGTGCCACGGTCAGTTGTATCAGCAAAGAATGAAAAAGGCGTTTGACAAAAAGGTCTGACCTCGCGTCTTCAGGAAAGGAGACCTCGTGCAAAAAAGATACAATCATTTCTCACTGATTCTCGGGGAAAATGGGCTCCGAATTATGACGGCCCCTATGTGGTCAAGAAAGCTTTCTCAGGCGGTGCCTTGAAACTTGCAACCATGGACGGAGAGGAATTTGCCTACCCCACAAATGTTGATGTAGTCAAGAAATACTTCGCCTAAACAAAAAGAAAAATGTCTCGGTGGATTGAAAACCCGAAAGGGCAGTCCAGGCAAAAATTAGAGACAGAATCAAAAATCATCCCGGTGGATTGGAAATCTCAAAGTACAATCCAGGAAAAAATTAGGGATAATGGCAAGTAACTATGTCCAACAGAGGCAAGTCCCTCAGCAACAGTTACGTCGTCCATCAGAAAAATTCCAGTCAAGGTCATCTTCGATAGAAGCTCAGGATGTCCCGAATTCAAAGTTGGTAGAAGGATAGTGATTGTTATGTTTCAACGTAGCCCTTTTCCCTGTAAATTACCATTTTCTAACTTTGTAAATACTCTATGGAATCACGCGTTTGGCTGATGTCCATCCTATCAATAAAATTTGAGTCCTCGTGCTTTTGTTTGCAATTCTTATTTGTTTTAGCTTTACAGAACGATATTTTAGCATGATCAACGATTCTTGAAATAAAACAAAAACCAATTTACTCGTCAAACTTTTTCTGCTTTTAAAATAAAGATGGCAATTTGTTTTGACTGTTGAACATCGAAAGAACGTCAATCGCTCCTCCGGAAGTGACCGAGCTTCAAAGTGCAGAATCAACGTACTCTTTCTAAACCAGTGCACCTGAATGAAGGATCAACTATTTCAGAGACCTTGTTTCGTCTGACACGCCTCGGCCGAGTTCTTATCTCCTAAGTCCAACCAACGGTATTCCCCGCAAGGACTATCTCTCCTAAGCAAGGTAGAATTGCCACTTTTGGACCGACAGGCACGTCTTCGCCCCACGATGGCCGAGTATCCCGTCATGTTCATCCATTAGTCTGTATGTCGCGTCAATTTTGTCAGCATATACATACATACATACATCATGCATTATTGATTTACATTTGCATTCATATTGCATCACTATCACTCTAGCCAGTCTTGTCCCCCAGTGATAAAAGTCTTCTCAATCGAGTTGTCAATTCTTTCCTCGTCGGGAATGTTGCGTCTGAACAATCTCTCTCCTCCAGTTTATTTCTGGATTGGAATTGGCCTTTGACCACTTTGATAACTTGAACCTCAGAAAAACCAGAGAATCCTCGACAAACGTCACTCTTCGCCATTGAAGATGATATTTTCGCTTTCCCGGATTAAGGAAACTCCCCAGAGAAAGCCTCTTAATCAAGAGATTCGGCGGTATGGCAGTTTTTCTCCGAAAAACCACTGATGAACAGGTCATCGGCACCTCAAAATTGGATCCCATCATATGGCATTTCTTCGGGAAGATCCCAAGAAAAGTATGATGTAAGACCCCAAGCGGAAGCAGTCTCTCAAGAAACTCGCTTTCCCCAGTAGAAACAAATGGCGTCTCCAATAGAGAAGTTTGTGCAACTCTACAACTCAAACGATGGGGTTCCCCAGCAAGTCTGACATCAAAACTTTTTCCGTCAAATGGCATCTCCCCAAGAAAATTCGGCGAGAAGTTTGAGGAAAACCGCTACGAATAGCGTCCCTTGTAAATAAAGTTTATTGACAAAAGAAACTAAGACCAGTTCCTTGGTAGAAAACCAGGATCGAGGGGAAGTTTATTTCTGAAACTGAGACCAGTTCCTTGGTAGGAAACCAGGATCGAGGGGAAGTTTATATCAAAAACTGAGACCAGTTCCTGGGCCGGAAACCAGGATCAAGGGGAAGTTTATCTTTTCTAAGCATCATTGCTTAGAAAAAGAAGAAGGATGTGTGAACCACCATTCTTAATCACCACCAAAATTTCGGGTATTCCGATATTTAATCCTCTTGCACCCCGAATGCCTGAATACCTTCGCCATTCACACCTTCAGGTCCAAGAAGATTAAATAGGGGCATCTGTCATACCCCAAATTTTGACCACTAAGATTCTCTATCATTGTGCAAATCATCATCACAATATGGGTGAACCATCAGTCTCCCCAAAGATGGGTGAGCATCCACTACAATCAAAATTAGGGTTTCAAAGCCCTCTCAGAGCCCTTAGACAAAGGTTCAATCAAGGGATGACATGATCTTCAACTTGTCTAATCTCTCAAATATCCACAAGGGATCAAGAGGACTCTCACTTCAATAATCAAGCACAATGTTTCAGCATTCCAGGTGGATCAAGCCTCAAGATCGACAATGTCACCAAATTAGGGTTTTGGTCGACCAGGGCCTCCAGATGGAAATTTTCCTCTGGGCATGAGCCAATGCTTCAAAACATAACCAATGATGCTCCAGGGGACATTATAAACCCAATCATCAAGTCAATTTAACCTCAGGGGATGCATACATAAAAAAATCAGGAATTAGGATTTCTTGACCTAATTCAACCCTGAGTTGACTTTTGGGATAAAAAATGAGCCAAGACCTCAAGAAATGATTTGAAGGTCTCTAACATACCCTATTTATCCATTTGCAACAATGGATTGATCCAAGTTACTTGATTCACCGGCTTCAAATTCCTTTGGACCACAATTAGGGTTTCACGGGAAAAGTCAACTGTACCTTTGACTTTTGACCAGGACATGCTCCCAAACCCTAGGACATGATTCAATACACCCTATAACACCTATGAAATCAATCCATCAAGTTTGATTTAGGTCAAGGACTTGATTTCACAGAGGATTGCACAGTTTGAATTCATATAATAAAAAGTCAACTGTGCACAAAAGTCAACTTTGACTTTTTGAGATTTTTCACAAAAATGGATTTTTAACCCTAAAATGATGTTAATGTATGATTTGAATCATCATTCATCAAGAAAAATAAAAGAAAATGGGATAACTTGTAAAAGGGGTAACCATAAAAACTTAGAAAATTTTCTAAGTTATGAAACAAAGTGGCAAGGGTACCAACTTTGAAGGATCATAACTCCTAAACCACAAGGCCATTTTTTCCCATCCAAAGCTTGATTTGTAGATCTCATGGCCCTCTACAAAAGCTAAAAACTGAACTCCTTCCAAATTCCTCATGGATTTTGAGTTATGGAATGATCAAAATCACAAAAAGTGAAAATGTCACTTTTTCCAACACTTAGTGAAATTTTCACTAAGTCAGAATCTGCCTTCACTTTTTTTCCAAATGTAGAGGGATTTTTCACTTGGATCCAAAAGGTATCAAAACCAAATATGATCAAACAGTTGTTGTATCATATAAAGGGCTTTCCAAAATGGCCAAGAACTCCATCAAATTCCACTTGAGCCATGAGATATGACAATGGCAATATGCCTTGCTGAAAACTGCCAAGGCTAGGCAGAATTTTGCATTTTTGGTCGATTTGGAAAAATCAGATAATTCCAAGCCCTGTCATCACTTTGGACACCTCTGAGGATCAAATCTAAAGGGGACAATCACTGAGCCAAGCCTCCAAAGTCTTTGGAATAAGAAGTAGCATGCCAAACCTAGAATTGCCTAAAATAGGGACAAGACTCCAATTTTGGATTAGAGCATTTAATAGATGCTTCAAGGTGTCATGGACTGACACATTTACAACTGAATTCAGTCAAGAATGATCCAACAACTAGGGAACCAAAGCTCTGTGCTCTAACCTCTAGTCAATGGCTAGAGGAGACTTGGATTTCTATTGCTCAACATTGGCCAAACCTCTGCTGCAGTTACCATTCACTATTGATCCTAAAACAAACTTGCTCTACTATAAATAGAGCTCATTTGTGCTCAGTTTGAGTACACCAAAGCCATCAAACATATGCTTTCCTCAAAATCTCTTTCTCTTGGCAAAAATGCCTTCTTTAGCAAGATAACTCTGAGTTTTTGAGTTTGAGAGCAATTCCAATCAAACTAATCACACACACACATCTCATAAACATCATATGTAGGTGATCCAAACTCTCACAAGTGACCTGTAACACCAAAATCACAAAGTCACATCTCAAAACCTCAAAATAGGCCTCTTTGTGCATTTTTCTAGCCATGTCTTGATTCAGTCACTTTCCAAACCAGATAAAACCTCAAACACACTCCAAATATCACCCTTGAACTGTCCCAAATGGTTCCCCCTATCTGGAACACCATTTGAGGGAGTTGCTATTTTGGTCATTCTTAACCCCTTTTGCAAGAAAGGGCCAGTTTGTGTTTTTACAGGTACCAGTTGATTCCACTCATCCTAAAAACTTCTAAGGGATCATTTGAGTGTGTCCAAAGCATCAAACCACTTCTAGAGCAAGAGGCTTGACAGATGGCACAAAAACTCCAAAAAGCTCAAAAGGAGGTAAGCCTCATGACTTGAACTTTCCAAAATATGCTTTGCTTTGAAGTCCACTGATCATGCACACCTCATACATGTTATATATGTTGTGTTTGAACAAATTGATCATGTAATTCATGCCTGTATCAAAGTATAGCATAGAAAATGCAATTATAGGCCTTTTTCAAAACCCCTATCAGATTTTGAGGAGGGAGTATGATCTAAAAAAAATACCACCACCATTGGATTCCTTGTGAAATTCTAGGCCAGATGCATATAAATTTTGTCTCAAAACATGGAGAAATGAGAAAGTTATGACCTTCACGTTTTTGACCCAAAACTTGCCTTGCCTTGCCTTGACCAAGCCTAGAAAACAAGGCAAGCCTTGTATATTTGTGATTTCACATCAAACAATTGATGTATCACCACCCCAGTGGTAAGGCGCGCGCCCTATAACCTTGAGGTCGTGGGTTCAAACCCCACCCATGCCATTTTGTGTTTTTTAACATTTTTGCTATTTTTCCAAGTATTTTATGTTTTATTAATTAATTAGAAAATTAATAACTCACTCAATTTTAATTATTTTTGATTGGTTCTTTTTGCAAAAAATCACAAAAACATTGAAATATTTTATTCCACAAAAAATTAGACTTATATTATATTTTAATATAATTAGTATTTTTGTGAATAAATTCCTTTTTAATTGTTTTTAAACATTTTAAAAATGAATATTTACTTTGAAAATCAAAACCAAATGAGTTTTTAATATCTCTTGTGTTTAAAACCTAATTTTTCAAACCTAAAACAAAAATCACAAGTGGTTTATTCAAATTATTTGGTATTTTTATCATTTTTATTTGTTTTTCTTTAAATATTTACTTTTAAAGGGAAACAAATTAGTGTTTCTTTGATTTTCACCCTCACAAATCATTTTCAAACACTCATGGGCCTCTATTAGAGTGTAAGACCCAACCCTTTGTAAATACAAACCTATTTTGGGCCTCACTCATTGTATAAGTCCCGTTGTATTTCAAAATTTCGGCGCGATCATCGTCCATTTAAAACAAACCATATGGGCCTCTCATCGAGCTATAAGACCCATTCAAAAACTTTTTGGGCCTCTAATAGAGTGTAAGACCCAATCTCCTTTTAAACAAAACAATTTTGGGCCTCAGATATTGTATAAGTCCCTCTGTGTTAAAAGAAAACCTCGGCACGATCGCCAGTTAAAAAATCAACCCTGGGCCTACCCTCGTGTTATAAGCCCTATTTATTTCCTTTAAAACTCTTTGGGCCTCTTGAGAGAGTGTAAGACCCATCCCCTTTATACAGAAAACCTTTCCTAAGCCTCAGTCACTTGTATAAGTCCCTCTGTGCAAATGCGAAACAACAGTGCGATCACTGATAAAACCCTGGGCCTCTCCTTGAGCTGTAAGCCCCAATTTTCCTTTCAAAGCACTTTCTCCTTTGATTTTGAAATATACTATTGTTTTCAATCTTTCTTTGTTGAACAGCTAACAAAACATCATCGAAGCTCTACAGCCGAGTAAGTGTTTACCCGCTTTCATATGTATATAACTGTACTGTGGGGCTGTTTCACTGTAAGTCTTCTTTCATAAACTCATATCAACTGTGTAATAATAGTATAGATATTTAGAGTTTCCCCGGCAAATACGTCTAGAATTAGACAAAAACCTTACATCAACTCTAGATAACTAGATCTAAGAAATCTCCCCCTTGAACAGTTCATTATACAGAAGGCCATTGTTCCATGTGAAACCCCTTCTGGAACTGTTCATCCGCCTCATCTTGGGCGTTGTGCAAGGACCCACAGGCTTCTTAAAAGCATCCCCGCCTCCTCTTGGGCGTTGTACAAGGACCCATCGGCTTCTTAGAAGTTTTCACAGCCTCCTCTTAGGCTTCGTATAACGATTCTTCCTCCGGGAAGATAGCCTCCTCTTGGGCTTCGTACAAATTGCCCCTTGGCTTCTTAAAAGTTTCCAGCCTCCTCTTGGGCTTCGTATAAATTGTCCCAACGACCTCCTAGAGGTATAGGAACAGAAATTAGTCATCTTAATAAAGCAGTCTTTCAAAGAGTCTAGATCTTACTGCTACTTTTCCTTAAGCATGGTACAAAAGATAGAACTCGTAGACTTCGACAGTCTCAATACCCTTTGGATTCCCTGTTTCCCTAGAGAACACGAAATAAATCCCAACTCCCAGGTCAAATCCCAGAGTACAACATTACTCACATAAGAACTGAGTTTCTCTTTGAACCAACATGATGGTCACTCAACTGAAACAATAACCTTTTAGCCTCTGTCTCGGGCTTCATACGAGACACCAAAAGACTCTCTTGTTGAGTCAATCCCTTTTTAGCCTCTATCTCGGGCTTCGTACAAGATACAAAAGGACTCTCTTGTTGAGTCAAGTAGCCTCCATCTCAGGCGTCGTACGAGATACAAAAAGACTCTCTTGTTGGGCCAAGCAGCCTCCATCTCGGGCTTCATACGAGATACTAATTAACTCTCTTGTTGAGTATAAAATACCCTCTTGTTGGGCCACCCCTCTTTTTGTCTCCATCTCGGGCTTCGTACGAGATACAAAACCCTCTCTTGTTGAGTATAAAAGACTCTCTTGTTGAGTCAACCCTCTTCAGCCTCCGTCTTGGGCTTTGTACAAGATACAAATCACTCTCTTGTTGAGTATAAAACCTATGGCCTTCGTCTTGGGCTATGTACAAGACACGGAAAAGGACTCTCTTGTTAAGTCAAACCGTTTTAGCCTCAATCTTGGGCTTTGTACAAAACAGAAAGAACATTTTCCCCAGAAAAGTCAACCCTTTAGCCTCCTCTTAGGCTTTGTATAAGGAAACCCCGGTTGAGAGAATCAACCTTTTAGCATCAAAATCTGCGCCTCATTCACAACATACAAACATCAACAACTCCTTTCCCTCCATCTAATTGCTGTAAGCGGCAAGCCTCTGGATTATTTACATCCACGCCACTGTCCCTCTTTTAGGGTGAGAAGTTCCTAAGGAAAGATGGCATTACTCTAAACTGAGTTAAAGTCTTCTCCTTCAGGTTAAAAATCCCCTATAAAGGAAATTATGGCATTGCTGGATTCACATATTCCAGTTAAAGTAATTCTCCTTTATAATCAGTCACCCCTGACAAACAGACCACTTTAGAGATGACAAGTTCGCTCTGAAGTCAAAACCCTTTAGCTTCATATCTTGGGCTTTGAACAAGATACAAATAGACTCTTCAGCTTCACATCTTGGGCTTTGAACAAGATACAAACAAATCACTTTTAGCTTCACGTCTTGGGCTTTGAACAAGACACCAAAACACCATTTCCTCCCATAGAATAGGAGGAACTATGATTGCTCTGATTTCCCTTTCGGTAAACGGGAATACGTAGGCATAAAATTGAAAGAAAAATCTTAGCGAGCACACTAATCAAAAACCCAAAATCCCGTACCTTCAGCCATGAATCGAAAAGCATCAGTCCTAGCATCCTACCAATAGAACAGTCCATCATTTCAGCCCTGACAAAGTAACAAAGAGATAGGCCCCACTTCCATATAGCATCTGTAACTTAATAGACCACTGTTTAAACTTAGTATGCAAGTAGGGTTAGTTGGAGACATTTATTTCCCTTCCTTCATCAGCTTCAATAGGATAAAAAATGAATCGACCTGTAGCCCCCCCCAAAGAGCGACAATGCTTAAGAACCATGTCTAGTTTCGCTCGCTACAAAGGCGAGGTATGTGATTAGCATCACAAAGTGAAATTTTGGCCTATGCAGACAACATATGTCCTAACAAATATCAAGACATTGTGCTACATAATCTAATAAACTCATAGGCGCACCTGCAGACTGATACCTTGAATATCAGACCTGCATCCTCACAGATGTCACGACATCTGATCCAACATGTTCATTATGAACCCTAACAGAAAACGTAAATCTGCAGAATGATAAAGAACATAGTAATTGTTAACCCAGTTCGGTGCAACTCACCTACATTTGGCGGATACCAATCCAGGAAGAAGATTTCACTAACTGTAGACTGTTACAAAGTTAAACTCCCACGTTTACAACCTTATACCTAACATCTACCCCATGAACATCTTTACCAAGGTTAAACTCAAACGTTTAGAACCCTGATATGAGATACCTCACTCACTTCCCTCAACCACCAACTGTGATTTCTCCATTGTCCCTGTCAATACAGAATTCTGTCAAGCATACTTGACAAACAAGCTAACTCGGATTTGTTTAAAAGCTTCATCCAAGAACAATACACAATCCAATACCTCAAGGCTTATGGATCTGTGTGACACCTATATCTACCACAGTGTATCAACTGATAGAAAGGGAGACTTACAACCTAGAGAGCCAACGACTCTCAAAACCCTAAACCCTTGTTTCTTGTGCAAGAAATACAAGGTTACAACAGGCGTTCTAAAGCATCACGAAACCTAGGTCTAAGTCTTCTATTTATAGTGTCTTTTGCTTCCTTGGGCTACAGTCTTCAGTCCTTGGTCCATGCAGAAATTCTCCTTGAGTGTTGCATCAGATTAAAGCTAACTTCACCCATTCAGTCCAGGATGTCAAGATGCATGTTAAGACATCTTGTTCAACATCATGTCATCAACATAATTGTTTACCTTGATCTCCTTGTTGAGTTAACATGTTTTACCAAAATTTGTTCAAAACAGCAGAGCTTACACAGAGGAGTTCCCTGGTCATCTGAAGAAGCATAATCACTGTTCTTCTATCGAGGAATCGGGTTCTCTTTCGCAAGGGTCGGATGATGAAGAAAGAAGTTTCTTCAAATCGGATTCCGATGCTGATTCTTTTGGTGAGTGTGAAGGGTCGACGAAAGAGTTTCTATCTCCGGTCAGGGAGGAAGGTGGTGAGGAGATGAATGGAGCGTTGGAGAAGTCTCTGATTTTCCCTTCGGTTAACTAAGCTTTGCAGGCGTTGCAGAATTTATCTGACGTAGGATGTGACTTGAGGAAGGAAATAACGTTTGTTCTAGAGGGTGGGGGTTTTTGAGAAGGTTGTGTTGGCTTTAAAAGGTCATGAAATTCTGGTATCAGACGTGTGATGTTAAGGTGTGATGTCACAACAACACACTCTGCACAATGGATAGCAATAACAGCAAAATAACACCAAGAATTATTGACCCAGTTCGGTTACAACCAACCTACTCTGGGGGCTGCCAAGCCAGGGATGGAATTCACTACTTGTAGATATAATTTACAGACTCAACAACCCGTTGACAATCTCCTAAACTTATACTCTACTAATGACTTCCTACCTAAGAAACCACTTAGGTATGAGAACACCACTCAATCCCTTACAAACACTCAAAGAAACCACTTTGAGTACCCTTGATCTTACTTCACAACTTCGATCAATCAACCACTCTCTATTGCTTCACAGCTTCTAGAGAGGACATAAACTCAACACCTATTCAAACCCTAGAATAGTGTAAATACAAGCATTCTAAACAAACTCTAGACACTAAGCCTCCAGCTCTTGATCTTCTGAATGTTTTCTGTCACCTTTTTCCTTTGGTCTTGTGCGCTTTATATAGCTCCTTGAATTGGTCTTGGACTTGCTACAATATCTCCCAGATTTGTTATTTAAAACTGAATATCTAAAACAGATTTTCTCCTAAAATCTTTTTAAATCTTCAACCTTTTAAATCTCCTACAAATCTGCAACAGATCTCCTATGCAGCAGCAAATATCTATCCCAAGATATTCGCATCCAATGAGACAGCTTGCTCTCCACAATTCCAGCTAATACGCAACCCTAACAACATCACAACCTGCTGTTGTTAATTCTGCAGATCTGATGTTACAACATCACCTGTGTGACATCAGACATCCAACTTCAACAATTAATTACTTAACACAGCCCAGTGTTAAGACTTCAATGTTACAACATCAACACCTTGACATCAACATTGAATATACTTTGTTTTACCAAAATTCCAGCCAATCCAGGAACTAACAATCTCCCCCTTTGGCTAATTTTGGCTAAAACATTCTCTGCACCATCAAAGACTTCAGCAGCGGAATAATCTTCAAAAGCTTGAAACTCAATCAGCAGCAGTTTGACAATACTCATAGTCTTCATTACTTGATCTGCTGCAGCACCATCTTCATTATTGACAACAGCCAATTAGTGCTCCCCCTCTAAAACATGAACCAGCATCACAGCTGTTTAGTAGCTCACAATGTGCAACACTTTTTCTCCCCCTTGATGTCTGCTTGGCTGCACTCTTCACATGTCATGATATCTTCAAAACTCCCCCTCAATAACTGCATTACCACTTTTCAACTAAACACCTTTTAGCAGCATCAATTTATCTCCCCCTTAATATCTGCATCACATTAGCAGCATATGGCAATAATACTCTTGACTATCTTGGCTATTTTCTCCCCCTTTTTAGCCACAATTAGTCAAACTTCAGTTAGAAGCCCTATTAACTATAGTCAGTACACCCTAGCTCTCATTGTTAGCCTCTCAGTTAGTAAACAGGCAAAACAAATCATAGAAGGAAACTAAAACATAACCAGTGCATAAAACAGCACAATATTCAAGTTACAAAACCAAGCACATTAAGTGCTAAAACAAAGACAGAAAATAAAGTTAACCCTACTAAAATAGAAGGCAAACATTAAAAGCTTGAATCTTCTGAGCTGAGATCATCATTATCGTCTTCATCAACAACATGCTTCCTTGTGTTGACAGCTTCACCTTCCTTTGTTGCCAATCTCAGAGACATGACAAGTCTTTCAAATTTTTGTTTCCTTTCAGTACTAACTCTTATGACTTCATCTAACTCCTTGCAAGCCTCCTCTAGTTCTGTAATCAACCCAGTCTTGGCTGGTGACTGTTGTGATGTTGAAGCAGATGTCTTGACATTGTAAGGAACATGTTTCAACTTGTGATGGAGTGACAAGGCAGGCTTCCTTTTGCAAGCAACATCTGAATGCTGTAGAATTCCAGGATGTTGAGACAAGACAATCCCACAAATGAGAGAGGGAAAAGCAATGGTCATCTTCACAGCATTTGTAGCAGCATGCTTAATAGTATGATCATAGATGTAGGATCCATAGTCAATTCTTTGCTTTGTCCCAACTGCATAAATTATCTTCCCCAATTCAACAGAAATTGTGGTCTTGTGACTAGTAGGAACCCAGTTGGCAATACCTATTCTGTGCAGAAAAGCATATTTGACACTCAACAAACTGGCTAACAGCTTTCCTTCTACGGGCCAAACATCTACCTGACCAGCAGTGATTTCTTTGCATATAATATTGTTGGAGGCTTCTAATTCCTCATAATCTTCCTCATTTCTTCCTAAGTAGGCATTGATCATCTCAGGAGAGAACCAGACACACTTACCCTTGATGGTAACTCTTCTGAAAGTTCGGCTCTTACTGTCATTTATCGATTCAGGTATATTAACTATGAATTCCCTGACCAGTCTATCATAGCAATTAGTCAACCCTGACACAGTCCTTATGAGACCAGCAAGCTTAATTAGGTCTATAATTTTAGTAGACTCTAAGTCTTTTGCTACTACCTGTAGCACACCAAAATTTGCTCTCCTTACTTTAGTACTAACTGGCTTATGTTTCATCTCATTTTGCATTATCATGTGTGCATATCATTTGGCTCTGTGGTTATGTGATCAAGGTTCTCTGTTCAAGCATCGTCAGGTTGCAACAGACGTTTATTTCGTCACTCGACCTATGCGCAAAGTATTTTCTCCGGGTTACGTAATCAACAGGTCAGCAAAGCTCTTATCAAACATAATTTTTCATGTCAAGAATCTCAGAGAAAGTCAAAGTTTTCAGCCGATTCAGAACAGTTTGAGCAGAAAATCAGGTTGCTGTGCAAATTTACAAAATTCATAACTCTTGCTCTAGAACTCGTTTTGGCTGGATATTCAACAGTTAGAACCGTCTTGGTATTCTCTACAACTTTTATGTTCGGCTCGGAAGTCAATTCATCAAGGAAAGTGGTGGGAATTATTTGTTTCTGGAATTTCGGTTTCGCTGGATAATTGCGTCAGTGGCATTCAAAAGGGCTTAGCTTCTGATTGGATCATCATTTTTGAGCGATTCTTATGCCAAAAGTTCCGTCTGGATATCCTCTCCAACTTTCGTGTTTTGGCCAAAAGCTAATTCTTTGAGGAAGATCTCCGAATACGCGAATTCTCTGAGTCGATACAGCAGAAGAACAACTGAAAATAGTGCTGAACCGGTGTATTTCGGACACTAAAAAATTCATAACTCTCAGCTTGTTCGTCAGATTGATGCCGTTCCGGTGCCTAAAATTCCGTTTAGATGTTATCTTCGTGCTATGAATTCAGTTTGGGTCAGGTCCGAGTGGAAGGACCCCGAAAATGCAAATTACCAGTGGGGTTCTTTGATGCAGTGCACTGTCTGTCAGATTTTGTAAAATTCATAACTCGGTCAATTTTTATCGGATTGTGTCCATTCTCGAAGCTACGGTTCACAAATTTTGTGCTTTTTAAGATTGAAGACAAGCTCGAGTTCGAACGATGTTCCGAAGATCATCGTTTTGGTTTATTTCGCAAAACGGAAGTGCTGAACCGAAGAAAAAGGCTGAAAGTTGTTTCACGGGAAAATTCATATCTCACTCGTTTTTTGTCCGATCCCGCTCATCTTTTGACACGAGGTCACTGACTCATAGATCTACAACTTTGCTGACAAAGTCGAGTCAAGATTATGCTCCAAAGAGGTTTACCTCGTCATGTTTTCGAGTAGCGGACACCAAATAAGCTGAAAAAAACGACTTATTCAGTGACGTCTTGCAGCTTGAACATATCGATCGCACTCGATTTTGATCGTATGACATCTGTTCTTTTTGTGTTGCGACCGTGATTCAGAGGCGGACGATGTTGTGGAAGGCTCAGAGTCGAAATTCCTTGCCGAAGACAGTGTTATTTTCACTTAAGCCAAAATTCTACCTTTGCCCTTCATTTTAGACTCCACTATATATTCAAAACTCTCCCAAATTTTTCTCTCAACCCTCACAAGATCAAAAAACCAAAACTCATACACTCAGTGGAGAGAACACACGTGATTTTGAGGAGAACAAAAGTTTGAACCCTAAAACTTCAATCATTCGAATCTCTTAATCCACAAGGGCTTTTCACAAGATTCCTTCACAACCTTCATCCTTGGCATCCATAGAACGTAAATCATCCATCGTTTGAAGCTAACAACAAGGATTATGATTTCTTGATCTCAGATTGGTGATAAGTTTCATGATCCTAAAACTCTATTTTTTTTACATGCATAATGATCTGTGATTGTTGCTGATGACTCTGATGTGTTTTATTTTGAGTTTAGACGTATATCATGTGCACATCGTGAGTTTTAAGTTTTGGAACCCTAACTTGTTTCGTGCGAATCTCTTTATGTGTTGATTGTTGGTGATTTTTAACGTGATATTATTGATCCCGGTGAAATTCTGGCCAAGGTAGTGTATTTGTTTGCGTGTTTTGGTGTATTTTTCATTGCAGGTGGCCGAAAGTGGTGACCGGAGCCCTAGCTCCGGCGACTGGTGAGGGTTCCGGCGAGATTAGGGTTTGGGTGAGGAAGATGAAATCCCCGCCGTCCGTGACTTTGATCGTGTGGCCCATATGCTGCCACGCGTTTTTAATTTAATTTAATTATTTTATTTTATTTTTATCATCTAAATTAAATATTTGTTTATTTGCTTTTGCATTACTCATATCATGCATACTTAATTTTGTTTATTTTATTTCTCTGTATCCGTAAAATATTTTTTATCCGTTCTTTTTGAATTTGTTAGATAACATTCTAAAATGCATCAAAATATTTTTTTTTTATCATTTTAATTATTATTTCATATTGCATTCTGGTCCTCTTTTTTGCACACTGAACCCTACTCCTCACCTGAGCTTTGCCTGATTATTTGGATGACTAACACTTTGAATTTTTGCAGGAATTTTTGATGTGTTGTTTGTCTCTGGTTGAGAAACCTTGATATTTAATTTGGGAATTTTAGGAGTTATTTCTCTAATTGTTTGATTTGTTTTCACTTGAGATTTTCTCGCATGCATGTCTTTGATCTTGTCTGATTATCTGTTTGAAAGGCACACGTGCCATTTGCTTTGGGGCTGTTTCTTTGTGTCTTAGATTCATGTTCGGATGATAATCACTTTTGTTCGCCATTGTGTGATTTTCATTCACCTCATTTCTCTTACTTGTGTCTATTCTGTACTAATCTTTTATGCAGGGACTAAGGTAAGTTCTTTAAGGGTATGGATAAGTATCCATGGTCACCCTTACTTTTTCCTTCCCTATCTTTTCCTTTCTTTAGGGTTTAGGTTAAACCTCACTAACCGTAGGTCACCCATGCATGATAACTTTAGGATTCATAGTCCCCTTTAGAGTTACCCTTGTGTCTTCTCTCTTCTCATCTCGAATCTCTTTAAAACACTTAATAATAATAAGGTGTATTGCGCACGAGCCTTAAGCGTGGGGAATGAGAAATGAGGGGCTTCCTCTCATCTTTCTAGAGTGCTTAGCGAGCGTCCTGTCTTGGGACGATGCGTTAAGTATTCGCCCCTGTGCCCTAGACTTTGGTGCAATGCAACTTAGGAACTAACTTAAGGCACTTCTGTCCTAAAAAACACAAACCAACTTCAAACCTTTTTGTCCTTCAGGACCTTCAACTTAAAGGCTATTTTCAAAAAGGGCACGTTACTTTCCGTCTGAGACGCAAACAGGCATCGACCCTAACTGCCGGACGCGAACTTAACGTCGCTCATAAAAAACACAAAAGGAACTTGGTCCGAACTACGTTGACTCTGAATTCTCCATTGCACAGAGGGGGTACGTAGGCCTAGGACGTCGACGTCCTACCGAGTTTGTCTTTGTCTTTCCCTTCCCCGTCTTAGTACAGCCCTAGATGATAGTATAACTCACCCTTAGAATAGACAACAAGCGTGGATCCCATCGAGTACGATGGACGCGTGGGGTGCTAGCACCTTCCCCTCGCGTAACCGACTCCCGAACCCAGGTTATGGTTGCGATGACCATTCCTTTCCCTCTTCCTAAGGTTTATGCGGTGTTCCCTTTCCCTTTCTTGGGATAAATTTACACGGCTGACGACTCTGTTTTTCCGCGCCACTCTCGCGTTTGTACCTGGATGAAAATCCTGGGAGCGACACTACCTCTCTTTCCAGAGCTATCTTTCTTAGGCTCACACAACTCCACAAGGATGCACTTCTGGCACTGTGAGATGAGATGTTATCAGGCACTTGATTTGCAGTAGGGTTGATGTCTTGAGCATCACTCTCAGAATCTGACTCTTCACTGATTCTCCTATTCTTCCCAGACCTGGTACATTTGCTCCATGAGGTCCTTTTCTTATCCTTCCCTCTTCCAATTCTATCATCATCAGATGAGTCCTCAATCTCTATAACCTCAACCTGTTCCTTCCCTTTACCCCTGTGACTTTCATTCCTAGGGTACGATGTTCTAACATCCAAGCTGACATCAGTGTTATTAGGGTCTTCACCTTCAGCTTCTTGCCTCTGAAAGTTTATGTCTTCACCTTGAGAGTCGACTTGTTCAGCAGGCATTTGCCTTAAAGGGACAGAAATCCCTTTCACCCGTATCCCTTTCTCAAGGATTTTGGTGGCAAGCTGTTCCAAGTGCTTGTCTACATCAAACTTCTCCTCAACAGCTTGAGAGGATGATGACCTAGCTTCAGGTTTATTCACCGTGGTCGAGGGTTTAGGGTAACCTGACTCGGGAAGAGCACTAGAAATGAGTTCTTCGGAAGAAACCCCAGTTCGTACCTGCTCAGAGTTCTTGGAAGGGACATACATCGTTCCTTTGTGACAAACTAGGTTTGGAGAAGGACTTTCTATTCTGTTGAGATTTAGGGAGATGAAACGTTGCGATGAGAATGCTTTGGTAAGTCTTGATGTAGTATCAATATAGTAAGGCGCCTGATTTTGAATAATCTTTAAAGACCAATTACTAATTTTCTCCCTCCATAAAGACTTTCCTTTTAAACAGTTCACATCAGGACTCATTAACTCTGAGTGACCTTTCAGCATCCTGATGTCATTGTCTGATGTTATAACATCAACTTGAACATCATTAGTTGAATTTCCTTCAAGAGAAATCCACTGATAGCAGTTGTCTTTGGTTCTGGCACCCTTCATAATAATCTGATTATTCTCATCAGAAACCACACACTCATGCTTAGTGTAGTTTATCTTGTAACCTTCATCACACAACTGGCTTATGCTGATCAAATTTGCATTTAACCCATTGACAAACATAACATTGTCAAGTTCAGGTCTACCATCACCTTGCACTTTCCCAACTCCTGCAACAATACCTTTTCCTCCATTGCCAAATATAACCTCATGAGAGGGACAAGGTCTAAGTTCATCAAACATTGATCTACATCCAGACATGTGCTTGGAACACCCACTGTCAAAATACCATGTTCCTTCTTTAAACTCTCTGTCAGCCAAGTGAGCCAACAAGCACTTCACCTTCTCCTTAGGTACCCATTGTTTAACAACTTTGGGCCTGTGCTCTCTCCATCTGTTTTGAGGTTGAGGGTATCCATGCAGCTTGTAGCAAGAGTACTGCATATGTCCAAACCTTCCACAATAATAGCATCTCACCCTTTCATCTCTGAATCGTCTGCCATGATGAGATTGCTTATGCTGCCATACATAATGTGGTTTTCTCCTACCATAACTGCCCTGCCATCTATTATGCTGGTATCTTCTCCCATAGGACGGATGAGAATGCTGTTTCCTTTATTGTCTCCCATGATGGTGTGGCTTTCTTCTTCCATAGATATAAGGAACAACATTGGTGTATCCATATCCATAACCATACCAGTTGTCTAGATGTTGAGACACATGATGAGACATGTGCTGTTTGAACTGAGCAGCTTGCATGCTCTCGTGGTATTGTGGGGGCATATACTGACTAGCTCCCTGTGGCTGCTTTCTCTTCTGATAGGGACCAGTCTTCTTCTCAATCTTCTTAGGTTGTGAAACATCAGCTTTCTTAGGGGTAGGATCCTGCTTCTTTGGCTGATGTTGAGATAAAAGTTGTGACACTTCCTTCTTTGAACCTGAAGTGCTTCCTTCTGAAGTTCTCTTATCCTCAGCCACATAACCTATCCCAGCTTTGTCTCCAGTAGCTTTTTCTGACTGAAGAATCTTGTCAAGTGTGTCTGTACCACAGCTCAGCATCCTAACAGACTTGGTCATTTGATCAAGATGAGCTCTAACTAGCACAACTTCCTTTTCAAGATCAATCTCTTCATTCTCTAGATGAGCAATCTGTTGCTTGTGGCACTTGTTTTCTTGATAAACCTCAGCACTTTTTAAACACAGCTCTTGATAAGTAGATGTTAACTCCTCATAAGTTACTTCTCCATCACTAGAATCATCATCAGATACAACAGCTCCTGTTAGGGCTCTAACATGCTTTGCTGACTCACCTTCACTTTCACTATCTGAGTCTGACCAGGAAACTGTCATGCCATTCTTCTGCTTTTTCAAGAAGGTGGGACATTCTTTCTTGACATGTCCATACCCTTCACATTCAAAGCACTGCACTCCTTTATCTTGGGCAGTTTTCTCTTCATCCTTCTTGCTGGTGTCAGAAGTCATGTTCTTGACATTAGGCCTGGAGTTATTATTCATTCTCTTGAATACTTTGGTGAACTGTCTTCCCAACATCACTATGGCCTGAGATAGATCCTCCTGGGATTCAGATCTCTTCCCTTTCTCTTCTTCACCATTTGTCACCAGGGCTATACTCTTTGGCTTCTTTTCTGGTTCTTCCTCATTCAACCCAAGCTCAAAGGTTTGAAGAGATCCAATGAGCTCATCTACTCTTATCTTGCTGATGTCTTATGATTCTTCAATGGCAGTAACCTTCATCTTATACTTCTTAGGTAGGGACCTAAGGATCTTCCTCACAAGCTTTTCATCAGACATCTTCTCTCCAAGATCACTAGATGCATTGGCCAGCTCAAGAACACTCATGTGGAAATCATGAATAGTCTCATCTTCCTTCATCTTCAGGCTTTCAAATTTTGATGTTAAAATCTGAAGTCTCGACATCTTGACTCTAGATGTTCCTTCATGAGTAGCCTGCAAGATATCCCATGCTTGCTTAGCAACTTCACAGGTATTGATTAACCTGAAGATATTCTTATCCACTCCATTGAATATGGAATTTAGAGCTTTGGAATTTCCAAGGGCAAGCTCGTCTTCCTCCTTGGTCCACTCTTCTTCAGGCTTTGGCTTAGAGGTGCCTTCTTTATCTTTACCAGCATCATCCTTTTCACATACAGCAGGTGCTTTCCACTCTTTAATAACAGCCTTCCAAGCCCTAATGTCCAAGGATTTTAAGAAGGTGGTGATCCTTGGCTTCCAATAGTCATAATTGGATCCATCCAAAATAGGGGGTCTGTTGACGAATCCTCCAACTTCTTTGTCCATCTTTACACCAGAAAGTAACATCCCTAGATCTCACCCAGAGACAGACAGGATGCCTGTTCTGATACCAATTGAAATTCTGGTATCAGACGTGTGATGTTAAGGTGTGATGTCACAACAACACACTCTGCACAATGGACAACAATAACAGCAAAATAACACCAAGAATTGTTGACCCAGTTCGGTTACAACCAACCTACTCTGGGGGCTACCAAGCCAGGGATGGAATTCACTACTTGTAGATATAATTTACAGACTCAACAACTCGTTGACAATCTCCTAAACTTATACTCTACTAATGACTTCCTACCTAAGAAACCACTTAGGTATGAGAACACCACTCAATCCCTTACAAACACTCAAAGAAACCACTTTGAGTACCCTTGATCTTACTTCACAGCTTCAATCAATCAACCACTCTCTATTGCTTCACAGCTTCTAGAGAGGACAGAAACTCAACACCTATTCAAACCCTAGAATAGTGTAAATACAAGCATTCTAAACAAACTCTAGACACTAAGCCTCCAGCTCTTGATCTTCTGAATGTTTTCTGTCACCTTTTTCCTTTGGTCTTGTGCGATTTATATAGCTCCTTGAATTGGTCTTGGACTTGCTACAATATCTCCCAGATTTGTTATTTAAAACTGAATATCTAAAACAGATTTTCTCCTAAAATCTTTTTAAATCTTCAACCTTTTAAATCTCCTACAAATCTGCAACAGATCTCCTATGCAGCAGCAAATATCTATCCCAAGATATTCGCATCCAATGAGACAGCTTGCTCTCCACAATTCCAGCTAATACGCTACCCTAACAACATCACAACCTGCTGTTGTTAATTCTGCAGATCTGATGTTACAACATCACCTGTGTGACATTAGACATCCAACTTCAGCAATTAATTACTTAACACATCCCAGTGTTAAGACTTCAATGTTACAACATCAGCACCTTGACATCAACATTGAATATACTTTGTTTTACCAAAATTCCAGCCAATCCAGGAACTAACAGGTCAAGTTTGTCAAGATGAGGTGTCAGAAGGGAACAGGGTTGGTGGACCTTTTCTTGGTCCGTCTTCGGCCACTTTTGTTCCTTGTACGGTTACGCAAAGCGAGGGGACAAAGCAAAAGGAGGGGAGCGGTAATGAAGGTATTTTGGTGGGCCCAAGTTCTGACGGTTTTTGTGGTTTAAAAAGGAGAAAAGTTTTAAAAAGTATTAAATTAAAACACTTATATGGTATTAGAGGGTCCCACTGAGGACTTCACAAGTCTAAGAAAAATAAATTTATTAAAAAGGGGAGGTTGAGTAAGGAAGTGGCAGTTGTCATACCCCAAATTTTGACCACTAAAGTTTCCCATCATTGTGCAAATCATCACCACAATATGGATGTACCTTTATGCTTCATCAGTCTCCCTAAAGATGGGTGAGCATCCACTACAATCAAAATTAGGGTTTCAAGCCCTCTCTGAGCTTTAGACAAAAGGCTCATTCAAGAAATGACATGATCTTCAATTTGTCTAATCTCTTAAACATCCTCAAAGGATCAAAAGGACTCCTACTTCAAGGATTAAGCACAAAGTTGCTCCCTTCTAGGTGGATCAAGTCTCCAGATCGACAGTGTCACCAAATTAGGGTTTTGATCACCCAGGGCCTCCAGATGAAAAATTTCATCTGGGCACAAGCCATTGATCCAAAACATAACCTAATATACTTCATGGAACCTCATGAACCCATGCATCAAGCCAATTTAGACACAGGGGATGCATTCATCAAAAATCAGGAATTAGGGTTTCTTGACCTAATTCACCCCTAAGTTGACTTTTGGGACAAATCATGAGCCAAGACCTCAAGAGAGGATTTGAGGGTCTCTAATATACCATATTGATCCATTTGGAACAATGGATTGATCCAAGAAGCTTGAGCAACAAGTCTTAATTCCATCTGCACCACAATTAGGGTTTTAAGGGAAAAGTCAACTGTAACTTTGACTTTTGACCTGGACATGCTCCCAAACCCTAATACATGATTAAATATACCCTATGACACCCTTGGAACATGTCCATCAAGTTTGATTTAGGTCAAGGACATGATTTCCTGAAGAATTGCACAGTTGGGAATTCATCTGATAAAAAGTCAACTGTGCACAAAAGTCAACTTTGACTTTTTGAGATTTTTCACCAAAATGGATTTTTGACCCTAAAATGATGTTAATGTATGATTTGAATCATCATTCATCAAGAAAAATCAAGAAAAGTGAGATAACTTGTAAAAGGGGTAACCATAAAAACTTAGAAATTTTTCTAAGTTAAAAATAAAGTGGCAAGGGTACCAACTTTGGAGGACCATAACTCCTAAACCACAAGGCCATTTTTTCTCATCCAAAGATGGATTTGTAGCCCTCATTATCACCTACAAAAACTTCAACTACAAGTCATTCCAATTCATTAAGGATTTTGAGTTATGGAGTGATCAAAGTGTCTGAAAAGTGAAAATGTCACTTTTTCCAACACTTAGTGAAATTTTCACTAAGTCAGATTTTGCCTCACTTTTTGCCAAATGTAGGGGGATTTTTCACTTGGAATCAAAAGGTATCAAAACAAAACTTGTTCAAACAGTTGTTGTATCATGTAAGAGCTTTCCAAAATGGCCAAGAACATTGCCAAATTCAACTTACACCATGAGATATGACATTGGCAAGTTACCTTGCTGAAATCTGTCAAGGCAAGGCAGAATTTGCAACTTTGGTCGATTTGCCAAAATCAGCCAAATTCAATTGCTCCTATCCACTTGGACACCTCAGAGGATTGAATCTAAAGGGGACAATCACTGAGCCAAGCCTCCAAAGTCCATGGAACAAGAAATAGCATGTTGAACCTAGAATGGCCAAAATAGGGACAAGACTTCAAATTTGGAATGAGGCATTCAATGGAACCATCAAGGTGGCATGGACTGAACCATTCTCATCTGAAATTAGTCAAGATTTATCCAAGACCAAGGGGACCATAGCTCTGTGCCCTAACCTCTAGTCAATGGCTAGAGGAGACTTGCATTTCCATTGGCCAACATTGAGGAAACACCTGCTGCAGTTGCCATTCACTGTGGATCCCAAAACAAAATTGCTCTACTATAAATAGAGCTCAATTGTGGTCAGTTTGAGTACACCAAAGCCATCTAACAGATGCTTTCCTCAAAATCTCTTCTTTCACTCCAATTTTGCCTTCTAAGGCAAGTCACTATCGGGTTTTGAGTTTGAGAGCAATTCCAATCAAACCAATCACTCACACACCTCACATACATCACATATGAGCTTATCAAACACTTAGATTACTTCTGAAACACCAATTTCCCAAAATCACCAGCTGGTTGCTCAAGGTTTTAACCAAAGTGCAGCTGAGGTACCACAAAATGATCCAGCCAATTTCAATCAAGTCCAACCATCCAAACACAATCCATAGGGTGTAGGGAAGCTGTTCAGATCATCACAACTCATCTGTAACACCTCCAGATCAAAAATCACTTTGAACTTGCTGTCACGACCTAAAGGTAAGCCTAAACTTGGGCATCTCTCAATCTATGCATATTTCCTCGCACAATAATTTGGCCATATGTTCATAATCATGCATGGAATGTTTTCCCTCAATTAATTGCATTGTTTGAATCGTGTATCAAAAATCCTAGCCTTCATGCAGAAATTAGGGTTCTTGAGGTCTCTTCGTGATTTCTTGTTGTATGTTTAATTTAAATGAAATTAATGGACATATACATGATCGTGAGGTTGAGACGAGCATAATGATATGTGGATTGCATGATATGATTACGTATTCAGTGAGATTGGATAGAAAATGCAAATCTGAGAAAACCAAGAACACGCGCGTGTTCTTCAGCTTGTTCTTGGCGCCATTTTTAGAAATTCAAATATTTGAATTTTGTGATTTTGTTTAATTGATTCAAAAATTAATTTCTCTCTGAGTTTTAATGATTTTGAGTTGATTCTTTTTTTAATAATTCACAAAAATGTTAAAATATTTTATTTTCCCAAAAAATCCCAAAAATATTATTTATTTCATATAATTGATATTTTTGTAAAGAATTAACATTTTGATTGTTTTTGGCATTTTAAATATTTTTTCTACATTGATTTTGCAACTTTTAATGCTTTCTAATTATTTTGTAGGTCAATACTTAATTTTTGAAGCATTAATCCAAGATCACAATTTGTTTTCCATGTGTTAAACAATTTTTGATCATTTTAATTGAATTTTTATTCAATTAAATACATTTTGAAAACAAATTAGGGTTTTGGATTAATTCAACCCTCATAAATCATTTTTCAAAAACTTTTTGGGCCTCTTGAGAGAGTGTAAGACCCACCCCCCTTGTACAAAAACTTTTTGGGCCTCACTCATTGTATAAGTCCCTCTGTACAAGTAAACGGCGCGATCGTCGCCCGTTTAAAAATAAAAAATCATCTGGGCCTCTCCTTGAGCTATAAGACCCATTCTAAACTTTTTGGGCCTCTATTAGAGTGTAAGACCCAATCCCCCTTTAAACCAAACATCTTGGGCCTCACTTATTGTATAAGTCCCTCTCCGTTAAAAGAAAACCTCGGCTCGATCGCCATTTTTAAACGAAAAATCATTTGGGCCTACCCCGTGTTATAAGCCCCACTCTTTTTTCTATAAACTTTTTGGGCCTCTTGAGATAGTGTAAGACCCATCCCTTTGTACAGAAAACCATTTTTGGGCCCCAGTCACTTGTATAAGTCCCGCTGTACAAAGTCAAACAGTGCGCTCACTAATAAAACCCTGGGCCTCTCCTTGAGCTGTAAGCCCCAAATCTTTCTTTTTCAAAGCACTTTCTCCTTTGATTTTGAATATACTGTTGTTTTCAATCTTTCTTTGTTGAACAACTAACCAAACAGCATGGAAGCACTACAACCGAGTAAGTGGTTATCGCTTTCGTTTACTGCTTTCATATTATAAACTGTATTGTGGGGCTGCTCACTGTAAGTCTCCTTTCATAAACTCATATCTACTGTGTAATAATAGTATAGATATTTCGAGTTTCCCCGGCAATTACGTCTAGCACTAGGTAAAGCCGTTTCGTTTATTCATAGAAATAGACGCCTAGATCCCCAATAGGAGTACCAGATACAGTCTTCTCTTCGGCTGTCCTCCTTAGGAATCGTCAAGAAGCTCTACTCCCCAAGATGAATGTATTCTCCGTGAATGGCATCTTTGAGTTTCTTCCAAATTCTCGAACTTTCCTGACTTGATCTATTCCTTGTGGATAGCTTGCCTTGAATGTCTCGGGGTTTTGGGTACCCACTACGGTCATAATCTTGGACCTTAACTAAGGAACCTTCTTTAAAAGCTAAAAGTCGCTGGATAGTAAACCTCGCACGTTTACCAGTGGTTTTTATCTTTAAAAGAGTTATCTCTCCTAATGGAAAGGAGATGATAGACCCACAGGCTTCTTAAAAGCATCGGCCTCCTCTTGGGCATTGTTCAAGGACCCACAGGCTTCCTAAAAGCAACCCCGCTTCCTCTTGGGCTTAGTACAAGGACCCTACGGCTTCTTAGAAGTATTCACAGCCTCCTCTTAGGCTTCATATAATGATCTCTTCCCCCGAGAATGATAGCCTCCTCTTGGGCTTCGTACAAGGACCCGTCGGCTTCTTAAAAGTTTCCAGCCTCCTCTTGGGCTTCGTACAAATTGTCCCGAAGACCTCCTAGAGGTATAGGAACAGAACCTAGTCATCCTCATAGAACAATCCTTTCATAGAGTCTACTACTGTTTCTCACAGCATAGTACAAAAGATAAAACTCTAGACACGGACAGTCTAACTTCCTTGAGTCTCAAAGACATTCTCAAGTGACCCCTTCGTTAAATAGGAAGGAAACCCGCAGACTTGGACAATCTCAATACCCTTTGGATTTCCAGTTTCCCCAAAGAAAAGGAAACAACCCCGATCCTCAGATCTAACCCATGAGTACATTGATGCTCATATAAGAACTGATTTTCTCTTTCAAAATCAGTATACTGGACCTGTCACTTAACTGACACAATAAACTTAGCCTCCTCTTGGGCTTTGTACAATGATTCTCCCCAGCGGAGTCAAACAACGTTTTAGCCTCTCTCTCGGGCTTCGTACGAGACACATAAAGACTCCCTCGTTGAGTCAAACAAACGATAGCCTCCATCTCGGGCTTCGTACGAGACACAAAGACTCCATCGTCGGGTCAAAATCTTTTAGCCTCTCTCTCGGGCTTTGTACGGGACACAAAATAGCCTCCTCTTAGACTTTGTATAATGATTTTCCTAGCGGAAATTAGCCTCCTCTTAGGCTTTGTATAAAAAAACCACTGGTTGATCCAATCAACCTTTTAGCATCAAAGTTGTGCCTCGTTCACAGTATACAAACATCAACAACTCCTTCCCTTTCATCTAATCGCTGTAAGCGGCAAGCCTCTGGATTATTTACATCCATGCCACTGTCCTTCTTTTAGCATGAGAAATTCCTAAGGAAAGATGGCGTTGCTCTATACTGAGTTAAAGTCTTCTCCTTCAGGTTAAAACCCTTTCTTCGGAAATTATGGCATTGCTCGGATCCGCGTATCCCAGTTAAAGTAATTCTCCTTCTCCCCTCTTTAGAGATGACAAATTCTCTCCAAAGTCGAGGTCCTTCAGCTTCACGTCTTGGGCTTTGAACAAGACACAAATAGACCCTTCAGCTTCACATCTTGGGCTTTGAACAAGATACAAACCACCTTTCGCTTCACGTCTTGGGCTTTGAACAAGACACCAAAAACAAGCATTTCCTCCCATAGAATAGGAGGAACTACGAACGCTCTGATTTCCCTGTTTCGGTAAACGGGAATACGTAGGCATAAGATCGAAAGAAAATATCTTAGCGAGCACAATCAACAAAAAACCCAAATCCCGTATCTCCATCAATCAAAAGCAGTAATTCAAAAACATCAGTCCTAACATCCTAATCCTTGTTCCCCGCTAGAAACCTTCTGCCCAGGTAAAAAGAAAGAAAACAGTATTGGCGAAAATACAAATAACCAGTACAAAGGCCCCCCACATTGATAGCATTCGTAACCTAATAGACCGCTGTTTAAACTCAGTATGCAAAGCAGGGTTAATTGGAGACATCTATTTCCCTTTCTTATTCAGCTCACAATAGGATAAAAAATGAATCGACCTGTAGTTAAAGCTTAAACCGCAGAGAGCGACCAGCGCTTAAGAATCGCGTCCAAAATCGCTCGCTACAGAAAAGTGGCACCCACCGTGGGGCCGATCTCTTCAGCTTCTTTCCTTTTTCCTCCTTTTCACCTCTTTGGTTGATACCACAGATTGGGGCTTCCGCCGGGGAACCCATTTTCTGTCAGGAACTTAGGATTCTTAGCTTTAAAGGTCTAGGATGTTTAGGACAAATATATATACTGCTTTTCCTAATTGCTATACATGTTTATTTTTCTGCTAATGGGAATGCGTGTGATGCCGCGTGTGGTGAGAATGAGTATACACTTAAGATAAGTGATGGCGACGGGGTCGACCATCTACCTCAGTGGAGGCTGACCAACGCAACCCATTCACTCTTCTAGCCAATGGGCCGGTTGTTAAGTCTGAGAAGCTGAGGAGCCAAACCCTTTCGTAGTGCGGAAACTATCGGAAATAGTTGTTACGCGATACTACCCTCATTTGAGGCTGGTGATCTATTCTCGGTGAATGGCACTTACTCTAAGATTGCTCTACAACTCGCTGGCGATCCGCTTGTTGTTTTGCTTTCCTGGGAGGAGCTGATGATAATGAGTACAGGTACAAAAATTCACCCTAGTATAAACCTTTGGGGATGGGTAGAACCTTGACTTCATGACAACGACCCTTTGACCCCATGTTTTTTCTATGTTTTTGTGTGATGCATTCATGCATTCATTTAATAAAACATTAAAACATTCAAAAAACTTCTCTTCTAGTCTCTCTGTTTTTCAAATTAAACTAAGACTGTGATTGCAAATATCAGAAAAAAAGATTACGCTAATGGATTTCGGTAGAAGGAGAACTCACCAGTATACCTTCAAGGTTCCAAAGCTAGAGGATTTGAGAAAGTTAGCGAGGATGATCGTTAACCCAGAGGCTTTCAGAGCCAAGCACGGTGGTTTGCTACCACTGTTAAGAGTCCATGTGATTAAGGGGATCATGGACGCGCTCATTCAATTCTACGATCCGGTTTATCACTGTTTCACATTCCCGGATTACCAGCTTGCACCAACGCTGGAGGAGTATTCTCATCTGACTGATTTACATATCACTGATCGAGCTCCATTTTCTGGACTGGAAGAAATTCCAAAGAATCAGACTATTGCAAGAGCAATTCATTTGGACAAGTCTGAGGTCAGGACTCACATGACCACTAAGGGTGGCATCCAAGGTTTGCCAGCCCAGTTCTTGACAAAAAAGGCTCTATACTTCGCTAGTATAGGGAACGGGATTGCGTTTGAAAGCATCTTTGTCTTGCTCACCTACGGGTTATTTTTGTTTCCCAACATCAATAACTTCGTCGATATCAACGCTATTAAGGTTTTTCTCATTGGAAACCCTGTGCCGACTTTGCTCGTAGATGCGTATCATTCTGTACACTTGGGAAATTTGTACAGTGGAGGGGAGATCACATGCTGTGTACCTCTGCTTTATAAATGGTTTATTTCCCACTTGCCCAAGTCTGCTGCTTTTTTGGGATTACAAGAGTGTCTTACGTTGGTCGCAGAAGATCATGTCTCTCACCAACTCTGATATAGATTGGTGTAATAGGATTTATGAGGGAATCAGGATCATTGACCGTTGTGGAAACTTCCCCAACGTACCCCTCATAGGAACTAAAGGAGGAATCAACTACCATCCGATATTGGTTCTTTGTCAATTTGGATACCCGATGAGACACATCCCACTGGGTGTTCATCTGGAAGGTATTTTCTTCAAACAAGGAGAAAACGACAGAGCACTAAAGATGGAAATAGTGCAAGCTTGGAAACATGTTCATAAGAAAGGACGAGAGTCTCTGGGAAAACCAGACTGTGTCTCGGTGGAGCCTTATCTCCACTGGGTACAAACTAGAGCTCTCAAGCTAAAGATGCCTTATCGTCGTTACGGAATTCTTCCGCCGAGGGAAACTGTCATGTACTTCATGACGGAAACTGAAAAGCTTCAGGTTACTCTCAACAAAGTTCAAAAGGAAAGAAGGTCTTGGAAGAACAAGTACCGCACCCTCGACGTCGAGTGTATCCAAATACAACAACTACTGAGAGAGAAAGATACTCTGATTGAAATTTTGGAGCAAAATGCTGTAGAGAATCAAGATGACCAAAGGAATTTGCTCACTCCTTTCACTTGGCAAAGGAATGACAACCCGACAACGGCCCAAGCGCCCCGGTCAAAGAAGAGGAAGTACCAGGACCCATTAGTTTAGGTTTCTGTTTCTGCACTTTGTAATCTACTGTATTTCCATTTCTGTAATCCTTTGGAATTCAATAAAAAGGGGTTTCCCCAGTGTTTGATATTTGCAATCTAATTGTCAAAGTTTATTTTGATTAAACCAAAAAAAAACAATTAATATAATCATTGCATTCATCATTCTCACATCGCGTATTCTTCTTCCCTACGAATCTCACGTTTGTGTCTCGATTCTAGAGTCAAACTGTCTCATTCGTATAATACTCGGGCCAATCGTCAGAAAAAGATGGATGATCTTGAGGAAGAAAACAGAGAGTTGAAAGAAGAGATCGACGCTCTGAGAGAGGATATGAGAAAGCTTCGTAACGACATGCAAGCCATGGCAGAAGCTCAGCTACAAAGAACTGTGATCTCAGAGATCACCTCAACGCCCATAGTGGAGAAGTATGATCCTAGGTATCAGATACTGAAAGATCGTCCTTGGGGCATGCCTGTTAACTATATCCCGGAAGGATATGTTCTGCCGATCACTGAAGATCAGGGAATCGCAACAGAAGCCGCTGGGCCTGAAGGTTACAAACTTCGGGAAAGCGAAAATGCCAGGGGCATACTCAAGACTCCTGAAGGTTACAAACTTCGGGAGGCACCAAGACTTACTACCGTAGTCATGGTACCACCCCCTGTGGTGCACACTGTCCCGGAAGGACAGATTCCACAGACATCTTCTGGTAAGAAGGAAACTATGTTTGATAGAATGGAGGAATTCCAGGAGCAGTTCTTGGAAATGCAGAAGGAACTGCAAGCCATTCGCGGTCAGGATTTATTTGGAAAGGACGCCGCAGATCTCTGCTTGGTCCCAAATGTGAAAGTTCCGCACAAATTTCAAGTGCCCGACTTTGAAAAATATAAGGGTAACTCTTGCCCTCAAAGCCATATGGTGATGTATGCTCGGCGAATGTCAGCTCAGACGGAGAATCAGGACCTACTGATTCACTACTTTCAGGATAGTTTAACCGGTGCCGCACTCAAATGGTACATGGGTTTAAACCGTACTACGATCCGTACATTCAGAGATCTTGGTACTGCCTTCGTCCAACAATACAAGTACAATTTGGACATGGCACCCAACAGAGATCAACTCAGATCAATGTCACAAAAGGACAAGGAAACCTTTAAGGAGTATGCTCAAAGGTGGCGTGAAATTGCCGCTCAAATTTGTCCACCTCTTGAGGAAAAAGAGATGACAAAGATCTTCTTAAAGACCTTAAGCTCATTTTACTATGACCGAATGGTTGCCAGTGCGCCCAGTGATTTCACCGAAATGGTCGGCATGGGTGTACGTCTTGAGGAAGCCGTCCGAGAAGGACGTTTGGTAAAAGACACTGGATCGACGAGCGGTACTAAAAAAATACGGTAGTGCTCTCCCTAAGAAAAAAGAGCAAGATATTGGGAATATCTCTCTCGGAAAGCAAAGGCGACGTTATCAGCCAGTAGCAGCTGTTACTCCTGCTATCGGCCCCGCGCCTGTTCCTATGTATCAACCTCAGGTTGCGCAGAGCCAACCTGACCAACAAAGGACACAACAGCCTCTTCAGCAGGCTCGTCCTCCATATAACAACAACCGTACAACACGGCCACCAGGATTTGATCCTATACCTGTAACGTACGCAGAGCTGTTTCCGTTACTGTTGGCTAAGGGGCACATTCAGACTAAGTCTCCCCTTTTAGTTCCGAAAAATCCGCCTTTTTGGTTTAAAGCGGATCAAACATGCCCTTATCATCAAGGAGGTTCAGGGCATAACATTGAGACTTGTCTCAATTTCAAATCCGACGTGCAAAAGCTTGTTAGGAGCGGGCTCTTATCTTTCAAAGATACGAATCCCAATGTTCTCACGAACCCGCTGCCTCAACACGAGAAAGCTGCAATCAATCTGATTGAGAAAGAGACTAACAATGTCTATCAAATTCACGATGTACTCTTGTTGAAAACCAATCTGGTCAAGATGCATTGTAGACAGAGTGGATATGGCCATGTGCCACCTCATAATTATCACCAATGTGATATCTGCTCTAAAGACAACCAGGGATGTTCTGTAGTGCAAGCAGCTCTGCAGGAACAGATGGATCTCGGATGGATCCAAGAGCACCGAGTTCGTGGAGTTAACATGGTCTCTACGAATTCTAACGTCATTCAAAACCACGACATCCGTGTGATGAATGTCAGCTTGGTGGCGATGCACTCAAGGCAAAGCCAGTATCATAATCTGCCGCGGCACGATTACAGTTCCTGTCTGACTTGCTCGGTAAACAAACAGGGATGCTCTTTCATACAAGAGGCCCTCCAGCGTCAGATGGATCTTGGATGGATCCAAGATTACCATGATAGGAATCCTTATCAGATCAATATGGTTCAGATCTTCGATATTCGCGTGATGAATACCAGCCTGGTAAAGTTACATGCTGAGCAGGTCCGACTCGGATTCTTAATATCACATGACTATCAAAGCTGTAAAGCGGGTTGCAAAAATGACCGAGGTTGTACCCTTGTCCAGGAGGCACTCCAGCACTTGTTAAATCACTGGTGGATGCCAATCTACATGGATGAAGATACTCAGTAAATTAGTATCAGTAACAGGAATCCTACTCGGCGTCAAAGTCAGGATGTCCGATCAGTGGAAGGTAACCTAGTGAGGTTACATTGTATTCAAAGTGGGCGTGTCCAGGTGCCACTACACAATTATGACAGTTGTAGCGTCTGTTCGGAAAGTAACCAAGGGTGTTACCTTGTGAGAGCAGCTCTTCAGGGTCAGGTCGATCATGGATAAATTCGTCCATATCCAGGTTCAGGACCCATCATTTGGTCGCCGAACTACCTTGCCGAGCAAGTTGAGGATGTTGTCACGATCTCTGGTCATCACAGGACCAGGGATGTTTTTGCCATCATCCCTCTACTTGACGAATCTAGAGTTCCCAACTGGGAACAGATCAAGGTTACTTATGATGGTCAGAAAAATCAGAAGGTTCCCATAGTCATCTAACTGCCGGGGCCACTACCGTATGAATCAGCTAAGGCAATCCCTTACAAATACGGTGCAACAATAATCGAGAATGGAAAGGAAATTCCATTACCCTCTGTCGTGAATATTGCAGACATCAGTCGTGTAACACGGAGCGGTCGAATCTTCAACCGAGGGGTTGGAGAATCCAACAAAGAAAAGGAACTTCAGGCAGAAATTCCTGATCCACCAGTCGGTCAATCTAGTAATCCCGACTTTTCAAAAGACAAAAATGAGATGCTAAAGCTCATCCAAAGGAGTGAATACAACATTGTTGATCAACTGTTATAGACTCCTTCAAGGATCTCGGTATTATCACTGTTACTCAGTTCAGAAGCACACAAGGAGGCTCTACAGAAAGTCTTGGAACAAGCCTTTGTGGAACAGGATGTAACAATTAGACAGTTCGATAGCATTGTCTCTAACATCACTTCCTACAACAATTTGGGATTTAGTGATGAGGAATTACCTGAAGAAGGTCCCCGTCATAACAAGGCGCTCAATATCACTGTTAACTGCCAGGACGATGCTTTAGCCAGCGTACTGGTAGACACAGGGTCAGCCCTGAATGTTATGCCGAAGTCCATCTTGATGCAATTATCATTCAAGGGCCCTCCGATGAGAACCAGCGAGGTCATCGTCAAAGCATTCGACGGATCCAGAAAAATTGTTATCGGCGAAGTTGATCTTCCCATAACTATTGGTCCTCACACTTTCCAAATCACTTTCCAGGTCATGGACATCCGGGCAACATACAGTTGTTTATTAGGAAGACCTTGGATACATCAGGCTGGAGCGGTCACTTCGACCCTCCACCAAAAGCTAAAGTTCGTCAAGAACAATCAACTTGTCACGGTTTGTGGGGAACAAGCCTTGCTTGTGAGTAACTTGTCATCACCTACTGGAATAGAACCCGAGGAGGTTATTGGAACTCAGTTCCAAGCGCTATCGGTGAGCAAGGACGATCAATCCTAAGGAGGAACCTCGATTTCCTCATACAAAGATGCTATCAAAGCGGTCGAGAGTACCGATACGACAGGATGGGGACAGCTTGTCATTCCCATTGACAATAAAACAAAGAAGGGTCTTGGTTTTTCTGTGACCTGTACCCAGACAGCTGCCAACGATGAAAGTCTTCATCCCCTTCAAAACTTCTTCCACAGTGGAGGTTTTCTTCACCCAGTGTCTCAGATAGTTCATGCTATCAATGAGGAAGATCCCTCTGACACAGATGAAGAATGGAAGTCCTACCTTAACAAGGACGATTATATGTCTCAGGAAGAGGTGCCTATGCCTTTTTGCTTTCCTACAGAAAGTTTGAGATTTATACCAAGATCAGATGTCGAAATGATCTACGGAGATTGTGATCCGGAAGGCTGTCGTGCTCCGCCAAATTCATTAGAGGAAGACACTCTGATGAAAGACAACTTTGATCACAATTACTATGGCCCGATGGATGGCCTGCCAATGTGGCAGCCTTACCCAGGAAACTTGGGGCAAGAGAGTCAGCCGAGTAATGAAACTCAGCTGAGCATCATTGAACAGAATACCTGTGTCCCCACCATGTCATGGGATGAACACTCAGGTCATTCAGAAACTACTCAACATGAAGATGAATTCACAACGTTTGCAGGACTAGATTTCATCAACTATGCTTTTCCTGAGGTCAACGTCATCAAGAGGGATGACTCCTCCAGTTCCAAAAAAGTGTGGGACACCTTGGGACAACCGAGTGGAAAATACGACTATATGGTCAAGTACACCGCTCCCGAAAGCTCTCGTATCAGGCTCGAAGATATCCAGCCAACTGGATGGGGAGATACAGCTGAGAGCACAAATGCTATGTAAAATACAACAGAGGAATCCTCCTGCGACAATTCTGCCTGGGAAACAAATTCCAATGATCCTACTCCACCAGAAATCAGCGTTTTTTCTGAAGACAAATCAAGGAAGGTGCCAGACTTTGTGATTCACCGAGGAGTTCGCCGCCAATGGGTTGCCGTCGAGGTTCCGAAGGTCGTTCATCAGTCAAAGTAATTGCCATCTTTAACCTTTCACCCTGCCCAGGTGAAACGGATGTTTTGATAGGGCTCGTTTTCTGTAAATATCCCTCTTCGCTTCGCCCAAAGCGACAGAGTTTTGTTTTATAAGGCTGTAGTTTCAAGAGTCGACTTGTTCGTTAATAAAATAACGTCGTTCTGTAATTTCCGCATTTATTGCTGTTTTCTCTTTTTGCTTTTTCTCAGAAAATGGTAATCCTAAAAAACAATTCAAAAATAAAAACAAGCAGTAAAATAAATACACTGCACACACTTGCATTTTCTCTATCTATTCTAAACACGAATCATCACGTCATGCAGATTGCTTGTTTTAAACCCCGTTGAAACATACGATCCGATGCCTTCTCCCAACTTTGAGTTCCCGGTATTCGAGGCTGAAGAAGAAAATGACAACGAAATTCCAGAAGAGATTTCCCGATTACTCAGACAAGAGGAAAGGTCCATTGAACCTCACAAAGAGCCGTTGGAAACGGTAAACTTGGGTTCAGAAAAAGAGAGAAAAGAAATCAAGATCGGAGCACTGCTTAGTCCAACTGCCAGAGAAGATCTGATAAAGCTTCTCAAAGAATTCCCCGATGTATTCGCTTGGTCTTATCAGGATATGCCAGGGTTGGATACCAGCATCGTGGAACATCACTTACCGTTGAGATCGGAATGTCCGCCAGTAAAGCAAAGGTTGAGACGCACTCACCCGGACATGGCCATCAAAATCAAGGAGGAGGTACAGAAACAGATCGACGCGGGTTTCCTCGCTACATCTGAATATCCTCAATGGTTAGCCAACATCGTACCCGTTCCCAAAAAGGACGAAAAGGTCAGAATGTGTGTTGATTACAGAGATCTGAACAAGGCAAGTCCAAAGGACGACTTTCCTTTACCACACATTGACATGCTGGTTGACAGCACAGCAAAGTTCAAAGTTTTCTCCTTCATGGATGGATTCTCGGGCTATAACCAGATCAAAATGGCGCCGAGAGACATGGAGAAAACTTCGTTCATTACACCATGGGGTACCTTTTGTTACAAGGTAATGCCGTTCGGTTTGAAGAATGCCGGGGCAACCTATCAAAGGGCCATGACTACTCTGTTTCATGACATGATACACAAAGAAATCGAGGTATATGTCGATGATTTGATTGCAAAATCAAGAACAGAGGATGAGCACGTTGAACATCTGTCAAAATTGTTCGAACGTCTAAGAAAATTCAAGCTCCGCTTGAATCCCAACAAGTGCACCTTCGGTGTCCGTTCGGGGAAATTACTAGGGTTCATCGTCAGCCAGAAAGGAATTGAAGTTGATCCTGATAAGGTCAAGGCCATTCAAGAAATGCCTTCTCCGAAAACTGAAAAACAAGTCAGAGGATTCCTGGGACGTTTGAACTATATCTCCAGATTCATATTCCTTATGACCGCCACGTGTGCGCCGATTTTCAAATTACTCAAAAAGAACCAGGATTGCGTTTGGTCAAAAGATTGCCAAACCGCCTTTGATAGTATTAAGGAATATCTGTTGAATCCTCCGATTCTATCACCTCCAGTGGAAGGAAGACCACTGATCATTTACCTCACAGTCCTAGAGGACTCAATGGGATGTGTACTTGGCCAACAAGACGAAACTAAAAGGAAAGAGTCTGCCATCTACAATCTAAGCAAGAAATTCACCGACTGCGAGACTCGGTACACAATGCTTGAGAAAAATTATTGCGCTTTGGCTTGGGAAGCCAAACGTCTTCGCCAGTACATGATTCGTCATACTACTTGGTTGATCTCCGAAATGGATCCAATCAAGTACGTTTTCGAAAAAACTGCTCTCACGGGAAGGATTTCCCGTTGGCAGATGCTGTTATCAGAATATGACATAGAGTACCACGCTCAGAAAGCCGATAAAGGAAGTATTTTAGCCGATCATTTGGCTCATCAACCGATTGACAATCAAGAATCAATCGGGTTTGACTTCCCAGACGAAGATGTCATGTATCTAAAAATGAAAGATTGCGATGAACCGCTACTTGGTGAAGGGCCAGAACCAGGTTCCCAATGGAGACTTATCTTTGACGGAACTGTCAATCATTACGGAAACGGAATTGGGGCTACCCCTTTCTCTCTAGTGTATGGCATGGAAGCAGTGCTCCCCATAGAAGTAGAGATCCTATCAATCCGGGTATTGATGGAAGCGAAGCTCACCGAAGCTGAATGGTGTCAAAGTCGACACGACAAACTGAACCTGATCGAAGAAAAACGAATCACGGCACTATGCCACGGTCAGTTGTATCAGCAAAGAATGAAGAGGGCATTTGACAAAAAGGTCCGACCTCGTGTCTTCAGGAAAGGAGACCTTGTGCTCAAGAAGATACAATCATTTCTCACTGATTCTCGGGGCAAATGGACCCCAAATTATGATGGCCCCTATGTGGTCACGAAAGCTTTCTCAGGCGGCGCCTTGAGACTTGCAACCATGGATGGAGAGGAATTTACCTACCCCACGAATGTTGATGTAGTCAAGAAATACTTCGCCTAAACTAAAAAAAAAAAACGTCTCGGTGGATTGAAAACCCGAAAGGGCGGTCCAGGCAAAGTTAGAGACATGGAAAAAAATCATCCCGATGGATTGGAAATCTCATAGTACAATCCAGGAAAAAGTTAGGGATAATGGCAAGTAACTATGTTTAACAGAGGCAAGTCCCTCAGCAGCAGTTGCATCAGCTATCGGAGGAAATCTCCAGTCAAAGGACATCTTCGACGGAAGCTCAGGATGTCCCGAACTCAAAGTTGGTAGAAGGATAGTGGTCGTTATGTTTCAACGTAGCCCTTTTCCCTGTAAATTACCATTTTCTAACTTTGTATATACTCTTTGGAATCACGCGTTTGGATGATCTCCATCTTATCAATAAAATTTGAGCCCTTGTGCTTTTGTTTGTAAATTCTTTACTTGTTTTAGCTTTACAGAACGACGTTGTTTAAACTTAATCAGCGATTCTTGAAATAAAACAAAAATAAATTTACTTGTTAAACTTTTTCTGCTTTTAAATTAAAGATGTCATTTCTTTTGACTGTTGAACATCGATCGCTTCTCCCGAAGTAAGCGAACTTCAAAGTGCAGAATCAAAGTACTCCTTCTAAGCCAGTATGCCTGAATGAAGGGATCAACTGTGCCAGAGACCTTGTTTCGTCTGACACACCTCAGCCGAGTTCTCATCTCCTAAGCCCGATCAACATAGCTCCCAACAGGATTATCTCTCCTAAGCAAGGTGGAATTGCTATTTTGAACCAACGGTACTTCTTCGCCCCGCGATGGCCGAGTATCCAATTGTGTTCATCCATTAGTCTGTATGTCACGTCTGTTTTGTCAGCATATACATACGTACTTCATGCATTTTATTTGCGTTCGCATTTCGTATTGCATCACTATCACTTGAGTCGGTCTTGTCCCCTAGTGATAAACAGTTTTCTCAATCGAGTTTGTCAGTTCTTTCCTCGTCAGGAAGTGTTACGTCTGCACAATCTCGCCACCAGTGTATCTTTAGATCAGAGTCGGCACTTGGCCACTTTGATAATTTGAACCTCTGAAAGATCAGAGAACCTTCAACAGATGTCACTCTTCGCCATCAAAGATGATATCCTTGCTTTCCCGGATTAAGGAAAATCCACAGAGAAAGCCTCGTGATCAGAGATTCGGCAGCACGCCAGTTTTGCTCCGAAAAGATCACTGATGAAAAGGTCATCGACACCTCAAAATTGGACCCCATCATATGGCGTTTCTCCGGGAAGATCCCGAGAAAAGTATGATGAAAGATCCCAAATGAAAACAGTCTCTCAAGAGACTCGCTTTCCCCAGTAGAAACAAATGGCGTCTCCAACGGAGAAGTTTGTACAACTCTACAACTCAGACGACTGGGTTCCCCAGCAAGTCTGACAGCAAAACATTTTCTACTCAAATGGCATCTCCCCAGGAAAATTCGGCAAGAAGTTTGAAGGAAAACCGCTACTAATAGCATCCCTTGTCAATAAAGTTTATTGACAAAAGAAACTAAGACCAGTTCCTTGGTAGGAAACCAAGAACGAGGGGAAGTTCATTTCAGATACTGAGACCAGTTCTTGGTAGGAAACCAGGATCGAGGGGAAGTTTACAAAAGAAACTAAGACCAGTTCCTTGGTAGGAAACCAAGAACGAGGGGAAGTTCATTTCAGAGACTGAGACCAGTTCTTGGTAGGAAACCAGGATCGAGGGGAAGTTTACAAAAGAAACTAAGACCAGTTCCTTGGTAGGAAACCAGGATCGAGGGGAAGTTTAAATCAGAAACTAAGACCAGTTCCTTGGTAGGAAACCAAGAACGAGGGGAAGTTGACAAAAGAAAACTGAGACCAGTTCCTTGGCTGAAGACCAGGATCGAGGGGAAGTTTACCTTTTCTAAGCATCATTACTTAGCTAAAGAAGATGAATGCGTAAGCTACCATTCATAACCACCATCAAAATTTCGGATATTCCGATATTTAATCCTCTTGCACCCCGAATGCCCGAATCCCTTCGTCATTCACACCTTCGGGTCCAAGAAGATTAAATAGGGGCATCTGTCATACCCCAAATTTTGACCACTAAAGTTTCCCATCATTGTGCAAATCATCACCACAATATGGATGTACCTTTATGCTTCATCAGTCTCCCTAAAGATGGGTGAGCATCCACTACAATCAAAATTAGGGTTTCAAGCCCTCTCTGAGCTTTAGACAAAAGGCTCAATCAAGAAATGACATGATCTTCAATTTGTCTAATCTCTTAAACATCCTCAAAGGATCAAAAGGACTCCTACTTCAAGGATTAAGCACAAAGCTGCTCCCTTCTAGGTGGATCAAGTCTCCAGATCGACAGTGTCACCAAATTAAGGTTTTGATCACCCAGGGCCTCCAGATGAAAAATTTCATCTGGGTACAAGCCATTGATCCAAAACATAACCTAATATACTTCATGGAACCTCATGAACCCACGCATCAAGCCAATTTAGACACAGGGGATGCATTCATCAAAAATCATGTATTAGGGTTTCTTGACCTAATTCACCCCTAAGTTGACTTTTGGGACAAATCATAAGCCAAGACCTCAAGAGAGGATTTGAGGGTCTCTAATATACCATATTAATCCATTTGGAACAATGGATTGATCCAAGAAGCTTGAGCAACAAGTCTCAATTCCATCTGCACCACAATTAGGGTTTTAAGGGAAAAGTCAACTGTAACTTTGACTTTTGACCTGGACATGCTCCCAAACCCTAATACATGATTAAATATACCCTATGACACCCTTTGAACATGTCCATCAAGTTTGATTTAGGTCAAGGACATGATTTCCTGAAGAATTGCACAGTTTGGAATTCATCTGATAAAAAGTCAACTGTGCACAAAAGTCAACTTTGACTTTTTGAGATTTTTCACCAAAATGGATTTTTGACCCTAAAATGATGTTAATGTATGATTTGAATCATCATTCATCAAGAAAAATCAAGAAAAGTGAGATAACTTGTAAAAGGGGTAACCATAAAAACTTAGAAATTTTTCTAAGTTAAAAATAAAGTGGCAAGGGTACCAACTTTGGAGGACCATAACTCCTAAACCACAAGGCCATTTTTTCTCATCCAAAGATGGATTTGTAGCCCTCATTATCACCTACAAAAACTTCAACTACAAGTCATTCCAATTCATTAAGGATTTTGAGTTATGGAGTGATCAAAGTGGCTGAAAAGTGAAAATGTCACTTTTTCCAACACTTAGTGAAATTTTCACTAAGTCAGATTTTGCCTCACTTTTTGCCAAATGTAGGGGGATTTTTCACTTGGAATCAAAAGGGATCAAAACAAAACTTGTTCAAACAGTTGTTGTATCATGTAAGAGCTTTCCAAAATGGCCAAGAACATTGCCAAATTCAACTTACACCATGAGATATGACATTGGCAAGTTACCTTGCTGAAATCTGTCAAGGCAAGGCAGAATTTGCAACTTTGGTCGATTTGCCAAAATCAGCCAAATTCAATTGCTCCTATCCACTTGGACACCTCAGAGGATTGAATCTAAAGGGGACAATCACTGAGCCAAGCCTCCAAAGTCCATGGAACAAAAAATAGCATGTTGAACCTAGAATGGCCAAAATAGGGACAAGACTTCAAATTTGGAATGTGGCATTCAATGGAACCATCAAGGTGGCATGGACTGAACCATTCTCATCTGAAATTAGTCAAGACTTATCCAAGACCAAGGGGACCATAGCTCTGTGCCCTAACCTCTAGTCAATGGCTAGAGGAGACTTGCATTTCCATTGGCCAACATTGAGGAAACACCTGCTGCAGTTGCCATTCACTGTGGATCCCAAAACAAACTTGCTCTACTATAAATAGAGCTCAATTGTGGTCAGTTTAAGTACACCAAAGCCATCTAACAGATGCTTTCCTCAAAATCTCTTCTTTCACTCCAATTTTGCCTTCTAAGGCAAGTCACTATCGGGTTTTGAGTTTGAGAGCAATTCCAATCAAACCAATCACTCACACACCTCACATACATCACATATGAGCTAATCAAACACTTAGATTACTTCTGAAACACCAATTTCACAAAATCACCAGCTGGTTGCTCAAGGTTTTAACCAAAGTGCAGTTGAGGTACCACAAAATGATCCAGCCAATTTCAATCAAGTCCAACCATCCAAACACAATCCATAGGGTGTAGGGAAGCTGTTCAGATCATCACAACTCATCTGTAACACCTCCAGATCAAAAATCACTTTGAACTTGCTGTCACGACCTAAAGGTAAGCCTAAACTTGGGCATCTCTCAATCTATGCATATTTCCTCGCACAATAATTTGGCCATATGTTCATAATCATGCATGGAATGTTTTCCCTCAATTAATTGCATTGTTTGAATCGTGTATCAAAAATCCTAGCCTTCATGCAGAAATTAGGGTTCTTGAGGTCTCTTCGTGATTTCTTGTTGTATGTTTAATTTAAATGAAATTAATGGACATAGACATGATCGTGAGGTTGAGACGAGCATAATGATATGTGGATTGCATGATATGATTACGTATTCAGTGAGATTGGATAGAAAATGCAAATCTGAGAAAACCAAGAACACGCGCGTGTTCTTCAGCTTGTTCTTGGCGCCATTTTTAGAAATTCAAATATTTGAATTTTGTGATTTTGTTTAATTGATTCAAAAATTAATTTCTCTCTGAGTTTTAATGATTTTGAGTTGATTCTTTTTTTAATAATTCACAAAAATGTTAAAATATTTTATTTTCCCAAAAAATCCCAAAAATATTATTTATTTCATATAATTGATATTTTTGTAAAGAATTAACATTTTGATTGTTTTTGGCATTTTAAATATTTTTTCTACATTGATTTTGCAACTTTTAATGCTTTCTAATTATTTTGTAGGTCAATACTTAATTTTTGAAGCATTAATCCAAGATCACAATTTGTTTTCCATGTGTTAAACAATTTTTGATCATTTTAATTGAATTTTTATTCAATTAAATACATTTTGAAAACAAATTAGGGTTTTGGATTAATTCAACCCTCATAAATCATTTTTCAAAAACTTTTTGGGCCTCTTGAGAGAGTGTAAGACCCATCCCCCCTTGTACAAAAGCTTTTTGGGCCTCACTCATTGTATAAGTCCCTCTGTACAAGTAAACGGCGCGATTGTCGTCCGTTTAAAAATAAAAAATCATCTGGGCCTCTCCTTGAGCTATAAGACCCATTCTAAACTTTTTGGGCCTCTATTAGAGTGTAAGACCCAATCCCCCTTTTAACCAAACATCTTGGGCCTCACTTATTGTATAAGTCCCTCTGCGTTAAAAGAAAACCTCGGCACGATCGCCATTTTTAAACGAAAATTCATTTGGGCCTACCCCGTGTTATAAGCCCCACTCTTTTTTCTCTAAACTTTTTGGGCCTCTTGAGAGAGTGTAAGACCCATCCCTTTGTACAGAAAACCATTTTTGGGCCCCAGTCACTTGTATAAGTCCCGCTGTACAAAGTCAAACAGTGCGCTCACTGATAAAACCCTGGGCCTCTCCTTGAGCTGTAAGCCCCAAATCTTTCTTTTTCAAAGCACTTTATCCTTTGATTTTGAATATACTGTTGTTTTCAATCTTTCTTTGTTGAACAACTAACCAAACAGCATGGAAGCACTACAACCGAGTAAGTGGTTATCGCTTTCGTTTACTGCTTTTATATTATAAACTGTATTGTGGGGCTGCTCACTGTAAGTCTCCTTTCATAAACTCATATCTACTGTGTAATAATAGTATAGATATTTCGAGTTTCCCCGACAATTACGTCTAGCACTAGGTAAAGCCGTTTCGTTTATTCGTAGAAATAGACGCCTAGATCCCCAATAGGAGTACCAGATACAATCTTCTCTTCGGCTGTCCTCCTTAGGAATCATCAAGAAGCTCTACTCCCCAAGATGAATGTATTCTCCGTGAATGGCATCTTTGAGTTTCTTCCAAATTCTCGAACTTTCCTGACTTGATCTATTCCTTGTGGATAGCTTGCCTTGAATGTCTCGGGGTTTTGGGTACCCACTACGGTCATAATCTTGGACCTTTACTAAGGAACCCTCTTTAAAAGCTAAAAGTCGCTGGATAGTAAACCTCACACGTTTACCAGTGGTTTTTATCTTTAAAAGAGGTATCTCTCCTAATGGAAAGGAGATGATAGACCCACGGGCTTCTTAAAAGCATCGGCCTCCTCTTGGGCATTGTTCAAGGACCCACAGGCTTCCTAAAAGCAACCCCACCTCCTCTTGGGCTTAGTACAAGGACCCTACGGCTTCTTAGAAGTATTCACAGCCTCCTCTTAGGCTTCGTATAATGATCTCTTCCCCCGGGAATGATAGCCTCCTCTTGGGCTTCGTACAAGGACCTGTCGGCTTCTTAAAAGTTTCCAGCCTCCTCTTGGGCTTCGTACAAATTGTCCCGACGACCTCCTAGAGGTATAGGAACAGAACCTAGTCATCCTCATAGAACAGTCCTTTCATAGAGTCTACTACTGTTTCTCACAGCATAGTACAAAAGATAAAACTCTAGACACGGACAGTCTAACTTCCTTGAGTCTCAAAGACATTCTCAAGTGACCCCTTCGTTAAATAGGAAGGAAACCCGCAGACTCGGACAGTCTCAATACCCTTTGGATTTCCAGTTTCCCTAAAGAAAAGGAAACAACCCCGATCCTCAGATCTAACCCATGAGTATAGTGATGCTCATATAAGAACTGATTTTCTCTTTCAAAATCAGTATACTGGACCTGTCACTTAACTGACACAATAAACTTAGCCTCCTCTTGGGCTTTGTACAATGATTCTCCCCAGCGGAGTCAAACAACGTTTTAGCCTCTCTCTCGGGCTTCGTACGAGACACATAAAGACTCCCTCGTTGAGTCAAACAAACGATAGCCTCCATCTCGGGCTTCTTACGAGACACAAAGACTCCATCGTCGGGTCAAAATCTTTTAGCCTCTCTCTCGGGCTTTGTACGGGACACAAAATAGCCTCCTCTTAGACTTTGTATAATGATTTTCCTAGCGGAAATTAGCCTCCTCTTAGGCTTTGTATAAAAAAACCATTGGTTGATCCAATCAACCTTTTAGCATCAAAGTTGTGCCTCGTTCACAGTATACAAACATCAACAACTCCTTCCCTTTCATCTAATCGCTGTAAGCGGCAAGCCTCTGGATTATTTACATCCATGCCACTGTCCTTCTTTTAGCATGAGAAATTCCTAAGGAAAGATGGCGTTGCTCTATACTGAGTTAAAGTCTTCTCCTTCAGGTTAAAACCCTTTCTTCGGAAATTATGGCATTGCTCAGATCCGCGTATCCCAGTTAAAGTAATTCTCCTTCTCCCCTCTTTAGAGATGACAAATTCTCTCCAAAGTCGAGGTCCTTCAGCTTCACGTCTTGGGCTTTGAACAAGACACAAATAAACCCTTCAGCTTCACATCTTGGGCTTTGAACAAGATACAAACCACCTTTCGCTTCACGTCTTGGGCTTTGAACAAGACACCAAAAACAACCATATCCTCCCATAGAATAGGAGGAACTACGAACGCTCTGATTTCCCTGTTTCGGTAAACGGGAATACGTAGGCATAAGATCGAAAGAAAAGATCTTAGCGAGCACAATCAACAAAAAACCCAAATCCCGTATCTCCATCAATCAAAAGCAGTAATTCAAAAACATCAGTCCTAACATCCTAATCCTTGTTCCCCGCCAGAAACCTTCTGCCCAGGTAAAAAGAAAGAAAACAGTATTGGCGAAAATACAAATAACCAGTACAAAGGCCCCCCACATTGATAGCATCCGTAACCTAACAGACCGCTGTTTAAACTCAGTATGCAAAGCAGGGTTAATTGGAGACATCTATTTCCCTTCCTTATTCAGCTCACAATAGGATAAAAAATGAATCGACCTGTAGTCAAAGCTCAAACCGCAGAGAGCGACCAGCGCTTAAGAACCGCGTCCAAAATCGCTCGCTACAGCAGTGAGTTCTTCTTTTGAAGAGGCTGTAGGTGGGAATTATTTTCCTCTTCTGTTAATGAACGTATGCGAATTTCTGACCCAGATTCGAGGAATTTTTTTCATGGCGAATAATCGGATGTCTCCGGTTTGGTGAGGTGTAATCAAAGAATTAAGGAAAATCTTGATTCAAATTTGGGAGAGAAGCTTTGGAATGCCATTTCTGATTTGGGAGCTGAGAAAGGTGAGTCCAAGGGAGATTTTCAAAGGAGAATCGTTGAAATTGAAAGAAGAGACAAAGCTAAATTGTTAGGTAGGAAGGAGGAAAAGAATTTGTTTTGATGATTGTGGGATCTTTGAATATTAGAGGGGGCGGTAGTAGAGTTAAGAGGAGTAGAGTTTCTCAAATTATTTCTAAAGGTAACGCGGACATTTTTTTGCTTCAAGAGACAAAGATTCAAGACTCGACCGATTCGGTGGTTCAGAGCTTTTGGTGGAACGAAGAAGTGAAGTATTCTTTCACTAATTCGGAAGGGTTGTCAGGAGGTATGTTAATTCTATGGAAAGTCAATTCGGTTGAGGTTCTTTGTAGCTTTAGAGGATTTGGTTTTTTGGGAATTAAGGTTAGATGGAAAAATAGTTTGTATTATATTGTGAATATTTATTCGCCTTGTTCTCTTGAGTTAAAAAGAAATTTATGGAGGAGATTATTGGAGTTTAAGGTGGCTTCGACAGATGGAGAGTGGGTAGTTGAAGGATATTTTAATGCGGTCACGAAGGCTCAAGAACGAAGGGGGAGAACCATTTTTAATTCTAGGATGGAGTGAAAGGAATTTGAAGAGTTCATTAAAGAGGGTAGTGTTGTGGACCTTCCTTGTAAGGGGAAGAAGTTTACTTGGTATGGGGGGATGGTAAGGCAAAAAGTAGGATTGACCGCTTTTTGGTTTCGAATGGCATTATTGATAGATGGGGAGCGGTGGGGCAATTGATTGGCTTGAGGGATATTTCGGATCATTGTCCAATTTGGTTGTTGGTGGACAAATGTAAGGAAAATAAAAGAAGTGCTCGAATGGGCCCTACCCCACTGCCTACGTATCTCATCGGGAACATGAGAATCAGAGCGACGTAGTTCCCCTAACTAGGGAAAAGTTGTTTGTGTTTTTTAGAGAACGGCTTACGTTCTAGCTCAGGTGTTGCAGGCTCGCTGGTCCGAGTGCGTTACCATCTTGCAAGAGAACGAGTAGGAGCACGTCCGTACGCTGAGAGTGAGTGAGATGAGAAGAGAATTCCCGAAGGAAAGACATTATTGTTGGTTTGAAATCTTTTAGACAGAAGTGTTTTGATTGTTTTGTGCTTTGTAACGCGCATTGTATTTAAGTCCCTCATGTAAGATCGAATGCCTCGCATAACGACCCGAGATGGGACGCACGCTAAACATTCCAAGAAAATGAGAGAAGATCCCTCACTATCTTGTTCTTGCATGAAAGGCCTAAATACAATGTTTGTTTTCCTTTATTAAGTATTTTTTTACTTTTTGCTTGAAGATGAGAAGAGAAAACGCAAAGGAAACTCTAAAGGGAGACTAAGGGTCCTAACGTTATCATGCATGGATGTCCTATGGTTAGTGAGGTTTAAGAGAAAAGACTACCTAAAACCTAATGCTAATCCTACTCCAAACTTAATCAAAAATTAAGTTGGACTAGGTAGCTCTAAAGGGAAAGAACCCAAGACTTGAACAAGTCTTGAGATCCATGGGATGATAAAGAGTGAGAGAAGAAAGGAGCATCTTAAATGCTAAAGCAAACACAAGTATGAAAGCTTAAATGAGGAAGGAGAAGTTAGTTGTTAGTGTGCTCGCCAAGGATAGGGATCCTCGTGCCTACGTATCCTCAATCTATCCAGAGAGAGGAAGTCAGAGCGTCCGTAGTTCGTGGCGCTACGGAAGAAAGAAACAGTCTCAATCGCAAGGGTGCGAGAGAAAAGAGAGGAGTCTAACTATTCTCAATCGTACGAGTGCGAGAGAAAAAGGGAAGCTCTGTCCTACAAGTTATCATGCAAAATGGCCCTAAGGTCGGGATCAAGAGGGAATTCTACCTAATGTTATCATGCTATTCATAAATGAGAAATTAGAAATTAATCAACAATGAACAATTGAAATTATGGTCAACAATTAATCAAAGATAACCAAGTTAGAATTAGAATGCTAGTTACAAAAAAGATTAAATTCTAAGACTAAAAGCTAAAATTAAGGATTAATTAGAAAATTAGTATCTAAACCTAAGAATTAATTCCTAATTTATTTCTAATTGAAAATCTAGTTCCCAAAATTATAAACTAAAACTATTTCTACACTAATCAAGACTAATTAAAAACAATTACTCAAATTAAAAATCCTAATCTCTAATTAAAATCTAATTATAAACTAGTTTTGAAAAGTATTATCTAGTTATCCTAAAACAATTAATCAAATAGAATATAAAATATGAAAAACTAAATATATAAAATAAGGGGTGCAATCAGCAGATAGGGAGGTGCGAATTGAAACCAGGTTTACGCTTGAAAGTTCTAGCCCAATATCCTTACTGCCGCAGGGGATGCTGAGAAAGTGGATGGTGCAAATAGAATGGTGTGAGGGAAATCAAAGTGGGCTCTAAAAACCATTCATCTCCATAAGTCAGCAGCAACAAAATATAGCGGTCAAGGAAAATAAAACACGGGCCTAAAATCTGAAGCCCAAATGCCCATACACCAAACCTTTATGTGCCCTCTGGAATCGTGACATTGCAGTATACCATCATCTTTACCATCACAAATAAACAACAGCTTTTATCACATTTAACAAAAATAGAGGAAACCAAAGAAATGAAGCGGCATCAAAGTTAGAAACAAAGCAACACGACTCGTCACTATCGTCAACATCATCTCGCATCACATCTCAATCGCTCCATTTCTGTCTCCGTCGCTTCCACGGTTTTCACGGTCTCGGTTCGTTCACCATTCATCCTTTACAAGGCATAAACATCAACAAAAGAAGAAGTAACATCTTCTTCTTGTGAAACCCTGCGTAAACCGACGATGGAAGCAACGGCGTATGCGAGCTTGTTCTCCTTTTCTCAAATCGATTTGAAACCGTTTATCTCAACATCTTCTCTGGTTGACAGCTTCACTTTCAGGTTCAGTTTTGGTTTTGGTTTTGTGCGGTTCAACTCTTCTTCTTCTTTGATTTTTCTTCTTTTCGATCCGGTTTGAGAGTAGGTTTTTGGTTGAGGAAAGTTTTAGGGTTGACGAAAGGAGATTTGTGAGAGTTGAAAGGGTTGCCGTTGTTGGTGAAAGGGTCTGTTGAAATTGTTTGTTGAAGGTTATGAATGAATGGTTTATCGTGGTTGGGTCGAGAATGGAGGCAGTGGATGAAGGAGAGTATTGGGTTTTGGGGTTGTGTGATTTGGAGCCAAGGGTGTTTGAGGAGTGATTTTTGCAAGGTGTCTTTGGCTGAGAGAGCTTGTTTTTCAGAGTGAGGAAGGGTTTCATTTTATAGAGAGGATTGAGGGTATTTGTGGTATGCAGAATTTGAAGGATGTGAGCTGTAAATTGTTGTCCTTTTGAAAATTGTTGTTGTCGTTTTTGCAGGACTCACAACGGAAGGTTGTACAAGTTGGTGGAGCAGTGTTTTTGCGCAGGTGCGTGAAGAGTTGTTGCTGTATTCTTGCACGTTTATGTTTGCAGCAGGTTTACGGTTTGTGGGTAGTGGAGCAGGGATGTTTGGATGGAGCAATGGCTGCTTGTACGTTTTGTACGGTGCTGAAATTCTGAAAATTGTTATTGGTTTGCAGGGACAATTTCTTTTAATACGTTTTCTTCTTTTTTTTGTTGTCGTGCAGTGGCTGGAAGGGTGTTTTTGGCAGGTTTGAAATGGCTTGGAATACGAAATTTGGTATTTGGAAATTCATGTGGCTGGGGCGTGAGGTGGCTGTATGTGAATCATGTCCTTTTGTTGCGTATGGACATGTTGCCAAGCTTGGTGTGTGAGTGCTTTTGGAGTTGTGGGGCCACAAGGTTCATCGTGGGGTTGGAAAAATGGTTGTGTGGGACACTTGATTGTATGCATTGGAGTTTTTATTCTATCATTATTTTTTTACTAGTTTTATTGTAATGAGATGGTGATGAAGATGAGCTTGTAATGATTTTTTTGGGATTTTTGTAATAACAACATAGACTTGAATTTTCTTGTGAATTGAATAATGATGTGGTAATGGATATGAAGTGGATAAAATGGATTTGATAAAATAAAAAAGAATAATTGTTGAATGGATAATGATATTTGGAATGGATAATGGTGATGAATAGATAAAATTGGATAAACAAAAAAAGAAAATGGTCATATGGATAATGAATTTGAAAATGGATTAAAATGGATTAAAGATAAAAAAAAAAAGAAGGAAGTTGGATTGAAATGGATTAAAAAGGATTTTGGATGATAATGGATTAGAAAATGGATATGAATAGCTTAGGAAAGAAAATGGATTTAAAGTGGACATTTAGAAATTTTGGATATAATGGATATGAAAAGAATGGATAAAAGAAATGAATTATGAAAATGGGCTTAATGGATTTTTTTAGAAAATGGTTTAGAAAATAGTTTAAGAAAAGGTTATGGAAAAATGAAAATGGAGAATGGATATGGTAAAAAAGGAATAAAGAATGATTCTTAAAAATGGACAACCATATTACACCAATCTCTGAACTTTTCACAACACCCGATTAGAGACACACAGCTATCACTGAATATCTTGCAACGGAAACAACAACCATCTGAGTCAATTTGAAACCTTACGTTGATTATTGAATCCGCACCGAGGAAAATAACTCCACAGATGAACCACTAACGAACTGATGAGCCATGATGAGCTTGATGATCTCCACACCACATAACTTGACCTTGGGTACACACTGGCTGAGAAATAGACTAGTACCGATAACTTGCAATTGCAGCAAGCTCTTGATGGTTTGACTAAGATGAGGTCAAACATCCACCAGAATTGGATTGTAACTGAACAACCACACTTGACTTGAAGTTACACACCTTAACCTGGAACCAATGCTCTTGAGATGTTGAGAAGGATCCAAACCCTGATTCACACCAATGAAACCCCGACTCAAAGTCTTTGACGAATCCTCTGAATAGAAAAACCCTAATAATAAGAAAATTAATCGATCCCATGTCTAGAAGACCAATGCAATGATATGATTATGAGTTATGACCTAATGAGATGCAAAAAGGTGCTAAACAAAAACCAGGAAAAGGTAGGGCAAATTTTGGGGTGCTACAGCTGCCCCTATTCAATCGACTTGGACCTGAAAGGATGATAGCGACGGCTTTCAGACGTTCAAGGTACAAGGTGATTGAATACAAAAAGAACCGCAAAATTTGCTAACTGCAAGGAGAAAATATAATTGGATCTCAGTCACACCTCATCAAAGGAATTTGATGGAAAGGCAACATACCCAGAGAACCACATCGTCAAAGGAGTTTGACGGGAAGAAAAATGGAAACCCGACCGAAAGGAAACATCGTCATAGGGATGACAGAAAGACAACTCGACCAAGGGAAACACGTTGTCATAGGGATGACAGAAATAAGACTCGACCGAAGGAAGCACATCGTCAAAGGGGTTTGACGGCAAGAAGACTCAACTGAAGGAAACACATTATCATGGGGATGATAGGAAGAAGACCTGAACGAAGAAAACACATTGTCATGGGGATGACAGAAAAGAAACCTGACCGAAGAAAACACATTGTCATGGGGATGACAGAAAGGAAACCTGACCGAAATGTCGTCATCAAGGGGTTGATGGACAATGACTGGTCGAGGGTAAGATCGACGTATGATCTACGACCCAAAAGAAAGGTAAGCAGAGGGACTGATTATAATGTCTGCTGGGGATATGTCACCGTCTTGACTGGAAATTGATTCAGGCTTTCGCGTAAGGTACCAAATCCGGCTTATGCTTCGCATGCATATGTTTGAATTTTCTTTCTATGGCGTAATGCTCCATACAAAATGGAAATGCTACGCGTTTGAGGATGAAATGCAAATATGCTTACTATATGCAAAAGGACCCCTCCAACAAAATAAATGCTGAAGAGAAGAGGCCAACTCTGCTGGGGATAACAACTGAATCGCCTTCATGGTCACAACTGCTCGAGATCCCAACAAAACCTCCACTCTGCAGGAAAGTATGAGTAACAAACTTCTGTTGGAGGAGACATCCCGAGAATCTTGCTGAAGAAAAGTGCCAATGACACTCAACCTTTGACTTGCTGGGGAACGCTAACCATCACCCAAAAATATGCTTGGGGACAATGGTTGATGATATCAGCTCTGCTAGGGGACAAAATCCAGACTTGGTCCTCTGTTGGAAATTTACCTTCTACCCTTATTCTGTTGGGGAGACGAAAAACTTTACAGCAAACTGAGGAAGCACAAATCCAATACTCACAACATTCTTATCCTGTACGGTAATATGAACTCTCGCTGAATAAAACTCTGATGGGAAGAAAAGCACTTGAGGGATGTCTTTTGAACGACGCCAGACGACTATTGGCTTTCCACACTACGGGTGGACTTTAACAATGTCTTTTGTACAACGCCAGATGACTACTGGCCTGCCACACTACGGGTGGACTTTAACAGCTGAAATGCCACACTACGGGGGACTTTTGCCAATCTATGGTTGGACTTTAACTTGGTTTGCCACCCTTGGATGGACCTTTTGCCAATCTACGGTTGGACTTTCCAATGATTTGCCACCCTGGGATGGACCTTTTGCCAATCTACGGTTGGACTTTAAAAATTTGCCACCCTTGGATGGACCTTTTGCCAATCTACGGTTGGACTTTCCAATGATTTGCCACCCTTGGATGGACCTTTCGCCAATCTACGGTTGGACTTTACTACTTTGCTTTGCCACCCTTGGATGGACCTTTTGCCAATCTACGGTTGGACTTTTAAAAATTCCAAAATTGGATTACTCTCTGCATCCGTGTCAGACATCTCTACTGACTCTGCTGAGGAACAATGATCAATGATTTGACTCGGAGACTCCTGAAAGGATAATATCTCTGCTGGAGAATGAATGAATAATCCGTCTGCTTCGAATTGTCAAGTTTGCCAAAAATAAATTGGACTTTGAAATATGAGAATTCTGCCAGGAATTACTTCATCTGCTTGGGGCTGGATTCTGGCCACAGCAACTCCGCTGGGGATTAGAATTTCTGTGCATGACGTCTTGCTAGGGAAGAAAAGTCATTAAAACTCTGCTTGAGGATCTACCAAACCTGAGATCCTTTACTGGGAGGATCAGCCTTCTAACCCGGCTGGGGAGAGAATATAATAACACTCTACTGAGGAATAGATTTTGTTGATCAATAAGCCTCTGTGGGGACAAAACAACTCAGCTGGGGAATACTCTTGACAATATTCAATGCTGAACTCTGTGGGGAATACCATTACCAAAGATACGATCTTGCTGGGAATCAAGGCTACTCTGTCGGGGATATGCAAATCCTGGTTAGAACATTCCAATGCAACTTGTTGGGAAAGAGTTCCTAAAGATCTGCTGGGAAAACCCAAAGCAATTCCACGGTAGTCTGCTGAGGAATAAGACTGTTGAGCCTAGGATAAGTGTCACAATGCCCCATGTTAGGCGAACTTTCCGTTTGACGATTCCGTTGGGGATGATGAGTTGATAACAAACTCTGCTGGAGAAAACTACTTTAAAGCGTCTCGTGCTGGGGGAATGCCTTTTGAGAGGATTTTACAGAAGACCAAACGTCCTCAAACTCTACTGGGGATAATAGATCGGGAACATCTCCTGCTGGGGAAATTCAAAATGCCCCATGCTTGGGAAGGTCAACAACTTGCTTCCTGCTCCATGATACAAGACTTACCGGAAGAAACGTCATAAGAGGATTTTACAAAAGATTAAGCATCTTCAAACTCCTGGCGATTTTACTGGGGATTGACCATCAACTTCAGTGTTTGTGAAGCAGCTCTACTGGGGAATTCGCAACCGTTATCGACAAAAGGGTGACCAGCGAACCCTTCCCTAAACATGATTGCCCCAGTCTTCTACGTGGGAATAAGTGATTACCTGTCTTGTGCTTGAAACCATCTGAATCGGCAAGAATATGCACACATGCCCCAGGGTACGACTTCTGCAACTGAGAAAATCTAACTCTGAACCACAACTTGATGGGGAGAAAGGTTTTTATGCATGATTTATGAAGCCTGCTGAAAATAGGGAACCACAAATGCCATGGGTTGGAATGCCCCCTTTGTTTCAAACCTTTTGGTTGATTGGCTGCATATGCGTGAACAACAATTTTCTTTCATTTGCCCCAGACCAACATGGTCCCTCAAAAGAAATTGCCTCAAGAGGATTTTACAGAAGACTTGACATCTAAAACGCCTCAATGTCCTCAAACTCTTGTAGAGATTCGTCGGATCTCGACGTAACTGCCTCCGACTGCATGGATTACTTAGAAGAAGTCATCTCAAGAGGATTTTACAGAAGACTTGGCAAGCTCAATGCTTAAGTGTCTTCAAACTCTTGGAGAGATTCATCGGATCTCGAAGTAACTGCCTCAGATTGTATGGTCTACAGAGGAATTCGCTTTGGGAAGATTTATGAACAATCTCATATCATCGTGAGATATTCTGCCCCAATACTCTGAACCCTGGATGATCAGTTATCTAACTTCTCGTGCTCTTGGGATGGTCTGCCCCAACCTTGAAATGATTTGTGCCCCTGTCTGGCTGATCTGTGAAGGAGTACCTTTAACTGACCGACTTTCGAGAGATTTGAATCTCGACGTAATTGCCCCAGATTAACTAAATCTTGGAATGAGTTGCCCATTTTATATGACTTGCCCCTGCTCAACGGAGTATTCGGGCACTCTACACTTATATTGATCAATCTTTTCATTGCAGAAACTTCCCTGATCAAGCACTTACTCGCAAGTAAAATAATTCGTTTTGAAAATGACAATTTTAATGCAATGCATATGACAGTTTTGAAATCCAAGTCTGTTCACTGGAAAAAAAAAGTTGTGACATATAGTGAATGAATCACTAATCAAGGTGTCACTGATACCAACATGAATGGTAAGAAGATCCTTTTAGGAGTCAGGTTCGACGCGATCTTTACCGAAGTATGCTTTCGAAACAACCTTGCTTCAATTAGGTCTTTTAAAGGTTGTAACATGGCTTGGTTCACGGTTTGAGAAAGAAGGGATATAAGGCTCAAAGTTTTGTTTTAACCCACCCATTCTCCTTGATGTTCTCCAGTCCTACGTTCAGCTAACTTGACATAAACGCTCACCTTTCAAAACGGTTATTAAATGGTATGAGGATTGAAAGAACCCTCACGGTTTTCGGAGTGACAGTCACCCCTTTTGCCTTTGGTGTCTGTAAACACACGACTTTTTCTTTATTTGAGGATTTTTCTTTTTCAATTTTTTCGCTTTTTATTCTTTTGCTTTTCCCTGATTTTGCCTGGACTAACTCTTTTGAATTTTTCGACTTCGAAGTCCAGCGGGATGCCCTAACTTTTGCCTAACTCACTTGTTTTCAAGTTTCGACTTAGCGGGCTCTCTCTTTTTTCTCTTTTTTTTTAGAACAAATCGTGTGACACTGGTTTGTCTGACTTGTTTGCAAGGTTTGTGACTGCCTCACTCTTAGGTTGGTGAGGGATAACCATAGATTTGATCCTCGAAGTGAACGCTCGGTCAAATTAATTGACACCTACCCTGCCCCAGGTTAAGATTGAGGGTTTTTTCGTTTTCAGGAAGAAACTCCTACTTCTGAGCTCAAAGGGGTTTACAAGGGATTATCTTCCTTATATCTCCGGTGTTTGGGAAGTTGAAACAATGCCTGTACATCATTAGCAAGGTTTTGTTCCAAAAGCATACCATCAGAAGTTCTGCGTCTTTGAATTTCATCATCCTCCCTCAGATCCTGCTTAAACAAGGGTTAGATATCAATAAAGAAAATATGAGTGAACACAGATGGATTTAATCAAAACATGCATATTCATTTCATTATCATTATCAATTGAAAACAGACGAGTTTTACAAATGAGTTTGCACTTTAACAGAAAAGGAACTACAAATGCAAAGAAATGACATGATCTAAAAGATTGCCAGCTTCGGGGAACTGGACTTTCCAAGCTCGACTTGCTAATGAGCTAGCCATCTTCAGAATTGCTTGTCGAAGTCAGTATGATAATCATCTGCACAACTGCTCTCAGTGACTTCTTCCATAGCCTGAACTGATGAACCCACATAACTGGACGAAGGAGAGTCATGGATATGGATACCCTGAGGCGTGAATGAGAACATATTGGAGTCAAGAAGAGTCTGAACTTTGCTCCTGAGCACCTTACAGTCTTCAGTTGAATGCCCCTGTGCCCCAGCGTGGTAATCACAGCGGGCGTTGACATCAAAACCTGGTGGGTACGGAAAAGGTACTGGCTTCAATTCCTTCGGCACTATCAATCCACCTTCGATCAAATCTGGCAGTATTTGACTATACGACATTGGCAAATGAGTGAAATTCCTCTCTGGCTTCCTTGGTCTTTGTCGAGCGTGGTGACGTGACTGACGACGATATGACCGTTGATTCTGAGGAGGTCTCTGAATTGAAGAAGAATGTTGTCCCTGATATGAAGACCCATAAGACTGTTGACTCTGAACAGTTGATATGTCTGAACACTGAGAATGAGGTGGTGAAGATCCCTGAATGGAACTATTTTCTTCCTCGAATTCTTCCTGAGAACTGACAACTGATTCATTTTCATTAGCTTGGAAGTTCGAGACGCCTTGGAGCTTTCCACACTTGATCAGGCTCTTAATACGTTCTCCCACCATTACCAGGTCAGAAAATTTTGCTGCCCCATTGGCAACCATCCTTTCCAAGTACGGCCCTTGCAAGGTATCCATGAACAAATCAACCAATTCTCTATCCGAAAGTGGCGGCTGAACACGCGCAGCGAACTCTCTCCATCTCTGAGCATACCCTCTGAATGACTCATTATCTGCTTGAGACAAGTCTTGCAAATGCATTCGGCTGAGAGCCATGTCAAGATTATAATCGTACTGCTTCACAAAGGCGTGAGCTAGATCTGTCCATGATCGGATGCTACCATTTTCCAACTGCATATACCAATTCAGTGATGCCCCACTCAGGCTGTCCTGGAAACAGTGAATCATGAGCTTATCGTTGTCGACGTGTGAGGTCATTCTTCTGCAGAACATCACCAAATGTAGCCTCGGACAGCTATCTCCTTTGTATTTTTCAAACTTCGGCATCTCAAATTTCGGAGGCATTACCAGGCCAGGCACCAAACACATGCTCAAAGCATTCAGATCAAGAGTATCACGCCTCTCCATGGCTATAATCTTTTCCTCCAACATACGGTATCTTTCGTCATCAATAGATCGTGGATCCTTAGGGTTCACCTTCGGAACTACCCCTTTGACATCTGGCACAGAGAAGGCAAAACTCTGATAATCTGCAGCATCAAGAGAAGAAGAATGTCCATCTCGGACGATGGTACGCTCGTGTATAGCTTGATCCTCAACAGGGATTCGAACAGGCTGAGCTTGAGCAACATTGTTCACTGGAGGTGGAATGACATTCCCAATCACAGAAGTCCTCTGAACATTGGCTTCTCCCCTATTCATGGCTGTCACAGCTTCCACAAGTTGATCCAACTGACTCTTCATCAATTCAACATCGGCCCTAGTTACAAACTGAGTCTGTTCCCCTGAATTCATGATGATCTCCCCAAGAGCTGATTCAAGTCTGGTGAGAAAGTCTAGAAATCAACTGCGGTTCAGACAAAGGATGGATGAGTTCTCTGATCAGGCCGGGAGAAGGATATGCAAAAAAAGGTGCAAGATGCAAATGCAATGCAATATGAATGCAGCAGACATGGGATCAAAGCTTCCACATATTCTGAATAACTGCTATGCTGCTGACTGAATAAGTTCACAAGTCTGCTCTGAAGAGAATACCAGAATACCAGATGATCAGAAAACCAGAATACCAGGCTGATAAGTCCACACTGACAGGAAATCCAGAATACCGGGTATGTTGAAGGTCAAGGTTACCTGCAAACCTGTAAACAACCCGCCCCTCTCACATGTGGGTACTAGGATGTTCAGTATCCCGGGCTCTCAGGTCGAGAAATGATGATACGTTCACCATTTCTGGTTTGGCATCATCATCAATCGAGGAGGCCTCAACTGATTCTCCAAAACGGAAGATCCTCAGCTTCAGAGGTTTGAGAAGCAATAGCACATTCAGCCCGAAGGATACAATGCTACCGCCAATCAAAGAGGTCGTCTGCTGATTCTCTTCAAAACAAAGAGGGGTAATCCTAACAGGTCATCCAGACTTAGCAGCTCTTCCAGATAGCTCTACCATCGTGGGAAATCCACAACGCAGAATTCTCTAGAGAGAACCACATCCAGATTGTGTTTCATATTCCCTCCTCGAACCGAGATGGAACGCGAGAGGACATGAAACACGCTAATCCTAAGTGCACTCAGGCCTGTGTATTGGGCCTATCTCTCAGAATACCCCATCCCACCAAACAGAAAACAGTACAGCAGTGCAGCATAATATAACATATGGAATAAAATGCTAAAATACAGTAAATGCAATAATATACAGTAGTATACAGCAAAAAACAGTAAATAACTATACAGTAAAACAGTAAATACAGCAAAGTACAATAAACACCCAATGAAAGAAAAACAGACAAGCGCTAGGATTGACTCGCTAAGGAGACCAGAGATTCTGGTTACAGTAAGTCCCCAGCAGAGTCGCCAGCTGTCGCTCCCGGGATTTTCATCCTAGTACAAACGCGAAAGTGGCACCGAAACAGAGTCGCCAGCAATGTGTATTTATCCCAAGAGAGGGAAAGGAAACACTGCATAAACCTGAAGGAAAGGATAGAGCATGGTCTTGCGACCAAGAGAACTGGGTTCGGGAGTCGGTTACGTGAGAGGAAGGTATTAGCACCCCCTCACGTCCATCGTACCCGATGGGATCCACGCTTGCTTGTCTCGATCAAAGGGTGTCGTTGTCTGGAGTTCCACTGCTACTGGAAAGGAAAGGAACAGAAAAAAAGAAAAGGAAAAGAGAAAGAAAAAGAAACAAATGTAGGGAAAATAAAAGAAGTGCTCGAATGGGCCCTACCCCACTGCCTACGTATCTCATCGGGAACATGAGAATCAGAGCGACGTAGTTCCCCTAACTAGGGAAAAGTTGTTTGTGTTTTTTAGAGAACGGCTTACGTTCTAGCTCAGGTGTTGCAAGCTCGCTGGTCCGAGTGCGTTACCATCTTGCAAGAGAACGAGTAGGAGCACGTCCGTACGCTGAGAGTGAGTGAGATGAGAAGAGAATTCCCGAAGGAAAGACGTTATTGTTGGTTTGAAATCTTTTAGACAGAAGTGTTTTGATTGTTTTGTGCTTTGTAACGCGCATTGTATTTAAGTCCCTCATGTAAGATCGAATGCCTCGCATAACGACCCGAGATGGGACGCACGCTAAACATTCCAAGAAAATGAGAGAAGATCCCTCACTATCTTGTTCTTGCATGAAAGGCCTAAATACAATGTTTGTTTTCCTTTATTAAGTATTTTTTACTTTTTGCTTGAAGATGAGAAGAGAAAACGCAAAGGAAACTCTAAAGGGACACTAAGGGTCCTAACGTTATCATGCATGGATGTCCTATGGTTAGTGAGGTTTAAGAGAAAAGACTACCTAAAACCTAATGCTAATCCTACTCCAAACTTAATCAAAAATTAAGTTGGACTAGGTAGCTCTAAAGGGAAAGAACCTAAGACTTGAACAAGTCTTGAGATCCATGGGATGATAAAGAGTGAGAGAAGAAAGGAGCATCTTAAATGCTAAAGCAAACACAAGTATGAAAGCTTAAAAGAGGAAGGAGAAGTTAGTTGTTAGTGTGCTCGCCAAGGATAGGGATCCTCGTGCCTACGTATCCTCAATCTATCCAGAGAGAGGAAGTCAGAGCGTCCGTAGTTCGTGGCGCTACGGAAGAAAGAAACAGTCTCAATCGCAAGGGTGCGAGAGAAAAGAGAGGAGTCTAACTAGTCTCAATCGTACGAGTGCGAGAGAAAATGGGAAGCTCTGTCCTACAAGTTATCATGCAAAATGGCCCTAAGGTCGGGATCAAGAGGGAATTCTACCTAATGTTATCATGCTATTCATAAATGAGAAATTAGAAATTAATCAACAATGAACAATTGAAATTATGGTCAACAATTAATCAAAGATAACCAAGTTAGAATTAGAATGCTAGTTACAAAAAAGATTAAATTCTAAGACTAAAAGCTAAAATTAAGGATTAATTAGAAAATTAGTATCTAAACCTAAGAATTAATTCCTAATTTATTTCTAATTGAAAATCTAGTTCCAAAAATTATAAACTAAAACTATTTCTACACTAATCAAGACTAATTAAAAACAATTACTCAAATTAAAAATCCTAATCTCTAATTAAAATCTAATTATAAACTAGTTTTGAAAAGTATTATCTAGTTATCCTAAAATAATTAATCAAATAGAATATAAAATATGAAAAACTAAATATATAAAATAAGGGGTGCAATTAGCAGATAGGGAGGTGCGAATTGAAACCAGGTTTACGCTTGAAAGTTCCAGCCCAATATCCTTACCGCCGCAGGGGGTGCTGAGAAAGTGGATGGTGCAAATAGCATGGTGTGAGGGAAATCAAAGTGGGCTCTAAAAACCATTCATCTCCATAAGTCAGCAGCAACAAAATATAGCGGTCAAGGAAAATAAAACACGGGCCTAAAATCTGAAGCCCAAATGCCCATACACCAAACCTTTATGTGCCCTCTGGAATCGTGACATTGCAGTATACCATCATCTTTACCATCACAAATAAACAACAGCTTTTATCACATTTAACAAAAATAGAGGAAACCAAAGAAATGAAGCGGCATCAAAGTTAGAAACAAAGCAACACGACTCGTCACTATCGTCAACATCATCTCGCATCACATCTCAATCGCTCCATTTCTGTCTCCGTCGCTTCCACGGTTTTCACGGTCTCGGTTCGTTCACCATTCATCCTTTACAAGGCATAAACATCAACAAAAGAAGAAGTAACATCTTCTTCTTGTGAAACCCTGCGTAAACCGGTGATGGAAGCAACGGCGTATGCGAGCTTGTTCTCCTTTTCTCAAATCGATTTGAAACCGTTTATCTCAACATCTTCTCTGGTTGACAGCTTCACTTTCAGGTTCAGTTTTGGTTTTGGTTTTGTGCGGTTCAACTCTTCTTCTTCTTTGATTTTTCTTCATTTCGATCCGGTTTGAGAGTAGGTTTTTGGTTGAGGAGAGTTTTAGGGTTGACGAAAGGAGATTTGTGAGAGTTGAAAGGGTTGCCGTTGTTGGTGAAAGGGTCTGTTGAAATTGTTTGTTGAAGGTTATGAATGAATGGTTTATCGTGGTTGGGTCGAGAATGGAGGCAGTGGATGAAGAAGAGTATTGGGTTTTGGGGTTGTGTGATTCGGAGCCAAGGGTGTTTGAGGAGTGATTTTTGCAAGGTGTCTTTGGCTGAGAGAGCTTGTTTTTCAGAGTGAGGAAGGGCTTCATTTTATAGAGAGGATTGAGGGTATTTGTGGTATGCAGAATTTGAAGGATGTGAGCTGTAAATTGTTGTCCTTTTGAAAATTGTTGTTGTCGTTTTTGCAGGACTCACAACGGAAGGTTGTACAAGTTAGTGGAGCAGTGTTTTTGCGCAGGTGCGTGAAGAGTTGTTGCTGTATTCTTGCACATTTATGCGTTGCAGCAGGTTTACGGTTTGTGGGTAGTGGAGCAGGGATGTTTGGCTGTAGTAATGGCTGCTTGTACGTTTTGTACGGTGCTGAAATTCTGAAAATTGTTATTGGTTTGCAGGCACAATTTCTTTTAATACGTTTTCTTCTTTTTTTTTTTGTCGTGCAGTGGCTGGAAGGGTGTTTTTGGCAGGTTTGAAATGGCTTGGAATACGAAATTTGGTATTTGGAAATTCATGTGGCTGGGGCGTGAGGTGGCTGTATGTGAATCATGTCCTTTTGTTGCGTATGGACATGTTGCCAAGCTTGGTGTGTGAGTGCTTTTGGAGTTGTGGGGCCATAAGGTTCATCGTGGGGTTGGAAAAATGGTTGTGTGGGACACTTGATTGTATGCATTGGAGTTTTTATTCTATCATTATTTTTTGACTAGTTTTATTGTAATGAGATGGTGATGAAGATGAGCTTGTAATGATTTTTTTGGGATTTTTGTAATAACAACATAGACTTGAATTTTCTTGTGAATTGAATAATGATGTGGTAATGGATATGAAGTGGATAAAATGGATTTGATAAAATAAAAAAGAATAATTGTTGAATGGATAATGATATTTGGAATGGATAATGGTGATGAATAGATAAAATTGGATAAACAAAAAAAGAAAATGGTCATATGGATAATGAATTTGAAAATGGATTAAAATGGATTAAATATAAAAAAAAAAAAGAAGGAAGTTGGATTGAAATGGATTAAAAAGGATTTTGGATGATAATGGATTAGAAAATGGATATGAATAGCTTAGGAAAGAAAATGGATTTAAAGTGGACATTTAGAAATTTTGGATATAATGGATATGAAAAGAATGGATAAAAGAAATGAATTATGAAAATGGGCTTAATGGATTTTTTTAGAAAATGGTTTAGAAAATAGTTTAAGAAAAGGTTATGGAAAAATGAAAATGGAGAATGGATATGGTAAAAAAGGAATAAAGAATGATTCTTAAAAATGGACAACCATATTACACCAATCTCTGAACTTTTCACAACACCCGATTAGAGACACACAGCTATCACTGAATATCTTGCAACGGAAACAACAACCATCTGAGTCAATTTGAAACCTTACGTTGATTATTGAATCCGCACCGAGGAAAATAACTCCACAGATGAACCACTAACGAACTGATGAGCCATGATGAGCTTGATGATCTCCACACCACATAACTTGACCTTGGGTACACACTGGCTGAGAAATAGACTAGTACCGATAACTTGCAATTGCAGCAAGCTCTTGATGGTTTGACTAAGATGAGGTCAAACATCCACCAGAATTGGATTGTAACTGAACAACCACACTTGACTTGAAGTTACACACCTTAACCTGGAACCAATGCTCTTGAGATGTTGAGAAGGATCCAAACCCTGATTCACACCAATGAAACCCCGACTCAAAGTCTTTGACGAATCCTCTGAATAGAAAAACCCTAATAATAAGAAAATTAATCGATCCCATGTCTAGAAGACCAATGCAATGATATGATTATGAGTTATGACCTAATGAGATGCAAAAAGGTGCTAAACAAAAACCAGCAAAAGGTAGGGCAAATTTTGGGGTGCTACACTCCGATAGACGTTTTACTCCTTTTGTTGAAAAAGAATTTAAGAAACTTGTTGTGTAGGGGAGGAAAGATTTTGTTCTCAAGGAGAAACTTCGCCTTTAAACGTTAGTCTTAAATGGTGGAACTCAAATGTTTTTTGGAGGATCAATTTGGAGATGGAGGAGGGGGTGGGGAGTTGAACGTAGTAGATGATGTCGAAGCGGTTTTCGGGGATGAGGAGGGGGAGAAGGAGTTAATGGCGAAGAAGAAGTTGGCTAGTGGGAAGTTTTGGCTTAATCTTAGGATTAAGGAAAACATGATCATTCAAAAGTCGAGACTTAATTGGTTAAATGGTGGTGATACAAATAGTAAATTTTTTCATAGAGTTATGAAGGAGAGGAGGAGGCGCAATTTCCTTGGTTTCATTGTTACGGACAATGGAATTGTGGACAAGGTGGAGGAGGTTAAGGAGGAGGTTAGGAGTCACTTTGCGGCTAAGTTTATTGAGCCGGAGGTTGAAAGACCCGTTCTTGGTGGTCTTGATTTTAAAAGCATTAGTGGTATGGATCGAACTTTTCTTGAAGGCCCTTTTTGGAAGATGAGATTAGGGAGGAGATTTGGAGTTGTGAGGGGTCTAAAAGTCTGGGACCCGATGGATATTCTTTATTTTTATTAAAAAGTGTTGGAATTTTATGAAGGAGGAGTTTATTGGTTGTTTCCGTAGTTTTCATTCCGGTGCTTTGTTCTCAAAAGCATTTACTTCCTCTTTCTTGACTCTAGTGCCAAAATCCTCTAATCCGTTATGTTTGGATGATTATAGGCCTAAATGTCTTGTGGGTTGTGTCTATAAAGCTTTATCCAAGCTTTTGGCGGCTAGACTTAAAGTGGTGTTGAATTCGATTATCTCGGATTCACAAAGTGCTTTTGTTCCGGGGAGACAATTGTTAGATGGAGTTGTAGTGGCTAATGAATTGGTGGACTTTGCGAAAAAGGAGGGAAGAGGTTGCTTGCTCTTCAAAGTTGATTTCTAGAAAGCATATGACAAGGTTAGTTGGAATTTTCTTAGGTTTATGTTAAGGAAAATGGGTTTTGGGGAAGTTTGGATAAAGTGGATGGAAACTTTAGTCTTTAATAGTAAAATGTCGGTGTTGGTTAATGGTAGCCCCACAAAGGAATTTGTAGTGGAGAGAGGATTGAGACAAGGGGATCCTCTTTCTCCTTTTCTTTATGTGATAGTGGCGGAAGGGTTGAGGGGTATGGTTTCAAAGTCGGTGGAGAATGAGGAGTTTGAGGGTTTCAAATTAAAGAGGTGTTTTGTTGATATCCTCCAATTCGAGGTTGATACTTTACTTATAGGGGAAGGGAGTTGGAAGCATGTGTGGGCAATCAAAGCAGTGTTAAGAGGTTTTGAAATAGTCTCCGGTTTGGGAATTAACTTCCATAAGAGTAAACTCATTGGTATTAATGTTAGCGATCGGTTAATGGACTTGGCTTCTTTTTTTCTCTCTTGTAGTAGGGAGGAGTGTCCTTTTATTTTCCTCGGAATTCCTATTGGTTTCAATTGTAATATCTCTTCTTTGTGTTCGGATTTGGTGTTAAAAATGAAAAAGGAGGCTTTCTTGTTGGAATAACCAGTTTCTTAGTTTCGGAGGGAGGATAACTTTGCTAAAATCGGTTCTTTCTAGTTTATCGATTTTCATGCTTTCCTTCTACAAAGCCCCGGTGAAGATTCTTAAAGAGATATCTTGTATCCAAAGTAATTTTCTTTGGGGAAGGAAGGAGGGTGAGAGGAAAATTCATTGGGTGAGTTGGAATAAGGTGTGCTTTCTGATCGAAAAGAGGGTTTAGGTTTGCGTAGGGTGGAAGATTTTGATTTGGCACTTCTTAATAAGTGGAGATGGAGGATTCTTACGGAAAATAAAGCCTTATGGTACAATGTTCTAAAGGATAGGTACAATGACATCAAGTTGAGGATGGTGGATTATGGAAAATGCATTAATAAGAAGATATCGTGCTCATTTTGGTGGAGGGATGTCATCTGCTTGGACAAAGATGTGTCGGTGGCTTGCATGGGGGGTTTTAGAAGTGATGGATGGTTTTAGGGGGATTTTGGTGTTAGTGGTATTATGGAGGGTGGAGCGGCCAACGAGCTAATGGAATTGCGGTCGGTCTTACATAATTTTCGGCCGGGTTCTTTGGAGCCGGATTCGGTCCGGTGGAGCGTTGACAATTCTGACACTTGCTCGGTTAGTTCTTTCTACTCTCTTGTTAATTTTAATCGGACACCTTACAGTCCTAGGGAAAAATTTGACGAGGTCTTTCCGTTGGTGTGGAAGGGGATTGTTCCGATAAAGATTAAAGCTTTTGGTTGGAGGTGTTTTTTAGATAGGCTCCTAACAAAGGATTCTCTTTCTTTTAGAGGTTGTGTTTTTCCCAATAGTAATTTGAATTGTGTTTTTTGTTTGTCCGAAAGCGGATCTTTAAATCATATTTTGATGAGGTGCTCCGTTGCTAGAATGGTTTGGAAGGAAGTGGCAGAGTGGGTTGGTTTTGAGGAGGTTGGTACTTTTGGGATTAAGGAGAGTTTTTTAATGTGGTATTCCTTTTGTAAAAGAAATAAGGTAAAAAGTGGTAACGAAGGCATAATTTGGATGGCGACATCTTGGTCTATTTGGTTGTTGAGAAATGGAATTATTTTTAGGAATGTTGAGTGGAACATTATAGATGTGGTGTGGAAGGTCAAGTTGCTAATTTGGAGATGGTCTTTTATTGGAAAAATTACCAATTCCAATTATAGCTTTTATGATTTTAGTAAGCTTTCGTTGTACTATTTGTCTTAAGGCCTAATTGGTTTATAATTTTCTTCGGTCGAGCTTAGTCTCGTTTTTGTAAGTGGGTTCGAGAACTCTTTGTTCTCGATTTAATGAATTTCTTGCTTACTAAAAAAAATAATTAATGAAATATTTAAGTCCTAAAATTATAATTGTGAAATGTAATAAATTTTTAAATACATAATTAGAGCTACAATGTATTTTTATAAATCAAAAATCAAAATTTATTATGTAGTCATGTTTGAGGTAGAGGAACCTGAAAAGAGGGTCTTTCCATCTTTTGCATCTCTGAAATGCGTCATTTCCGCTATTGAGAATGGTAAAACAGCAGACTGGGGTTAAGTGATCGGCGTCAAATTCAAGAAGGGCCGCTTTGGGTTGGGTTACAAACCAACTAAGAAAGCGTCAACTCCTAACAAGAGCTGGCCAAGAGAAATCCAAGAAATATTCGTCAGAGCTGGCTTCCAAGTGAATGCAATTGTTGAAGACTTTGAAGATGAAGACATGAGTCACTTGGTATACCGTTCTAATGTGGCTTTGAGCAATTGGGACTCTGTGGAGATTCCTGAAATCCTCCCGTTATCAAAGTAATTTTTATTGTTTTGTTTTAATGTTCTAAAAAAATATCCATAGTCGCGCCCAAGACTATAGGATCATTTTGTAAGGGCCCCCTTCAGTTTCTCAAAGATTAATGAATGAAGGCATTTTATTAAATTCCTGTTTTGTTCATTTACTATTTTTTTTTCACTATAAAAAATGAAAATGACAATCTTTCATAACCACTAAAAAGAACAAAGAGCATTCCCTCATTGCATCACCTTTTGTTTCATTTTAATAAAACCAATCATCTAAAACATGCAGAATCATTGATACCCACATTGAATCTGATGACTCTTCAATCTCTCCTAACTTTGATGCACCCATCAACCAAGCGAAAGATGAGGGCGAAGAAGATTGTGACATTCCAGATGAATTGGCTAAGCTTCATGAATATGAGTACACAGATCTCCAACCTCGCCAATAGCAGGTTGAAACCATCAACTTGGGCAGTGAAGAGGAAAGAAAGGAAATCAAGATTGGCACCACACTTGACGCAAATGTTAGAGCGAAGTTGATAAAGTTTCTCCATGAATATGTGGATGTCTTCGCATGGTCATTGTCGTAACCCGAAATTTGACCTCCTTTTTGGCTTTTGCATAAGCATCTGCATTCGCATCGCTAGCATGCGTACTCGCACTTTTTTCTCTTTGATTTTTGGTTGCAGGAATATTCAGGTTCTCCAAGCCCGATAATCGTATCCTCTCAAGATCATCCCGTCATCAAAACAAGCTCAAAATATTGGTTTCCATGCCTATTCATCAAAACAAGAGGTGGAAAATCGAAACCAGGACTTCAGCACTTGTTCCTGAGTAATATGGGCAAATTTTGCCTAGAGTAACCAGTTACTCAATATAGGATAACCGGTTACTCTGCACAAATTTGCAGATTCTACTGCCTATTTGGGACAGCAACCTTGCACATTTTTTGTTCTTTGATTCTACACAGTTCTAGCAGCATGTGGAATATTCTAGACTCTTCAAGTGATTCATTGGCATTTTCTACAATGTTTTCTTTCCATTCAAGACCACCATGCACCCTATTTTCATAAATTATGCACCTTTGGATTTGAATCTTACATTGGGATTGCTACCGAGTTAACTATCTAACTAACCGAGTTAACTGTTTGACTCAGTGAGTCAAGTGTAACTAACTCCTAACCTAATTCCAAACCACCCAAAGCTAAATCCTAGCCTAATTCCAAACCTCTCACACTCCATACCAAAACTCTATATAAACAAACCTTCAATCATTTTTCAAGGACCTTCAACCATTTTGCACAATTGAAGGATCTTCTTCTTCATCTCAATTTTCTTCCCAAACCTCACCATAGCTCTTCGCCATTGAAGAATAATCACTTTTCACCTTGAAAGTGATTATTTCTTGAGCTTAACCTTCATCACTTTGCAATTATACTAGGATTTCTGGAGTTTTATTAGCTTTTGGATTCATCGCAAGTGTTTGCTTCAAGATTCAACGGTTTGAATTCGTATTTCGGAGATTCATCGCAATTTGCTCGGTTTCGGTACGATTCATCTACAATTGAAGATTCCTCTAGGTTTCTTTGATTATCTTCATCAAGATTCATTTGCAACAATCACCAAGTCAATCCTCTGGCTTATAGGTTAGTAGATCTCGCTCATTTTACTATTTCGAACGTTTTCGTATCATTCGCGATGTAGTTTCGATACTTTTTGTGTGTGAATTGATGATGCCAATGCTTAATCCATGATCTTGATGTGTTAATTGATTCCATTTCTGCTTAATTGCTGTTTTTAAGTTTAATTTTCGTGCACAAATTCATACCCTAGCATGTGGTAATTTGCACATGTGATTTAGGTGTTAAAAGTACTTTTTGAAAAGCTGTTTTTGCCACTGTTACAGTGGTAACTGGTTATGTAATATAGAGTAACTGGTTAATCTTCACAAATTTGCATCAACGCTGCCTTTTTTCAATTGAGTAACTGGTTACTCACTTTAGAGTAATCAATTACCATTGTGACAGAGTGCCATTTTTTGTGTTTTTCAAGCTTGTTTGCCATGCTCTCTTCCTCTAACTTCCTTGGATTGATATGTTTTATTTTTAGGGATGTTTTAGGTTCTGTTTCAATTCAGTTTAAAACATCCAAGTTGTCTGTCCTTCATTATCTTGGTTAAAACTCTTCCATCTATTTGTTGTAAGTGACAAGCCTCTGGATTATTTACATCCAAGCCAATGTCCCTCTCTTAGCATGAAAACTTCCTAAGAAAAAATGGCATTGCTCACACTGAGTTAAAGTTTTCCCCTTCAGGACAATCCCCTCATAAAGGAAATTAAGGCATTGCTGGACTCCATGCATTCCAGTTAAAGTAATCCTCCTTTATAAATCAATTATCCACAACTTGTGATAAACAGATGAGATATCTCCCTTTAGAGATGACAAATTCTCTCTCAGTCAAACCTTTTAGCTTCAATCTTGGGCTTTGAACAAGACACAAATAACCTTTTAGCTTCAATCTTGGGCTTTGAACAAGACACTAGACATCCTTTCCTTCCTTAGAATAGGAGGAACTACGATTGCTCTAATTTCCCTATACTTCATAACAGGGAATACGTAGGCATAAGATTGCGAAATCTTAGCGAGCACACTAAACAAAAACCTTAGGTCCAGTACCTTATCAAAAACATCGAAAAACCCGAAAACAACAAAAATACTCTCTCTCTCTCTCTCTCTCTCTCAATATTCCCCACAAAGAAGAAATATTCCCATTTCACTGACAAACACCATCAAGTATAAAAGCAGAACCTAAAACTAATCAATCTGTGGATAACCACATATAGGATGGGTAATTGACAACTCCCTATTGTATAACCTGACCTCGGAATCCCCAATCTCTGTCAAGTGTTTGTTCAATTAAACATTCGCGTGCAAGGTTAGTTAGATAGCTTTTATTTCCCTTCCAGTTTCACGGGATAAATAAGAAATCAGAAAGTAGCACCCAACATTCCTTCCACTGAGGTGACGAAATCCAATGGTGATAAGGTGGTCGCGTTACCGACAAAAATCGCAAGCTACACTGCTCAAGTCAGAATTTTCCACACGAAGCTCATGCACAAGAGTTTGCAACTTATTGAATTTTTCAATGGGTACGGTAGTTCTTTCCTTCACAATCTGAGGATATAGAGGAGGTGCAGGATCGAAAGGCAAGTAGAACTCTCCAACCCTCTTCTTTATCCAATCCTCATATGGAGGGTAGGTACGACTGTTGGCTTTACCCAAAACAGCTTTACCTTTTTTCTATACACCAAACCAAGCCTCAGAAGCCTTCTGTGCCATTGTTAAGCCATCTGTTGTCTGAAAATATAATGACTCTTCCACATTCCTCTTAACGGGTGGACCAGTCAGAGCGTAACCGAACTGTCTAATGGCCAAAAAGGGGTTATAATTAATTCCCCCTTTCCTCCCTACCAACGGAACATTAGGGAACCCACCACAGCTATGAATAATGTCTTTGCATAGCAATCCATGACCTATCCAGACGATATCCTTTACAGACAAACCCATTAGCCGTTGACTCCATTCTAGAGAATATTTAGAATCTATAAAAGTTCCCGAACGGGGAAGACGATTTATGAACCACTTATAAAAGAGAGGCGCACAACAGTGAACAAGTCCCCCTCTCTTTTTCTCATTTCTATTGTACACGGCATGATGCAAGTCTCCCAATAAGGTTGGTACAGGATTCTGCATTGTAAATATCCTGATGGCGCTCACATCAAGAAAATCAGGCACATTAGGAAACTAAACTATACCATATTGTCGTACCTCGAAAAATGAGAACGTCCTCGCGAAGCGCAATCGCACGCCCGCGGGATGGACTTAACAAAGTCGCCACCGATCTTTATTTATTCCCATAGAGGGAAAGGGAAAATATCGAATAAAACCCCTAAAAAGAAAGGATGAGAAATGGTCATCGCAACCATTATCTGAGTTCGGGAGTCGGTTACGCAAGGGGAAGGTATTAGCACCCCTCACGTCCGTTGTACTCAACGGGAACCATTTAGTTAAGGTTAAATGAGTGTTAGCTTAAGGTTTGTATCTAATCTTCTACTTAATGGGAAAGGAAGGTAAATGATTATTGTAAAGGAGAAAGAACCTAAGGAGGTTTTATTACTAGGGTGCTCGCAAAGACTTTGCAGTCTCGTGCCTACGTATCCTTACGAGGATGGAATCAGAGCAATCGTAGTTCACCTAACTAAGGTGAGGAACCATAGATTATGGTCAAAGTTCCAAGGGGAATGAGTATTCATGATCATGATACTCACATAGAGTTAAAGAACTCTCTAATTCTAAGTTGTGATGGAATTGAATGGCTACGAGGCAAAAGGGAGAAGTAGGTACCTTATGACTTTGAGGTCAAGGGTTGAATATGCTTTGGTTTCTTGATGAAAATCAAGATCTGTCCATAAAATGGAGTTTTGAGTATGATTAGATGTATTTTAAGAATGATGATCATCAAATGATCAAAGAGTTTATGCTAAAGTGTTAAACTCTAACACTCTCTATCATTCAAGATTAGTTTGAGAAAATTATCTGTTGGGCCACGAACATTGATAAAGATCAATGGTTCAAAGAGTTGTGCTAGAGTGGTAGACTCTAACATCTCTTGGTCCAAATTGTTATTAAGTGTTTTAAATATGAAAGAAAGAAATGATTGGATACCTCAACGTGCAAGACTTGAGACCAATCTTTCAAAGGGTTATGGTAAAATGCTAGATTCTAACAATCCTTTTCTTTCAAGTTTATTTCGAAAAAAGATTTGATGTACTTTGAAGTATTGATATCCTTAAAGAAGGAAGTATTCTTGAGACGACGATTGACAAAGGTAAGAGGTGATAAAAGATGGAATGTGGAAAAAAGTGAAAGGTGGCTCGCCAAGAATTATGATCCTTGTGCCTACGTATTCTCATTGAAGAATGAGAAATCAGAGCGTCCGTGGTTCTGCTTACTACGGGTTGTTGGTTGAGGTATGTTAAGTGACTGGCGAACGTTTGAGAAAATGTTCAAAGAGTTACGCTAAAGTGCTAGACTCTAACGACTTTTATTCATTCAAGTGGATAATGAAAAATATTTAATGGATGGTAAGCATTGATAATGATCAATGGTTCAAAGAGTTATGCTAGAGTGCTAGACTCTAACAGCTCTTATTCATCCAAGTTGCGATTAAGATCGTTTTGAGGACAACGAGCTTTTGACGGTGATCAATCGCTCAAAAAGGGTTATGTAAAGATGCTAGATCTTTACGGCCCTTGTTCGTCCAAGTTAATATGAAAGTTGTTCGATGAACAATGAACGCTTGATGAAAAATCAACTGTTCGAAGAGTTGCGCCAAGATGCTAGATCTTGACGGCTCTTATTTGTCCGAATTAAAATTATTTATTTTTAGAGAAGCGAAAGAATGAGCGATGGCTACCCCAAAGTGCGAGACTTGAGACCATTCGCTCGAGGTTTCCGCTAGAATGCTAGATTCCAACGGTCCTCTTCTTTCATTTTTATGAGAAAAACGCTTGATAAGACTTTAATTGGCTTAGCATTAATTGAGAGAAGTTTTGAAATTGGTCTAGTCTTAATCATAACTTATCAATGAAATTGACAACCATGATTCTTGACTTTCATCGACTAAAAGTGAATGAAACTGAAATGAAAAGAAAGTGGTCTCATATTGATCAAAGTTTTGTCGCTTTAATGAGATCAACCAAACCATGAAGTTTGTTATATCATCGACCAAGAATGAAATCAAAATGAAAATAAAGTTGGTCTCGTCTTAATCAAGATTTAATCGGGAAATCGATAATCGTTTGATTTTTTGACTTTCATTGACCAACCAAAAGGAAAAAAATTACGGCCTCATAATAATGAAAATTTATTGATTTGAAATAATCAACAAAGTTAAGATTTTTTTATGTCATTGGCCAAAATAAAGGAAATGAAAGTCATCAACAAACCTAAAATGCAATGCCAAAATAAATAAATAAAAACCTAGAACTCAATCATGCATTTTTAAATATTCTTGTATTTTGATAGTAACGATGTGATAACCTAAATTTATTAAACTATGTAACTAACCTAATTACTTTGATTAATCAAAAGCTACTTAATTAAAATAAATGAATATTCTAAATGAGCAACAAACTACAGAGGTGTAAAACAGGTTTTGGAATGCGGGCCGGACCAAACCCGTATCCGTTCCTATTCCAGGCTAAAGAAGAAAGGGTCAATTAAGAAACCCTATTTTCACATCCGCGGCTGATAAACTCTCAGTGAGAAAAACGTTCAAACCCCACTCTCCTTTCGTTCAAATCTCCAGCTAACCTCTCCTCTCTCAATCGCTCGGTTCGCGTCTTCAATCCTCGTGATCCTCTCGGTGTTTTACATTCTCGTCGTTTCTCCGCACGCTCCCTGTCTCTTTGGATTTCGTAAGTTTTCACGGTGGTGCGATGGTTGCGTCGCTGTTGTTGAAGATTGTTAGCTGCGAAGTGCGAAGTTGAGTGTTGTTGTTGATGAAGGTCGTTCGATTGAAATGGGTTTGAAAGTGAGGTTTACGGTTTAACGTGTTTGGTTGAAGGTGGAAGTTTAGTGGCTGATGATGAGTTTAATGAAGAGGGTAGTGATGTTGATTGGAGTTGGAAGGTGAATGGAGGATGAGTGATTGAGGAGAAACAACAGAGGGAGTGGGACCTTGTTGCGAGGAGAGGAATGAAGTGTGTTGAAAGTTGTTATGAACAGAGAAAATCCGAAGGTCTGAGCGTTAAAGATTGGGGGTGATTTGAAGGTTATTGTTGTTTATTTGATTGGTGGATTTTGTTGTAGAAAATGGAGGAGAGAGCTTGTGAATTCGGTTTACAGAGAAATAGAATTGGGAGATAAAGCGACGAGGTTCTTGTTGTTGTTCCAAGTATGAAAGGAGGTTATTAGAGGTTGGGTTTGATGAGAGGGGGATTGGAGATGGTTGTTGTTCAGTAACTGTGAGACTGGTGAAAAATGGTGGTTTGTGGCGAGGACAATGGAGTTTAAGGGTTAGTGATTGAAGATGGATCTTGGTTTTTTTGTTTCTGTAGAGAGTTCCTTTTCTCAAAGATTTGTATTCCTCTGCTATCAGTATGACGGTGAGCCCCCTCTCCCCTTTCTTTTCTCCTCTGCCTCTCCTTTATAAACTGAAAATGCATCTCCCATTTTAAAATTCAACATTGTAATAATGTGTTGTTGCTTTCAATGATGCACAGAGTTGCAAGTCTTATGTGTATCCCTTTTCCTTATCATTGTGTGATGTCATTTTCACGGTGCAAGTGAGGCTAGTTTCGTTGTGTTTTCGCTGTGGCTTGGGTAACAGCAAGTTTGCAGAAGAGTTTTTTGGTGCAAGCTTGTTGCAGAGTTTTTGGGAGCATCGCGATTTGTTTGGCAGCGTACTATGAGATGTTGCTTTCAAGTGTTACAGGCTGGACGTACTATTGTGACTTGGCTATTGCTTTGCAGAATTTCCTTTTCATTCTTTTTTGTATTTTTGTTTCGGTCAAAGTTGTAAGGGTTTTAAAGAAAATTGGGCCTATTGGCTTTTAGCACGAAAGAAAAACAAATGAGTGAAACTAATTAAATTAGATTAAATTAAGTTAAATCATAAATTAAACTAAACTAAACTCAATTTGTAAAATTAATCTAACCAAATTAAAATTAAAATTACTGAATTAAAACTAGCCTAATTACTAAGATAAAAACTAAACTAAAAATTTAAATTTAAATAAGGTTTAAAATGTAAACTAAATTTAAAAATCAAAATTAAACTAGATCAATTCTAAGTAATTCAAAATAAATATATATAAATAAATATGGTTAAGAATGACATGCAAATATGGCCGATTTAAAATGATGCAAACTATTAGAATACCTAAGGGTAAAATGTGGGGTATGACAGTTGCCCCTATTTAAACATCATCTCCGGATGACATGAGTGATGATAGTTCTCATGAAATCAGGGTGAAAGATATTTAAATATAGATAACTGAAAATTTTGCCCTTAGATACACTGATATGCAATGCTATGGACAAAATTAGTCTATAACGTTGACATGCCATGAGCTCTAGCATGATGATATGATGTCATGAGAGTGCAAAAAATGCAGACAAAACAAGACACCCAAGGATAAGGAGCAAACAACCACAGGTGAGCTTCCTGGGGAAGGATGAAGGTTAGTATTCCCGAGGAAAACTCACTAGGGATGGAAAATGAAACTGAGGGGAAACCCTACAGGTCCTTACTGGAGATAGGAGCCAAAAAGGTATTCTCCACTGGGGAAAGATCCAGGGAGGTAGACGACGCGGTTCAAAAGTAACCGGACAATACTTGGGGAAAAAACACATTCTTACTGGGCATGAAACCAGAAAGAAGACATGATCACCACAGGGGATCAGTTTGAAATAAAAGGATAGCCATCCTACAAAGATTTTTTGGGGATTTCCTATACTAAAGAGTTCAAACGGGATCTTCAAAAAAAGCCAGAAAAGACAGAGGTAAACTCTGCATCAGATGATGAAAGGTGACTGGACCTTTTGGCTGTGAATGAGGTTAATGAACCAATGGGTACTAAAATTGGTTGAGATAACAATATGATTCCGTTTATGGAGGATGCCAGTGATGACTGGACTTTAGGTTCAAGTTTGACACGATTCAAGCAGGAACAAACTGAAATATAAGCCTAAGGTGACTCGAGTCAAACCAAAGACAGTGCCAATGATAATTGGACTTTGGGTTCAAGCTTGACACGATTCAAGCAGGAACAAGATCTTAAAAGAAGAGACAATGTCCGACACGATTCGAACAAGGACTCGGCTCAGGTTTGACACGATTCAAACAAGAACAAAATCTTAAAACAAGAGACAATGTCTGACACGATTCGAACAAGGACTCGGTTCAAGTTTGACATGATTCAAACAAGAACCAGATCTTAAAACAAGAGCCAATGTCCGACATGATTCGAACAAGGACTCGGTTCAAGTTTGACATGATTCAAACAAGATCAAGATCTTAAAGCCTAAGGTGACTCGATTCAAACCAAAGACGGTGCCAATGATAATTGGACTTTGGGTTCAAGTTTGACACGATTCAAACAGGAACAGAATCTTAAGACAAGAGGAAAGATGCCAGCGATGACTAGACTTAAGGTTAGACTTCTTGGGGAATACCAATTATGGTTGCAACAAGGGCTGACGGCAAGGAAACAAAACAAATCCGAGGGTACAGAACCTGAACTCGGAACACCTCATCAAACAGATTGACAAAAAGGAAAAAACACATATCCGAGGGTACGGAACCTGAACTCAGAACACCTCATCAAACAGATTGACGGAAAGGAAATAACACATATCCGAGGGTACGACACCTGAACTCGAAACACCTCATCAAACAGATTGACGGAAAGGAAATAACACATATCCGAGGGTACGGAACCTGAACTCGGAACACCCCATCAAACAGATTGACGGAAAGGAAAAAACACATATCCGAGGGTACGGAACCTGAACTTGGAACACCTCATCAAACAAATTGACGGAAAGGAAATAACACCTATCCGAGGGCACGGAACCTGAACTCAGAACACCTCATCAAACAGATTGACGGAAAGGAAATAACACCTATTCGAGGGTACGGAACCTGAACTCGAAACATCTCATCAAACAGATTGACGGAAAGGAGAACCTCAAATAGGGATCACATCAAACAGGTTGATGGAAAATGACTGACTGAAGGTGACACCATTGGTAACTGTAGAAATATGAATAAAACCAAGGACGGATAAGCTTCTCGGGAGAGAGATTGCCACTTGTTGTTGGGGTATAAGTTCCAAAAAGATGTTGATATTACAACACTGCTGGAGGAATAATTGTCTTCAATGAGGATCTGTAAAAGATTCTTCCTGCAAGACACAATGCAAAATAAATGCACGTTCAAGATGGGCTCAGAAACCACACCTGCCAGGGATCAAATTTCAATCTAGGAACAAGCTAGAAAGAAACGGTCAAACAAGATTCCAATTGAGGGATGAACTCAAATGGGAACTTATCTTATCCAGATGTGGAAAAGATAACTGAACCAACCATCATCCACGAGAATCAAACTCTGTGGGGAATTCAGAAAAGATGGGCATTTTATGCCTAGGGCTGACTTTCTATTGGAGTGAATAGACAAACCCTGTCACTTGAGGAGATAAACTCCAAAGTGAACAAAGACAGGTAAACACCAGGAAGATAGAAAAATGATAATATGCTATGCATATGAGTGCTTATGCCATGCTTACGCTTATGCTGACAAAACAGACAAAAGGAAACGAGACTGGAGATGAAATAAACATCTTGACAAGGATACCCAGCGGACCTCATCAGATTGGACCATTACTGAGGATGAATAAATAGGATCAGCAGATCCACTTCATTGGGAAAAAGAGTATTCCACCTGAGGTATAGTATCATGACTTCACTAGGATTGCCATCATGAGTTTGACTTCCTTATTGGAGGAAGAAGATCCATGGAGAATTGCCAAGATTAGATGAAATAACAGCTTACTGGGGAGCTGGCTTGAGATACCACAAGAATAGGGTAATTCTGCATCCTGACTTATACGATGATCACCATAATGAACAACGGCTCTTGCAACAGGTAACTTTCAAATCTTCTCTGCCCCAGTTTACACGGTCTGTTGGGAGAAAATACCAAGAGGATTTTATAGAAGAATTGGCATACGAAATGCATCAATATCTTCAAACTCTTAGATTCATGAATCTTGGCGTAATTGCCCCAGATTAACTGCATTTGCACAACAAAGTCTTTGAACTTGTTCTTTAGACTGACTGATCTGTGAAAGAGATGCCCCAGACTGATTGTCCTTTTAGAGATTTATCGAATCTCGACCTGACTGCTTCTGATTAGCTGTATTTGTAATACAAAGTTCTCGGACTGCGGTAGAAACAACTAGGGAACAAAATTGCCCCTGTTGGTGGGTCATTGGAGTCCTAACTTGTCATAAGATGATCTCAAGAAGGCTTGCCCCAATATTCTAAACTTGAAGAGTTCTGACCCTGATTCAATAGCTCTTGGAATGGTGGATTGGCAGAACCTTCCTCTTGATTACCCCTTGACTGAGCTTCCTTTATCAAATCAAATTCCCTAGCTGACTGCATTTGTCGGGATTCCTTTGATGTTGAATCATTTCACAAACAAGTATTGTTCATTTAAAATTGGCAATTTCAGTGCAAAAATTCATGCAAGCTTTTGAAATCAAGTTTTATTGATGAAACACGCACAGTGGAATGATTAAGTAATCAAAAACAAAGTGGATCTGGTCATTTACAGAATGACAGATGAAGTGATCAACACACACAACTAGCAAAGATCATTAGGAGTCAGGTTAATCAACCTTGTAGTATGCTTTCAAAACAACCTTACCTCAATTAGGTCTTTTAAGGGTTGTAACGTGGCTTGGTTCACGGTTTATGAAACAAAGGATAAAGGCTCAAAATTTATTTGTACCCACCCCATCTTCGTGATGAACTCCAATCCTAAGCTCAGTTAACTTAAGCTATACATTCAGGTTCCTACAGACTAGGAACGAGCTGATGATCATTGATGATGATTTAGACCCCTTGGATAGTCAGTACTCCCTCGCAGAATTTGGTTAATCTTTGAGACATTGAGACTTCTCCTTGTCTTTGCTGGTTGAGGTCACGATACCTCTTCTTTTGATTTGATTGAGGTCATGATACCTCTCTTTGTTTGCGGTTAGGACCTCCTTTTTGTTTGATTGTTGCTTTGAAACTCCTTTTTTGGCTGTTGTACAAGTTCTTTTTATATAAGGCAAAGTTCTGGGCTTCCCATCTTTCTTGGCTTTTGCCTTGAAAGGGACTCGGCTCATCCTTTGATTAAGGATTTTTCAGCTATCCTTCCTTATTGTTGCTTGGATGGACAACTTGTACAACGCTAACTCATTTGATTTGAGAGAGGTGACTGGTGTCTTGCATGAAGCGCTTGTGTTCGAATGCGTAACCAAGTTAAACTGAGAACTACCCTGCCCCAAGGTTGAGATTTAAGGGTTTTTTGTGAATGGAGAGAAAAACTCTTACTTCTAGGCTCGAAGGGTTAACGAGGGATTATCTTCCTTATTTCTCCAGTGTTTGGGAATTAAAACAATGCCTTACATCATCGACAAGGTTTAATCGAAAGCATACCACAACAATTATGGATGTAATGTTTTCGTCATCCTCCCCAATCTTTGCTTAAACAAACAATTGATATGTGGGAAGAAACAAGATAAAGATATATTTTTTTTGTTTTTTCGAACGTAAAAGTAAATGAGTGAAACAAATGGACTTAATCAAAAGATGCATAAACGTTTTATTAATCTTGCCAATTTGAAAGTACAACAAAGCTTATAAGCAAAAACAGATTCAAACATGCAAAGAAAAAGCAACAAAATGCTAAACAGTCAAAAGTTTGCCGGCTTCGGGGAATTAGGCTTTCCTTTCTTGACTTGCCAAACTGGTCTCAACAGGAACCTGCACAGGTTGAGCTTGGGCAACATCGTTCACAGAAGTCCTTTGAATGTTGTCGTTTTTCTTTGTCAAGGCTGTCACAATCTGATCCAACTGGTTACTCAACAAGTCAAAATCCATTCTGGTCATAAACTGGTTCTGCTCCTCTGAGTTCATGATCCTCAAAAATCTACTTCAAGTCCAATGATGGCTTCGGGAAGTCAACTGGGTTACAGATAAAGGACGGATGAGACTCGAGGCTGAGAAATGCACATGCAATGTGAATGCAAATGCAATACTAATGCAAGCCAAATAGTTTCAAGGAACTCAAAGGCGAGTTGCAAAAAAATTTGTGGAAAAACTGAGGAGTTTTTATTTTTAAGATCCAAGCTCTGTTGATCTTTTGAAAAGGAAATGAAATTATGAATTCCTTGAAACCAACAATGGATGCAATGAGATGTATGCAATGTGCAAACACAAAAACAAAGGTATATGTACACACAACAAAGCACACAAGTCCTCGGTTTAGAGGTCTCATGAATGCACGGAAAAAGTTTGGGATAAGGTAAACACCTCATAACTCCCTAATTGGTAGGCCTCTTAAAAGACGGTTCTACGGCAATTTACCCTTAAACCCACTCACAGGGTAGTTTCTAGGTTTTTGGCAAAGGTTTCAGATTCACGGACCTTAGTCGTATCAACGTTATGCAATGGGCTAGCCATTTTACAACGAGAGTGACGAAAAGGTCTATTCTGATTGGGGTTTTCATATTGGTTGGAGCAAGGAGATGTCCTTGAAGTCCAATATTACGCCACCACCAAAATAGAACTGGTTCTAAATGGGGTCCTAGAGTCATGGACCCTTCATGAATCAGCGTTATGCAACAGGCTAGCTGTTTTATAACGAGATCTACAAACAGGTCTACTCTAGAGGAGCCTTCATGTTAGTTGCTACAAGGAGCTTGCCCTCGTAGTCTAACACTACTAACTGCCAAATCTAACCTTAAGTTTTCTCTCTTCTTTTTCCAAAACTTGGGTGTAGAGCTTTATTTAAGATAATAAATCCACAAAGCCCACACATGAATATACATAGATATATATGAATAAGCAATAAAGCAAGAGCAATAAAACATATAATAAAGAAGAAAGAGAAACAAACAAAGCTAAACACACATACAAAAACCTAACTAAACTAGGTTTGACTCACTCAGGGAAATCATTTCCCCAGCAGAGTCGTCATCTGTCGTACCTCGAAAAATGAGAACGACCTCACGAAGCGCAATCGCACGCCCGCGGGATGGACTTAACAGAGTCGCCACCGATCTTTATTTATTCCCATAGAAGGAAAGGGAAAATATCGAATAAAACCCCTAAAAAGAAAGGATGAGAAATGGTCATCGCAACCATTGTCTGAGTTCGGGAGTCGGTTACACAAGGGGAAGGTATTAGCACCCCTCACGTCCGTTGTACTCAACGGGAACCATTTAGTTAAGGTTAAATGAGTGTTAGCTTAAGGTTTATATCTAATCTTCTACTTAATGGGAAAGAAAGGTAAATGATTATTGTAAAGGAGAAAGAACCTAAGGAGGTTTTATTACTAGGGTGCTCGCAAAGACTTTGCAGTCTCGTGCCTACGTATCCTTACGATGATGGAATCAGAGCAATCGTAGTTCACCTAACTAAGGTGAGGAACCATTGATTATGGTCAAAGTTCCAAGGGGAATGAGTATTCATGATCATGATACTCACATAGAGTTAAAGAACTCTCTAATTCTAAGTTGTGATGGAATTGAATGGCTACGAGGCAAAAGGGAGAAGTAGGTACCTTATGACTTTGAGGTCAAGGGTTGAAGATGCTTTGGTTTCTTGATGAAAATCAAGATCTGTCCATAAAATGGAGTTTTGAGTATGATTAGATGTATTTTAAGAATGATGATCATCAAATGATCAAAGAGTTTATGCTAAAGTGTTAAACTCTAACACTCTCTATCATTCAAGATTAGTTTGAGAAAATTATCTGTTGGGCCACGAACATTGATAAAGATCAATGGTTCAAAGAGTTGTGCTAGAGTGCTAGACTCTAACATCTCTTGGTCAAATTGTTATTAAGTGTTTTAAATATGAAAGAAAGAAATGATTGGCTACCTCAACGTGCAAGACTTGAGACCAATCTTTCAAAGGGTTATGCTAAAATTCTAGATTCTAACAATCCTTTTCTTTCAAGTTTATTTCGAAAAAAGATTTGATGTACTTTGAAGTATTGATATCCTTAAAGAAGGAATTATTCTTGAGACGACGATTGACAAAGGTAAGAGGTGATAAAAGATGGAAGGTGGAAAAAAGTGAAAGGTGGCTCGCCAAGAATTATGATCCTTGTGCCTACATATTCTCATTGAAGAATGAGAAATCAGAGCGTCCGTAGTTCTGCTTACTACGGGTTGTTGGTTGAGGTATGTTAAGTGACTGGCGAACGTTTGAGAAAATGTTCAAAGAGTTATGCTAGAGTGCTAGACTCTAACGACTCTTATTCATTCAAGTGGATAATGAAAAATATTTAATGGACGGTAAACATTGATAATGATCAATGGTTCAAAGAGTTATGCTAGAGTGCTAGACTCTAACAGCTCTTATTCATCCAAGTTGCGATTAAGATCGTTTTGAGGACAACGAGCTTTTGACGGTGATCAATCGCTCAAAAAGGGTTATGTAAAGATGCTAGATCTTTACGGCCTTTGTTCGTCCAAGTTAATATGAAAGTTGTTCGATGGACAATGAACGCTTGATGAAAAATCAATTGTTCGAAGAGTTGCGCCAAGATGCTAGATCTTGACGGCTCTTATTTGTCCGAATTAAAATTAGTTGTTTTTAGAGGAGTGAAAGAATGAGCAATGGCTACCCCAAAGTGCAAGACTTGAGACCATTCGCTCGAGGTTTCCGCCAGAATGCTAGATTCCAACGGTCCTCTTCTTTCGTTTTTATGAGAGAAACGCTTGATAAGACTTCAATTGGCTTAGTATTAATCGAGAGAAGTTTTGAAATTGGTCTAGTCTTAATCATAACTTATCAATGAAATTGACAACCATGATTCTTGACTTTCATCGACTAAAAGTGAATGAAACTGAAATGAAAAGAAAGTGGTCTCATATTGATCAAAGTTTTGTCGCTTTAATGAGATCAACCAAACCATGAAGTTTGTTATATCATCGACCAAGAATGAAATCAAAATGAAAATAAAGTTGGTCTCGTCTTAATCAAGATTTAATCGGGAAATCTATAATCGTTTGATTTTTTGACTTTCATTGACCAACCAAAAGGAAAAAAATACGGCCTCATAATAATGAAAATTTATTGATTTGAAATAATCAACAAAGTTAAGATTTTTTTATGTCATTGGCCAAAATAAAGGAAATGAAAGTCATCAACAAACCTAAAATGCAATGCCAAGATAAATAAATAAAAGCCTAGAACTCAATCATGCATTTTTAAATATTCTTGTATTTTGATAGTAACGATGTGATAACCTAAATTTATTAAACTATGTAATTAACCTAATTACTTTGATTAATCAAAAGCTACTTAATTAAAATAAATGAATATTCTAAATGAGCAACAAACTAAAGAGGTGTAAAACAGGTTTGTAATGGGATGACAAATAAATAAGAGGCGGAGCCCAAGCTCTAAGAAAGATCTTGGGTTGGATTTGGAAGGTGGGCCGGACCAAAGTCGTATCCATTCCTATTCCAGGCTAAAGAAGAAAGGGTCAATTGAGAAACCCTATTTTCACATTTGCGACTGATAAACTCTCAGTGAGAAAAACGTTCAAACCCCACTCTCCTTTCGTTCAAATCTCTAGCTAACCTCTCCTCTCTCAATCGCTCGGTTCACGGCTTCAATCCTCGTGATCCTCTCGGTGTTTTACCTTCTCGTCGTTTCTCCGCACGCTCTCTGTCTCTTTGGATTTCGTAAGTTTTCACGGCGGTGCGATGGTTGCGTCGCTGTTGTTGAAGATTGTTGGCGGCGAAGTGCGAAGTTGAGTGTTGTTGTTGATGAAGGTCGTTCGATTGAGATGGGTTTGAAAGTGAGGTTTACGGTTTGACGCGTTTGGTTGAAGGTGGAAGTTTAGTGGCTGATGATGAGTTTAATGAAGAGGGTAGTGATGTTGATTGGAGTTGGAAGGTGAATGGAGGATGAGTGATTGAGGAGAAACAACAGAGGGAGTGGGTCCTTGTTGCGAGGAGAGGAATGAAGTGTTTTGAAAGTTGTTATGAACAGAGAATAGCCGAAGATCTGAGCGTTAAAGATTAGGGGTGATTTGAAGGTTATTGTTGTTTATTTGATTGGTGAATTTTGTTGTAGAAAATGGTGGAGAGAGCTTGTGAATTCGGTTTACAGAGAAATAGAATTGGGAGATAAAACGATGAGGTTCTTGTTGTTGTTCCGAGTATGAAAGGAGGTTTGGGTTTGACAAGAGGGGGATTGGAGATGGTTGTTGTTCAGTAACTGTGAGACTGGTGAAAAATGGTGGTTTGTGGCGAGGACAATGGAGTTTAAAGGTTAGTGATTAAAGATGGATCTTGGTTTTTTTGTTTCTGCAGAGAGTTCTTTTTCTCAAAGATTTGTATTCCTCTGCTATCAGTATGACGGTGAGCCCCCTTTCCCATTTCTTTTCTCCTCTGCCTCTCCTTTATAAACTGAAAATGCGTCTCCCATTTTAAAATTCAAAATTGTAATAATGTGTTGTTGCTTTCAATGATGCACAGAGTTGCAAGTCTTATGTGTATCCCTTTTCCTTATCATTGTGTGATTTCGTTTTCACGGTGCAGGTGAGGCTAGTTTCGTTGCGTTGTCGTTGTGGCTTGGGTAACAGGAGGTTTGTAGAAGAGTTTTTTGGTGCAAGCTTGTTGCAGAGTTTTTGGGAGCATCGCGATTTGTTTGGCAGCGTACGATGAGATATTGCTTTCAAGTGTTACAGGTTGGACGTACTATTGTGACTTGGCTATTGCTTTGCAGAATTTCCTTTTCATTCTTTTTTGTATTTTTGTTTCGGTCAAAGTTGTAAGGGTTTTAAAGAAAATTGGGCCTATTGGCTTTTAGCACGAAAGAAAAACAAATGAGTGAAACTAATTAAATTAGATTAAATTAAGTTAAATCATAAATTAAACTAAACTAAACTCAATTTGTAAAATTAATCTAACCAAATTAAAATTAAAATTACTGAATTAAAACTAGCCTAATTACTAAGATAAAAACTAAACTAAAAATTTAAATTTAAATAAGGTTTAAAATGTAAACTAAATTTAAAAATCAAAATTAAACTAGATCAAGTCTAAGTAATTCAAAATAAATATATATAAATAAATATGGTTAAGAATGACATGCAAATATGGCCGATTTAAAATGATGCAAACTATAAGAATACCTAAGGGTAAAATTTGGGGTATGACACATATACACAGAGAGCTAGAAATGCATTGAAAATAGTCCATTCTTTGTCCCTAGCAGCCTCTTGAGCTTTCTTCGTCAGATACCCCAAGTGATAACCTCAAAAACCTCTCATACTGGTGATGTTGGCTTCCAACGTTGATTTACTCAAATAAAGAGCACCAGCCACATCTCTGAAATTAGGATCACTCTTAGAACCGAATAACGGAGCACCTTCTTTGATAGAAATCCCTAAGATTTTTTAAAATTCCTCCAAGGTAGGGACCAACAGATAGTCTGGAAACACGAAGCATCTCAGAGGAGGATCATAGAACTGCATCAACGTGTGAAGACCTCTGTACTCATAATCAGTGACATTATGAACAAAAGTTAAGATCTGCCTATACTTTTCCATGAAAACCCATACCTCTGGATTAGCCAAAGCCTTCAAATTGTTGATAGAACCGAGACCAGGTTTAACGAACTTGTAGATGATAATGTTCTTTTTCTTCTTCCCAGTATCCATCCCTATGGAAGCCCTCGGACCGGAGTCAAAAAATAGGATATAAACCTAGAAATGACAAAACATGAATGTTAGGGCATGAAAATGCAAGGCAAATGCATGGTATCAGGGTGCCACATATCCGAACATTTTTGCTCAACTGTATGACCAACTGATCGAGTGTGATAGGATAAACAGTCCCCTTTTGTAAGAAACTAAAAAACCGAGTATGTTGGAATTCAGAGTTACCTGCGAACCTGTGAACACCCGGCCCCTCTCACATGTGGGTTCTAAAAACGAAAGGTCATCAGCTTCTGGCACTAGGTCAAGAACCAATAATAGATTCATCCTTTCGGGTATAGTACTATCGCCAATCGAGGAGTGTAACACCCTTTTCTACCCCACGAATATACACGGAAAAATACACAAAATATCAGAGTAAAATCACCTCAGAAGGGTGCACATTTCTCAATAAACTTAAATTAAAACCTTTGCTCCGTAAACAACGGGTTTTTCCTCAAAATAATCAAAAAGCCATCAAACAGCAGCGGAACCACCATAACCACAATAATCCTGAATAATCAAAAGGTTTTAAAACAAAAAACATAATAATCAAATAACAACCAAAATAACAACTCAACATAGTTCGACTCAACGACCCAACCTGATATTACACTATCAGAGTAAGACCCTCTACATCGACCAAAAGCAAATAAACTTCAAAAGTCCTCGAAAGCATCAACAGCTAAGCCTGATCACCTGCACGTTACCCACGTGGAGGCAATATTTAAACATGCAAGGTGAGTAATCACAATTCATTATAATCAATATAAAAACAAGATATGCATAAAATGGCGTCATCATTATATACAACATCTTCAGGGTCATCACAAGGAAAACATCAAAATCACAACATCATAAAATACATCAATGTCAAGTAAATGCAATGCACAACAAGACTCATGCATGTGGTACCAAATGTCACAGTCAATGGACACTAGGCCATCACCCTCCAAAGATTCTCGTAATTAGGATTGGTTCCACACAAGAACCGGAGCACGTCAAAATTACCTCATATCCGCACAATGGGAATAAAGTCTAACATCATCACTGAAATGCTATGAATGCATGATACACAACGTTAATAATCATCATCATCAATAAAAACCATTATGTGCATCATCATTCATCAATATCTCATGTTAAATCATATCGTCATATATTCGTCAAACATCATAAAACATCATCTCATAATCATCAATATACACAAGGTAAATCATCAGAAAAATTCCAGCATCAAAACATCAAGACAGTACAGAATCATAACAAAATTCTGCGAACAACAGGCGTTCGCTACTGAGTTCGCTGTACAAACCCGTTCGTTGGGACCTTCGCTTTGCGAAGCTGACAGCGAATCCCCATCCCCATACAAAAACCAGAGAGGCTTCCCCTCTGTCTCACCTCGCCACCTCATTCGCTTTGCGAACCCACTCGCTGGAACGTTTGCCTTGTGAACTAAAAGTCACTCCTCAGAACCCATCCCAGTATCATCACACAAATTATCGCACATTCGCTGCGCTGCTCGCTTTGCGAGTTTGGGGCGAATGTTTACCTTGCGAAGGAAACGTTCGCTTTGCGAACCTGCGATTTCTACAAAACTCTACTACACATCAGTAGCAAAACATCTCCACAAACCCTCATGATTTCAACCCCAATTACCCCAAAAACGTCCCTATAACATTCCTAAGGCATCATGGGAATCAAAGGCATAAAACCTACGTTTATTAGGTCGATTCATTACACTATTCGAAACCTCAAATCACCTAAACCTTCACAAACTCTCAAGCTTCTCATAAACCCCATAAATCCCATTCCCCACAAGGTCGAAACAACATCGACAGGAAATCAACCCCAAGGTCTATTTTACCCAATTCAATTCAACTCTTAATAATCGATTCACAAAATACCCTCAAGTCATCAGTTTATCACAAAACCCATAAACCCTCATATAAACCTCAAAATCTATTTTAAGTACATCGAATCACTATATTGAAAACATTGAAAGGAAATACTCCCCATACCTTAGATTGAGTCTTTGGAAACCTTCTCGAATTCCTCGCCTTTTTCTTTTTCGTCAGAGCTCTCACTTCTTTCCTTCTTTTCACGGTTTAACCAAAAAGTGAATCCTATTCTCAAATCCTTCTTTTTCTTCAACCTAACTCTTGGGCTTCTAAAATTGGGCTTTCTCCATAATACCCTGAATAATCCTCCTCAAAAGTCCATCTTACCCTTAACTCCTCTAATATTATTTAAAATAAATAATAATACAATATATTCCATAATATATACTATTATTTAATTAAATAACTAAAGTTCCACAAAAATTACCGACATCGACACGAATCACCAAAATTCATAGAAATTCACGAATATAATATTTAAATAATTAAATGAATATTCTTACGAAATTTGGGGGGGTTACAACTCTCCCCCACTTAAAGAATTTTCGCCCTCAAAAATTACCTCAAGGAAATAGAGTTGGATATGACTCCCTCATCTGATCTTCACGTTCCCAAGTCCAACTTTCGCCAGCTGGTCCACCCCACAACACCCTTACCAAAGCTATGTATTTACCCGACAGTTGCTTCATCTCTCGACCATCAACCCACACCGGTAATGCTTCCACTGTCAAGTTATCCCTCACTTGTACATTATCCATCTGAATCACATGCGACGGATCTGGAATGTACTTCCTCAACTGAGACACGTGGAACACGTCATGTAATTTCGCAAGCGTCGGCGGTAAAGCAATCCGAATGGCTACGTCTCCTATCCTCTGCAAGATTTAGTATGGACCAACAAAACATGGAGTGAGCTTCCTAGACTTCAAAGCTCGACCCACACCAGTCACTAGCGTCACTCTCAAAAACACATGATCTCCCTCTTGGAATTCAAGTGTCTTCCTTCTCTTATCATGATAACTCTTCTGACGACTCTGCGACGCTTTCATTCTCTCTTGGATCATCTTAATCTTCTCATTCATCTCTTGTACGATCTCAGGTCTGAGTACATCACTCTCACCCGATTCATACCAACACAACGGAGTTCTACACCTTTTCCCATACAAAGCTTCATAGGGCGTCATTCCAATACTAGCATGAAAACTATTATTGTACGTGAATTCAATCAACGGTAAATGGCTATCCCACAATCCTCCGTGATCCAACACACAAGCCCTCAGTAAATCCTCTAAAGGTTGGATAGTCCTTTTTGTCTGACTGTCCGTCTGTGGATGGTAGGCAGAACTCATCCTTAACTTAGTACCCAAAGCATCTTGCAAACTCTTCCAGAAACTCGATGTAAATCTCGGATCTCTATCCGACACAATACTCGAAGGTATCCCATGCAACTTCACAATCTCCTCAATGTACATCTCGGCTAACTTCTGCATAGAATGATTAATCTTCATCGACAAGAAATGAGCCGACTTAGTTAATCTATCCACAATCACCCAAATTGAATCATTTTCCTTAGCAGTCCTCGGTAACCCCGACACAAAATCCATAGAAATACTATCCCATTTCCACTCTGGAATGTTCAACAGCTGCATCATACCTAAAGGCCTTTGATGTTTAAGCTTCGACTTCTGGCAAGTCAAACATGCATAAACAAACTCCGCAATATCCTTCTGTAGCGAGCGGTTTTTGTCGGTGACGCGACCACCTTATCGCTGAAATTGGGAATTCCTCACATCAGTGGAAGGAACGTTAGGTGCTACTTTATGATTACTTATTTATCCCATGAAGCTGGAAGGGAAAGAGAAAGTTATCTAAAACGAACCTTGCACGCATCTGTTTAACTGAACAAGTTCTTAACAGAGATTGGGGAGTCCGGGGTCAGGTTATATAGTGGAGAGTTGTCAGTTACCCATCCTATACATGGTTATCAATGAGATGATAGTTTTAGGTTCTACTTGATATTGGAATGTGTTTATCTATGAAATGGGAAAATGATGCTGTGTGATGTTTGAGAGAGAAAATGTTTTTGTGGTTGTTGAGTTTTTCGATGTTTTTGGTAAGGTACTGGACCTAAGGTTTTTAGTTTAGTGTGCTCGCTAAGATTTTGCAATCTTATGCCTACGTATTCCCTGTTATGGAGTATAGGGAAATCATAGTGATCGTAGTTCCTCCTTTTCTAAGGAAGAAACAGATGTTTTGGTGTCTTGTTCAAAGCCCAAGATTGAAGCTAAAAGGTTATTTTTGTCTTGTTCAAAGCCCAAGATTGAAGCTAAAAGGTTTGATTTGTGTCTTGTTCAAAGCCCAAGATTGAAGCTAAAAGTTTATTTGTGTCTTGTTTAAAGCCCAAGATTGAAGATAAAAGGTTTGATTTGTGTCTTGTTCAAAGCCCAAGATTGAAGCTAAAAGGTTTTGACTGGTAGAGAGAATTTGTCATCTCTAAAGAGAGATATCTCATATGTTAATCACAGTTGTTTGGGTAACTGGTTTGAAAAGGAGAATTACTTTAACTGGAATGCATGGAGACCAGCAATGCCATAATTGCCTTTACAGGGTGACTTATCCTAAAGGAGAAAACTTTAACTCAGTGTGAGCAATGCCATTTTTCCTTAGGAATCCATGCTAAAAGAGGGACATTGGTTTGGATGTTTGTATCCAGAGGCTTGCCACTTACAGCAATTAGATGAGGTTTTAACCAGGATAATGAGGGACAGAAAGGTTGGATGTTTTTATCAATAAGTGTGCCACTTACAACAGTTATTTGGGATTGAGGGTTTTGTTTTGATTGATTGCTTTGAGACGTGATTAAACAGAAAAATATATCCTCATGCAGAGATTTTTTATTTTCTCTGAGAGGATGTGGATTTTTGCGTGCCTTGATTAAAGCCCAAGGTTGAAGCTAAGAGATTGATTGGATTCCAATGGGGAAAATCATTATACAAAGCCTAAGAGGAGGCTAAAAAGACTGACTGACTCCTCTGGGGAGATCATTATACAAAGCCTAAGAGAAGGCTAAAAGGACTGACTCAACAAGAGAGTGTTTATTTTGTATCTTGTACAAAGCCCAAGATGGAGGCTGAAAGAGATTTGACTCTTTGGGTAAAAGGTTTTTATATGTCTTGTACAAAGTCCAAGATTGAGGCTAAAGAGGTTTGAATTTGCTGGAGATTATCTGTCTTGTACAAAGCCCAAGATTGAAGGTAAAGGAAAATATTGACTCCACTCAGCTGGGGGATATTTATATGGTGTCTTGTACAAAGCCCAAGATTGAGGCTAAAAGGATGACTCTACTGTAGAGATATTTTAGGGGGTGTCTTGTACAAAGCCCAAGATTGAGGCTAACTGTTTGTGACTCAGCTGAGGAATTATCTTTATACAAAGCCTAAGAGGAGGCTGACTGTTGAGGAAAAATCATTTTACAAAGCCTAAGAGGAGGCTAGCTTCTGCTGAGGATTATTGAAATCCTGAGACAGGTCCATATTGGGGATTAACTCTTACTGGGGATTACAGAAGAATGAAGGTATCAGAGACCTTGAGGTTCTGATGAGGATTGTGACAGTAAAATGACCCTAGTTGGGGATTTAACTGAAAATGTGACAGTTAAGAATTTTTTTCTCTGGTGAGAGTTTATTTGGTGAGTTTACAGTAATTGACCCTGATTGGGGGAAAATTAAAAGTAAAGTTTAAGTTGTGAAAACTGTTAGTTTTAACTCTGCTTTGGGATTGATCAAAATGATCAGGGTTATTTTCCTGTTCTTTAAGGAAAATGGTTTTGAAATCCAAAGGGTATAACACTGTCCAAGTCTACTGGTGTTGAGAAACTTGTTCTCAAATGGTGAATGATCATTGTACTATGCCCAAGAGAAGGCTGGTATGTTAAGGGATGAAGATCAATCCTTAATTGGTCTGACATTTTGACTCAGAAATTCGGCTCTAGCAAATGATGACTAGTTTCTGTTCCTATACCTGTAGGAGGTCTCTAGGTCCTTGTACTAAGCCCAAGAGAAGGCATGAGAACTTTTAAGAAGCCTGAGGGTCCTTGTACAAAGCCCAAGAGGAGGCTGGGGAATGCTTTTAGGAAGCCTGTGGGTCCAAACTTAAGAATGTCCAAGAAAGGTTTCACCGAGAATAATTCCTTTCTTGTGTTAATAGTTCTAGAGTTTGAAGAAATTCAAGAGAAGTTTCACCGAGAATAATTCATCTCTGGGGAATTGAATTTCTTTGACAAGTTCTAATAGTGACAGTCTGAGAAAAGGTTCACCGGGAATACTGCCTTTCTCTTTGTTCCATATTGTATAAGCTCAAGAGAAGGCAAGACTGTATCTGGAAATCCTATAGGGGATCTATGTTTGACTGTATTAAGAGAGTAAATAATTGTCTTTACCTAATTCTAGACTTAGTTGCCGGGGAAAACTCTAAACAGATATACAAGTATATATACAATTGATATATGACAAGTATTTAAAAGGATATGAAAGAAGACTTACAGGTGAGCAGCTTTCCACAATACAGTTATATATATTTGACATGAATTTAAAAGAGATGAAATAAGGACTTACAGGTGTGCAAGCTTCCAGCAATACAGTTATATATATATATATATATATATATATATATATATATATATATATATATATATATATATATATAAAGCAGGTGAAAGAAAGCGTATAAAAACTTACAGGTGAAGAAGCTTCCATGCTGTAATGTTAGTTGTTCAAAGAAATTGAAACAAGTTTAGATAACAGTTATTTTAAAGTAGAAAAGTTGGGGCTTATTCAACAAGAGATGTCCTGATGATTATTTGAATACAGACTGTATGATTAACAAAGTATTTACAAAGAGAGTTGGGTCTTATAGCTCAAGGAGAAGCCCAAATATTATTTATGTACAAAGTATGAGACTTACAACTCAAGGAGTGACCCAGATGACTTGATTTTGAACTGGCGATCGCACCGAGGTTTTTGAAAATGCAGTGGGACTTATACAATGTCTGAGGCCCAAAATGATTTTGGTTAAAAAAGGATTAGGTCTTACACTCTATTAGAGGCCCAAAGAGTTTGAAAATGAATAAAGATGGGACTTATAGCTCAAGGAGATGCCCAAAATGATTTTAAAGAAAATAAGTGAGACTTATAGCTTAAAGAGAAACCTAGTTAAAAATAGTTTAAAAACGACGATCGCGTCGAAATTTCTGAAACTGTATCGGAACTTATACAATGCACTGAGGCCCAAATTATTTTATTTACAAAGAGGTGGGACTTACACTCTATCAAGAGGCCCAAAAATGTTTTGAAAAAGATTGATGAGGGTAAAATTAATCAAAACACTAAATTTGTTAAAAATGGAATTAATTTTGTTTAAAAATTAATAAAAATATTGAAAACGTGTGAGAAATGAATTGTGATCTTGGATCAATGTTTCAAAAATCATGTTTTTATCAATGAAGTGATTGAAAATCATTTAAGTTTGGAAAATCAAGAGAAATTTTTTTTTTAAAATGTTAAAAAACATAAAAATTAATTCTTTGCAAAAATATCAATTATATGAAATAAATAATATTTTTCGGAAATTTTTGTAAAATAAAATATTTTAACCTTTCTTGTGAATTTTGAAAAAAAGAATCAACTCAAAATCATTAAAATTCAAAGAGAAATTAATTTTTGAATCAATTAAATAAAATCACAAAATTCAAATATTTGAATATTTGAAAAAAGGCGCCAAGAACAAAGGAAGAACACGCGCCTGTTCTGAGTTTTTGCAGATTTGCATTTTCTCACTAATCTCAATGAATAGTTGATGAAATCACACAATCCACATATCAACTTGCTTGTTTTCAACTCACGATCATGTCTATGGTCTTTAATTTCATTTATTTTAAGTATGGAATGAGAAATCAAAGTAAAACCTCAAGAACCCTAATTTCTGCACGAGGGCTAAGAAATTTCATACACGATTCATACAAAGCAATCAATTGAGGGGAAACACTCTATACATGATTATGCATATATGGCAAAATTATAGTGCGAGGAAATATGCATGAATTATGAGATAACCAAGTTTAGGCTTACTTGAATGTCGTGACAGCAAGAACAATTTAATTTTTGAGTTGGAGGTGTTACAGATGAGTTGTGATGATCTGAACAGCTTCCCTACACCATATGGAATGTGTTTGGACCCCTAGACCTGCTTGGAGATGGCTGGATCACTTCATGGTGTGTTGACGGATTATAGGCCTCAAGTGGATTTTGAGGTCAATGATTTTGGACTCCCAGAAAGTTTTTTAGTGTTTGATTAGCTCAAATATGTTATGTGGGAAGTGTTTGAGTGATTGGTTGGGGTGGAATTGCACTACAACTCAAAGTTCACTTGTTACTTGCACTATTAGACATTTCTGCATAATTAAGAGAGAGTTTGAGATAGGCAAGTGTTATGGGCCTTTGGTGTACTCAAACTGATCACAAAGAGTGCCTATTTATAGTGCAAGAGGTCGGCTTAAGCTCCAATAGTGATTGGCAACTACAGCAGGCCTTTGACCAATTGGATCACTTTGGAATCTCAAGTCTCCTCCTACCATTGACTTGAGATTAAGGCACAGGCTATGAGTCTTCTGTTGCAGGGATAAGCCGTGACTCATTTGGATAACAATGGCCTGATACATGCCACCTTGATGCATTCCATAAATGCTTTGGATCAGATTTGAAGATATTTGGCAATTCTAGCTTTTTAGAGGTCACATGGCTCTATGTAGATTCCATGACTTGCAAGGCTTGAAATTCAGTGATTGTCCCTCCTTGGTCCCCCTTGAGGTGTTCAGATGGATAACTATGCTTGTGGTTATGCACAAAATCCAAATTCGAGCAAAAAACCTCAAACTGACTTGTAAAAATCAGGTTTTGGAGCCAACTTTCAATGATCATAACTCTTAGCTCAAGTTGAATTATAGAGAGTTCTAGTACTCTTTGGAAAGCTTGAATGATGTACTTTGACATTGGTGTTTACCATTTCCATTTATTTCATCTTGGATCATAATGAAAAATGCCTTGGAAGTTAGTATTTTAGGTTGTTTTTACAAGACAGTTTTTTCACTAAGTGTTTTTCCACATTATGGTTTTTTCACCACTTTGATCCACTTCTAACTTTCAATCCATGAAAAATTAGGGTTTGATGTAGTTGAAACATTTGTAGAGGGTATGTTGAACTACAATCCCGGCTTTGGATGGGCCATTTCTGATGCTTGGATCAAAAGTTATGATCCTTAGAAGTTGGTACCCTTGCCGCTTTATTCCATAACTTAGAAAAATTCTAAGTTTCTAAGATTGCCCCTTTTACAAGTTAACTCATTTTCTTTGATTTTTCTTGATGAATGATGATTCAAATAACATATTAATATGATTTTATGGTTAAGGGAACCTTGGTTGACCAAAATTTCAAAAAGTCAAACTTAGGTTTTTGTACAGTTGACTTTTTTCAGCAGATGAAACTTTGACTTTGTGATCCCCTTGTGAAATCAATCCTTAGGCCTAATTAAACTTCATAAATGACCTCAAGGGGTATTTAGGAATGTCTTGGACCTTCCCCCAAGGTTTGAGAGCAAGGGTAGGTCAACAGTCAATGGTAGGGTTGACTTTTTTCATCAGAAACCCTAATTTGTGATCAGATGACATTGAGTTCTTGTGGCTTATGACTTGAGCTCTTTGAGTCAATCAAATCTCGTAGACATGTCAATGTGATGTATTTGAGGTCCTTGAAGTTCATCTTGAAGCTTCAAGCTATGCCTTGCTTCACAAGTTAACTCAAGGGTTGAATTAGGTCAAAACCCTAATTCCTGATTTTTTGACAGATGGTCTTTCAAAGTGACTTTGCTATTTTGGATAGGCTCTTGAGATTATTTTGAGCTTATTAGACCATATATTGAAGTATGGCCTCATGCCCAGATGAAATTTTTCATCTAGAGGCCCTGGTCGACCAAAACCCTAATTTGGTCACACTTGCGATCCTGAGGCTTGATCCTCTTGGAATGTTGCATAACTATGCATGATTTTTTATATGGGAAACCCTTTGACCCTTCATGGATGCTTGAGGGTTTAGACAAGTTGTGGATCAAGTTCTTTCTTGATTGATCCTTTGTCTAAAGGCTCTGAGAGGGGTTAAAACCCTAATCTTTGATTGTAGTGAAGGCTCAACTATCCTTGAGGAGATTGATGAGGCATGATGGTACATCCATATTATGATAATGATTCTCATAATAATGGGAAATCTTAGTAGTCAAAATTTGGGGTATGACAGATGCCCCTATTTAATCTTCTTGGACCCGAAGGTGTGAATGGCGAAGATATTCGGACATTCGGGGTGCATGAGGATTAAATATCGGAATACCCAAAATTTTGACGGTGTCTATGAATGGTAATTTATCAGTTCATCTTCTTTTGCTAAGCGTTTGATACTTAGAAAAGGTAAAACTTCCCCTCGATCCTGGTTTCCTACCAAGGAACTGGTCTCAGTTTCTTTTGTTAATAAACTTCCCCTCGATCCTGGTTTCCTACCAAGGAACTGGTCTCAGTTTCTTTTGTCAATAAACTTCTCCTCGATCCTGGTTTCCTACCAAGGGACTGGTCTTAGTTTCTGAAATAAACTTCCCCTCGATCTTGGTTTCCTACCAAGGAACTGGTCTCAGTTTCTTCTTGTCAATAAAGTTCTCCTCGATCCTGGTTTTTTACCAAGGAACTGGTCTTAGTTTCTGAAATAAACTTCCCCTCGATCCTGGTTTCCTACCAAGGAACTGGTCTCAGTTTCTTATTGTTGGATTTCTTTTCTTGACAAAGGATGATATCCATAGCGGTTTTCATCAAACTTCTCTCCAATTGTTACATGGAGATGCCATTTGATGGAAAGTTTGATGTCAGACATGCTAGGGAAAACCCATTGGCCTGAGTTGTAGAGGTGCAATCTTCTATGTTGGAGATGCCATTTTTTGACTCTACTGGGGAAAACGAGTCCTTCAGGAGACTGCTTTCTGCTTGGGGATATCACACTTTTCTTCGGAATTTTCACAAAGAAATGCCATGTGACCTGATCCATATTTGAGGTGCCGATGACTTCATTAACATCGAGTTCCTTTGGAGAAAAGACCGACGTATTATTGAGAGTCATTTGTTAAGAGACTTTCTCCGGGGATTTTCCTTAATCCAGGAAAGCAAAGGTATCATCTTTAGAGGTAAAGAGTGATGTTCCAAAGGATGTCCCTTAGACGTTTTCTTATCCTTTAGAGGTTCAAGTTATCAAAGTGATCGAGAACGATTTAAATCCAGAAACAAACTGGAGAGAGATTGTTCAGACAAACTTTTCCTGACGAGGGAAGTGCTGATGACTTAACCGACGAGAGGACTTTATCACTTGGGAGTGAAACTGACCATAGTGATAGTTATGCAATATGATTATGAATATGAATTAATAATGCATGATGTATGTATGCTTATGCTGACAAAACAGGCGTGATATACAGACTAATGAATGAACTGGATTGGATATTCTACCGCTGCGGGGAATGAAAAGTACCAATGGTTCAAGATATCAATACTGCCTTGCTTAGGAGAAGTAGACTCCGCGGGGGAGAAAGAAATTGTTTATCGGTCTTCGGAGGTAAGAACTCGGCCGGGGAGGTCAGATGAGACATTGCATCTGAACAGTTGATCCTTCAGTCAGGTGAACTGATTTAGAATGAGTACTTTGATTCCGCACTTCGAAGTTAAATCACTTCCGAGGAAGCTGTCGATGTTCTTCCAGACATTTAAAGTAAAAAAGAAATGCCATATTAATTTTGAAAGAAAATTTTTTTGCAAGTAAATTCATTTTTGTTTTATTTCAAGAATTGTTGAACTTGTTAAAATGTCATTCTATAAAGCAAAAACAAATAAGATTTGCAAACAAAAGCACGAGGGCTCAAATTTTATTGATAGAATGGTAATCAGCAGAGCGCGTGACACCATAGAGTATTTACAAAGTTTAGAAAATGGTAATTTACGGGAAAAAGGGCTACATTAAAACATAACGACCGTTATCCTTCTACCAACTTTGAATTCTGGACATTCTGGGCTTCTGTCGAAGATGACCCTGACGAAAGTCTTTTTCTGATGGAAAGTAATACCGCTGGGAAATGTACCCGTGTTGGATGTAGTTACTTGCCATGAATCCCTAATTTTTGCCTGGACCGTACTTTGAGATTTCCAATCCACCGGGATGATTTTCATTTATATCTCTAATTTTTGCCTGGACCGCCCTTTCGGGGTTTCAATCCACCGAGATGTTTTTTTTATTTATTTAGGCGAAGTATTTCTTGACTACCTCAACATTCGTTGGGTAGGAAAATTCCTCTCCGTCCATGGTTGCAAGTCTCAAGGCACCGCCTGAGAAAACTTTCTTGACCACATAGGGGCCGTCATAATTCAGAGTCCATTTGCCCCGAGAGTCAGTGAGAAATGATTGTATCTTTTTGAGCACGAGGTCTCCTTCTCTAAAGACACGGGGTTGGACCTTTTTGTCAAATGCTTTCTTTATTCTCTGTTGATACAACTGACTGTGGCATAGAGTCGTTATTCATTTTTCCTCAATGAGGTTCAGTTCATCGTGCCGGCTTTGGCACCACTTAGCTTCTGTGAGCTTATCCTCCATCAATACCTGAATTGATGGGATCTCTACTTCTATGGGGAAGACTGCCTCCATGCCATATATTAGAGAGAAAAGGGTTGCCCCTGTTGAAGTGCGGACAGATGTGCGATAACCGTGAAGAGCAAAGGGTAGCATCTCGTGCCAGTCTTTGAAGGTTACAACCATCTTTTGAACGACTTTCTTAATGTTCTTGTTAGCAGCTTCTACCGCGCCGTTCATCTTAGGTCGATAGGGAGATGAGTTATGGTGTTCGATCTTGAACTCAGTGCACAACTCCTTCATCATCTTATTGTTCAAGTTAGATCCATTATCCGTAATGATCTGGCTTAGAACACCATAACGGCAGATGATATTGTTTTTGATAAAGCAGACTACCACTTGTCGGGTTACATTAGCGTACGACGCTGCTTCGACCCACTAGGTGAAGTAGTCAATGGCGACCAAAATGAACCGATGTCCATTTGAAGCTTTTGGTTCAATCATGCCAATTGTATCGATTCCCCATATAGAAAAAGGCCACGAGGAAGAAAGAACTTTGAGACGCGTTGGCGGTACATGGATTTTGTCAGCGTATATCTGACACTTGTGACACTTCCACATGTACTTGTAGAAGTCGGATTCCATTGTCAACCAATAGTACCCTGCTCTTAGTATTTTTCTCACCATTGTGTGTCCGTTGGCATATGTGCCAAAGGATCCTTCATGAATTTCTCGCATTAACATTCGACCTCTGGTTTGTCTACGTAACGAAGCAGAACCATGTCAAAGTTTCTTTTGTAGAGCGTATCACCATTCAGAAAGAAGTTTCCAGATAGTCTCCTGAGAGTTTTCCTGTCTTTTCTCGATGCCCCAGGTGGGAATTCTTGTTTCTGAAAAAACACTTGATATCGTGGTACCAAGGTTTGTTGTCTATGACAGCTTCAATTGTGAATATGTAAGCGGGCCTTTCTAGGCGCATTATGTCAATTCTGGGTTCATCATTCCAACGATTTACAGTAATCATGGAAGAGAGAGTGGCTAATGCATCAGCCATGTGATTTTCCTCATGAGGAATGTGGTGAAACTCGACTCTGTCGAAGAAGGGTAGCAACCTTCTTGCGTAGTCTTTGTAAGGGATCAGCCCAGACTGGTATGTGTTCCAATCTCCTTTGATCTGATTGATAACCAGGGCTGAGTCTCCGTATACATCCAAATTTTTTATCCTTAAATCAATCTCTTCCTCGAGACCCATGATTCACGCTTCATATTCGGCCTCATTGTTTGTACACTTGAACGTTAATTTAGCAGTGAAAGGAATGTGGGTACCCCGAAGGGTAACAATGATTTCCCCAATTCCGTTTCCGTAATGGTTAACTGCTCCATCAAAAATTAATCCCCACTGGGATCCTGATTCTGGCCCTTCACTAGGTAGCGGTTCATCGTAATCTTTCATTTTCAAATACATGACATCTTAATCTGGGAAGTCAAATCCGACTAATTCCTAATCGTCAATTGGCTGATGAGCCAAATGATCGGCTAAGATACTTCCTTTAACGGCTTTCTGAGCATGGTACTCGATGTCGTATTCTGACAACAACATCTGCCAACGGGCAATCCTTCCCGTGAGAGCAGGTTTCTCAAAGACATACTTGATTGGATCCATCTCGGAGACCAACCAAGTAGTGTGGCAAATCATGTACTGGCAAAGACGTTTAGCTGCCCAAGCTAAAGCGCAGCAAGTTTTCTCAAGCATAGTGTACCGAGTTTTACAGTCGGTAAATTTCTTTCTCAGGTAGTTAATGGCAGACTCTTTTCTTTTGGGTTTGACTTGTTGGCCAAGTACACAACCCATCGAGTCTTCCAAGATTGTTAGGTAAATGATCAATGGTCTTTCTTCCACTGGAGGAGAAAGAATTGGTGGCTTCAATAGATACTCCTTAATACTGCCAAAAGCTTTCTGACAATCTTCTGTCCATACACAGTTTTGATTCTTTCTGAGTAATTTGAAGATTGGCGCACAAGTCCCAGTCATGAGGGATATGAATCTCAAGATATAATTCATACGTCCCAAGAATCCTCTGACTTGTTTCTCTGTTTTTAGAGAATGCATTTATTGAATGGCCTTGTCCTTGTCAGGATCTACTTCAATCCCTTTCTGACTGACGATGAACCCTAGGAGCTTTCCTGAGCGAACACCGAATGTACACTTGTTAGGATTCAAACGAAGTTTGAATTTTCTTAGACGTTCGAACAACTTTGACAGATGCTCAACGTGCGTCTTCTCTGTTTTTGATTTGGCAATCATGTCATCAACATACACCTCGATTTCTTTGTGTATCATGTCATGAAACAGAGTCATCATGGCCCTTTGATAGGTTGTCTCGGCGTTCTTCAAACCGAACGACATTACCTTGTAACAAAAGGTGCCCCATGTGGTGATAAAGGGAGTTTTCTCCATGTCTTTCGGTGCCATTTTAATCTGATTATAGCCCGAGAATCCATCCATAAAGGAGAAGACTTTGAATTTTGTTGTACGGTCTACCAGCATGTCAATGTGTGGTAAGGGAAAGTCATCCTTCAGACTTGCTTTGTTCAGATCCCTGTAGTCTACACACATTCTGACTTTTCCGTCCTTTTTTGGAACTGGCACTATGTTAGCTAGCCATTGAGGATACTCTGAGGTGGCAAAGAAACTAGCGTCTATCTATTTCTGCACTTCCTCTTTGATTTTGATAGCCATGTTCGGGTGAGTTCTTCTCAACCTTTGCTTTACTGGTGGACATTCTGACTTCAACGACAAATGATGTTCCACGATGCTGGTATCCAACCCTGGCATGTCCTGATAGGACCAAGAAAATACATCGGGAAACTCTTTGAGAAGCTTTATCAAGTCTTCTTTGACTGTTGGATTGAGCAGTGCTCCAATCTTTACTTCTTTTCTCTCTTCTTCTGAACCCATATTTACTGTTTCCAACGGTTCTTTGTGAGGCACAATAGACCTTTCCTCTTGTCTGAGTAATCGAGAGATCTCTTCTGGAATTTTGACATTCTCTTCTTTTTCAGCTTCAAATACCGAGAATTCAAAGTTGGGAGAAGGCATCAGATCGTATGTTTTGATGGGGTTTGAAACAAGCAATCTGCAAGGCGTGATTCATTTTTAGAAGAGATAGAGAGAATGCAAAAGTGTGTGTAGTGTATTGAAAAAATGCTTGTTTTTATTTATTGAGTTTGTTTTAGGATAACCATTTTCTGAAAAGAAAAAAGAGAAAACACCAATAAATGCGGGAATTACATAATGACGTTTTATTTATGATTTGTCGATTCCTGAAAATACAGCCCTATAAAACAAAACTCTATCGCTTTGGGCCAAGCGAAGAGGGATATTTACAGAAAAGTAAGCCCTATAAAACATCTGTTTCACCCGGGCAAAGTGAAAGGTTAAGATAAAGATGGCAATTACTTAGAAATATGGACGACTTTCGGAACATCAACAGCAACCCACTGCCGACGAACTCCTCGGTGAATCACAAAGTCTGGTACCCTCTTTCTTAGTTTGTCCTCAGAAATGACACTAATTTCTGGCGGATCAGGATTATTGGATTCCTCTTCCCAGGAAGAGTTGTCGTAGACGAACTCTTATGTTGTATTTTCCATAGTTTCCTCGTTCTCAGGGGAATCTCCCCATCTAGTTGGCTGGATATCTTTGAGTTTGACACGAGAGCTTTCAAGAGCAGTATATTTGACTAAGAAGTCGCACTTGTTGCTTGGCTATCCTAAAGTATCCCTCACTTCATCGGGAGAATAGGAGTCATCTTCCTCGATGACGTTGACCTCTGGAAAAGCATAATTGATGAACTCTTGTCCTGCAATCTTTGCAGGTTCATCGTTATGATGAGCATTTACATAATAGCTGAGTAATAATCCCATGACTAAGTGGGGACGCAGGTATTCTTTTCAATGTTGCTCAATTGATATGCCTCGTTTGGCTGACTCTTTTGCCCCAAGTCCTTTGGGTAAGGCTGCCAGATTGGCAAGTCATCCATTGGGTCAAAATAGTCGTAGTCAAAGTTATCTTTCATCGGATCATCTTCCAATGAGTTAGGCGGAGCACGACATCCCTCAAGATCACAATCTCCATAAATCATCTTGACATCTGATCTCGGTATAAATCTTAGACTTTGTGTGGGAAAGCAAAATGGCGTAGGCGTCTCTCCTTGAGACAAATAACCATCCTCGTTGAGATATGATTTCCACTCTTCATCCATATCGGAGGAGTTATCCTTATTGATAGTGTGTACTTCTTGAGACACTGGGTGAAGGAACCCTCCGCTGAGGAAGAAATCCTTAATGGGACGAAAACTTTCGTCTTCCTTAGCAGTCTGGGCACAAGTTGAGGAGAATCCTAAACCTTTCTTTTTCTTGTTATCTGTAGGAATCACAAGTTATCCCCATCCTTCTGCATTGTTACTCTTGATTACTTCAAAAGCGTCTTTGTATGAGGAAATCGACGTTCCTTTCTCAGGTCGATTCTCATTTCTCATCGAAAGAGCTTGGAACTGAGTTCCAACAACCTCCTCTGGTTCTACACAGGAGAAAGATGATAAGTTTCTTACTATCAAAGCTTGTTCTTCATAGACTGTAACAAGTTTGTCATTCTTGACGAACTTTAGCTTCTGGTGAAGTGTCGAAGTGGCTGCCCCAACTTCGTGTATCCAAGGTCTTCCTAATAAATAGGTGTAAGCTTCCCGGATGTCCATGACCTGGAAAGTGACTTGGAAAGTGTGAGGAACGATAGTTATGGGAAGATCTACTTCGTCGATAATTGTCTTTCTAGATCCGTCAAAAGCTTTAACAATGATCTCATTGTCCCTCATCGGAGCTCCTTGAAACGATAGCCGTGTTAAAGTCGATTTTGGCATAACATTCAGAGATGATCCTGTGTCAACTAGTACGCTGGCTAAAGCATTGTCCTGATAGTTGGCTGTAATGTTAAGCGCCATGTTATAATTCTTGCCTTCTTTCGGCAATTCCTCATCACTGAATCCCAAATTGTTGCAAGAAGTGATGTTAGAGATGATACTGTCAAATTGTCCTACAGTAACATCTTGTTCCACATAAGCTTACTCTAAAACTTTCTGTAGAGCTTCCCTGTGAGCTTTGGAGCTGAGTAAGATAGATAATACAGAAATTCTTGACGGAGTTTGCAACAAATTGGTCTACAATGTTGTACTTGCTTTTCTGGATGGGCTTCTGCATCTCATCTTTGTTCTTTGAAAATTCGGGATTACTGGATTGCCCGATTTGCTGATTCAGAACTTCTTCCTGAGTTTCTTTCTCTTTGGTAGGTTCTCCAACTCCTCGGTTGAGGATTCGACCACTCCGTGTGACTCGACTGATGTCGGCGATGTTTACAACGGAGGGTAATGGAGTTTCCTTTCCATTTTCGATTGTTGTTGCATCGTACTTATAAGGGATTGCCTTATCTGATTCGTACGGTATTGGTCCTGGTAAATAAATCACCACCGTGTAGCGCGATTTTTGTGGTTTCAAAGCACTATCGCTTTGGTACTACAGTTCGATTCATTTTTTATCCTATTAAAGCTGATTAAGGAAGGGAAATAGATGTCTCCAATTAACCCTGCTTGCAAACTGAGGTTAAACAGTCAAAGCTGTTGGTTTATAGATGCTATCAAAATAGGGGGGTTCTCCCTTTGGGGTTATTTTTCTAAAAATAGTATATATGCTCTCGGTTGGGACTGGTGCTTTTTCGAATGAGGTATGGGATTTTGGGTTTTTTATTAGTATGCTCGCTAAGATTTTTCAATCTTATGCCTACGTATTCCCGTTTAATGAAACAGGGAAATCAGAACGATCGTAGTTCCTCCTATTCTATGGGAGGAAATGGTGTTTTGGTGTCTTGTTCAAAGCCCAAGACGTGAAGCGAAAGGTGGTTTGTATCTTGTTCAAAGCCCAAGATGTGAAGTTGAAGGTCTATTTGTATCTTGTTCAAAGCCCAAGATGTGAATCTGAAGAGGTTCCTAACTGAGAGGGAATTTGTTATCTCTGAGGAGAAGTTGTTGATGTTTGTATGTTGTGACCAAAGTATGATTTGATGCCAAAAGGTTGATTGAATCAACCGGGGATTTCTTTATACAAAGCCGAAGAGGAGGCTAAAAGGTTGACTTTTTTGGGGAAAATGTTCTTTCTGTCTTGTACAAAGCCCAAGATTGAGGCTAAAAGGGCTTGACTCAACAAGAGAGTCATTTTGTGTGTCTTGTACGAAGCCCAAGACGGAAGCTAAAAGGGTTTTGAATCAACAAGAGAGTCTTTTATACTCAACAAGAGAGTCTTTTATACTCAACAAGAGAGTGATTTGGTGTCTCGTATGAAGCCCGAGATGGAGGCGAAAAGGTTTCACTCAACAAGAGAGGATCTTTGTGGGTCTCGTACAAAGCCCAAGATCGGAGGCGAAAAGTTTGATTGACTCAACAAGAGAGTCTTTTATACTCAACAAGAGAGTGTTTAGGTGTCCCGTATGAAGCCCGAGACGAAGGCTAAAAGGGTGATTCAATAAGAGAATCTTTTATACTCAATAAGAGAGTGTTTTTGTATCTCATACCAAGCCTGAGATGGAGGCTAAAAGTTGTTTGACCTAACAAGAGAGTCTTTTATACTCAACAAGAGAGTGAAAAGATCGGCTCCGCTGGGGAGAATCATTGTACAAAGCCCAAGAGAAGGCTATCTTGCTGCCGAGGATTATTAAAATCCCAAGCCAGGTCCACGCGGAGTTCTCTCATGAGAGAGGCAGGGTTTCTTCCTATGTTTTTAGGGAACTTGAGAATGTCTTCGAGACTCAAGGAGGCTAGACTGTCCAAGTCTAGAGTTTTATCTTTTGTACTATGCTTAAGAGAAATTAAGAGAAAGTACATTTGCGGTAGAAATATCTAGACTCTTTGAAAGACTGTTCTATTAAGATGACTAATTTCTGTTCCTATAAGTTTAGGAGGTCGTCAGGACAATTTGTACAAAGCCCAAGAGGAGGCGAGAAAAACTTTTAAGAAGCCGAAGGGACAAGTTGTACGAAGCCCAAGAGGAGGCTATCTTCCCAGAGGAAGAATCATTATACGAAGCCTAAAAGGAGGATGTGAAAACTTCTAAGAAGCCGACGGGTCCTTGTACAACGCCCAAGAGGAGGCGGGGATGCTTTTAAGAAGCCAGTGGGTCCTTGCACTAAGCCCAAGAGGAGGCTGATGAACAGTTCCAGAAGGGGTTTCACTTGGAACAATGTCCTTCTGTATATGAACTGTTCAAGGGGGAAATTTCTTAGATCTAGTTATCTAAAATTGATGTAAGGAGACGAGGTTTTGTCTAGTTCTAGAAGTAGTTGTCGGGGAAACTCTAAATATCTATACTAGTATTACACAGTTGATATGAGTTTATGAAAGAAGACTTACAGTGAAACAACCCCACAGTACAGTTATATACATATGAAAGCGGGTAAACACTTACTCAGTTGTAGAGCTTCCATGCTATATCGTTAGTTGTTCAACAAATAAATTGAAAATAACAGTATATTACAAAATCAAAGGAGAAAGTGCTTTGAAAGGAAAGTTGGGACTTACAGCTCAAGGAGAGGCCCAGGGTTTTAGCAGCGATCGCACTGTCGTTTTGTACAGGGACTTATACAAGTGACTGAGGCCCAAGAAAGGTTTTCTGTACAAAGGGGATGGGTCTTACACTCTCTCAAGAGGCCCATGAGGTTTTAAAATAAAAGAGATGGGGCTTACAACACGAGGGGAGGCCCAGATGATTTTGCTTGAAAGCGGCGATTGCGCCGAAGTTTTTGAAAATACACAGAGGGACTTATACAATAAGTGAGACCTACAATGGGTTTATTTACAAAAAGGATTGGGTATTACACTCTATTAGAGGCCCAAAGTGTTAAGATTGGTCTTATAGCTCGAGGAGAAGCCCAAGGACTACTTTTGAAAAGGCGACGATCGCGCCGAGATTTTGAAAACACCGTGGGTCTTATACAATGACTGAGGCCCGACTATTTTGGTTTTCAAAATGGGGGTTGTGTCTTACACTCTATTAGAGGCCCAAAATGATTTTTTGTACAAGTGTTGGGGCTTACAGCTCAAGGAGAGGCCCATGGTTATTGGTTAGGTCAACGACGATTGCGCCGGGGTTTTTGAAAACACAGTGGGTCTTATACAATCTCTGAGGTCCAAATTATTTGGTTTCAAAAAAGGGGTATGGGTCTTACACTCTATTAGAGGCCCATGAGGTTTTGGGAAAGTTTGTTATGGTGAAAATCAATAAAACCCTAGTTTCATCATTTTTTAATATAATTATTCAAAGAGAATTAATAAAAATGATAAAAATGCCAAATAAGTTTGAATAAACAACTTGTGATTTTGGTTTTAGGTTTGAAAAATGAGGCTCTAATCACAAGATGAATTAAAACCTATTTGGTTTTGATTTTCCAAAATGAATATTTATTTTTAAAAGGTTTAAAAACAAATAAAAGGTATTTATTCACAAAAGTACTAATTATATTAAATAAATAATATAAATCAATTTTTTTGTGGAATAAAATATTTCAACATTTTTGTGATTTTTTGCAAAAAGAACCAATCAAAAATCATTAAAATTGAGTGAGTTATTAATTTTTCAAATTATTAACAAAATAATATGAAAAATAACAAAAAGTGGAAAAAATAGCAACAAGAGGGTCTGGAACGAGGGGGATTCGAACCCCATACCTCTTGTGTACAACATGCGTGCCTTACCACTGGGGTGGTGATACATCTGTTGATTAAAACACAATCACAAATATACAAGGCTTGCCTTGTTTTTGGCCTGGCCCAAGGCAAGGCAAGGCAAGTTTTGGCAAGAAATGGGAAGGTCCATAACTTTCTCATTTCTCCATGGTTTGAGACAAAATTTATATGCATCTGGCCTAGAATTTCACAAGGAATCCAATGGTGGTGGTATTTTTTCCAGATCATGCTCCCTCCTCAAAACCCGATAGTGGTTTTGAAAATGATATGTATTTGCATTTTCTGTGCTACATCTTGGTACATGTATGAATTACATGATAAATTGGTGCAAACACAACACATATGACATGTATAAGGGATGCATGATCAGTGGACTTCAAAGCAATGCATATTTTGGAAAGTTCAAGTCATGATACCTACCTCTTTTTGAGCTTTTGGAGTTTTTTGTGCAATTTGCCAAGCTTCTTGTTCCAGAAATGGTTTGATGCCTTGGACACTCTCAAATGATCCCTTAGAAGCTGTTAGGATGATTGGAATCAGCTGGAACCTGCAAAAACAAAAACTGGCCCTTTCTTGCAAAAGGGGTTAAAGTGGCCAAAATAGCAACTTTCTCAAATGGTGTTCCAGATGTTGGGAGCCATTTGGGACAGTTCAAGGATGATATTTGGAGCGTGTTTGAGGCTTTATCTAGTTTGGAAAGTGACTGAATCAAGACATGGCTTGAAAAATGCACAAAAAGCCTATTTTGAGGTTTTGAGATGTGACTTTGAGATTTAGGGATTACAGGTCACTTGTGTGAGTTTGGACAGCTTAGATATGACATATTGGATGTGTTTGGATCATGAGCTATGATGGAAATGCTCTCTAACTCAAAAAATCAGAGTTACCTTGCTAAAGAAGGTATTTTTGCCTAGAGAAAGTGATTTTGAGGAAAACATCTGTTTGATGGCTTTGGTGTACTCAAACTGAGCACAAATGAGCTCTATTTATAGTAGAGTAAGTTTGTTTTAGGATCAATAGTGAATGGCAACTACAGCAGAGGTTTGGCCAATGTTGATCAATGAGAATCCAAGTCTCCTCTAGCCATTGACTAGAGGTTAGAGCATAGAGTTGTGGTTCCCTAGTTGTTGGATAAGTCTTGACTGAATTCAGTTGAGAATGGTTCAGTCCATGCCACCTTGGTGCATCCATTAAATGCTCCAATCCAAAATTGGAGTCTTGTCCCTCTTTTAGGGATTTCTAGGTTTGGCATGCTACTTCTTGTTCCAAGGACTTTGGAGGCTTGGATCAGTGTTTGTCCCCTTTAGATTTGATCCTCAGATGTGTTCCATATGATGACAAGGCTTGGAATTATCTGATTTTGCAAAATCGAGCAAAAGTGTAAAATTCTGCCTAGCCTTGGCAGTTTTCAGCAAGGCATATTGCCATTGTCATATCTCATGGCTCAAGTGGATTTTGATGGAGTTCTTGGCCATTTTGGAAAACCCTCATATGATACAACATCTGTTTGATCATAATTGGTTTTGATACTTTTTGGATCCAAGTGAAAAATGCCCCTACATTTGGAAAAAAGTGAAGGAAGATTCTGACTTAGTGAAAATTTCACTAAGTGTTGGAAAAAAGTGATATTTTCACTTTTCTTGATTTTGATCATTCCATAACTTGAAATCCACAGGGAATTGGAATGAGTGGTAGTTGAAGCTTTTGTAGAGGATAATGAGAGCTACAAATCCAGATTTGGATGAGGAAAAATGGCCTTGTGGTTTAGGAGTTATGATCCTCCAAAGTTGGTACCCTAGCCACTTTGTTCCATAACTTAGAAAATTTCTAAGTTATTTATAGTTGCCCCTTTTACAAGTTATCCCACTTTTCTTGATTTTTCTTGATTAATGATGATTCCAATCATATATTAACATCATTTTAGGGTTAAGGAACCATATTTGTGAAAAATCTCAAAAAGTCAAAGTTTAACTTTTGTGCACAGTTGACTTTTTGTTAGATGAATTACAAACTGTGCAATCCTCTATGAAATCATGCCCTTGACCTAAATCAAACTTGATGGACATGTTCCATGGGTGTTATAGGGTGTATTGAACCATGTCCCAAGGTTTGGGAGCATGTCTAGGTCAAAAGTCAAAGATACAGTTGACTTTTCCCGCGAAACCCTAACTGTGATTCGGATGAAATTGAAACTTGTGAATCAAGTATCATGGATGAATCCATTGTTTCAAATGGATCAATAGGGTGTGTTAGAGACCCTCAAATCATGTCTTGAGGTCTTGGCTCATGCTTTATCCCAAAAGTCAACTTTAGGGGTGAATTAGGTCAAGAAACCCTAATTCCTAATTTTTTATGTATGCATCCCCCGAGGCTAAATTGACTTGATGATTAGGTTTATGATGTCCCTTGGAGCATCTTAGGTCATGCTTTGAAGCATTGGCTCATGCCCAGAGGAAAATTTCCATCTGGAGGCCACTATCGACCAAAACCCTAATTTGGTGACACTAGCGATCTTGAGGCTTGATCCACTTAGAATGCTGCAACCTTGTGCTTGATTCTTGATGTGGGAGTCCTCTTGATCCATTATTAATGTTTAAGAGTTGAGACAAGTTGAAGATCATGTCATTCCTTGATTGATCCTTTGTCTAAAGGCCTTGAGAGGGATTGAAACCCTAGTTTGATTGTAGTGGATGCTCACCCATCTTTGGGGAGACTAATGAGGTATGATGGTTCATCCATATTGTGATGATGATTTGCACAATGATGGGGAATCTTAGGGGTCAAAATTTAGGGTATGACACACTGGAGGCTTTTGATTTTTCTGACCATCATACTCAGCCTCAATTGGTTCAAGGTTGAGAATCTTTCTATTGTCGAGAGGAACTTTCGACTCGTTGAGCAAAGGAATTATGGTGCAAACATCTTCGACTATTTCATGATTAGAAATTATGACAACATCTTCACTTTGACTAGGAAGATAGTCTTGTATTACGTTGATTGAACCGACAATGGAATAGGGTAGGATCTCTTGTCGGTCCAATTGATTTTGAAGAGCTAACCGCACAAAATAACATCCTTGGTTATCTTCTGAACAAAATCTATAGCGTTCATAATTATGTGATGGCACCCGACCACGTCCGCTTTGTATACAGTGCATTTGGACAAGATCTATTTCCATCGAGCGGACATCTGGACTCTGATGTCTACTAGGATTTCCATCAGTCATACTGATCTTCTGTGTGGCTTCATCCAAGTAAGTTGGAAGCCACCAGTGGTCCAATAAGTGTTAAAGTGTTCTCTGGACAAGGGCACAGCCTTGATCGTCCTTCTGGAACTTCTCGCAGTCCTGATAATCATGTGAAGCCAGAAAACCGAGCATGACTTACTTAGCATATAGTTCTACCAGACTGTTGTTCATCAAGCGTATGTCGAATATCTGAACCATATTGACTTGATGAGTATTTCTTTCCTGATAGTCCTGAATCCATCCAAGATCCATCTGATGTTGGAGGGACTCTTGTATGAAAGAGCATCCTTGATTGCTTGTTGAGCAGATCAGACAGGCATCATAATAGTGTCGTGGCAGATTATGATATTAACTTTGCCTAGAGTGCATGGCTACCAAATTGACATTCATCGCAGGGATATTGTGATTCTGAACAATGTTGGGATTAACATGAGCCATGTTGACTTCTCGAATTCTATGATCTTGAATCCACCCAAGATTCATCTGTTCCTGTAGAGCTAACTATACTACAGAACATCCTTGATTATTCTTAGAGCATATATCACACTGTGATAATTGTGAGGCGGTACATGACCGTACCCGCTCTGTCTGCAATGCATCCTGACCAGATTGGTCCCCGACTGGAGTACATCGTGAATCTGATAACTGCGGCCAAATTCTTCTTCTATCAAATTTACTGCAGTCTTGTCATGTTGCGACAACGGGTTCGTATGAACATTCAGATTAGTATCTTTGAAAGATAAGAGCCCGCTCCTGACAAGTTTCTCTACATCGGATTTGAAACTGAGACATTTTTCGATGTTGTGCCCTGGACCTCCTTGATGGTAAGGGCAAGTTTGGTTCGCTTTAAACCAAAAGGGTGGATTTTCCGATACTGTAAGATGAGACCTGGTTTGGATGTGCCCCTTGACCAGTAGAAGTGGAAAAAGCTCTGCGTACAACATGGGTATAGGGTCAAACCCTGGTGGTCGCGTTACATGATTATTATTGTTGTACTGAGGATGAGCCTATTGAAGAGGCCGTTGAGTCCTTTGCTGATATTGTTGTTGATTAGGTTGGCTTTGAGCAACCTGAGGTTGATAAGTCGAAACTGGCACAAGATTAATAGCAGGAGTTATCGCCGCTACTGGTTGATATCTTAACCTTTGTTTTCCTTGGGAGATATGGTTAATATCCTGTTCCTTCTTTTTCTGAAGAGCACTATCGTATCTTTTGGTACTGCTGGATGGTTTAGCCTCTTTGGCTAACCGTCCTTCACGAACTGCCTCTTCTAGGCGTACTCCCATGTTTACCATCTCGGTGAAATCATTGGGCGCACTGGTGACCATTCGGTCGTAGTAGAATGAGCTTAAGGTTTTCAAAAAGATTTTTGTCATCTCTTTTTCCTCAAGAGGTGGACAAATCTGGGCGATAATTACACGCCATCTCTGAGCGTATTCCTTAAACGTCTCTTTGTCTTTCTGAGACATCGCTCTGAGTTGATCTCTATTTGGTGCCATGTCCAGGTTATATTTGTATTGTTTGACGAAAGCAGCGGCAAAATCTCTGAAAGTATTAATCTTAGTGCAGTTTAAACCCATGTACCATCTGAGAGTGGCACTAGTTAAACTGTCCTGAAAATAGTGGATCAGTAGCTGTTGATTCTCTGTCTGAGTTGACATTTTGCGAGCGTACATCACCAGATGACTTTGAGAGCAAGAGTTCCCTTTGTACTTTTAAAAGTCGAGCACCTTAAATTTGTGCGGAATTTTGACATTCGGGACCAAGCAGAGGTCCGCGGCGTCCTTTCCAAATAAATCCTGACTGCGAATAGCAAGCAATTCCTTTTGCATCTCTAAGAACTGTTCCTGGAACACGTTCATCTTTTCGTTTATCTCTTTGTTTTCACCAGAGATCGTCTGTGGAATATTGTTTGTGGTATGGTCATTACGGCCATGACTCTGGGTTCCTCAGAGCCCTGAAGTTTGTAACCTTCAGGAATTCCTATTGTAAATCTTGCGTCCTCACTTTCCCAAAGTTTGTAACCTTCAAGACCAGTGGCTTCTGCTACAGTGTTTGGGTCGTCCGAGACTGGCGAAATGTATCCTTCAAGAATAAAGTTGAGAGGCATGCCCCAGGGCTGACCCTTAGGCATGTTGTACCGTGGATGATTCTCATGCTCCACTATGGGCTTAGATGTGATTTCCGAAATCACAGTCCTTTGACGTTGCTCCTGAGCTGCTGTCAGGGATTGCATGTCACTATGAAGTTTCTTTAGATCGTCGATTTCTTCTCTCAGCTCTCTATTCTCTTCCTTGAGATTGTCCATTTTCTTTTGCCGATTGGTCCGAGTATTATACGAGTGAGACAGTTTGATTCTAGAATCGAGACGTTGACGTGAGACTCAAGAGAAAGGAGAATGAGTTATGTTAGAATGATGAATTCAATGATTATTATTTTTTTTAATCTTTAATCAAAAAGAAACTTTGGATAAACTGAAAATATCATACAGAAAGGGGAGAACCCCATTTTATTGAAATGAAGGATTGCAATACGTTACAAAGAAAAGTACAATATTTTACAAAGTGCTGGTAAAAAGGAAATCTAAGCTTAAGGGTCCTGTGTCCTCTCTAAAGAGAGATCAGAAGCAGGTTCTGGGAGCTTCCTTTTCTTCGATCGAGGTTCTTCAACCGTTGTCGGGTTATCAGTTCTTTGCCAGATGAAAGGAGTGAGTAGGTTTCTGTGATCTTCCTGACTCTTCTCAACATGCTGCTCTAATATTCTGATCTGAGCATTCTTTTCTTTTAACAGTTCCTGGAGCTTGACACACTCCACGTTGAGAGTCTTATACTTGTTCTTCCAAGAGTTCCTCTCTCGCTGAATTTTGTTAAGAGCGACCTGGAGTTTTTCCGTATTTGTCATAAAATACATGACATATTCCTGTAACGGAAAAACTTCTTGACGAGGGTAAGGCATCCTCAGCTTGAGAGCTCTAGTTTGTACTCAAAGGATCCAAAGAGATACAGTCTGTCTTTCCTAAAGACTCTGGTCCTTTTCTGTGAATATGTTGCCATACATGCACTATCTCCTTTTTAAGTGCCCTGTCATTTTCTCCTTCTTTGAATAAAAGACCTTCCAGATGAACATTTCGCAGAATACGTCTCATCGGGTATCCAAATTGACGGCGGGCTAGAACTGGATGATAGTTAATTCCACCTTTAGTTCCTATGAGGGGTACATTAGGGAAGTTTCCACAGTGATCGATGATTTCGACACCCTCATAAATCCTATTTGACCAGTCTATGTCAGAGTTGGTAAGAGGCATGATTCTCTGCGACCAACGTAAAGTGTTCTTATAATCCCAAAATGCAGCAGAGTTGGGTAGATGGGAAATGAACCACTTGTAAAGCAAGGGTACATAACATGTGATCATTCTCCGGCGTACAAATTCCTTAAGTGTACGGAATGATAAGCATCTACGAGCAAGGTTGGTACAGGGTTTCCAATCAGAAATATCTTAATGACATTGATATCGACAAAGTTATCGATGTTGGGAAAAAGGAATAATTTGTAGGTGAGTAAGACAAATATATCCTCGAAAGCGGTTAGGTTTCCTACACTGGCAAAGTATAGGGCTTTCTCCATCAGGAACTTAGCTGGTAAGCCCTGGATTCCTCCTTTAGTGGTTAAATGAGTCCTGACTGTAGCGAGCGATTTTGGACGTGGTTGCGAAGCACTATTGCTTTGGTATCTATAGTTCAATTCATTTTTTATCCTATTGAAGCTGAGGAAGGAAGGGAAATAGATGTCTCCAATTAACCCTGCTTGCAAACTAAGTTTAAACAGATGACTGTTGGTTTACAGATGCGGTTAAGATTGTGGGTCTCTCCTAGGTTATTTTGTTAAAAAAATTTAAAGGAACAGTGTTTAGGCTGTGAGTGGGATGCTAGGACTGGGGCTTTTCGATTGATGTGTGGGATTTTGGGTTTTGGATTAGTGTGCTCGCTAAGGTTTCTCTTTCAATCTTATGCCTACATATTCCCGTTTACCGAAACAGGGAAATCAGAGCGATCGTAGTTCCTCCTATTCTACTGGAGGAAATGGTGTTTTGGTGTCTTGTTCAAAGCCCAAGACGTGAAGCTAAACGTGATTTGTATCGTGTTCGAAGCCCAAGATATGAAGCTAAAGGTGGTTTGTTTGTATCTTGTTCAAAGCCCAAGATATGAAGCTAAAGAGTCTATTTGTATCTTGTTCAAAGACCAAGATATGAAGCTAAAGGGGTTCCTAGCTGAAAGGAAATTTGTCATCTCTAAGGAGGAGTTGTTGATGTTTTTATGTTGTGGCCAAAGCATGATTTGATGCTAAAAGGTTGATTGAATCGAACGGGGGATATCCTTATACAAAGCCTAAGAGGAGGCTGAAAGGTTGACTTTTCTGGGGAAAATGCTATTTCTGTCTTGTACGAAGCCCAAGATTGAGGCTAAAAGGGTTTGACTCAACAAGAGAGTCTTTTTGTGTGTCTCGTACAAAGCCCAAGACGGAAGCTAAAAGGGTTTGACTCAACAAGAGAGTCTTTTATACTCAACCAGAGAGTGTTTTGGTGTCTTGTATGAAGCCCAAGACAGAGGCGAAAAGTTGTTTGACTCAACAAGAGAGTCTTTTATACTCAACAAGAGAGTGATTTTGTATCTCGTACGAAGCCCGAGATGGAGGCGAAAAGTTTGGTGACTCAACAAGAGAGTCTTTTATAATTAACAAGAGAGTGTTTTTTGTATCTCGTACGAAGCCCGAGATGGAGGCTAAAAGTTGTGGTGACTCAACAAGAGAGTCTTTTATACTCAACAAGAGAGTGTTAAAAGGTTAGCTCCGCTAAGGAGAATCATTATACAAGGCCCAAGAGGAGGCTAGTGTGCTGGTTGTTTCAGTTGATTGACTAGTAAATTGAATAACAGAGAAAATCAGTTCTTATATGAGTAATATTGTACTCATGGATTTGATCAGAGGATCAGGGTTATCTCCTGTTCTTTAAGGAAACGGGAAATCCAAAGGGTATTGAGACTGTCCAAGTCTACGGGTTTTTATCTCTTGTACTATGCTTAAGAGGAGTTAATAGACAGTATGTTTGCGGTCGAAAGATCTAGACTCTTTGAAAGACTATTCTATTAAGATGACTAATTTATGTTCCTATACCTCTAGGAGGTCGTCGGGACAATTTGTACGAAGCCCAAGAGGAGGCTGGAAACTTTTAAGAAGCCGATGGATAATTTGTACGAAGCCCAAGAGGAGGCTATCTTCCCGGAGGAAGAATCATTATACAAAGCCTAAGAGGAGGCTGTGAAAACTTCTAAGAAGCCGACGGGTCCTTGTACAATGCCCAAGAGGAGGCGGGGATGCTTTTGGGAAGCCTGTGGGTCCTTGCACTAAGCCTAAGACGAGGCTGATGAACAGTTCCCGAAGGGGTTTCACATGGAACAATGGCCTTCTGTATAATGAACTGTTCGAAGGGGCATTTCCTTAGATCTAGTTATCTAAAATTGATGTGAAGAGGACGAAGTCTTGTCTAGTTCAAGACGTAGTTGCCGGGGAAGCTCTAAATATCTATACTATTATTACACGATTGATATGAGTTTATGAAAGAAGACTTACAGTGAAACAGCCGCACAGTACAATTATATACATATAAAAGCGGTAAATGAAAGCGGGTAAACACTTACTCGGTTGTAGAGTTTCCATGCTGTTTTGTTAGTTGTTCAACAAAGAAATTGAAAACAACAGTACATTATAAAATCAAAGGAGAAAGTGCTTTGAAAGGAAAATTGGGGCTTACAGCTCAAGGAGAGGCCCGGGGTTTTATCAGTGATCGCACTGTCGTTTTGTACAGGGACTTATACAAGTGACTGAGGCCCGAGAAAGGTTTTCTGTACAAAGGGGATGGGTCTTACACTCTCTCAAGAGGCCTAAGATGATTTATAGAAAAGGAATGGGGCTTATAACACGAGGGTAGGCCCAGGGTATTTGAATTTTGAACTGGCGATCGCGCCGAGGTTTTCTTTTAACGCAGAGGGACTTATACAATATATGAGGCCCAAAAAGGTTTTGGTTAAAAGGGGATTAGGTCTTACACTCTATTAGAGGCCCAAAGTGATTTTGAATGGGTCTTATAGCTCGAGGAGAGGCCCAAGGTTTGTTTTTCGCGGACGATAATCCTTCCGAACTTTTGAAATACAACGGGACTTATACAATAAGTGAGGCCCAAAAAGGGTTTGTATTTACAAAGGGTTGGGTCTTACACTCTATTAGAGGCCCAGAGAGTTTGAAAAATGATTTGTTTGAGTGAGAATTGGGGAAACCCTAAATTTGTTTTCTTTCAAAAGGAAATATTTAAAGAAAATCAACTAAAAATGATAAAAATACCAAATAAGTTTGAATAAACCAATTGCGATCTTTGTTAAGGGTTTTGAGAAATGAGGTTTTTATCACAAGATAAATTAAAACTTATTTGGTTTTGATTTTCAAGGTAAATATTCACTTTTAAAATGTTAAAAAACAATAAAATGAATTTATTCACAAAAATACTAACTATATTAAATAACTAATATAAATTTAATTTATTTGTGGAACAAAATATTTCAATATTTTTGTAATTTTTTAAAAAAAGAACCAATAAAAAATAATTAAAATTGAGGGAGTTATTAATTTTCCAATTAATTAATAAAACATGAAAACATAAAAAAATAGTAAAAATGTGAAAAAGCACAAAATGGCATGGGTGGGGTTTGAACCCACGACCTCATGTGTACAAGGCGCGCGCCTTACCACTGGGGTGGTGATACATCCGTTGATTAAAACAAACCAGCAAATGCACAAGCCTGGCCAAGGTAAGGCAAGGTAAGTTTTGCCTAGAAACGGGAAGGTCCATAAGTTTCTCATTTCTCCATGTTAGGGGACAAAATTTATATGCATCTGGCCTAGAATTTCACAAGGAATCCAAGGGTGGTGGTATTTTTCTTAGATCATGATCCCTCCTCAAAATCCGATAGTGGTTTTGAAATAGGCCTATAATTGCATTTTCTATGCTACACTTTGGTACAGGCATGAATTACATGATGAATTGGTTCAAACATAACACATATGACATGTATAAGAGATGCATGATCAGTGGACTTCAAAACAATGCATATTTTGGAAAGTTCAAGTCATGATGCTTACCTCCTTTTGAGCTTTTTGGAGTTTTTGTGCAATCTGTCAGGCCTCTTGTTCCAGAGGTGGTTTGATGCTTTGGACACTCTCAAATGATCCCTTAGAAGCTTTTAGGATGATTGGAATCAGCTGGAACCTGCAAAAACACAAACTGGCCCTTTCTTGCAAAAGGGGTTAAAATGACCAAAATAACAACTCTCTCAAATGGTGTTCCAGATGGGGGGGACCATTTGGGATAGTTCAAGGATGATATTTGGAGTGTATTTGAGGTTTTATCTGGTTTGGAAAGTGACTGAATCAAGACATGACTTGAAAAATGCAAAAAGTACTATTTTGAGGTTTTGAGAGGTGACTTTGTGATTTAAAGATTACAGGTCACTTGTGAGAGTTTGGATCACTTCTATATGATATATATGAGGTGTGTGTGTGATTGGTTTGGTTGGAATAACTCTCAAACTCAAAAACTCAGAGTTACCTTGCTAAAGAAGGCATTTTGGCCAAGAAAAAGGGATTTTGAGGAAAGAATCTGTTTGATGGCTTTGGTGTACTCAAACTGAGCACAAATGAGCTCTATTTATAGTAGAGCAAGTTTGTTTTGGGATCAATAGTGAATGGCAACTGCACAATAGGTTTGGCCAATATTGAGCAATGAGAATCCAAGTCTCCTCTCTAGCCATTGACTAGAGGTTAGGGCACAGACTGCTGGTTCCCTTGGTCTTGGATAAGTCTTGACTGAATTCAGTTGCAAATAGCTCAGTCCATGCCACCTTTGTGCTTCCATTGAATGCTCCACTCCAAAATTGGAGTCTTGTCCCTCTATTAGGGATTTCTAAGTTTGGCATGCTATTTTTGGTTCCAAAGACTTGGGAGGCTTGGGATCAGAGTTGGTTCCACCTTGGTCCCCCCTTGAGATGCTCAGATGGATAGAGTTGCTTTCCCTTTGCAAAATTTGGCCAAATCGAGCAAAACTCCAAAATCTGCCTTGCCTTGGCAGTTTTCAGCAAGGCAACTTGCCAATGTCATATCTCATGACTCAAGTTGAGTTTGGTGATGTTCTTGGCCATTTTGGAAAGCCCTTACATGATACAACAACTGTTTGATCATAATTGGTTTTGATACTTTTTGGATCCAAGTGAAAAATCCCCCTACATTTGGAAAAAAGTGAAGGCAGATTCTGACTTAGTGAAAATTTCACTAAGTGTTGGAAAAAAGTGACTTTTCTTGATTTTGATCATTCCATAACTTGAAATCCATTAGGAATTGGAAGAAGTTCAGTTTGAAGCTTTTGTAGAGGGAAATGAGAGCTACAAATCCATCTTTGGATGGGAATAAATGGCCTTGTGGTTTAGGAGTTATGATCCTCCAAAGTTGGTACCCTAGCCACTTTGTTTTATAACTTAGAAAATTTTCTAAGTTTTTTATGGTTACCCCTTTTTCAAGTTATCCCATTTTCTTTGATTTTTCTTGATGAATGATGATTCCAATCACACATTAACATCATTTTAGGGTTAAAAAACCAAATTTGTGAAAAATCTCAAAAAGTCAAAGTTTGACTTTTGTGCACAGTTGACTTTTTGTCAGATGAATTCCAAACTACCTAATCCTCTATGAAATCAAGTCCTTGTGTCATACCCCAAATTTTGACCATTAAGATTTTCCATCATTGTGCAAATCATCATCACAATATGGATGAACCATCATGCCTCATCAATCTCCTCAAGGAATTGTTGAGCATTCACCACAATCAAAATTAGGGTTTCAAGCCCTCTCAGAGCCTTAGACAAAGGATCAATCAAGGAATGACATGATCTTCAACTTGTCTAACCTCTAAAATATCCACAATGGATCAAAAGGACTCCCACTTCAAGGATTAAGCACAAGGCTGCTCCCTTCTAGGTGGGTCAAGTCTCAAGATCGACAGTGTCACCAAATTAGAGTTTTGGTCGACCAGGGCCTACAGATGGAAATTTTTCATCTGGGTACAAGCCAATGATCCAAAACATAACCTAATATACTTCATGGAACCTCATGGACCCAAGCATCAAGTCAATTTTGCCTCAGGGGATGCATTCTTCCAAAATCAGGAATTAGGGTTTCTTGACCTAATTCACCCCTAAGTTGACTTTTAGGACAAATCATGAGCCAATATCTCAAGACATGATTTGAGGGTCTCCAATATGCCATATTGATCCATTTGCAACAATGGATTAATCCAAGAAGCTTGAGCAACAAGTTTCAATTTCATCTGCACCACAATTAGGGTTTCGCGAGGAAAGTCAACTGTAATTTTGACTTTTGACCAGGACATGCTCCCAAACCCTAAGACATGATTCAATATACCCTATGACACCCATGGAACATGTCCATCAAGTTTGATTTAGGTCAAGGACATGATTTCCTGAAGAATTGCCCAGTTTGGAATTCATCTGATAAAAAGTCAACTGTGCACAAAAGTCAACTTTGACTTTTTGAGATTTTTCACCAAAATGGATTTTTAACCCTAAAATGATGTTAATATATGATTTGAATCATCATTCATCAAGAAAAATCAAAGAAAGTGGGATAACTTGTAAAAGGGGTAACCATAAAAACTTAGAAAAATTTCTAAGTTATGGAAAAAGTGACACTAATGTGCCAACTTTGGAGGACCATAACTCCTAAACCACAAGGCCATTGTTCCCCATTCAAAGCTTGATTTGTAGATCTCATTGCCCTCTACAAAAGCTTCATACTGACCTATGTCCAAATTCCTCATGGATTTTGAGTTATGGAGTGATCAAAATCAAGAAAAGTCACTTTGTTCCTACACTTAATGAGAATTTCACTAAGTCAGATTTTACCTTACTTTTTACCAAATGTAGGGGGATTTTTCACTTGGATTCAAAAGAGATCAAAACCAAACATGTTCAAACAGTTGTTGTATCATGTAAGGGCTTTCCAAAATGGCCAAGAACATTACCAAATTCAATTTGAGTCATGAGATATGACATTGGCAAGTTGCCTTGCTGAAATCTGCCAAGGCAAGGCAGATTTTTACACTTTTGGTCGATTTTCCAAAATCAGCCAAATCCAAATGCTCCTATCCACTTGGACACCTCTGAGGATTGAATCTAAAGGTTACAATCACTGAGCCAAGCCTCCAAAGTCTTTGGAACAAGAAATAGCATGTTGAACCTAGAATTGCCAAAATAGGGACAAGACTCCAATTTTGGATTGGAGAATTCAATGGAAGCATCAAGGTGGCATGGACTGAGCCATTCTCAACTGAATTCAGTCAAGACTTATCCAAGACCAAGGGAACCAGCAGCCTGTGCCTTCAGCAGTTGCCATTCACTATTCCTTGCAAAACAAACTTGCTCTACTATAAATAGAGCTCAATTGTGATCACTTTGAGTACACCAAGGCCATCAAACAGATGCTTTCCTCAAAATCTCTTCTTTCACTCCAATTTTGCCTTCTAAGGCAAGTCACTATCGGGTTTTGAGTTTGAGAGCTTTTCCAATCAAACCAATCACACACACACCTCATATACATCATATAGAAGTGATCCAAACACTCACATAACATCTGGAACACAGATTTCACAAAATCACCAGCCAATTGCTCAAGTTCTTGACAGATTTGCAGTTGGGGTGCCATCTCAAGTTTCAGATCATTTCAATCCATTCCAAGCATTCATACACACTCCATGGCACCTAGGGAAGCTATCCAGATCTTTGGAACCTAGCTGTAACACCTCCAACACAAATCACGATCACCAGCTGCAAGTGGTAAGCATGAGCTCTTCTAACTCTATGATCCATGCAATTTTTGTTGCACAATAATTTGGCCATATGTTCATAATCATGCATGGAATGTTTCCCCTCAATTAATTGCATTGTGTGAATCGTGTACCAAAAATCCTAGCCTTCATGCAGAAATTAGGGTTCTTGAGGATTTATCGTGATTTCTTGTTTTATGCTTAATTTAAATGAAATTAATTGTCATAAACATGATCGTGAGGTTGAGACGAGCATATTGATATGTGGATTGCATGGTATAATCAAGTATTCAGTGAGATTGGAGAGAAAATGCAAATCTGGGCAAACCCAGAACACGCGTGTGTTCTTGGGTGTTCTTGGCGCCATTTTTTGAATATTTGAATATTTGAATTTTGTGATTTTATTTAATTGATTCAAAAATTAATTTCTCTCTGAGTTTTAATGATTTTGAGTTGATTCTTTTTTTAATAATTCACAAAAATGTTAAAATATTTTATTTTCTAAAAAAATTCCAAAAATATTATTTATTTCATATAATTGATATTTTTGCAAAGAATTAATATTTTAATTGTTTTTGACATTTTAAATATTTTTTCCACCTTGGTTTTGCAACTTTTAATGCCTTCTAATTATTTTGTAGGTCAATACTTAATTTTTGAAGCATTAATCCAAGATCACAATTTGTTTTCCATATGTTAAACAATTTTGATCATTTTAATTGAATTTTTATTCAATTAAATACATTTTTGAAAACAAATTAGGGTTTTGGATTAATTCAACCCTCATAAATCATTTTCAAAACTCTTTGGGCCTCTATTCGAGTGTAAGACCTAACCCTTTGTAAATACAAATCATTTTTGGGCCTCACTTATGGTATAAGTCCCATTGTATTTCAAAAAGTTCGACGCGATCATCATCCGTTGAAAAATAAATTTTGGGTCTCTAAATAGAGTGTAAGACCCAATCGTTTTTTTTTACCAAATCATTTTTGGGCCTCAGTGTATTGTATAAGTCCCGATACCATTCAAAATTTTTAGGCCTCTATTAGAGTGTAAGACCCAACCCCCTGTGTACAAAAAACTTTTTAGGCCTCACTTATTGTATAAGTCCCTTTGCGTTAAAAGAAAATCTCGGCGCGATCGCCATTTTAAACAAAAAATCAATTGGGTCTACCCTCGTGTTATAAGCCCCACTCTTTTTCTTTAAACCTTTTGGGCCTCTTGAGAGAGTGTAAGACCCACCCCTTTGTACAGAAAACCTTTTTTGGGCCTCAGTCACTTGTATAAGTCCCTCTGTACAAATTCAAATAGTGCAATCACTGGTAAAACCCTGGGCCTCTCCTTGAGCTGTAAGCCCCAAATCTTTCTTTTTCAAAGCACTTTCTCCTTTGATCTTGAAATATACTGTTGTTTTCAATCTTTCTTTGTTGAACAACTAACCAAACAGCATGGAAGCTCTACAACCGAGTAAGTGGTTATTGCTTTCATTTACCGCTTTCATATACATATAATTGTATTGTGGGGCTGTTTCGCTGTAAGTCTTCTTTCATAAACTCATATCAACTGTGTAATAATAGTATAGATATTTAGAGTTTCCCCAACAACTACGTCTAGCACTAAGCCCGTTGATCACTCTTAAATAGTCAAAACTAGATCCCCAATGGGATCACCAGATACAGTCTTCTCTTCGGCTGTCCTCATTAGGAATTGTTAAGAAACTCTACTCTCAGAGATGAATGTATTCTCTGTGAATGGCATCTTTGAGTTTCTTCCAAATTCTCGAACTTTCCTAGCTTGATCTATTCCTTGTGAATAGCCTGTCTTGAATTTCTCGGGGTTTGGGGACCCACGGGCTTCTTAAAAGCATCAGCCTCCTCTTGGGCATCGTACAAGGACCCACAAGCTTCCTAAAAGCATCCCCGCCTCCTCTTGGGCTTAGTACAAGGACGCGTCGACTTCTTAGAAGTATTCACAGCCTCCTCTTAGGCTTCGTATAATGATTTCTTCCTCCGAGAATGATAGCCTCCTCTTAGGCTTCGTACAAGGACCCGTCGGCTTCTTAAAAGTTTCCAGCCTCCTCTTGGGCTTCGTACAAATTGTCCCGACGACCTCCTAGAGGTATAGGAACAGAACTTAGTCATCTGCATAGAACAGTCTTTTCAAATAGTCTACTACTATTTCTCAAAGCATAGTACAACAGATGAAACTCTAGACACGGACAGTCTAATATCCTTGAGTCTCAAGACATTCTCAAGTAACCCCTTCGTTAAATAGGAAGGAAACCCGTAGACTCGGATAGTCTCAATACCCTTTGGATTTCCCGTTTCCTCAAAGAAAAGGAAATATCCCTGATCCTCGAATCAAATCCTTGAGTATAGTGTTGCTCATATAAGAACTGATTTTCTCTTTCAAAATCAGTATACTGGACCTGTCACTCAACTGAAACAGTCACCATAGCCTCCTCTTGGACTTTGTACAATGATTCTCCCCAGCAGAGTCAAACAACGTTTAGCCTCTCTCTCGGGCTTTATAAGAGACACATGAGAGATTCCCTCGTTGAGTCAATCACCCCTTTCGCCTCCATCTCGGGCTTTATACGAGATACAAAAAGGTTCTTATTGAGCCAAACAAACAACAGCCTCCATCTCAGGCTTCGTACGAGATACAAAAAAACTCTCTTGTTGAGTCAAATAGCCTTCATCTCGGGCTTTATACGAGATACCAAAAGACTCCATCGTCGAGTCAAAACTTTTAGCCTCTCTCTCGGGCTTTGTACGAGACCCATTTAGCCTCCTCTTAGGCTTTGTATAAGAAAATCACTGGTTGATCCAATCAACCTTTTAGCATCAAAGTTGTGCCTCATTCACAGTACACAAACATCAACAACTCCTTCCCCTTCATCTAATTGTTGTAAGCGGCAAGCCTCTGGATCATCTATATCCATGCCACTGTCCCTCTTTTAGCATGAGAAATTCCTAAAGAAAGATAGCATTGCTCTACACTGAGTTAAAGTCTTCTCCTTCAGGTTAAACCCTCTATAAAGGAAATAATGGCATTACTAGGATCCGCGTATCCCAGTTAAAGTAATCCTCCTTTATAGTCAGTCACCCAACAATTGTGACAAACAGACCCCCTTTAGAGATGACAAATTCTCTCTAAAGTCAAAACCCTTTAGCTTCATATCTTGGGCTTCGAACAAGATACAAATAAACTCTTCAGCTTCACATCTTGGGCTTTGAACAAGATATAAATCACCTTTCACTTCACATCTTGGGCTTTGAACAAGACACCAAAACAACCATTTCCTCCCATAGAATAGGAGGAACTACGATCGCTCTGATTTCCCTGTTTTGGTAAATGGGAATACGTAGGCATAAGATTGAAAGAAAAATCTTAGCGAGCACACTAAACAAAAACCCAAAATCCCATACTCTCACATATCTATCAAGAAGCATCCATCCTAACATCTTAACCTTCCACCAATTGACCAAACACCACTTTTAAAAAATACACCCAATAGAGACCCCGAATCTTTGTAGCATCTGTAACCTAACAGACCCCTGTTTAACTTCAGTTTGCAAGCAGGGTTAATTTGAGACATCTATTTCCCTTCCTTCATCAGCTTTAATAGGATAAAAAATGAATCGAGCTGTAGATACCAAAGAGCGGTAGTGCCTCGCAACCACATCCAAAAATCGCTCGCTACAGAAAAATGGCGACTTCACTAGGGATCTGTCATTAGGATCTATCTCACCTTTGTAGCGAGATCTGGTTCTCTTCCCATCTATTAGGTGGAAACTTTAAAAGTGGCGCCCACCGTGGGGCTCTTAACCTTTTTTCTCTTCACTTGTGTGAATACCACAGATTGGGGCTTCCGCGGGGGAACCCATTTTCTGTCAGGAACTTAGGATTCATAGCTTTAAAGGTCTAGGATGTTTAGGACAAATATATATACTGCTCTTCCTAATTGCTATACCTGTTTATTTTTCTGCTAATGGGAATGTGTGTGATGCCGTATGTGGAAAGATTGAGTATACACTTAAGATAAGTGATGGCGACGAGGTCGACCATCAACCTCAGTGGAGGCTGACCAATGCAACCCATTCCCTTTCCTAGGCAATGGGACGATTGTGATGTCTGAGAAGCTGAGGAGCCAAACCCTTTTGTAGTGCGGAAACTATCGGAAATAGTTGTCACGCGATACTACCCTCATTTAAGGCTGGTGATCTATTCTCGGTGAATGGAACTTACTCTAAGATTGCTCTACAACTCGCTGGCGATCCACTTGTTGTTTTGTTTTCCTGGGAGGAGCTGATGATAATGAGTACAGGTACAAAAATCACCCTAGTATAAACCTTTGGGGAAGGGTAGAGCCTTGACTTCATGACAACGACCCTTTGAACCCATGTTTTTTCTATGTTTTAGTGTGCTGCATTCATGCATTCATTTAAAAAACATTAAAACATTCAAAAATCTTCTCTTCTAGTCTTTCTGTTTTTCAAATTAAACTAAGACTGTGATTGCAAATATCAGAGAAAAGGATTGCGCTAATGGATTTCGGTAGAAGGAGAACCCATAGGTATACCTTCAAGGTTCCAAAGCTAGAGGATTTAAGAGGTTTGGCGAGGATGATCACAAACCAAGAGGCTTTCAGAGCCAAGCACGGAGGTCTGCTACCACTGTTAAGAGTCCATGTGATTGGGGGAATCATGGATGCGCACATTCAATTTTACGATCCGGTTTATCACTGTTTCGCATTCTCGGATTACCAGCTCGCACCAACGCTGGAGGAGTATTCTCATCTGATCGATTTACATATCACTGATCGAGCTCCATTTTCTGGACTGGAAGAAATTCCAAAGAATCAGACCATTGCAAGAGCAATTCATTTGAACGAGTCTGAGGTCAGGACTCACATGACCGCTAAGGGTGGCATCCAAGGTTTGCCAGCCCAGTTCTTGACAAAGAAAGCCCTGTATTTTGCCAGTATAGGAAATGTGACTGCTTTTGAAAGCATCTTTGTCTTGCTCACCTATGGGTTATTTTTGTTTCCCAACATCAATAACTTCGTCGATATCAACTCCATTAAGGTTTTTCTCATTGGAAACCCTGTGCCGACTTTGCTCGCAGATGCGTATCATTCTGTACACTTGGGAAATTTGTACAGCGGAGGGGAGATCACATGTTGTGTACCTTTGCTTTACAAATGGTTTATCTCCCACTTGCCCAAGTCTGCTGCTTTTTAGGATTGCAAGAGTACCTTACGTTGCTCGCAGAAGATCATGTCCCTCACCAACTCTGATATAGATTGGTGTAATAGGATCTATGATGGAATCAGAATCATTGATTGTTGTGGAAACTTCCCCAACGTACCCCTTATAGGAACTAAGGGAGGAATCAATTACCATCCAATTCTCGTTCGTCGTCAATTTGGATACCCGATGAGACACGTCCCACAGGGTGTTCATCTGGAAGGTCTTTTATTCAAGGAAGGAGAAAATGACAGAGCACTAAAGATGGAAATAGTGCACGCTTGGAAACACGTTCATAAGAAAAGACGAGAGTCTCTGGGAAAACCAGACTGTGTCTCGGTGGAGCCTTATCTCCATTGGGTACAAACTAGAGCTCTCAAGCTAAAAATGCCTTATCCTCGTTATGGAATTCTTCCACCGAGGGAATCTGTCATGTACTTCATGATGGAAACTGAAAAGCTTCAGGTTACTCTCAACAAAGTTCAAAAGGAGAGAAGGTCTTGGAAGAACAAGTACCGCACCCTCAACGTAGAGTGCATCAAAATGCAGTAACTACTGAAAGAGAAAGATGCTCTGATTGAAATTTTGGAGCAACATGCTGTAGAGAACCAAGATGACCAAAGGAATTTGCTCGCTCCTTTCACTTGGCAAAGGAATGACAACCCGTCAACGACCCAAGAGCCCCGGTCAAAAAAGAGGAAAGTACCAGAGTCAGCACCCGATTTCTCTTCAGAGAGGACTCGGGACCCATTAGCTTAGGTTTCTGTTTCTGCACCTTGTAATCTACTATATTTCCATTTCTGTAATCCTTTGAATTTCAATAAAAAGGGGTTTCCCCACCGTTTGATATTTGCAATCTAATTGTCGAAGTTTATTTTGATTAAACAAAAAAAACAATTAATATAATCATTGCATTCATCATTCTCACATCACGTATTATTCTAACCTACGAATCTCACGTTTGTGTCTTGATTCTAGAGTCAAACTGTCTCATTCGTACAATACTCGGGCCAATCGTCAGAAAAAGATGGATGATCTTGAGGAAGAAAACCGAGAGTTGAAAGAAGAGATCGACGCTCTGAGAGAGGATATGAGAAAGCTTCGAAACGACATGCAAGCCATGGCAGAAGCTCAGCTACAAATGACTGTGATCTCAGAGACCACCTCAACGCCCATAGTGGAGAAGTATGATCCTAGGTATCAGATGCCGAAAGATCGTCCTTGGGGCATGCCTGTTAACTATATCCCGGAATGATATGTTCCGCCGATCACTGAAGATCAGGGAATCGTAACAGAAGCCGCTGGGCCTGAAGGTTACAAACTTCGGGAAAGCGAAGATGCTAGGGGCATACTGAAGACTCATGAAGGTTTCAAACTTCGGGAAACGCCAAGATTCGCTACCACCCCCTGTGGTGCACACTGTCCCGGAAAGACAGATTCCACCGATACCTTCTGGTAAAAAGGAAACTATGTTCGATAGAATGGATGAATTCTAGGAGCAGTTCCTGGAAATGCAGAAGGAGCTGCAACCCATTCGCGGTCAGGATTTATTTGGAAAGGACGCCGCAGACCTTTGTTTGGTCCCCAATGTGAAAGTCCCGCACAAGTTCCAAGTGCCCGACTTTGAAAAATACAAGGGTAACTCTTGCCCTCAGAGCCATCTGGTGATGTACGCTCGGCGAATGTCAACTCAGACGGAGAATCAGGACCTGCTGATTCACTACTTTCAGGATAGTTTAACCGGTGCCGCATTAAAATGGTACATGGGTTTAAACCGTACTACGATCAGTACATTCAGAGATCTTGGTACTGCATTCGTCCAACAATACAAATACAATTTGGACATGGCACCTGACAGAGATCAACTCAGATCAATGTCGCAAAAGGACAAGGAAACCTTTAAGGAGTATGCTCAAAGGTGGCGTGAAATTGCCGCTCAGATTTGTCCACCTCTTGAGGAAAAAGAGATGACAAAGATCTTCTTAAAGACCTTAAGCTCATTTTACTATGACAGAATGGTTGCCAGTGCGCCCAGTGACTTCACCGAGATGGTGGGCATGGGAGTTCGTCTTGAGGAAGCCGTCCGAGAAGGATGTTTGGTAAAAGACACTGGATCGACAAGCGGTACTAAAAAATATGGTAGTGCTCTCCCTAAGAAAAAAAAGCAAGATATTGGGAATATCTCTCTCGGAAAGCAAAGGCGACGTTATCAGCCGGTAGCAGCTGTGACTCCTGCTATCAGCATCGCGCCTACGTATCAACCTCAGGTTGCGCAAAGCCAACCTGATCAGCAAAGGACACAACAACCTCTTCAGCAGGCTCATCCTCAATACATCAACAATCATACAACTCGGCCACCAGGATTTGATCCTATACCCGTATCGTACGCAGATCTGTTTCCATTACTGCTAGCTAAAGGGCACATTCAGACTAAATCTCCTCTTACAGTACCGGAAAATCCGCCTTTTTAGTTTAAGGTAGACCAAACATGCCCTTATCATCAAGGAGGATCAGGGCATAACATAGAGAATTGTCTCAATTTCAAATCTGACGTGCAAAAGCTTGTTAGGAGCGGGCTCTTATCTTTCAAAGATACGAATCCCAATGTTCTCACGAACCCGCTGCCTCAACATGAGAAAGCTGCAGTCAACCTGATTGAGAAAGAATTTAACAACGTCTATCAAATTCATGATGTACTCTTGTTGAGGACCAATTTGGTCAAGATGCATTGTAGACAGAGTGGATATGGCCATGTGCCACCTCATAACTATCATCAGTGTGATATCTGCTCTAAAGACAACCAGGGATGTTCTGTGGTGCAATCAGCTCTACAGGAACAAATGGATCTCGGATGGATCCAAGAGCACCGAGTTCGTGGAGTTAACATGGTTTACATGAATTCCAACGTCATTCAGAACCACGACATCTGTGCAATGAATGCCAACTTGGTGGCAATGCACTCAAGGCAAAGCCAGTATCATAATCTGCTGCGGCACGATTACAGTTCCTGTCTGACTTGCTCGATAAACAAACAGGGATGCTCTTTGATACAGGAGGCCCTCCAGCATCAGATGGATCTTGGATGGATCCAAGACTACCATGATAGGAATCCCTATCAGATCAATATGGTTCAAATCTTTGACATTCGCTTGATGAATACCAACTTGGTAGAGTTACATGCTGAACAGGTCCGACTCGGATTCCTGGTGTCACATAATTATCACAGCTGTAAGGCGGGTTGCGAAAACGATCGAGGTTGTACCCTTGTCCAGGAGGCACTTCAGCACTTATTAAATTACTGGTGGATGCCAATTTATATGGATGAAGATACTCAGCAAATTAGTATCAATAATAGGAATTCCACTCGGCGTCAGAGTCAGGATGTCCGACTTGTGGAAGCTAACTTAGTGAGGTTACATTGTATTCAAAGTGGGCGTGGCCAGGTGCCACGACACAATTATGACCGTTGTAGCGTCTGTTCGGAAAGTAACCAAGGGTGTTACCTTGTGATAGAAGCTCTTCAGGGTCAGGTGGATCGTGGAGAGATTCGTCCATATTCGGGTTCTGGACCCATCAACGAGACGCCGAACTACCTTGCCGATCAAATCGAGGACGTTGTCACAATCTCTGGTCATCATAGGACCAGGGATGTTTTTGCCATTATCCCTCTACTTGACGAATCTAAAGTTCCCAACCAGGAACGGATCGAGATTACTTACGATGGTCAGAAAAATCAGAAGGTTCCCATAGTCATCTATCTGCTGGGACCATTACCGTATGAGTCAGCTAAGGCAATCCCTTACAAATACGATGCAACGATAATTGAAAATGGAAAGGAAATTCCATTACCCTCCGTCGTGAATATTGCAGACATCAGTCGTGTAACACGGAGTGGTAGAATCTTCAACCGAGGGGTTGGGGAACCTAACAAAGAAAAGGAACTTCAGAAGAAAACTCCTGATCTACCAGTCGGTCAATCCAGTAATCCCGACCTTTCGAAAAACGATGATGAGATGCTGAAGCTCATCCAAAGGAGTGAATATAACATTGTTAATCAACTGTTACAAACTCCTTCAAAGATCTCTGTGTTATCACTGTTACTCAGTTTAGAAGCGCATAGGGAGGCTCTACAGAAAGTCTTGGAGCAAGCCTTTGTGGAACAAGATGTAACAATCAGACAGTTCGATAGGATTGTCTCTAACATCACTTCCTGCAACAATTTGGGATTTAGTGATGAGGAAGTACCTGAAGAGGGTCGTCGTCATAACATGGCGCTCAATATCACAGTTAACTGCCAGGACGATGCTTTAGCCATTGTACTAGTAGACACAGGGTCAGCTCTGAATGTTATGCCGAAGTCCACTTTGATGCAATTATCATTCAAAGGCCCTCCGATGAGAATCAGCGAGGTTGTCGTCAAAGCATTCGACGGATCCAGAAAAGCGGTTATCGGCGAAGTTGATCTTCCCATAACTATTGGTCCTCACACTTTCCAAGTCACTTTCCAGGTCATGGACATCCGGGCAACGTACAGTTGTTTATTAGGAAGACCTTGGATACATCAGGCTGGAGCGGTTACTTCAACCATCTACCAAAAGCTAAAGTTCATCAAGAACGATCAACTTGTCACAGTCTGTGGAGAACAGGCCTTGCTAGTGAGTAACTTATCGTCATCTACTTGTGTAGAACCAGAGGAGTTTATTGGGACGCAGTTCCAAGCGCTGTCGGTGGGTAAGGACGATCAATCCGGAGGAGGAACTTCGATTTCCTCATACAAAGATGCTATTAAAGCAGTCGAGAGTACCGATACAACCCGATGGGGACAACTTGTCATTCCTATTGACAATAAAACAAAGAAGGGTCTTGGGTTTTCTGCAACCTGTACCCAGACAGCTGCCAACGATGAAAGTCTTCATCCCCTTCAGAACTTCTTCCACAGTGGAGGTTTCCTTCACCCAGTGTCTCAAGCAGGACATGCTATCAATGAGGAAGATCCCTCTGACACGGATGAAGAATGGAAGTCCTACCTTAACGAGGACGGTTATATGTCTCAGGAAGAGGTGCCTATACCATTTTGCTATCCTGCACAGAGTCCGAGATTTATACCACGGTCAGATGTCAAAATGATATATGGAGATTGTGATCCGAAAGGATGTCGTGCTCCGCCAAATTCATTAGAGGAAGACACTCTAATGAAAGACAACTTTGACTACAACTACTATGGCCCAATGGATGGTCTGCCAATGTGGCAACCTTATCCAGGATATTTGGGGCAAGAGAGTCAGCCGAACAATGAAAATCAGCTGACCGTCATTGAACAGAATACCTGTGTCCCCACCATGTCATGGGATCAACACTCAGGTCATCCTGAAGCTACTCAACATGAAGATGAATTTGCAACGTTTGCAGGACTTGAATTCATCAACTATGCTTTTCCTGAGGTTAACGTCATCGAAAGAGATGACTCCTCCAGTTCCAAAGAAGTTTGGGACACTCTGGGAGAACCAAGTGGAAAATACGACTATATGGTCAAGTACACTGCACCTGAAAGCTCTCGTATCAGGTTCGAAGACATCCAGCCTACTGGATGGGGAGATACCGCTGAGAGCACAAATACTATGCAAAATACAACTGAGGAATTCTCCTACGACAACTCTGCCTGGGAGACAGATTCCAATGATCCTACTCCACCAGAAATCAGCGTTATTTCTGAAGACAAATCAAGGAAAGTACCAGACTTTGTGATTCACCTAGGAGTTCGCCGCCAATGGGTTGCTGTCGATGTTCCAAAGGTCGTTCACCAGTCAAAGTAATTGCCATCTTTTAACCTTTCACCCTCCCCAGGTGAAACGGATGTTTTGATAGGGCTCGCTTTCTGTAAATTTCCCTCTTTGCTTTGCCCAAAGTGACAGAGTTTTGTTTTATAGGGCTGTAATTTCAAGGATCGACTTGTTCATTAATAAAATAACGTCGTTCTGTAATTTCCGCATTAATCGCTGTTTTCTCTTTTTGCTTTTTCAGAAAATGGTAATCCTAAAAAACAATTTAAAAATAAAAACAAGCAGTAAAATAAAACACTGCACACACTTGCATTTTCTCTATCTCTTCTAAACACGAAACATCATGTCATGCAGATTGCTTGTTTTAAACCCCGTTGAAACATACGATCTGACGCCTTCTCCCGACTTTGAGTTCCCGGTATTTGGGGCTGAAGAAGAAGTTGACAACGAAATTCCAGAAGAGATCTCCAGACTACTCAGACAAGAGGAAAGGTCCATTGAACCTCACAAAGAACCGTTGGAAATGGTAAACTTGAGTTCAGAAAAGGAGAGAAAAGAAATCAGGATTGGGGCACTGCTCAGTCCAACTGCCAAAGAGAGTTTGATAAAGCTTCTCAAAGAATTCCCCGATGTATTCGCTTGGTCCTATCAGGATATGCCAGGGTTGGATACCAGCATTGTGGAACATCATTTACCGTTGAGATCGGAATGTCCGCCAGTAAAGCAAACGTTGAGACGCACTCACCCGGACATGGCCATCAAAATCAAAGAGGAGGTGCAAAAACAGATTGACGCGGGCTTCCTCGCCACATCAGAATATCCTCAATGGTTAGCCAACATTGTACCCATTCCCAAAAAGGACGGAAAAGTCAGAATGTGTATTAATCGTTGTTTTCTCTTTTTGCTTTTTCAGAAAATGGTAATCCTAAAAAACAATTTAAAAATAAAAACAAGCAGTAAAATAAAACACTGCACACACTTGCATTTTCTCTATCTCTTCTAAACACGAATCATCATGTCATGCAGATTGCTTGTTTTAAACCCCGTTGAAACATACGATCTGACGCCTTCTCCCGACTTTGAGTTCCCGGTATTTGGGGCTGAAGAAGAAGTTGACAACGAAATTCCAGAAGAGATCTCCAGACTACTCAGACAAGAGGAAAGGTCCATTGAACCTCACAAAGAACCGTTGGAAATGGTAAACTTGAGTTCAGAAAAGGAGAGAAAAGAAATCAGGATTGGGGCACTGCTCAGTCCAACTGCCAAAGAGAGTTTGATAAAGCTTCTCAAAGAATTCCCCGATGTATTCGCTTGGTCCTATCAGGATATGCCAGGGTTGGATACCAGCATTGTGGAACATCATTTACCGTTGAGATCGGAATGTCCGCCAGTAAAGCAAACGTTGAGACGCACTCACCCGGACATGGCCATCAAAATCAAAGAGGAGGTGCAAAAACAGATTGACGCGGGCTTCCTCGCCACATCAGAATATCCTCAATGGTTAGCCAACATTGTACCCATTCCCAAAAAGGACAGAAAAGTCAGAATGTGTATTGACTACAGGGATCTAAACAAGGCAAGTCCAAAGGATGACTTTCCTTTACCACACATTGACATGCTGGTTGACAGTACAACAAAGTTCAAAGTTTTTTCCTTCATGGATGGGTTCTCGGGCTATAATCAGATCAAAATGGTGCTGAAAGAGATGGAGAAAACATCGTTCATTACCCCCTGGGGTACCTTTTGTTACAAGGTAATGCCGTTCGGTTTGAAGAATGTCGGGGCAACCTATCAAAGGGCTATGACTACTTTGTTTCATGACATGATACACAAAGAGATAGAGGTATATGTCGATGACATGATTGCAAAATCTAAGACAGAAGAGGAGCATGTGACCCACCTGTCAAAACTATTCGAGCATTTGCGAAAGTACAAACTCCGCTTGAATCCCAACAAGTGCACCTTCGGTGTCCGTTCAGGGAAACTCTTAGGGTTCATCGTCATCCAGAAAGGAATTGAGGTTGATCCTGACAAGGTCAAGGCCATTCAAGAAATGCCTTCTCTGAAAACTGAAAAACAAGTCAGAGGATTCCTGGGACGTTTGAACTACATCTCCATATTCATATTCCTTATGACCGCGACCTGTGCGCCGATTTTCAAATTACTCAAAAAGAACCAGGATTGCGTTTGGTCAGAAGATTGCCAAACCGCCTTCAACAGTATCAAGGAATATCTGTTGAATCCTCCGATTCTATCACCTCCAATGGAAGGAAGACCACTGATCATTTACCTCACAGTTCTAGAGGACTCAATGGGATGTGTACTTGGCCAACAAGACGAAACTAAACGGAAAGAGTCTGCCATTTACTATCTGAGCAAGAAGTTCACCAACTGCGAAACTCGGTACACGATGCTTGAGAAAACTTGTTGCACTTTGGCTTGGGCAGCCAAACGTCTTTGCCAATACATGATTCATCATACTACTTGGTTAATCTCAGAAATGGATCCAATCAAGTATGTCTTCGAAAAGCCTGCTCTCACGGGAAGAATTGCCCGTTGGCAGATGCTGTTATCAGAATATGACATAGAGTACCACACTCAGAAAGCCGTTAAGGGAAGTATTTTAGCCGATCATTTGGCTCATCAACCGATTTACGATCAGGAATCAGTCGGGTTTGACTTCCCAGACGAAGATGTCATGTATCTAAAAATGAAAGACTGTGATGAACCGCTACCCAGTGAAGGGCCAGAATCAGGTTCCCAATGGGGACTTATCTTTGATGGAGCAGTTAATCATTATGGAAACGGAATTGGAGCAATCATTGTTACCCCTCAGGGTACCCACATTCCTTTCACCGCTCGACTTATGTTCAAATGTAGGAACAACGAGGCCGAATATGAAGCTTGTATTATTTGTCTCGATGAAGCGATTGATTTAAACTTGGACGTATACGGCGACTCAGCCTTGGTTATCAATCAGATAAAAGGAGATTGGAACACATACCAATCAGGATTGATTCCTTACAAAGACTACGCAAGAAGGTTGCTACCTTTCTTCAACAGAGTTGAGTTTCATCATATCCCTCGTGAGGAGAATCACATGGCTGATGCATTAGCCACTATCTCTTCCATGATTAGTGTAGGTAAATGAAATGACATACCTAAGATCGACATAATGCGCCTTGAACGGCTCGCCTACGTCTTCACGATCGAAGCAGTCATAGACAACAAACCTTGGTATCACAATATCAAATGCTTCCTTCAGAGACAAGAGTACCCATCTGGGGCATCCAGTAAAGACAGAAAAACCCTAAGAAGATTGGCTGGAAACTTCTTCCTTAGTGGTGACACTCTCTATAAGAGAAATTTTGACATGGTCTTGCTCCGATGCGTAGACAGACCAGAAGCAGACATTCTTATGAAAGAAATTCATGAAGGATCCTTTGGCACTCATGCCAACGGACACACAATGGTGAGAAAAATTCTCAGAGCAGGGTACTATTGATTGACAATGGAATCCAACTGCTACAAGTACATGAGGAGGTGTCACAAATGTCAGATATACTCCGACAAAATCCATGTACCGCCAACGCATCTCAAAGTTCTTTCTTCTCCATGGCCATTCTCCATATGGGGAATCGATATGATCGGCATGATCGAACCTAAAGCTTCAAATGGACATCGGTTCATCCTGGTCGCCATTGACTACTTCACCAAGTGGGTCGAAGCAGCATCATTCACTAATGTAACCCGACAAGTGGTGGTTCGATTTATCGAAAACAATATCATTTGTCGTTATGGTGTTTCGAGCCAGATCATTACTGATAATGGATCTAACTTGAACAATAAGATGATGAAAGAGTTATGCATTGAGTTCAAGATTGAACACCATAACTCATCTCCCTACCGACCCAAGATGAACGGAGCGGTAGAAGCGGCTAACAAGAACATCAAGAGGATCGTTTAGAAGATGGTTGTAACTTACAAAGATTGGCACGAGATGCTACCCTTTGCTCTTCACGGTTATCGCACATCTGTCCGCACTTCAACAGGGGCAGCCCCTTTCTCTCTAGTATATGGCATGGAGGCAGTTCTCCCCATAGAAGTAGAGATCCTGTCAATCCGAGTATTGATGGAAGCTAAGCTCACAGAAGCTGAATGGTGTCAAAGCCGATACGACGAACTGAATCTGATCGAGGATAAGTGAATCACGGCAGTATGCCATGGTCAGCTGTATCAACAGAGAATGAAGAAGGCATTCGACAAAAAGGTTCGACCTCGCGTCTTCAGGAAAGGAGACCTTGTGCTCAAGAAGATACAATCCTTTCTCACTGACTCTGGGGGCAAATGGACCCCGACTTATGATGGCCCCTATGTGGTCACTAAAGCTTTCTCAGGCGGTGCCTTGAAACTTACAACCATGGACGGAGAGTAATTTGCCTACCCCACAAATGTTGATGTAGTCAAGAAATACTTCGCCTAAACTAAAAAAAAAAACGTCTCGGTGGATTGAAAACCCGAAAGGGCGGTCCAGGCAAAAGTTAGAGACAAAATAAAAAAATCATCCCGGTGGATTGGAAACATCACAGTACAATCCAGGCAAAAGTTAGGGATAATGGCAAGTAACTATGTTCAACAGAGGCAAGTCCCTCAGCAGCAGCAGTTACACCGTCCATCGGAGGAAAACTCCAGTCAAGGTCATCTTCGACAGAAGCTCAGGATGTCCCGAATTCAAAGTTGGTAGGAGGATAGTGGTCGTTATGTTTCAACGTAGCCCTTTTCCCTATAAATTACCATTTTCTAACTTTGTAAATACTCTTTGAAATCAGGCTTTAGGCTGATCTCCATCTTATCAATAAAATTTGAGCCCTTGTGCTTTTGTTTGTAATTCTCATTTGTTTTAGCTTTACAGAATGACGTTTTAACATGATTAGCGATTCTTGAAATGAAACAAAAATGAATTTACTTGTTAAAACTTTTTCTGCTTTTAAAGTAAAGATGGCAATTTCTTTTGACTGCCGAACATCAAAAGAACATCAACCGTTTCTCCAGAAGTAGGCGAACTTCAACGTGCATAATCAAAGTACTCTTTCTACGCCAGTGCGCCTGAATGAAGGATCAACAGTGTCGGATGCGACTATTCCATCTGACCTCTTCGGCCGAGTTCTTATCTCCTAAGCCCAACCAACATAGCTCCCAACAGGGACTATCTCTCCTAAGCAAGTTGGAATTGCTATTCTGAACCAACGACACTTCTTCGCCCCGCGATGGCCGAGTATCCAGTCGTGTTCACCTGTCAGTTTGTATGTCGGGTCAATTTTGTCAGCATAAACATACATACATCATGCATTTGATTTGCATTCATATTCTTATTGCATCACTATCACTCTAGTCGGTCTTGTCCCCTAGTGATAACAGTCCTCTCAATCGAGTTGTTAGTTCTTGCCTCGTCAGGAAATGCTGCGTTTGAAAAATCTCGCTTCCAGTGTATCTCTGGATTAGAGTCGGTCCTCGACCACTTGGATAACTTGAACCTCTGAAGAACCAGAGAACTCTCGACAAATGTCACTCTTCGCCATTGAAGATGATATGCTTGCTTTCCCGGATTAAGGAAAATCCCTAGAGAAAGCCCCTTAACTGGAACTTCGGCAATACGGCAGTTTTTATCCGAAAGAACCGCTGATGAAAAGGTCCTCGGAACCTCAAAATTGGACCCCATCATATGGCATTTCTCTGGGAAGATCCCGAGAAAAGTATGATGTAAGATCCCACGCATAAGCAGCTTCTCAAGAGACTCGCTTTCCCTAGATAGAGTCGGCAAATGGCGTCTCCAACAGAGAAGTTTGTGTAACTCTACAACTCAGACGACTGGGTTCCCCAGCAAGTCTGACATCAAACGTTTTTCCCATCAAATGGCATCTCCCCCCAGGAAAATCCGGCGAGAAGTTTGAGGAAACCCGATACAAATAGCGTCCCTTGTCAATAAAGTTTATTGACAAAAGAAACTAAGACCAGTTCCTTGGTAGGAAACCAGAATCGAGGGGAAGTTGACAAAAGAAACTAAGACCAGTTCCTTGGTAGGAAACCAGGATCGAGGGGAAGTTGACAAAAGAAACTAAGACCAGTTTCTTGGTAGGAAACCAGGATCGAGGGGAGGTTTATTTCAAAAGAAAACTGAGACCAGCTCCTTGGCTGAAGACCAGGATCGAGGGGAAGTTTACCTTTTCTAAGCATCATCGCTTAGCTAAAGAAGGTGAATGTGTAAGCTACCATTCATAACCACCATCAAAATTTCGGGTATTCCGATATTTAATCCTCTTACACCCCGAATGCCCGAATACCTTCGTCATTCACACCTTCGGGTCCAAGAAGATTAAATAGAGGCATCTGTCATACCCCAAATTTTGACCACTAAGATTTCCCATCATTGTGCAAATCATCATCACAATATGGATGAACCATCATGCCTCATCAATCTCCTCAAGGAATTGTTGAGCATTCACCACAATCAAAATTAGGGTTTCAAGCCCTCTCAAGGCCTTAGACAAAGGATCAATCAAGGAATAACATGATCTTCAACTTGTCTAACCTCTAAAATATCCATAATTGATCAAAAGGACTCCCACTTCAAGGATTAAGCACAAGGCTGCTCCCTTCTAGGTGGGTCAAGTCTCAAGATCGACAGTGTCACCAAATTAGGGTTTTGGTCGACCAGGCCCTCCAAATGGAAATTTTTCATCTGGGCACAAGCCAATGATCCAAAATATAACCTAATATACTTCATGGAACCTCATGTACCCAAGCATCAAGTCAATTTTGCCTCAGGGGATGCATTCTTCAAAAATCAGGAATTAGGGTTTCTTGGCCTAATTCACCCCTAAGTTGACTTTTAGGACAAATCATGAGCCAAGACCTCAAGACATGATTTGAGGGTCTCCAATATGCCATATTGATCCATTTGCAACAATGGATTAATCCAAGAAGCTTGAGAAACAAGTTTCAATTTCATCTGCACCACAATTAGGGTTTCGCGAGGAAAGTCAACTGTAACTTTGACTTTTGACCAGGACATGCTCCCAAACCCTAAGACATGATTCAATATACCCTATGACACCCATGGAACATATCCATCAAGTTTGATTTAGGTCAAGGACATGATTTCCTGAAGAATTGCATAGTTTGGAATTCATCTGATAAAAAGTCAACTGTGCACAAAAGTCAACTTTGACTTTTTGAGATTTTTCACTAAAATGGATTTTTAACCCTAAAATGATGTTAATATATGATTTGAATCATCATTCATCAAGAAAAATCAAATAAAGTGGGATAACTTGTAAAAGGGGTAACCATAAAAACTTAGAAAAATTTCTTAGTTATGGAAAAAGTGACACTAATGTGCCAACTTTGGAGGACCATAACTCCTAAACCACAAGGCCATTGTTCCCCATTCAAATCTTGATTTGCAGATCTCATTTCCCTCTACAAAAGCTTCATACTGACCTATGTCCAAATTCCTCTTGAATTTTGAGTTATGGAGTGATCAAAATCAAGAAAAGTCACTTTGTTCCAACACTTAGTGAAAATTTCACTAAGTCAGATTTTACCTTACTTTTTGCCAAATGTAGGGGGATTTTTCACTTGGATTCAAAAGAGATCAAAACCAAACATGTTCAAACAGTTGTTGTATCATGTAAGGGCTTTCAAAAATGGCCAAGAACATTACCAAATTCAATTTGAGTCATGAGATATGACATTGGCAAGTTGCCTTGCTGAAATCTGCCAAGGCAAGGCAGATTTTTACACTTTTGGTCGATTTTCCAAAATCAGCCAAATCCAAATGCTCCTATCCACTTGGACACCTTTGAGGATTGAATCTAAAGGGGACAATCACTGAGCCAAGCCTCCAAAGTCTTTGGAACAAGAAATAGCATGTTGAAGCTAGAATTGCCAAAATAGGGACAAAACTCCAATTTTGGATTGGAGCATTCAATGGAAGCATCAAGGTGGCATGGACTGAGCCATTCTCAACTGAATTCAGTCAAGACTTATCCAAGACCAAGGGAACCAGCAGCTTGTGCCCTAACATCTAGTATATGGCTAGAGGAGACTTGGATTTTCATTTGCCAACATTGGCCAAACTTACTCAGCAGTTGCCATTCACTATTCCTTGCAAAACAAACTTGCTCTACTATAAATAGAGCTCAGTCCAACTGCCAAAAAGAGTTTGATAAAGCTTCTCAAAGAATTCCCCGATGTATTCGCTTGGTCCTATCAGGATATGCCAGGGTTGGATACCAGCATCGTGGAACATCATTTACCGCTAAGATCGAAATGTCCGCCAGTAAAGCAGAGGTTGAGACGCACTCACCCGGACATGGCCATCAAAATCAAAGAGGAGGTACAGAAACAGATTGACGCGGGTTTCCTCGCTACGTCATAATATCCTCAATGGTTAGCCAATATCGTACCCGTTCCGAAAAAGGACGGAAAGGTCAGAATGTGTGTCGACTACAGGGATCTAAACAAGGCTAGTCCAAAGGACGACTTTCCTTTACCACATATTGACATGCTGGTTGACAGTACAGCAAAGTTCAAAGTTTTCTCCTTCATGGATGGATTCTCGGGCTATAACCAGATAAAAATGGCGCCGAAAGACATGGAGAAAACTTCTTTCATCACCCCATGGGGTACCTTTTGTTACAAGGTAATGTCGTTCGGTTTAAAGAACGCCGGGGCAACCTATCAAAGGGCCATGACTACTCTGTTTCTTGACATGATACACAAAGAAATCGAGGTATATGTCGATGACATGATTGCCAAATCTAAAATAGAGGAGGAGCATGTGACCCACCTGTCGAAACTATTCGAGCGGTTGAGAAAGTACAAACTCTGCTTGAATCCCAACAAGTGCACCTTCGGTGTCCGTTCAGGGAAACTCTTAGGGTTCATCGTCAGCCAGAAAGGAATTGAGGTTTATTCTGACAAGGTCAAGGCCATTCAAGAAATGCCTTCTCCGAAAACTGAAAAACAAGTCAGAGGATTCCTGGGACGTTTGAACTACATCTCCAGATTCATATTCCTCATGACTGCCACATGTGCACCGATTTTCAAATTACTCAAAAAGAACCAGGACTGCATTTGGACAGAAGATTGCCAAACCGCCTTCGACAGTATTAAGGAATATCTATTGAATCCTCCGATTCTATCACCTCCAGTGGAAGAAAGACCACTGATCATCTACCTCACAGTCTTGGAAGACTCAATGAGGTGTGTACTTGGCCAATAAGACAAAACCAAACGGAAAGAGTCTGCCATTTACTATCTAAGCAAGAAGTTCACCGACTGTGAAACTCGGTACACGATGCTCGAGAAAAATTATTGTGCTTTGGCTTGCGCAGCCAAACGTCTTCTCTAGTACATGATTCGTCACACTACTTGGTTGGTCTCCGAGATGGACCCAATCAAGTATGTATTTGAAAAACCTGCTCTCACAGGAAGGATTTCCCATTGGCAGATGTTGCTATCAGAATAAGACATAGAGTACCATGCTCAGAAAGCCGTTAAAGGAAGTATTTTAGCCGATCATTTGGCTCATCAACCGATTGACGATCAGGAATCAATTGGATTTGACTTCCCAGACGAAGATGTCATGTATCTAAAGATGAAAGACTGCGATGAACCGCTACCCAGTGAAGGGCCAGAACCAGGTTCCCAGTGGGGACTTATCTTTGGCGGAGCTGTCAATCATTATGGAAATGGAATTGGGGCAATAATTGTTACCCCTCAGGGTACCCACATTCCTTTCACCGCCAAACTCACATTCAAATGTACGAACAATGAGGCCGAATACGAAGCTTGTATTATGGGTCTCGAAGAAGCGATTTATTTGAGGATCAAAAACTTGGATGTATATGGCGACTCAGCCCTGGTTATCAATCAGATAAAGGGATATTGGAACACATACCAATCAGGACTGATTCCTTACGAAGATTATACAAGAAGGTTGTTACCTTTCTTCAACAGAATCGAGTTTCATCACATCCCTCGTGATGAGAATCACATGGCTAACGCCTTAGCCACTCTCTCTTCTATGATTAGTGTAGGTCAATGGACTGACCTACCTAAGATTGACATAATGCGCCTTGAAAGGCCCGCTTACATCTTCACAATTGAAGCAGTCATAGACGACAAACCTTGGTATCACAATATCAAATGCTTCCTTCAAAAACAAGAGTACCCTCCTGGGGCATTCAGAAAGGATAGAAATACCCTCAGAAGGCTAGCAGGCAGTTTCTTCCTGAATGGTGATACATTGTATAAGCGGAATTTTGACTTGGTCTTGCTCCAATGTGTAGACAGACCAGAAGCAGACATGCTGATAAAAGAAATTCACAAAGGATCCTATGGCACTCATGCCAACGGACACACAATGGTGAGAAAAATTCTAAAAGCAGGGTACTATTGGTTGACAATGGAATCTGACTGCTACAAGTACATGAGGAGGTGTCACAAGTGTCAGATATACTCCGACAAAATTCATGTACCGCCAACACATCTCAAAGTTCTCTCTTCCCCATGGCCTTTTTCCATATGGGGAATCGAAATGATTGGCATGATTGAGCCCAAGGCTTCAAACGGACATTGGTTCATTCTGGTCGCCATTGATTACTTCCCCAAGTGGGTCGAAGCAGCGTCATACGCTAATGTAACCCGACAAGTGGTGGTCCGATTTATCAAAAATAGTATCATCTGCCGTTATGGTGTTCCGAGCCAGATCATTATTGATAATGGATCTAACTTGAACAATAAGATGATGAAAGAGTTGGCGCAGAGTTCAAGATCGAACACCATAACTCATCTCCCTACCGACCCAAGATGAACGGAGCAGTAGAAGCGGCTAACAAAACATCAAGAGGATTGTTCAGAAGATGGTCGTAACCTATAAAGACTGGCATGAAATGCTACCCTTTGCTCTTCACGGTTATCGCACATCTTTCCGCACTTAAACAGGGGCTACCCCTTTCTCTCTAGTATATGGCATGGAAGCAGTGCTCCCCATAGAGGTAGAGATCCCATCAATCCGGGTATTGATGGAAGCTAAGCTAACAGAGGCTTAATGGTGTCAAAGTTGACACGATGAGCTAAATCTGATTGAGGAAAAGCGGATAACGGCACTATGCCACAGTCAGTTGTATCAGCAGAGAATGAAGAAGGCATTCGACAAAAAGGTCCGACCCCGCGTCTTCAAAAAAGGAGACCTCGTGCTCAAGAAGATTCAATCGTTTCTCACTGATTCTCGGGGCAAATGAACTCCGAACTATGACGGCCCCTATGTGGTCAAGAAAGATTTCTCAGACGGCGCCTTGAGACTTGCAACCATGGACGGAGAGGAATTTGCCTAACCCAAAAACGTTGATGTAGTCAAGAAATACTTCGCCTAAACTAAAAAAAAACGTCTCGGTGGATTGAAAACCCGAAAGGGCGGTCCAGGCAAAAGTTAGAGACAAAATAAAAAAAAATCATCCCGGTGGATTGGAAACATCACAGTACAATCCAGGCAAAAGTTAGGGATAATGGCAAGTAACTATGTTCAACAGAGGCAAGTCCCTTAGCAGCAGTTACACCATCCATCGGAGGAAAACTCCAGTCAAGGTCATCTTCGACAGAAGCTCAGGATGTCCCAAATTCAAAGTTGGTAGAAGGATAGTGGTTGTTATGTTTCAACGTAGCCCTTTTCCATGTAAATTACCATTTTCTAACTTTGTAAATACTCTTTGGAATCACGCGTTCGGCTGATCTCCATCTTATCAATAAAATTTGAGCCCTTGTGCTTTTGTTTGTAATTCTCATTTGTTTTAGCTTTACAGAATGACATTTTAATATGATCAACGATTTTTTAAATAAAACAAAAACGAATTTACTTGTTAAACTTTTTCTTCTTTTAAAATAAAGATGGCAATTTCTTTTGACTGTTAAACATCAAAAGAACATCAATCGCTTCTCCAGAAGTAAGCGAACTTCAAAGTGTAGAATCAAAGTACTCATTCTAACCCAGTATGCCTGAATGAAGGGATCAACTGTGTCAGAGACCTTGTTTCGTCTGACACGCCTTGGCCGAGTTCTTATCTCCTAAGCCCGACCAACATAGTTCCCCGCGAGGACTACTTCTCCTAAGCAAGGTAGAATTGCTACTTTTGGACCAACGATACTTCTTCGCCCCGTGAGGACTACGTGTTCATCCATTAGTTTGCATGTCGCGTCGGTTTTGTCAGCATATACATACATACATCATGCATTATTGATTTGCATTCGCATTCATATTGCATCACTATCACTCTAGTCGGTCTTATCCCCTGGTGATAAAAAGTCCTCTCAATCGAGTTGTCAAGTTCTTTCTTCGTCAGGAAATTTCGCGTCGGAACCATCTCTCTCCTCTAGTTTATTTCTAGATGGAAGTTGGCTCCTCGACCACTTTGATAACTTGAACCTCTAAAAAACCAAAGAGCCCTCAGTCAACATCACTCTTCGCCATTGAAGATGATATCCTTGCTTTCCCGGATTAAGGAAAATCCCGAGAGAAAGCCTCCTAATCAGAGATTCGGTGGTACAGCAGTTTTTCTCCGAAAAAACCACTGATGAAAAGGTCATCGGCACCTCAAATTGGATTCCATCATATGGCATTTCTCCGGCAAGATCCCGAGAAAAGTATGATGTAAGACCCCAAATGAAAGCAGTCTCTCAGGAGACTCGTCTTCCCTAGTAGAAACAAATGGCGTCTCCAACAGAGAAGTTTGTGCACATCTACGACTCAGACGATTGGGTTCCCCAGCAAGTCTGACGTCAACTTTTTCCGTCAAATGGCATCTCCCCAGGAAAATTCGGCGAGAAGTTTGAGAAAAACCTCTACGAATAGCGTCACTTGTCAATAAAGTTTATTGACAAAAGAAACTAAGACCAGTTCCTTGGTAGGAAATCAGGATCGAGGGGAAGTTTAAATCAGAAACTAAGACCAGTTCCTTAGTAGGAAACCGGGATCGAGGGGAAGTTTAAATCAGAAACTAAGACCAGTTCCTTGGTAGGAAACCAGGATCGAGGGGAAGTTTAAATCAAAAACTAAGACTAGTTCCTTGGTAGGAAACCAAGATCGAGGCGAAGTTTAAATCAGAAACTAAGACCAGTTCCTTGGTTGAAGACCAGGATCGAGGGGAAGTTTACCTTTTCTAAGCATCATTGCTTAGCGAAAGAAGATGAATGCGTGAATTACCATTCATAGACGCCGTCAAAATTTTGGATATTCTGATATTTAATCCTCTTGCACCTCCAATGCCCGAATACCTTCGCCATTCACACCTTCGTGTCCAAGAAGATTAAATAGGGGCATCTGTCATACCCCAAATTTTGACCACTAAGATTTCCCATCATTGTGCAAATCATCATCACAATATGGATGTACCTTTATGCCTCATCATCTCCTCAAGGAATTGTTGAGCATTCACTACAATCAAAATTAGGGTTTCAAGCCCTCTCTGATTGCTTAGACAAAGGATCAATCAAGGAATGACATGACCTTCAACTTGTCTAACCTCTCAAACATCCACAATGGATCAAGAGGACTCCCACTTCAAGGATTAAGCACAAGGTTGCTCCCTTCTAGGTGGATCAAGCTTCAAGATCGCCAGTGTCACCAAATTAGGGTTTTGGTCGACCAGGGCCTCCAGATGGAAATTTTCATCTGGGCATGAGCCAATGATTCAAAACATATCCTAATATACTCCATGGAACCTCATGGACCCAATCATCAAAAATCAATTTGGCCTCAGGGGATGCATACATCAAAAATAAGGAATTAGGGTTTCTTGACCTAATTCAACCCTAAGTTGACTATTGGGACAAATCATGAACCAAGACCTCAAGACATGATTTGAGGGTCTCTAATATACCACATTTATCCATTTGGAATAATGGATTGATCCAAGAAGCTTGAGCAACAAGTTTCAATTTCATCTGAACCACAGTTAGGGTTTTACGAGAAAAGTCAACTATAGCTTTGACTTTTGACCAGGACATGCTCCCTAACCCTAGGACATGATTCAATACACCCTATAACACCCATGGAACATGTCCATCAAGTTTGATTTAGGTCAAGGACATGATTTCCTAAAGGATTGCACAGTTTGGAATTCATCTGACAAAAAGTCAACTGTGCACAAAAGTCAACTTTGACTTTTTGAGATTTTTCACAAAAATGGTTTTTTAACCCTAAAATAATGTTAATGTGTGATTGGAATCATCATTCATCAAGAAAAATCAAGAAAAGTTGGATAACTTGTAAAAGGGGTAACCATAAAAACTTAGAAAATTTTCTAAGTTATGAAATAAAGTGGCAAGGGTACCAACTTTGGAGGATCATAACTCCTAAACCACAAAGCCATTCTTCCTCATCTAAAGCTTGATTTGTAGATCTCATTGCCCTCTACAAAAGCTTCATACTGATCTATGTCCAAATTCCTCATGGATTTTGAGTTATGGAGTGATCAAAATCAAGAAAAGTCACTTTGTTCCAACACTTAGTGAAAATTTCACTAAGTCAGAATCTGCCTTACTTTTTTCCAAATGTAGGGGGATTTTTCACTTGGATCCAAAAGGTATCAAATTCAAATATGATCAAACAGTTGTTGTATCATATAAGGGCTTTCCAAAATGGCCAAGAACATCACCAAATTCAATTTGAGCTATGAGATGTGGTAGTGGCAAGATGCCTTGCTGAAATCTACCAAGGGAAGGCAGATTTTTGCACTTTTGACGATTTGCCAAAATCAGCCAATTCCAAGCCTTGTCATCACTTTGGACACATCTGAGGATTGAATCTAGAGGGGACAATCACTGAGCCAAGCCTCCAAAGTCCTTGGAACAAGAAATAGCATGCCAAACCTAGAATTGCCTAAAATAGGGACAAGACTCCAATTTTGGATTGGAGCATTCAATGGAAGCACCAAGGTGGCATGGACTGAGCTATTAGCAACTGAATTCAGTCAAGACTTATCCAAGACCAAGGGGACCAGCAGCCTGTACCCTAACCTCTAGTCAATGGCTAGAGGAGACTTGGATTTTCATTTGCCAACATTGGCCAACCCTACTCAGCAGTTGCCATTCACTATTCCTTGCAAAACAAACTCGCTCTACTATAAATAGAGCTCAATTATGATCAGTTTAAGTACACCAAAGGCCTACAACACTTGCCTTTCTCAAAATCCACTTCTCACTCTCAAAAATGCCTTTCTTAGGAAGTCACTATCGAATTTTTCAGTAGAGAGCAATTCCACTCAAACCAATCACACACACACCTCACATACATCATATGTGAGCTGATAAAACACTTAAACAACATCTGGAACACTGATTTCTCAGAATCACCAGTCAATTGCTCAAGGTTTTAACCAAGTTGCAGTTGAGATGCCATGAAGTGATCCAGCCAATTTCCATCAAGTCCAAGCATTCAAACACACTCCATAGGGTGTAGGGAAGCTGTTCATATCATCACAACTCATCTGTAACACCTCCAACTCAGAAATCACTTTGAACTTGTTGTCACGACCTAGAGGTAAGCCTAAACTTGGTCATCTCTCAATCTATGCATATTTCCTCGCACAATACTTTTGCCAAATGTTCATAATCATGCATGGAATGTTTCCCCTCAATTAATTGCTTTGTTTGAATCGTGTATCAAAATTCCCAGCCTTCATGCAGAAATTAGGGTTCTTGAGGTTTTGTCTTGATTTTTTATTCCATGTTTAATATAAATGAAATTAAATACCATAGACATGATCGTGAGGTTGAGACGAGCAGATTGGTATGTGGATTGCATGATATAACTAAGTATTCAGTGAGATTGGAGAGAAAATGCAAATCTGGGCAAAACCCAAAACACGCGCGTGTTCTTGGGTGTTCTTGGCGCCCTTTTTGAAAATTCAAATATTTGAATTTAGTGATTTTATTTAATTGATTCAAAAATTAATTTCTCTCTGAGTTTTAATGATTTTGAGTTGGTTCTTTTTTTAAAAATTCACAAAAATGTTAAAATATTTTATTTTACCCAAAAATCCCAAAAATATTATTTATTTCATATAATTGATATTTTTGCAAAGAATTAATATTTTAATTGTTTTTGGCATTTTGAATATTTTTTCCTTCTTGATTTTGCAACTTTTAATGATTTCTAATCATTTTGTAGGGAAAAAATTGATTTATGAAGCATTAATCCAAGATCACAATTTGTTTTCCACATGTTAAACAATTTTGATCATTTTAATTGAATATTTTATTCAATTAAACACATTTTGAAAACAAATTAGGGTTTTTGATTAATTCAACCCTCATAAATCATTTTCAAAACTTTTGGGCCTCTAATAGAGTGTAAGACCCAAGCCTTTTTGTAAAATAACCTATTTTGGGCCTCACTTATTGTATAAGTCCCTCTGAGTATTTTCAAAAACCTCGGCGTGATCGTCGTTTTGTACATAAATAACCTTGGGCCTACCCTCGAGTAGTAAGACCCATTCTTCTTTTTTAAAACCTTTTGGGCCTCTTGAGAGAGTGTAAGACCCAAATCCCCTTGTACAAATAATTTTGGGCCTCACTTATTGTATAAGTCCCTCTGTACAAGTAAACGGCGCGATCGTCGCCTTTTTAAAAAAATCAATTGGGCCTCTCCTCGAGCTACAAGACCCATTCAAAACTTTTGGGCCTCTAATAGAGTGTAGGACCCAATCCCCTTTTAACCAAAATAACTTTGGGCCTCAGATATTGTATAAGCCCCTTTGCGTTAAAATAAAATCTCGGCGCGATCGCCATTTCAAACAAAAAATCATCTGGGCCTACCCTCGTGTTATAAGCCCCACTCTTTTTCTTTAAACCTTTTGGGCCTCTTGAGAGAGTGTAAGACCCATCCCTTTGTACAGAAAACAATTTTTAGGCCTCAGTCACTTGTATAAGTCCCTCTGTACAAATTTAACAGTGCGATCACTGATAAAACCCTGGGCCTCTCCTTGAGCTGTAAGCCCCAAATCTTTCTTTTTCAAAGCACTTTCTCCTTTGATTTTGAATATACTGTTGTTTTCAATCTTTCTTTGTTGAACAACTAACCAAACAACATGGAAGCTCTACAACCGAGTAAGTGTTTATCTGCTTTCATTTACCACTTTTATATACATATAACTGTATTGTGGGGCTGTTTCGCTGTAAGTCTTCTTTCATAAACTCATACCAACTGTGTAATAATAGTATAGATATTTAGAGTTTCCCCGGCAACTACGTCTAGCACTAAGCCCTGTTGATCACTCTTAAATAGATAAAACTAGATCCCCATAGGATTACCAGACACATTCTTCCCTCCTCTTGGGGTTAAACAATATGGAGACGTGAAAGGCAACATTCTCGGTGAACCCTTTCACAGACTGTCACCTTTAGAAATCGTCAAAGAAACTCTATTCCCCAGAGATGATCTTTTCTCTGTGAATGACATCTCTTGAGTTTCTTCCAAATTCTAGAACTTTCCTGGCTTGATCTATTCTCTGTGAATAGCCTGTCTTGAATTTCTCGGGGTTTGGGGACCCACAGGCTTCCTAAAAGCATCCCCGCCTCCTCTTGGGTGTTGTACAAGGACCCGTCGGCTTCTTAGAAGTATTCACAGCCTCCTCTTAGGCTTTGTATAAATGATTTCTTCCTCCGGGAATGATAGCCTCCTGTTGGGCTTAGTACAAATTGTCCCTCGGCTTCTTAAAAGTTTCTAGCCTCCTCTTGGGCTTCGTACAAATTGTCTCGACGACCTCCTAGAGGTATAGGAACAAAAATCGGTCATCTTAATAGAACAGTCTTTCCAAGAGTCTACTACTGTTTCTCAAAGCATAGTACAAAAGATGAAACTCTAGACTTGGACAGTCTAATTTCCTTGAGTCTCAAAGACATTCTCAAGCACCCTTCAAGAATAGGAAGGAACCCCGTAGACTTGGACAGTCTCAATACCCTTTGGATTCCCCATTTCCTCAAAGAAAAGATCCCTGATCCTCGAATCAAAATCCCTGAGTACAGTGTTACTCATATAAGAACTGATTTTCTCTTTGAACCCATATACTGGTCACTCAACTGAAATAGTACCCTCTTTAGCCTCCATCTCGGGCTTCGTACGAGATACAAAAAAAGGACTCTCTTGTTGAGTTGAACATCTTTCGCCTCCATCTCGGGCTTTGTACGAGATACAAAAAGGTTCTTATTGAATCAACACTTTAGCCTCCATCTCGGGCTTTATACGAGATATAAAAAAGACTCTCTTGTTGAGTCACAATCCTTTTAGCCTCCGTCCTGGGCTTTGTACAAGACACAAATCACTCCCTTGTTGAGTATAAAACCTTTAGCCTCCATCTCGGGCTTCGTACGAGATACCATAAAAGACTCTCTTGTTGAGTCAACTCCCTTTTAGCCTCCATCTCGGGCTTCGTGCGAGATACGAAAGCACTCTCTCGTTGAGTATAAAAGACTCTCTTGTTGAGTCAAACACCTTTTAGCCTCCTCTTAGGCTTTGTATAAGGAAAACCTTTTAGCCTCCTCTTAGGCTTGGCATAAGAAAACCACTGGTTGATCCAATCAACCTTTTAGCATCAAAGCTGTGCCTCGTCTACAGTACACAAACATCAGCAACTTCTTCCCCTTCATCTAATCGCTGTAAGCGGCAAGCCTCTAGATCATCTACATCCATGCCACTGTCCCTCTTTTAGCATGAGAAATTCCGAAGGAAAGATGGCATTTCTCTACACTGAGTTAAAGTCTTCTCCTTCAGGTTGGAAATCCCCTATAAAGGAAATTATGGCATTTCCGGATTCACACATCCCGGTTAAAGTAATTCTTCTTTATAAACAGTTGTGACAGACAAACCCCTATTTAGAGATGACAAATTCTCTCTAAAGTCAAACACTTTTAGCTTCATATTTTGGGCTTTGAACAAGATACAAACTTCCTTTAGCTTCACATCTTGGGCTTTGAACAAGATATAGATCACCTTTAGCTTCACGTCTTGGGCTTTGAACAAGACACCAAAACACCATTTCCTCCCGTAGAATAGGAGGAACTATGATCGCTCTGATTTCCCTGTTTCGGAAAAACGGGAATACGTAGGCATAAGATTGAAAGAAAAATCTTAGCGACCACACTAAACAAAAATCCAAAATCCCGTATATCAGTCAAAATATCCTAGTCCATATTCCCCGTTAAAAGTCTAAATTCCCTGAAAATAACCTAAGAGAGGCCCCCCACATTGATAGCATCCATAACCTAACAGACCGCTGTTTAAACTCAGTATGCAAGCAGGGTTAATTGGAGACATCTATTTCCCTTCCTTAGTCAGCTCACAATAGGATAAAAAATGAATCGACCTGTAGTAAACCCCAAAGAGCGACAGCGCTTAAGAACCGCGTCCAAAATCGCTCGCTATAGAGATTTGACACATGTTTACTGTTATGGTTTGATTAAGGTCGTGGGTTGAAGGGATAAAGTGAAGAAAGAAGGATTGAGGAAGGGTTTTTGATTTGGGGTTGAGGGGTTTGTGAAGGTTGAACGAATTGAAGAAGAATACTCGGGTTGGTGAGTGGATGAGGGAGGATTTTTGCAGAGTTTGTTAGCGGCTCCGACTCCTTTGGAGTGAATGGGAAGTCTGTTCTTATAGAGGTATTGAGGGTAGTTTGGGGAATGAATTGAGAGAAAAATTGTGAGCTGGAATTTGTTGATGGTTTGGCAGCGATTTGTGCGAGTTTTGGCTTGGCAAGTTATTGGAATAGTGGTTGTACGAGTCGTACAATTTGAAGGTTTGTGTAGCTTGGTGAAATGTCGCTTTTGTTGCTGTGTGTGAAGGTTTATTGGCTGCGATTTCGTTTTACAGGTTGTATGATTTGGTTTTGTGGGGTATAGCAGGTCATGGGAAGGAAAGTTGTTGCGGTTTTGTACGAGTTGTAGAGTGATGCGTATTATTCTTGGTGGCTTCAAGATGAGAGTATTGATTGTGTGTACATCTTGGAGGTGGGGTCCTGATGAGGGTATTGTGTGAGCTGGCTCATTTTAGCTAAAAAATGGTTGTTGTGTGGTAACGCCATTGCATTGTGTGGCTGACTGCATAGTGTTGGCTGCAGCATATAAAAGGCAATTGAAGCTTGTGACATGAAGGGCTGAATTTTTACGTTGCAGTTGGTTCACTATGCAAAGTAACGGTTGAGATGATGGCATGGTGTGTGACAATTGGTCTTGGCTGATGTATTCTGTATGACAAGGTAGTGAATCATGTTGTGATTCGCATTGCCCACCTGTTTCACTTTTATATTTTTTTGGTTTATGAAGTGTAATGGTCCAATAAGTATTTTGTGGACTTTGACTTATTTTTATTTTTGTGATTGTAATGGTTTTCTCCTTTTTCTATTTTTTGTAATATGAGTATTGGATTTTTGGAAACAAGAATGGGCTTTTAAGAAATGATGATGGGCCTTGTATTGTTTTTGCTAGACTTTAATATGAATATGGAAAAAAAAAAGAAAAAAAAAAGATCTTTATGAACAATGGATATTAGATTTTCATGGATAATAGATAATTGGATGTTAAAAATGGATATTGAAAATAAAATGGATATTGATATAAAGATGGATAATGGTTCGGTAAATGGATATGGATGGACAATGGATTTGGTTTGAATGGATATTTAATTGGATGAAGGATAAAAATGGTTAAAAGATAGATATGACTTAAAATGAAAATGGATAAAAAATAAAAGAGAGATGAAGTTGAAGACAACATATTTTTTTGGATTTTTTCCTGAATATGGTTAGTGGATGGATGTGCAAGTGAAAGGTGATTTACAGGTAGGACAAATTTGGGGTATGACAACATTTAGTTCCAATAACGTGGACGCCTTTAGGTTTCTAAACAAGATCCCAAACGTCATTCTTTGAAAACAGGTTAAGTGCTTCTTCCATCGTCAGAATCCAGTCTTTGTCCAGTAGAGCTTCATCAACAGATGTTGGCTCAATCAAAGACACAAAACCCAGAAGTGTTTCTTCAGAAGGTTTGAAGGCTGATTTGGTTCTGATAGGAGCGTCCTTATTTCCCAGAATCAGTTCTTCAGGGTGTGAAGTTGCAGCTCTGCTTTTCTTTTTTTGTAAAGGATCAGTGGGAGCAACAATAATATCAAAAGTAGGAGCTTCTGAATCTTTGATTTCTTCAGCCTTTTCTTTATGTTCTAAAAAACTGATCTGCAAATATGCAACTTTTTCAACTAGCTTTGACTTTTCAGAGTCAAGCTTATCATCGAATCTAACATGAATTGATTCTTCCACAATTCGTGATTCTGTGTTATAGACTCTGTAGCCTTTTGAGCGTTCATAATATCCTAACAACAAACACTTCTGTGCTTTTGAATCAAACTTGCCCAGATTCTCTTTAGTGTTTAACATAAAACAGACACATCCGAAAGGATGAAAATAAGAAATGTTGGGTTTCTTATTCTTCCACAATTCATAAGGAGTCTTACCCGAAATAGGCCTTATTGAGATTCTATTTTGAATATAACATGTTGTGTTAACTGCCTCTGCCCAAAAGTGCTTAGCCATGTCAGTTTCTTGGATCATGGTGAGAGCCATTTCTTGTAATGTCCTATTCTTTCTTTCTACAACCCAATTCTGTTGTGGAGTTCTAGGACGGGAGAAATCATGGGATATGCCATAAGAATCAAAAAGTTTTTCAAAATATTTTTTTTCAAATTCTCCACCAAGATCACTTCTGACTCTGACAATTTTGCAATTCTTTTCATTTTGCACTTGGGTACAAAAGGAAGCAGACATAGAATGTGACTCATCCTTGTGTCTTAAGAAATTTACCCATGTCCAACGACTGTAATCATCAATGATGACTAGTCCATATTTCTTTCCATTGACTGAAGCAGTTTTCATTGGTCCAAATAAGTCAATGTGAAGAAGTTCTAATGGTTTAGAGGTAGAAACAATCGTTTTTGATTTAAACGAAGTTTTTGAAAACTTGCCTTTATGGCATGCTTCACAAAGAGCATCTGAAGAATACTTCAGATTAGGCAATCTCCTGACAAGTCCTAGCTTGTTTAGCTGAGAAAATCTTCTCAAGCTAATATGACCCAGACGTCTGTGCCAGACCCATTTCTCTTCATTAACAGACAAAAGACATTTTATATTCTGATTTTTCAAATATGATAGTTTGATTTTATAAGTATTGTTTTTCCTCTTACCATTGAACAGAACTAACCCATCCTTTTGACTAACAGCCTTACAGGACGTTTAATTAAATGTAATGGCATACCCATTGTCACTAAGTTAGCTAATTGACAATAAGTTATGCACGAGACCCTCAACTAAGAGAACATTGTTGATGGAAGGAAGTTTACCACTACCAATAGTTCCAGACCCAATGATATTTCCCTTCTGGTTTCCTCCGAAACCAACGACGCCTCCAGACTTAAGTTCCAAATCTTAGAACATACGCTTTTCTCCTGTCATGTGTCGCGAGCATCCACTGCCCAGGTACCATGACTTGTGCTTCAGTGGCGCCATCAAGGATTTCTGCAACATAGATTATCTTACTTTTAGGTACCCATTTATTGGGTCCTTTCTTGTTATTCTTTCCAGAGGTTCTTACACCTTTGGGTTTTTGTTCAACAGGATAATCAAGTGGAATTTGTGCATGATATTTATGCTTAGAAGTTTTCTTCTGTGTATGTGATTGTGGTGCAACAGAATCAGAGCCTTTTAGTTATGAACATTTCAGTTTGGTTCCAGCAGGCACAAAATGTTCAGACATAGATTTTGGTTTAATACTCAGAGTCTCATCAATCGGTTTTGATGGTCCTAAATATCCCAGACCTTTTCTTCCGTTTTTGCTAACTCCATAGATTATTGAAGCCATCTTGCATCTATCTATGCTTTTAGCAAGGAAGTGTTGAAAAGCTCTATCATATTTGATTACTTCATCATCAACAGAAATGTTAGAAGTAATCTCTTCTTCTAGCTTAGAAACTTTACTTTTTAGAGCAGCATTAGACTTTTCTAAAGAATTTTTTTTTAATTTAAATCAGAAGTGTTTGGCTCGCTCTTAGTATAGTTCTCAGAAGCAAACACAAAAGTCTTTTTCAAAGTTTTTTGTTTACTTAGAACAAGTTGATACCTTTTCATAAGTTCTGATAAACCTAATTCAAGTTCAGAACGAGATAAGGAAGAAAGTACCTCTTTGTCATCATCAGAGTCTGACTCTTCATCAAGTGTCATTTGATCCTCTGATAAGGCGTCACTCATGTTGGTCTTTGTCATGAGTGCCACGTTGGCATGTTCTTCATCAGAATCTTCTTCTTCTGACTCTGAATCATCCCATGTTGCCATAAGACCCTTTTTGGCTTTGAAAACCTTCTTGCGTTTTCTATCTTTCTTGAGCTTTGGACACTCGTTCCTATAATGTCTAGGCTCCTTGCATTCGTAACAAGTAGCTTCTTTTTTAGAAGTTTTCCCTTGACCAGATGTAGACTCAGATCTACCTTTTCTTCAAAACTTGCTCTTTCTGTGTTTCCACAACTGGTTTATCTTTCTTGATATGAGAGACAATTCATCATCGTCTGAGTCTTCTTCTGATTCTTCCGAGTTCTCCTCTGCTTGGTGAGCCTTTTTCTTTTCAAGCTTAGACTTCAGAGCAATAGACTTACCTTTTCTCTGAGGTTCATCTTCTTGAAGTTCTATCTCATGACTTCTTAAAGAACTAACCAGTTTCTCAAGACTCGTGTTGTTCAGATCCTTTGCCATTTTCAAAGTTGTTACCATTGGTCTCCATTTTATAGGAAGACTCCTGATAATCTTCTTGACATGATCAGCAGTAGAGTAATCTTTGTCCAGAACTCTTAGTCCTGTAACAAGCATCTGAAATCTTGAAAACATAGTTTCCACAAATTAATTGTCTTCCATTCTGAAGGCCTCATACTTCTAGATTAGGGCCAGAGCCTTTATCTCCTTGACTTGAGCGTTTCCTTCATGAGTCATCTGAAGAGAGTCAAAGATAGACTTTGTAGTCTCTTTATCTGTAATCTTTTCATACTCTGTATATGAGATAGCATTTAACAGATTTGTTCTCGCTCTGTGATGATTCTTGTAGGTTTTCTTTTGAGCCTCTGTAAATGAACTTCTGGCAATCTTTTTTCCTTCAGCATCTACTGGATGTTTGTAGTCATCAACTACCAAATCCCATAGATCCAGATCAAATCCCAAAAAGTAACTTTCAATTCTGTCTTTCCAATAGTCAAATTTCTCCCCATCAAAGATATGAGGTTTTGCACTATATGAGTCTCTTTCATTATTATCAGAAGTGACACTAGAACCAGGTGGAGCAGCCATTATTTTTCACACTTTGGATCGATACTGAACACTGTTAGGTTCTTGATAAAAATTCAAACTTTTTATCTTCTCAGAACCGGAGCTCTGATGCCAATTGAAGGTGTGAAAAACACAAGAAAGGGGGGTTTAAATTGGGATTTTAAAATAGAAACTATTTTCTAAGAATAATCCCATTTACAAATAATCTTTACTTCTTGATAATACAGCAATAGAAACTGAAAAGAAAGAACACAATATGTTTATACTAGTTCACTTGAGAAATCCTCAAGTTAGTCTAGCCCACCCGCCAAGGTGATTTTGCCTCTCTCAAGCGAGGAATTAATTCACTATAACTAAACTGATTACAACTGCACTAGCAACTGCTGGTGACTAACAACCTCTAAGACACACTAGTCCTAGACTTCTTAAGAATTCTAACCCAACGGGTATCTTAAGGAATACAACGCACAAGCCAACTGCAAGTGACTAACAACACTAAAACACACTGTCTTAGTCTTCCTAAAAATTCTGACCTACCTGGTCCTTTAGGGAACATAAATAATATGTTTGTTTACAATAATAATGCTTCTACACAAGCTGATAAGTAAACATATTTTTAAGAACAAATTGACTTAAACAATGGTATTAACAAGAGAGTGTATGAACACTGAAAAATTCCGGTAACCATTCTTGAAGTCTTCAAACCTTTATATTGCCATGCATAATATGACCGTTGAAGGATATTTCTGACATTTCAGAATTATAGCGGCTTGAACGATCATGGGAGAGAAATAGTACACTTGCGTCCGCCATATACGAAGTGGAGCAAAGTGTCCTTGTACTATTGTACTATTGTACCAGGTTGCTTAGTCTTCACAACTTCCAGACTTCAGAGGCTTCTGAGAGCATGAGCTAGAGGAAAGAAAAGCATAACTTGGGTCTTCAGAGTCTGCAGAGCTACATCTTCAGAGTCTTCAGCATTTGGTCTTCAAAACCCGTTATCCTTAGAATCATAAGTCTTCATCATCTGGACTTGTTCATCAGAACTTTTGTCTTCAGATCTTCAGAACTTGTTTTGTAACACACCCAATCTATACCCCCAATTAATAAAAAGCAGTAAAAGAAAATTCAAAATTTCGTCAGAGTATATTTAAATTATCATGGCATAGACCGAGGGGTCACATCAATTTGAAACAATTCATACAACACCTGCTCATAAAGATATGCAACAGTGGGGTAGCAATCAATAGAGGAACTCAGTTCCTTACACCCACATTTCAGAGTTTAGAATAAAAGCGGAAAATCTAAAACTGAATAACATATATATATATATATATATATATATATATATATATATATATATATATATATATATATATATATATATATATATCACAAAAAGTTTGTCATACATCAGGTTATACATGCACAAGCCAAAAGATATACATATACATAATATACAATTATCACAAACGGCCTCCCTAACTACCCGGTGTCACATATCAGAGCCGACAAACAAAAGAATGAAGACACAAAGCTTCACAAAAATACCTCCAGCAACTCTAATCTGCAATGCCTCATAGAGCATTATAAAACAGCAGAAGGGTGAGAAAAACAACCATAATATAATTGCATACAATTATATATATAACACAAAAATACACATGTATACGGTTCGCACCACAACTCACGCCATAATTCAAACACAAGGCATTACAAAACACAATACATATTTCCATCACCAACCCATATCCATATATCAGTTTATCCACACATAAACAACCATAAATGATTTATGCAAATGCAAGAGACCGACACAACGACTCTATGCATATGCACATGCGGTACCGACTTCCATTGTTTCTCATCACTAGTTCACTCAGGAACTCTGCTGGAATCATCGCTCGTTACATCACTGTAACTCCCCGTCGGGCCTACGATGTTCCCCACCGCTCACACCCAACACGGGCACACGGTGTTTATGGATCGCACACACCTCACACGGGCACACGACCCGATCGCTCACACCCCACATGGGCACACGATCATCTATAATCATCGCTCACACCCAACATGGGCACACGAAGTTATAGCGAATTCCCTCTGGAATCCAAACCGTCACTCAGGACATTTCCACAATGCATATCATGATGCTTGGCATACAAAGACCCATAACATTTAATATGCACACACACACATATCCATTTACATCAATAAAATCACACTTTGCACTTATGCCCAAAATAATGCATTTAATTGCCATACGGCCACAACTCGTCACAACATCATCTAAACACATACCTTTACGTCATACAACAGCACCTTGCATAATACACGTCAATTACGCACAATTATAACGACGAAAATCGACAACCGACACTATTCCTAATTTTCTGACATAATTAAATCGGCTAACAATTCCAAAATCATCATAACAAGAAAGTACAGCTCAATAGCTACGCAACGATACCAAGAATGTAAAAATCGGACAAACGGAACTCAAGTTACGAAAGAAAACGAAAAACGATATTTTGAAAAGTCCCATTTTGCAAAAGTCCTGTTCATACGCATATCACCATGATCCATACGCGTATGAGCAGAGACTCATTTTCCCAAAATTCACGTGTAAATGTCCATACGCGTAATGACCAAACCCATACGCGTAATGCCCTGCAATGCTACGCGTATCATACGCAAATGGGCAGATGGCCGAGAAAATTGAAGACCCATACGCGTATTGGCCCATGGCTCGCCCACCTATACGCGTATTGCCAAGGTCCATACGCGTATGAACATGCCCCATACACGTATGACCTGGAAATCTCAGAAAAATTTCTGTAGAACGTGGTTCTGCGTTTTCCACTCAAAAATCCTCCAATTTTCACCTACACCCAGAAAAATTACCAATACAATGCATAGCAACATGTATCTATCATATACCAACATTAAGAAACACTAAAAACATGACTTCCAACACATTTGATCAATTCCTAATCAATTTTACAAAAAATGGGTTTTACTAAATTTATTCATTTCAATCCAACAAACATCACAAATACACATACATAATCATACACAAGTATACAATAATTGAGTTTCGCACCCTTACCCGATTAAATCGATTCTAGAAGTTGATTTTTCTTGATTTCCCAAGTTTCCTCACTATTTCTCTTCTTCTTCTCTTTTCTCCTCTTTTTCTTTCTTTTCCTTTTCTTTCTTTCTATTTTTCTCTCTTTCTATTTTCCTTTCTATTCTAACTTAACAAAATATTGTGAAATGTCCAAAATACCCCCACACTCAAATATCTCACAAATGTTCCCAAAACCCGATAAAATATCACAACATCGAAAAATAACATATTTTCAGATAAAAGTCGAAAATAAAATAAAATAATAATATAATAATCAAATGACTCGATTAAATAAAACGCACACGAAAACTGGGTCGTTACATGTTTTCTTAAGTCTTCAGCATCTGGAATTGTTCATAAGAACTTCTGTCTTCAGATCTTCAGAACTTGTTTTCTTAAGTCTTCGTATCAGAGTCATACAACTTCAGAGTCTTTTGAAGCAAATGTTACTATTCAGTTGAACATATGTAGTGCAAAAGCTTGAACAATTCTCTTCTAATAACTTAGCCACGCTATTTATCAGAAGCAGAACCTGTTTGTTAAATTCTTAAAAGTAACAAACATTAGAATACCAAAATTGTTCATACAAACATACTTGTTTGTTATCATAAAAATTCAGAGGCATTAGTAGAACCAAACCTTGTTCTAATATAATTGTCTTCAGAGTCTTCAACACTTCGTTCAATCAGAACCTTGTCTTCAGGAACTCTTTAGAACTTGATCTTCAGATATTGTGTCTTCAGAACCATGTTCACCTGAACCACATCTTCAGAATCTTCAGAACTTGCAACATTAGAATTGCATCACATTAGAAAACCTTATAGGCCTTTCTCATAAAGTCTCAATTAGAATGTCCAGAACTAACGTTCATTAGAACCATTGTATTAGAAACATTCATGAATCTTGACTTTATCTTGTACACACATATGTTTTCTTTCCAGAGTGTTGATAACAAAGTCTGATGACGTCACACATCTTCTTATCAGAGTCAGAATCATATTAACAACAACCTCACACTAGACAAAATCCATATCATAAAAAATTATTATCTTAGATAACATGTGCAGTTATCATCAAAACTTAAAGGCCAGATGTAGAACAAAATCTTGTTCTAAAAAGGAACTTGTGTTGTATTAGTATCAATTAACATTGTGTATAATGTATTTTCTAAATGTATATTATACGGGGTGTTACATATTTAACCCTAAAATCTATTCTAATTTTTTTTTTCAAATCAAAAGATCAGTTTTAGAGTTTAACATCCGATAAAAGTTTATTATGATGTGATATGCCTCTATGTTTTTTTTAATGTTTTCATGTAACTTTCTATGAATAATGGTGATTTTTTCTCATATGTGACTTTCTATATATAGTTTTTGAAAAGGGAAATTTATCTTGGAAATATCTATTAAGCAAGTGCCTTATGATTCCACATAGGTGTTGAAGTCGCCAGATTTTATCGCGCGAGTTTATAAGATCGCCTAAAGATTTACTTCAAAGTTAATTCATAGTATGTTGTGTGTGTAGACCTATGTGCTTGCCAGTATGAAGTCAATGATCCCGGTGACAATATTTCTAAGTGTTTTGATGACGACAATGCTAATGATTACTGAAGTTGGTGATTATAACATTCTAACTCTTTGATGACGGTGATTAACCTGAAGACATATCAAGCCTCATAAAGTAGATATAAGACTAAAAGTTCAATTTAAGTTGTTATATGATTGATGAATCTGGAAAAGGGGACATGAAAGTCTCATAGTTGTGAAAGAGAAGATGTGTGAAAGCTCACCCGGTTGTTTCTGTCTGTATGACCAGAGTCTTGTGAAATTCAGAAAGTAACTCATAAGATACTAAGGCAAATCACACACACACACACAAACACACAGAGACACGCTTAAAATAACTTTTGAAACTTCATTTTAACTAACAAAACACCTAAAAATATTTTTAAGCCTTAGCCAATTAATTAGGAAACTGCCAACTTCATTAAAATAATTTTTTTAAACTATCAAATCTATTAGATCCTAAATATAATTGATTACAAGATGAAAAATTAATTATATAATCAATTATGATAACGTCTTATTGATTAGTAATAGTTCTCTGTCAAAACTTTCTAAAATTGGCATAAATAATCAATTATTTGAGGTATTTAATCGATTAGACTTAGGACCTAATCAATTAGATGAGTGAATTGGTCCATAGATCATTTCCTTTTTTATCCATTTCTTCTTCTATATAAAGGAGATGTTTCTCCTCTTCATTTTATACAATAATTAAAATTTTATGAAATTATTTGGACTTTATCTCTCTCTCTCTCTCTCTCTCTCTCTCTCTCTCTCTCTCTCTCTCTCTCTCTCTCTCTCTCTAAATATTTTCTTTCACCAAATTTTCCTTAGTGCATTATGAGTGAAAACTGTCAGTGAGAAAAAATATGTATTGGTGTCGTGCCATTTTTAATACTCTCGAGAGTGTGATATTCTTCAGAAATCGAGTTTGGTTCTTGATATTAATCATTCTTAAAATATTTATTTGGTTCTAGAGCTTAGTTTGGAAAAGTTCTATTTTGGTTACTGAGATTAGTTTGGAAAATATTTAATCGGTTCGTTAGCTCAACCTATCTAAAAACATTCTTTTAGTTAGGAACAAGTCAAAATAGAATCTCTAGATCTGCTAGTATCAAAGGTTCATGAACATAACATGTAAAAGATTAAGTTTATAGTGGAATCTCAAGAAGATCTCTTGGGGACATGAGTAGATCAACATGTGTCAAAACTTGAATAAATCACTGGTGCAATCTCTCTAACCCTTATCATTTACCTTACTACCTTTATTGTCTAATGCTGACTTAAATTTTAATACTAACATAATTTTTCTTTTAAGTAACAAAAACTTAAATTTAATTTACAATTTTAAATAACACAATTCACCCATTCTCTATCACTTGAAGTCTCTTGGCCAACAGTGTGAATATTCTAGAGCCTCAAAGATTCTCCTAGCCATATGTTAGGCTTCTTCCGGGAGCATAAGTTCCTCCATCTTTAAGTTTCTACTAACTCTTCCCAGCGAGAGAGTAGACTGGCTCAATTGGAAAATTTTCAATGTTGCTTAACCTTTGGATCTCTCGGTCTTTTTGTCCGTATGCCGAAGTTTCTGAACCATTATTGATTTTTTTTTCTACACAATAAGTTAGAAAAATATCATAATAATAAAACATAAATTAAACACTAATGCTTCTAATATATACATAAATTTGTGATTTTATATAATTTCTTACAAAATAAATTAATAAGTGTATTGTTCATATAATGAAATTTTACAAAAAATATACATTTATTAAACTTTATTATTAAATAGGACAACAAAAATGCATTAAAACTATTATGTAAATAGACTGAAGGACATGAGTGACTTTGATGAAATTTTATCCTCCTCCATACATAACCATTATCACATAAATATTATTTTCATGATCAATATCTTTTTGATGATTTTATCTATTATTTTTACGTGTTTTATTAGCAACTTTTTTTCAAAGGATCTAACATGCAAGAGGAGGTTTTTAATAAAAATAACATCTCTTTTGAATGTTTGGAGACCATCCTCCACTATTTAAATCCTTGAAAGAAATAAAAGTTGTCCAAAATAGGATTTAAAGAATTTATTTTAAATTCATCTCCATATTTAAATTTAGACACTTGTTTTGGACAAAAGTTTCAACATTAACACATTACCATTAATGGTTCGAATACATTAACGTTCCAAAAACATTCAATTATCAATTATAAGATTTCCCAACAACATCGAACATGTTGTTGGTTTCAAATATTTTTAGTGATCAAAGGAGCAAAACTATGAATTATTGGATCAAGTAACTACACCTATAAATTCTAAATTAATATCGGCTGAGCTTGAACTTAATATTTGTTTTATCATGAAATAAGGTGCGTTGAAGCAAAGAAAAAAACATTTTTTAAACACTTGATTGAATTGTTGAACAAGTGTTGTATAAATATTATTTGGTGTTGGATGTAATACCCAAATTTTTACCCCTAAGATCCCTCATGTTATCATCTGCATCTTATACCACAAATAAGATCACAAGCTTTAGTTCTCTTAACCTACTCTATAGGTTTTCTCTTAAGGGAGATCACCAAGCACCCCTGTTTTCTTGTTTGCTTGATGTTTATTTATGTTTATGTTTACTAACCCTTAATTAAAATCCAAAAAAATATGTTTGTTTTCCCTTTACTAACTTTTTCACGAAGAGGTTGGGATCAAGAAAGTCAAATACCAGTTCCTCAGCTCGAATGAAATTCGTCTGAACAAAGTCAAAATTGATCTGCAAACAATTCAAAATCATTTGATCAAGTATTTTCCAAGATTTGATTGACTATTATTCAAAAGACTTCAAGGTTCATGGGTTTATTTCCATGCCTTTTTTGACAAGCAAAAAGAATTGAGTAAGAGCCAAGACAACACAATAAAAAGCCATTTTTCTCATTTTTTTCACTGCGTTAATCGATTAACCAAATGCATCTACAAAGTGGTTAATCGATTAACCAATGCATTTTTTTGGCTAAAAACAGAATTTTCAAACTCTGCAGCATTTGTCACCAAATTTCCCTTGTTTCATCATGAGAATATTCTAGATCACGTCATTTTAATTCCCCTACATAATCACAATTAATTCCCACCATACACCCTCATTAATCGCCACTTGATCTTGATTTTGCCTCCAAATTCAATTTCCAAGCCTAATTTTGGCTCCAAACCAAGCTCCAAGCCAGCAAAATTCACAATCCTAAATTCTATAAATAGAGGTCTCATTTCATTCATTCTTCAAGCTTTGGATAGCCAAATTCGCCTTGTCAAAATTGTTCCTCATTCTCAATTTTCTTCATCTACCCAAATTCACCAAAGCTTTTTCTTCCATTAAAAGTTAGTAAGCCTTTCATTGAAGCTTACTAAACTTTGAGCTAAACCACAATCAAAAAGCTTCTTCAACATCAAATTCTATAGATCAAAGCTTTGGAGTGTGGTTCTTGAAGTTGATTTGAAGCATTTTCAGATTTGGAAGTGATAAACTCTTGTTCCACCATTGTTGTGCTTGATTCATCTTCCACAACGTGATCTCTTGTTGATTCTTGTTGCTTGATATTTTGATCTTGCAAATTTTCTTTAATTGGTGTTATTTGTTGTTGTTTTACTTGAATTTTTGAGCTCAATTGCATTCATGATCATGAGGTGTTTGAAGAAATGATTGAATCATGAATGCTAATTTTTTTCAAAAAATAATTTGCTGTCCTACCAGTGTTAATCAAATAACACATTTGTACATGCAAATGGTTAATCGATTAACCAGTGTCAGAATTGTGTTTTTGGCTTGTTTTGGGACTGTTTTTGTGATGGCTAAGGTATTTCATCTATTTCGGTTTTAATGATGTTAACAAATAAGCAAAGCATTAGATTGTAATGTGAGCGGTATCACTTCATTGTCGGGAAAATTGCATCTAACCATCGATTTTCATGCGTCTAAACATATAGAAAAGGGTCTAACATAAAATTACATGTGCATGATTTCAATATTGATGTTTGGTATGTTTGTCTCAAGTCGTAGTCCACTAAAACGTACAGAAAAATAAAATTTTGAAAATATGCAGGTCATGAGTCGACCCAAAATGAGCATGAGTCGACTCATGCTAGTTAGGACAAATTTTGTGAAATGGTCGGGAAAGCGCACGCTGACCCCCTATTGCATGCGGTCGATGCATGCTTCTGGAAATTTGATTTTCTGCAAAATCTGCAGACTTACGTCGACGCAAGGCATGGATGGGTCGACGCATGACTTCCAAATTTGCCCAGACATTCCTGCGGGATAGCTCACGCCGACCCTCATTAAAAGGGCGGTCGACCCGACTTTGCCTGAACTGATTTTTTGCATTTAATTTTTTCTGTTATTTCTGTTACTTCATGTTTTGGGTCTCATTACTCACTATATATAGTTAGGTCTGCTCAAATTTCAAAACATCAAGAAACATGAAAATTTATACAAATCTTTCTCATCATTGAGTAAACAAACAATTACATATAATCAATCTTGTTTGTGTCGCCCATTGTTTTGAAGTGATAACGTTCAGAATTAGGAAGTGTGTGATCTTCATTTTTGGGTTGAGAATTGTTAGGTGTTTCTTGAATAAAACCTTGAGTTTTATCCTCCAAGAATCAAGGAGATTTTGGGGGGTTTTTGCACAAACCGTTTCGTTCTACAGGGATTCAGCCGTGCAAAGGTAACCGAAGAATAGAGTACTCATTCGGTTTAGTAGCTACAGTCGGAGGATCGTAGAAGAAAGGTTTCGGGATCGAATTGTGGAAGATCGAAATCGACCGAGTGAAGGTGAGTGAAGAACGGTGGTTTCTTGCAGTCTAGTAGCGTGAGACGGTGATTTGTTCAACCGAATTCAAGACACTTGATTCGTCTTGGATCAAGGGGAGAGAAGACTCTGCATTAATAATCAAAGACGTTTGAGGGTTTGGATGTTCATTGTTCTTCTCTTGTATAAACAATTTGCAAACGATAATATATATATATATATATATATATATATATCAATCCATTTGTGGAATTGGGGGCAGAGGTACCGATAGCGAGGACGATTGGGGAACTGCCGAATCAAATCGTGTTTGTCCTCTCTTTCCTTTAACTCTTTTACATTTCGGTATTATTCGAATTTGTGAAGTTTCAGTTTATCGAAATTTCTGAGATAGTGTAATCTTGAGCTGATAAATTGTTTTTGTCAAATTGATACAATTCCTTGAATTGTATCTGGGATCAGCTTAACATTACATTCCTTGAAATTCTGCACTTAGTGTGTTTACGCACACCAAGTGTTTGATAATTTGTTTCAAAGCAAAATCGAACGCATTTGCACTTAATTGTTTGTCGATTTATCTCGTTGGATTGGATTAATATCAAGCAAATAAAAACATTGTTGATTGCGCTTAAATTATGTTAATCGATCTGAATTTTTCTTATCCGTAATTCATTTCTAATATTGTCGTGCATATCCGATTCTTTTAGGAGAGGTTCGTTGTAGACGTGTGATTCAGTGGTTGCTTCCGTTAAACATTTTTTAAAAGCCAATTTTTGGTAACCATTTACGCGTGTAAAATTTGTGGGATCTATTCACCCCCTCCCCCCTTCTAGATCCTAGCCATCGTCTAACAAGTTGTATCACGAGCTCCGGTTTATCAGGTGCTTCGGTAAAACTTCTTGGAATATGGCAAACGAACCTAAAAGGGCTTATATTAGAGCTCCAGTTTTTACAGGCGAGAATTACAGCTACTGGAAGGATTGTATGCGCGTCCATAAATTCCATGGATCAGAAGGTTTAGAACGTTATATTAAATGGACCTATGGAAATTACTATGACAAATGCGGAAGGCTTTGTCGTTCCCAAACCCGAAGCTCAATGGAATGAGGAGGACGATAAAAAGTACAGCTATGATTGGAAGGCTCGTAATATTTTGATCTCTTCATTGGGAGTTGACGAATATTATCGAGTCTCTCACTGTGAAACGGCCAAAGCCATGTGGGATGATTTACAAGTGGCCCATGAAGGCACTAATGATGTTAAAATGGCCCGTATTAACACACTAACGCAAGAGTTCGATCTTTTTTACATGAAGCAAGGGGAAACCATTACGGATATGCAAAAACGATTTACTCACATTATCAACAAATTGCATGTACTTGGTAAACCAATTCCAAACGAGGTTGCTACTAACAAAATTTTGAGGTGTCTTAACAGGGAATGGAAACCGAAGGTCATCGCGATCAAGGAGGCCAATAATCTAGCTACATTAGACCTCACAACACTATTTGGTAAACTCGATGAGCATGAGCAAGTGCTCATTAACTTGGATAAACATGAGAAGAGTGTGAAGAAGGAGAAAACAAAAGATTCGGAGAAGAAGTCGATTGCTCTTAAGGCTTTTTGTTCAAAGTCCACACATCAAGAGCAAAGTGGTGATGAAAACAATAATGACGAAGATGATGATTCCGGTGATCACATGGGCCTATTTGTGAAGAGATACAATAGATATGTTCGAAAGAATGAAATTCAACACTCGGATAAAAATCTAGTCAAATTTCGGAGGCAATCTAGAAATGAAGTGAATAAGAATGGCAAGGTAAAAGGGACGTGTTATAATTGTGGAAAATCCGGGCACTACAAGTCGGATTGTCCATCACTTAAGAAGGACAAGGATAAGGATAAGGACAAAACTCGTCAACACAAAAAGTCCAACAAATCTCGACGAGCATACATCGCTTAGGAAAGCGATAGTGAGTCGGAAAAGGAGGACAGCTCAAGTGACAAAAGTGAATCCGTTAATCTATGTCTTATGGCACGTCACAACAAAAAGAAAGAGGTAAGACATTCTAAATATGATCATTCTAATACCATGTCTCATTTAGAATTGCAAAGAGTTTTTGATATGTTGCACCATGAAGCTAAGGAAGCATTTCAACGCTTAGCTTCTAACAAAAAGATTTTTTCCTATTTGGAGAAAAAGGTTTTCGATTCCGAAAAGGAATTGAAAGCTCTTAAAAACTCCATGGTGGATATATCAAAAACTGATATTGATGAGAATAAGTCTCCATAGTTCAATTGGGGTTGTGACACTTGTCACATTTGGCAAAAGGAGGTGAGAACCCTTAAGGCCTAATTGGACAAGGCTCTTAAGCCAAAAGTTACGTTTTCTATTAATCGATCACATTATCGAGAAAGTATGAATAACCCATATCAAAAGTATACATATAGGATTCGAGATAGTGATAGCAAAGGTAAATTCCAAATGAACCGTAATTGCCTTTATTATTGTAAGCCTGGTCATACTATTGCTAAATGTCGTTTTAAAAGATTTCTTGTTCCAAAAGGCATCTATCAATGGTTGCCCAAGTGCGATCTTGGTTTCACTCACCGTAAAGGACCCAACGAGAATTGGGTACCTACTCTCCCTTGATTGTTTTGTAGGTACAAAGTCTTGAGACCACCGAAAGAAGATAGGTTCTGGATAGTGGGTGCTCGAGACATATAACCAGAGGCATATCTTGTTTCATCGACTTTGTGGTGAAGAAAAAGGGGTTTATCACCTACGGAGATAACAACAAGGGACAGATTCTCGAAAAAGGTAGTGTAGGTAACCCCTCATCTACTATTATCTCTGATGTACTTCTTATGGAAGGCCTTAGACACAACCTTTTAAGCATTATTCAACTATGCGACAAAAATTATAAAGTATCATTTTTGAAAGATTGTTGCATAATTGAAGATGGTGACAAAAAGGATGTATTTAAGGGCTTGAGGGTGAATAATGTCTATATGCTAGACTTAAATGAAGTATTGTTGAATGGCGGCAAGTGTCTAGTCACTATGAATGAGGATTCATGGTTGTGGCATATACGGTTGGCGCACATCAATTTTGATTTGCTTAACAAAATAGTCTCTAAAGACCTAGTCATCGGTTTGCTCAAAATAAAATTCACAAAGGATCATCTTTGTGATGCTTGTCAAATGGGAAAGCAAACAAGGATCTCTTTTAAATCCAAAAACATTGTTTCAACTATGAGACCCCTTGAGCTTCTCCATATGGACCTCTTTGGACCATCTAGGGTTAAAAGCCTAAGTGGTTACTATTATGGTTTTGTAATAGTCGATGATTTTTCTAGGTTTTTCTGGACTATTTTCTTAGCAAACAAGAGTGATACCTTTTCAGCCTTCGAAAGAGTTTCTAAGTTATCTCAAAATAAGTTAAACACGAACATTGTGTCAATTAGAAGTGACCATGGGGGTGAGTTTGAAAATCAATTTTTTGAAGCATTTTGTGAATTCAATGGAATTGATCATAATTTTTCCGCACCACGTACCCCTCAAAAAAATGGGGTGGTGGAACGTAAAAATAGAGTTTTGGAAGAACTTGGAAGGACTATGATCAATGAAAGTGGACTTCCAAAATACTTTTGGGTCGACGCCATAAGTACGGCTTGTTATGTTTTGAATAGGGTGCTCATCTGTCCTATTCTAAACAAGACACTGTATGAGCTTTTAAAAGGGTGTAAGCCAAATATCTCTCACCTTCATGTATTTGGTGGCAAATGCTTCGTGTTAAACAATGGAAAAGAGACTCTTGGTAAGTTTGATGCCAAGGTCGACGAGGGTATTTTTCTTTGATACTCTCAGTCAAGTAAAGCGTATAGAATTTATAATAAGAGGGTACATGTAGTTGAAGAGTCAGTTCATGTTACTTTTGATGAGTTTTATCCGAGAAATGTCGTAGAAGGTGGTTCTTTTCATGGTGCATGTGTATCTTCTGAAGACATACTCAAGGACACTGATAAGGGAACTGATCAGCCTGAAGCAGTGCATATTGAGGAGGAAAAGGATCACCAACCATTGAAGAGTGAGGAGGATCATCATTATGATAAAGATGAACTTCCTCCAGCTTGGGAGTCTTCCAAAGACCATCCGATTGACAACATTCTAGGTGATATCTCTAAGGGAGTAACCACTCGCTCTAAACTTAGTAACTTTTACTATTACTCTGCTTTTGTGTCACAAGTAGAACCTAAAAATGCAAGGGAGGTGTTACTCGATGAGCATTGGTTTTTATCAATGCAAGATGAACTAAATCAATTCAGGAGAAATGAGGTTTGGGACATTGTCCCTCGTCCACGAGGTCATCGAGTAATCGGCATCCGATGGGTGTTTAGGAATAAACTTGATGAAAATGGAGTAATAACACGTAACAAAGCGCGGCTTGTAGCGCAAATCTATAACCAAGAGGAAGGAATCGACTATGAGGAAACTTATGCCCGGTTGCCCGACTCAAGGCTATACGCCTTTTACTTGCTTATGCTTGCACTAAGAACTTCAAATTATTCCAAATGGTTGTTAATAGTGCTTTCCTTAATGGATATATAAATGAAGAGGTTTATGTTGCCCAACCTCCGGGTTTTGAGTCCCATGAATATCCCTATCATGTTTATAAACTCAAACGTGCTTTGTACGTACTCAAACAAGCCCATAGGGCTTGGTATGAACATCTAAGCAAATTTTTACTTGATCAAGGGTATTCAAGAGGGAAGGTTGACACAACCCTCTTTATTAAACGTCAAGGAAAACATTTAATCTTGGTACAAATTTATATTGATGATATTATCTTTAGGTCTACTAACATGACCTTGGTCAAGGAGTTTTCTAGTTTAATGCAGGGGGAGTTTGAAATGAGCATGATGGGGGAGCTCAACTATTTCCTCAGATTGAAAATCAAACAAATCGAAGAGGGCACATTCGTGAGTCAAACGAAATATTGTCTTGAGCTTCTTAAACGTTTCGACATGCTAAACTGCAAAGCAATAGATACTCCAATGTCTACTAGTGCAAATCTTGATCGTGACGAAAATGGTAAGGATGTGGAGGTAAAAAGGTATAGAGGTATGATTGGATCGCTTCTTTATCTTACCGCTTCACGACCCGATATTATGTTCAGTGTATGCATGTGTGCAGGTATCAGGCACGTCCCAAGGAATCCCACCTAAAAGCAGTTAAGTGCATACTTAGATACCTTTCCGGTACTCCAAAGTATGGGTTGTGGTATTCCAAAGGTAGTGTTTATTCCTTAGTTGGCTATTCCGATTCCGATTTTGCCGAGTGCAAATTGGATAGGAAAAGTACTAGTGGCACGTGTCACTTTTTCGCAAATTCCTTGGTGAGTTGGCATAGCAAGAAACAAGTTTTCGTTGCTTTGTCAACAACTGAGGCAGAATACGTTGCAGCCGGTAGTTGTTGTGCTCAAGTCCTATGGCTTAAACAAAAATTGCTTGATTTCATTTTAAAACTTGAGCGTATTCCCATTTTGTGTGATAACACTAGTGCTATTAACCTAACTAAGAACCCCGTCTTACATTCACGCACCAAGCATATCGAAAAACGTCATCATTTCCTTAGGGATCATGTAGAGAAAGGTGATTTGGTATTTGAGCATGTTGATACTAAAAATCAACTTGTTGACATTTTTACAAAACCACTAGCTACAGAGCCTTTCTTTCACATCCGTAGGGAACTAGGCGTTCTCGACATCTCGGATCGTGTTTGATATTTGCTTAAGATAGTTGATCTTCACATATACATATATGCTTGTTTATACTTGTAACTAACAATGTAAAGATTTATTAAGCTATATGTGAGGGCTCTCATCCTGAATTATGATCAAGGTAATATCTCTCTACTTTATAAGTTTTCTTCAAAAATGTACCATGTTAAGTGTTTCAAAATGATGTTTGTTATACATTTAAGCTTATTTTTGCTCATTTGGATGTTGATTCTATGTGTTTGCATGTCTATTTATCCTATTTTGGGACTTTTGTTAGCAAAAATTAAAACTTTTCCATGTTTCACTTGGATGAGTCAACCTAAGAAGGTCATGGGCCGACTCATGAATTGAATTTGTTTGAATGAAAACAGTCGGGTCAGCGCGCGCCTACCAGCGGTCGGCGCATCTTTAAAACTTAAAAAAAAAATTAAAACCACGTCAGCTTGCGCCGACGCATCCTATGCTCCGGTCGACGCACACCTGACGAATTCTGAATCCCTTTTATTGGGAATGCGTGCGCCGACCTAGTGTTTCTCATTTACTCTACATATCTTCAATGCACATAACATTTGATCATTGCATGCCATAAAATCTGATTCCTATTTGGATACTGATGAAGATCTCCCTCAAGTAACTTACACCAACTTCGTTGCCAACTATGAGTTTAAATCGGCTTTGAACTCAATGTTGCGTGAACCATACCCAGATGATATTGTAGCAAGCGAGCTGTTTCCGAAAAATGTTACAAAAGGTCACATGAAGTTTCCTAATCGCATTCTACACTGGATAATCGCTCATATTTTGAGACCCAAGAAAGGTGGGTTCTCTAGAGTGGATAAAGTTGAGGTTCATCTTATCTACATTCTGAAGAACAAGATCAAAATCAATTGGCCATACTATTTCACATACCGTATGTTTGCTCTTCGCGACTCCACAAAAGGTACTGCTTTGGGTTATGCATCCTGTATTCAGAATATCTTGAATAAGGCTGGTATTTTTGTTCCGAACATTCGCTATGTCAATATTTCTTTTGAGCATCAATATCAACAAAAGACTCTTACAATGATGGGCTACACTTGGGATTCGCTTGAAAATGAGTACAAGTATAAGTTTCGATCCACTCACCCATTTCCAAATTAAAACCAAGGCGATGACAATGTTGATGTGGATATGGAAGACGAACATAATGCAGCTTGGATGGGTTATCCTCAACAAGAGGAGAATGATGATAATCAGGGCTGGGGTCAATGGCAAAACAACAGTTGGACCGCTCTTGGGGATGCTTATGTCCCTCCTAACTATGGTTAACAACAACTAAGCGATGAATCTGACTGGCAACATCCTGATTATTCTACACCTCCGAGTCCGCAGCCACAGGAATATTTTTGGGCCAAATAAGAAATTCTAGGAATGATGAATCATATGTAATTAGAACACGAAGAATTCCGGGAATTGCAAGGTCATAGGTACACTTCTCAGGAGGCAAGGTTCATAGCTCTTACAAACAAATTGAATGCTCACACCCAGAATTTTAGTAGATTCGTTGATGCCTCTATGACCAGATTCACTCATTTGGAAAATACCATGACAATTCAGACTCAAAACCTGAACAATAGTCTTGGTATTCTCAATAGTGTTGTGATCGAGTTGAATCATACTCTGGAGGAGATGCCACCGCCAGACCACTATTATTCGGGAAGAGGTCACCCATTTAGGGGGAGAAGCCCATAGGGATTAGCATCATCCTTCGTGCATCATATTATTTGTGTTGTTGCTTTTATGTTTTGTTCCTTGAGTTGCAAGTTATTTCAATTTGTTTTTCATTTGAACTATATTTGTTTCAGCTTAAAATATTATGGAATGAATTGTGTTTGCTTCTTATGTTCCGTATTTATCCGTTTCAAGTATTACATTAACTGTATCAAATGTGGATGCGTGTTAGTGTTGCCGTGTTGCAAATTTGTGAATGAACCCTTACTTGTTATATTGTTATCTCTTTGACCACCTTCTTTTCTTCTTTTTGATGTTGTCAAAGGGGGAGAAGGATACTAGCAAGCAGAAATTACTAAAGTTGCAGACATTAAAGTATTAAAGACGGGGGGAGTTTGTCCGCCCTCAAATTACAAATCAAGAGAAAGCTAAACAGTGTTGCCATCATCAAAAAGGGGGAGTATGTGAGGGCTAAAGTCTTTCATCTATTTTGGTTTTAATGATGTCAACAAATAAGCTAAGCATTAGATTGTAATTTGAGCGGTATCACTTCATTGTCGGGAAAATTGCATCTAACCATCAATTTTCATGCGTCTAAACATATAAAAAAGGTCTAACATAAAATTACATGTGCATGATTTCAATATTGATGTTTGGTATGTTTGTCTCGAGTCGTAGTCTGCTAAAACATACAGAAAAATAAAATTTTGAAAATATGCAGGTCATGAGTCGACCCAAAATAAGCATGAGTCGACTCATGCTAGTTTGGACAAATTTTGTGAAATGGTCGGGAAAGTGCACGCTGACCCCCTACTGCATGCGGTCGACGCATGCTTCTGGAAATTTGATTTTCTGCAAAATCTGCAGACTTGCGTCGATGCAAGGCATGGATGGGTCGACGTATGGCTTCTAAATTTACGCAGACAATCTTGCTGGATAGCTCACGCCGACCCTCATTAAAGGGCGGTCGACCCAACTTTGCCTGAACTGATTTTTTGCATTTAATTTTTTCTGTTATTTCTGTTACTTCATGTTTTGGGTCTCATTACTCACTATATATAGTTGGGTCTGCTCACATTTCATAACAACAAGAAACATGAAAACGTATACCAATCTTTCTCATCATCTTCATCTTCATCATTGAGTAAACAAACAATTACACATAATCATTCTTGTTTGTGTCGCTCATTGTTTTGAAGTGATAACGTTCAGAATTAGGAAGTGTGTGATCTTTATTTCTGGGTTAAGAATTGGTAGGTGTTTCTTGAATAAAACCTTGGGTTTTATCCTCCAAGAATCAAGGAGATTTTGGGGGGTTTTTGCATAAACCGTTTCATTCCACAAGGATTCAGCCGTGTGAAGGTAACCGAAGAACAGAGTACTCATTCGGTTTAGTAGCTACAGTCAGAGGATCGTAGAAGAAAGGTTTGGGGATCGAATTGCGGAAGATCGAAATCGACCGAGTGAAGGTTACTGAAGAACGGTGGTTTCTTGCAGTCTAGTAGCATCAGAGGGTGATTTGTTCAACCGAATTCGAGGCACTTGATTCGTCTTGGATCAAGGGGAGAGAAGACTCTGCATCAACAATCAAAGACGTTAGAGGGTTTAGATGTTCATATTGTTCTTCTCTTATATAAACAATTTGCAAATGGCAATATATATATATATATATATATATATATATATATATATATATATATATATATATATATATCAATTCCATTTGTGGAATTGGGGGCAGAGGTACCCATAGCGAGGACGATTGGGGAACTGCCTAATCAAATCGTGTTTTTCCTCTCTTTCCCTTAACTCTTTTACATTTCGGTATTATTCAAATTTGTGAAGTTTTCGTTTATCGAAATTTCTGAGATAGTGTAATCTTGAGCTGATAAAATGTTTTTGTCAAATTGATATAATTCCTAGAATTGTATCTAGGATCAGCTTAACATTACATTCCTTGAAATTCTGCACTTAGTGTGTTTACGCACACCAAGTGTTTGATAATTTGTTTCAAAGCAAAATCGAACGCACTTGCACTTAATTATTTGTCGATTTATCTCGTTGGATTGGATTAATATCAAGCTAATAAAAACATTGTTGATTGCGCTTAAATTGTGTTAATCGATCTGAATTTTTCTTATCCGTAATTCATTCCTAATATTGTCGTGCATATCCGATTCTTTTAGTAAAGGTTCGTTGTAGACTTGTGATTCAGTGGTTGCTTTCGTTAAATATTTTTTAAAAACCAATTTTTGGTAATCATTTGCGCGTGTGAAATTTGTGGGATCTATTCAACCCCCCATCTAGATCCTAGCCATCGTCTAATAGTTTTGAGTTCTGTAATGCCCTGCATAATATATATCTAGAATAATATAATACAAGCATTTTATTTGGTACTGACCCATCAAAAGCGCCTAATAGCATAGTTCACATACTTGTCCATTCCTAAAACATAAATACTCTACATGGCACAAGTCATGGAAACTAGCCAAAAATAATAAAACTAAGAATGATATACAATATCCTCAATTGCATACAACAAAAGAATACACATCGGAATAAGCTTAACTAAGCTTCTCTTGAAACATCCGGGCATCGCTCCACTTGTAACCAAACCTGCACCTGAAACAAAGCAACTATAGTGGGGTGAGATACATCAAATCTCAGTGAGTTCCCTATCCTATAGATTCTCTTGGCTTTACAGGGTTCTATCAATCCTAACTCAAGTCAAGGGGAATGGAAAATGACCTTGAGTACACAACCTCACAAACTCACACTATATGGAAACATGTCATGAGTCTGTTAACTCACAAAGTTCACACGGAAGGAATTACGTCCTGAGGCTGTTAACTGAAGATTCCTTATGAATCGATAACCAAACCAAGGCATCCCCTTTTCCCATCCGCTTCTACGTCTAGAAGTCGACCCGAGTCATGGATCCTTGAAGTTACTTGACATACGAAATGGATTCGAGATCATCGGCCCGTACACCGTGATCCGTCACTTCACATGGCCCGTACACCGTCACAAGTCTCTTTACCCGTAGGCTCCATTCGTACTACACGCGGGAATCAAACCTGCCAAGTAATTGTGCATACGTTTCAGTGGAGGTGCTCGAGTCTCATGAAACTACACCGCAAGATACATGGTTACGATTACGTGAACATTCACACAACGTGATTGTATTCGACAATCACAAGGCCACCATGCCTTAAGGCCACATTTGCCTTACTATAAAACATAACAATTACACATGTTCCATACTAGTGTTTCACTCAATTCTATACCATTCGGCAATGGACACACGCCTCGGCCTCTTCTGCACGAGCGTTGTCATTACGTTATCTACTCTAGGCCAGAACTCGTCAATGAATGCACGAGCGTCGCCATCCAGAGTTTCTATCACAATTATAATTACAACCTAGAATTATACCAATCTTAACTATGCCATTTGTTTTCGGGGTAAGGTTTCCTCACTCTCCCTAACTCATTTTAACATGCATATTATCTCATTCATTTTAACAACAACATTAAATAGATATGGCATAACACAATATTACAAGTAAATACATATAATCACACATCACATAAAACATCACTCTCCCTAACTCATTTTATTAGATAGAGGGTCGTCATAGCTTTCTAATGACACCAAGAACGTCCCGATCCGAGTTACGGATCAAAAGTTATGAAGGAAACAAAACTGCACCACTGTCATGTTCGCTGGGCGAACGTCCCAGCGAGCATTTGCTCCAGCCTTCGCTAGGCGAAGCTCCTGGCGAATGAACAATAGAACAAAAACAGACATAAAGTTCGCTTCGCGAACTCCCTGGCGAACATTCGCCTCGCCCTTCGCTTCGCGAACAACTCAGCGAAGCAAGGCAGAACCAACCATCACTGAAAAGGCACAAAGTTCGCTAGGCGAACGTCGTTGGCGAACCTTCGCTAACCCTCGCTGCCGGGTTCGCTAGGCGAACCCTCGAAACCATTCGCTACGCTTCGCCCCAGGTTTGCTAGGCGAACCCTGCGAAACCCAGAAATTCAGCAGCGCTGTTACTCATCAAAATCAATTATTTCCTCAATCCAAACACTTCCAAATCACACCATGACAATCAAAACATACTCCAATCATAACAATAAGTATTCTACACAGTCTATACCATATTTCATCCGTTAGATTCATTGATTTTATCCGATTAATCAATTTCTCTCAAAACTAACCTAAGTTCAAATCATTGATTTCTAGAACTTAGAGTTTCTATCTAGAACCCACCTGATAATCGAAGAGGAGTTTGAAGAAGATGCTGATGATCCATGGGTTTCTCTTCTTCATTTTCTCCATTTTCTCTCTTTCTCTTCTTTCCTTTCCTTCTTCTTCTTTACTAACTTCTTCTTTTCTCTTTTTCTTTCTCTTTCCAAAATATATACATATATTATACTATTAGTAAATAATATAAATCCAATAGAGTAAAATATCTCCAATTGATATTTTGTCATCTCAATCAATTGATCAATTATTAGAGTTATCATAAAAGTCTCTCTTGAACTAATAATAAATTAATCTCTTCAGAGTTCATTAGTTGCTCTATTGATCCCAATTGATAATACTTAAAGTACTTAGAGGATTCCCTTAATCCATTTTACCAAGGGTAGAGCACATAGATGCTCATCTGATCTCATCTGATATCCAATTGAGCATTTAGGTAATACGGGGGTATTACAAGTTCTTTCCTCTCTTTTTCCATTTCCTTTGGTTTCTCCTTGAATTGTAGTGTTTGTGTGATCAAATTTTTCTTTAAATTCCATGGACTTTGGGTGTTAGATGAGGTTGGATAAACCTTCATTGATTCAAAGCTATCTTTAAGTGGATCATTAGATTCATTTTAGGTGCTTTGAATTAGTGATAGGTCTAGTACCTTAATCCACCAAGAAGAGTGATGGAACTTAAAGATGGAATGATTCAAATATTGTAATTCAATATGTATTCTCTTCCTCTCTTCTTTTTCTTTTTCTTTTGATCAATGAAAATCTTCAATGTCATTGGAACTTATTTTAAGTTCTTGATGAAGATGAGATTGTTACCTCTTTTCTTTTTGTGCGGTATTGCTTTTGGAGGTGATCTACATATCACTTATCTATCATGCATTAGCATCAACATTGTTATTGACCAGCCTCAGATAGTCGTGGCTTCTATATAAGTCTTAGCCTTCACATTGTAAATTGTGTCTGACCTTTCTACCTCCAAAGTAATTGTCTTGCCGGTAAGGGTTTTCACAAATATCTGCATGCCACCACGAAGTCTCAAAACAAGATTAAGAGTTGACTCCTTCTGAATTTTGTAATAAAGCTGGGTTCTTCCATCTTCGAGCTGCTTTCCAGCAAAAATCAACCTTTGCAGATCTGGTGGAATACCCTCTTTGTCCTGTATCTTGGCCTTCACATTGTCTATGGTGTCAGAAATCTCCACCTCAAGTGTGATGGTCTTTCTTGTAAGGGTCTTGACAAAGATTTGCATGCCACCACAGAGACGGAGCACCAGGTGGAGGGTGGATTCTTTCTGGATGTTGTAATCCGCTAAGGTTCTGCCATCTTCAAGCTATTTTCCAGCAAATATAAGCCTCTGCTGGTCTGGTGGGATACCCTCTTTGTCTTGTATCTTTGACTTGACATTGTCAACGGTGTCGGAACTCTCAACCTCAAGAGTGATGGTCTTTCCGGTGAGAGTTTTGACAAATATTTGCATCCCACCACAGAGACGGAGGACCAAATGGAGTGTGAACTCCTTTTGGATGTTGTAATCGGCAAGGGTCCGCCCGTCCTCCAGTTGCTTTCCAGCATAAATGAGACGTTGCTGATCAGGGGGGGGGGGATCCTTCTGTAACACCCCAAATTTGTAAGAATATTTATTTAATTTACTTAAATATAATATTCGTGATTTTTGGTGAATTTTAGTGTTTTGGGGTATTGTGTGGAATTTTGTAGAGTTTGGTTATTTAATTAAATAATAGTATATATTATGGGGTATAATGTATTACTATTAATTTAAATAATATTAGAGGAATTAAGGGTAAGTTAGACTTTTGAGGAGGATTAGTGAGGGTATTATGGAGAAAGCCCAATTTTGAGGCCCAAGGGTTAGGTTGAATATAAAAGGAGGATTTGAGAATAGGTTTCACTTTTTTTTGTAAACCGTGAGAAGAAGGAAAGAAGGTTAGAGCTCTGAGGAAAAAGGAAGAGGCGAGGAATTCGAGAAGGTTTCCGAAGGCTCAAGAGAGAAAGCTTCGAATCAACAATCTAAGGTATGGGGAGTATTACCTTTCATTGTTTTCAATATAGGGATTCAATGTGTTTAAGGCCGATTTTAAAGTTTATGTTGGTTTATGATTATATTGATGATTTAGGTGTTGTTTTTGTGGATTGATGATGAATATGATTGGTTGGATTGAATTGGAAAAAAAATTAGGCCTTTGAGGCTAATGTTTCTTTAATGTTGTTTTGACCTTGTAGAAAAAGGGGATTGTGAGGGTTTATGGGTTTTTGTGATAAACTGATGATTTTGAGGGTTTTTTGTGAAATCGATTATTAAGGGTTGAATTGATAAGTAAAATAGACCTTGAGGCTGACTTCCCTATCGATGTTGTTTCGACCTTGTGGCGAAAGGGATATTATGGAGTTTATAGGAAGCTTGAGAGTTTTGAAGGTTTAGGGGAATTAAGATTTCCCGTAATGTCCTGAATCGACCTAATAGACGTAGGTTTTAGGCCTTTAATTTCTGTGATGTATTAGGACTGTTGTAGGGATGTTTTTGGGTCATTTTGGGTCTGTAATCGCAGGTACCTTTGAGGCTGTGGAGTTACTGATGCATAGCAGCGATTTGCTGTAATCGCAGGTTCGCTAACGAACCATTGCTACGCAAGGCGAATGTTCGCCAAGGCTCGCTAAGCGAGCAGCGCAGCGAATGCGCGATAACATAAGTGTGGGTACTGAGATGATTCTGGAGTGGAAGTAGGGATTCACTGGAAGTCTCGCTAAGCGAATGAATCAGCGAGTAGCTTCGCCCAGCGAATAAACCGGCGAGTATGACAGATGGTGTTTTCTGGTGTCTTGGTGTGGTGACTATGGGATTCGCTGGCCGCTTCGCCAAGCGAAGGTTTTAGCGAACAGGTTCGCCTAGCGAATCCTGGAGCGAACACCTGCTGTTCGCAAATTTGTTTTGTGTTGTTGTGCTGTTTTGATGTTTTGATGCTGTGATGTTTATGATGATTTACCATGATGTTATTGTTGAATATGAGATTATGATATTGTGATGTTTTGATGAATAATTGATGATGTGAATTACTATGAGATATGTGATGATTTTATGATGATAATACATGACTATTTTGATGTGAATTACCATGAGTTATATTGATGATTACGAGATGCTGATTAATGATGTTTTGATGACGTATTTGATGATATGACGAATATGTGAGTTTGATGGATGATGATGCACGTAATGACTTTTGTTGATGATGATTAGGACATTGTGCATCGTGCATTCATAGCATTTAGACTTCGGTCTATTGATGATGTTAGGACTTCGGTCCAGTGACGATGTTAGGACTTCGGTCCAGTGGTGGCTTCAATCCCATTGTGTGGATTGAGGTGTTTATGACGTGCTCCCTTGTGGAGGGTTAATGGCCTAGTGTCCATCTTTTGTGACGATTGGTACCACATGCATGAGTCTAGTTGTGCATTGCATTTTATGTGGCATTGATGTGATTTTATGATAGTGATTCCTGATGTCTTCCTTTATGATGACCCTGATGATGTTGTATATGATGATGACGCCATTTGCATATCCTGTTTTTATATTGATTATAATGAATTGTGATTACTCACCCTGTCTGTTTGAATGTTGCCTCCACGTAGGTAACGTGCAGGTGATTCAGGTTTAGCTGTGGATGTCTTCAAGGACTTCTGGAGTTTTACTTTATTTTTGGTCGATGTAGAGGATCTTGCTCTGATAGTGTAACATCGGGTTGGGTTGTTGAGTCGAACCATTGTTGAGTTGTTGTTTTGTGATATTTGATGACTATGGGTTATTTTGAAACCTTTTGACTATTGTGGTTATGGTGGTTCTGCTGCTAACTTTGATGGCTCCTGTTGAGAACCTTTTATTTTGAATTATTGAGTTCCGCTGCCATATGAAGGCTTTTGTGTAGTTTTGAGGAAAACACGTGTTTACGGAGCAAGTGTTTAATTTGAATTTATTGAGAAATGTGCACCCTTCAAGGTGGTTTTTTATTTTACTCTGATAAATTGTATATTTTACCGTGTTTATTCGTGGAGTAGAAAAGGGTGTTACACCTTCCTTGTCTTGAATCTTGGTCTTAACATTGTGTATGGTATCTGAACTCTCAACTTCGAGAGTAATGGTCTTGCCGGTGAGGGTCTTAACAAAGATTTGCATCTAAATTATACAAAACAAATAAAAATAAATAAATCAATAACCAATTACCATGAAGAGATGTTACATAGAACTGAAACACAAGATCAACTAGACTAATATATTCTATTTACAGGAAGCAATCACAAAACTTACTTAACAATCAATAAATTAGGCAACAACCCTAGATACAAGATTACAATTTTATAAAAAGTATCCAATCAATGAATCAATTGATTAAATATCCATGAACTAATCTAATTTAAAAAAAAAAATTAGAATCATACAATACATATTCCATATCTAACAATTTGTATGCACACTTCATAACCGATTTGAATATCATCTTTGATCGAACAAAAAGTTGAATAAATCAAGAAAATTTTAACACGGATACTAGCTTAAGTGATTATTAAGATGATAAATCAAATAAACGCAAAACTCTAATAATGAATGTCTAAAAACCTATATCAAATTCAAAGTTGAGAATGATCGATAAAATAATAGCTAATAATAATCCATGTGTTAATTAAGAGGCGAAGAGAAGTAGATGATATATACCTTGAAAGGATGTTGTGTGCTAGGTATGAATCTCTTTTCTATATAACAATGAAAACCTGTTTGTTTGGAATATGACTATGAAAAAATTGCTTTTCCGGATTTTGATTTTATAGCAACAAAAAAAAAACTATCGGAGGTTTCAGCAACGGAAATTGGGGAAAGCTTCTAAAACCCTAATACTCTTATTTTGAGTTTTTTCAAAATAAGCTCAATCTTATTTAATTAAACTATTTAATTAAATAATTATTATTTATATTTAACTAAACTCTTTTAATTAAATTAAATAAAATATTAAATTAAATCATATTTAATTTAATTAACTGTCAATTCTCATTTATTTAATTAAATTATATTTAATCAAATAAATTATATACGTGCTAATGTACTAAACAATTTAAATACTATCAACACATAATTAAATTAAATCTTATTTAATTTAATCGTCAATTCCATTATCAATACTCTTTGCGTGTGACCCTATAGGTTCTCGTAACGTTGTCAATAGTATTAAATTTCTTATTTAATATTATAAACAGTTAGCGGTATCTAGCAACACATCACTGCTACCCAAGTGACGAGAATATCGTGTGATCTGACATAACCTTTATGTGATAATGATCATATGTATAATTACTCTTTTGCCCTTATATCTATATTGAACACAAAGCATAGAATGTGTCACCCTTGTATAGTCCAATATTTTATTCCTTGATTCCTGAGTATACTTGATAACAACAAATAAGTCCAATATCTCATATCGACTCATTTGAGTACGACGATGCATTTTACAGTCATACTCTATCAAGGGGGCCCACAGATATTACTCCCGTATATGTAGGAGAGACAAATCTCATCTAGGTCACTCATGTCCCTCAGCATGATTTCTAAAGCACCCATAAACCATCTTTATGGTCATCCTGTTACAGACAATGTTTGATTGGCAATAAATTACTCGACTCCACATCTAGGGTCCATAGTGGTTTCAAGTCGAATGGTGGAATACATTACTATTACTATGAGAAGAATTTATGACACTTACATAACAAACTATGTAGTATTCTCATGGTGGGTCAATCCAATATAAATATTACTCCTAATATTTATACCTACACGAAGACTTGATATCTCATATCCATGACTTGTGAGATACAGACATCAGTCTAGTCACATAATAGTCTCTATGCATTACTGTTGTCCTATTTGACAGTAAAGCTTGACTACAGATACTTTAAGAATAATGTCTTTATGTTTAATGAGGTCTCATGATTAAGTTACACTTAACAGGTCATTAATAGACTAATTATTTTAAGGACTTTATTATGTCATATATAAATAACACAATAAATACAATGCCTAGTAAGTATATATATTAACAAACAATATATATCAAGGTCATGATACAAAAACATATACAACTAATATTGATTGGCTATTAGGGCTTACTCCAATAATGTGCTTGGCCCTCCATGCTCTTCCTTTGGTAATCCCAACTGAATATTTGGTCCTAAGTTCAGCCATTAGATATGAGGCTTTAACCTTGTCACTTGAATGCCTTTTTTCAACTACAATCTTAGACACCCACTTTGAGTTAGCTGGCTTGTTATCCAAAACCCTAGCGCAAGTATGTAACCATACCCAAGTCTTTATTTGAAAGTGTGTTTGCCACCCACTTTACTACAAAGTGCCAAAAAACCACATTTACCCCTGCACTCCACCCTTACCCTACAACTTTCATTTTTTACAAACCTAATCTCTCTACCATTTAAAACAGACCATTCTCTTATGTCATCCTTAAATTCAACAAGAAAGTTAAACTTCATACCTAGTTTAAACTCAAAGTCTTTCTTGAGCATATCCCCTCCCAACTTCTCATATTTGGGCATCATTTCATTATCACTATCATCTGGGTTTGAGCTACCAATCTCTTCACTTTCATAAGCACCGTCTTATTCTACACACTTTGATGAACTTGGATTCCCACACATGACCATTGAAGGAACTACCAACCTGATTTTTTAGGAGAACTTACACTTGATAAATCCTTGTTAGCTTTTAATTTGTACCTATATTTCCTACCACTAGTTTCAACCCTGTTACCTTGTTTTGGTTTATCCACCTCCATAACCACAAAGCCTTCGTTTTCCTCATTAACTCTTTCTTCCTCGCTATCTTCAAATCTGATCCCTAAAGACTCATCATCACTAATAAGCTCGCTATCTTCACCAACATATACATAATTTGGAGTGAGGACCCTCTTTGAATTGTCTGCAACATTGTGCTCCACCCATATATGTCCATCATTATTGTGAGAAATAGAATGCTTAGCAATTTTTGTAACGTGTGAATCACCAGTCAGGTGGAAGAAACCTTCATTAATCCCTTCAATCTTTCTCCACATTCGGACTCCACTACCATCAAAACCACACTCCCTTACTAAGCTCAAGGCTTCAAAATATGACCATGTGTCTGCGTCCTGGCCACTAACGATAATTTTAACTCCTCCTATGTAGAAAATAAAGCTTTCGCGAACAAACTCTCCATCGTGGTGAAGGATTAAGTTGAACAGTACCATACCTAAAATGGGCATTCTAAAATCAACCATGGGTGACGATTAACTATATTTAGTGATGATTAATTTATTATAAGAGAGAAACGTACCTTGTAAACCTAGCAATGAGTGAAGAACAACCGCTTGGAGAAGATGATGAGGATATGTCGTTTCTGTTCTAGGTTTCAAGGGTGTAAAGGAAATTTCATATGGCACCTTGTTACAAATATGTTTGTTTTATTAATTATAAAAAACTTAATTAACATTATTATTAACATTTTAAAATACATGTGGGTTATGACTTAAGTGAACAGGGAAAAAATGCCACGTTGTCATTACCACATTAACATCTTAGTTGACCAGATCCACTGAAGGTCTAAAAGAGGAGAATCTTAAAATGGCAAGGACGAAATCTGTGATTTTTTACATGGTTCTTTTTCGAATTTGCCCCAAATGACAGAGGGCAAAACGTGTATTAACCCTAAAAAAATTGTGTTTTCAATTCAACTAATGTGCGTTAGTTAAGCAACATAGGTGTAAATTTCTGGTCCAGAATTCAATATCTGAGAGTAGATTAATAATTGACAGGATAATATTATCTATGTGAAAAAAAAGATAAATACTACCCAATTAGCATGTCACATTGAGAGATTAGATGAGTATGATGAAAAAAATTAGGCTTAATAGCAACTTTGGTCCCCCTATTTTGCATTTTTTTTTTGGATTTTGATCTCCCCGTTTTAAAAACCACTATTTAGGTCTCCATTTTAAGTTTTGAGTTTGATTTTAGTCCCTTCTCCATATTAAGTCCTATTTTTAATGATGTGGCGCGTTCAAATGTCGTTTATGTTCTGGATTATACAATGTTGTTCTGAAATGTGATTTTGTTTAGGGTTATTAGATGCGTTAATGTTGTGCCTTGATGAAATACTATGTTGTGCATTAATGTCAGTGTTGTGATTTGTTTATATCCTGAATTGTCAATGTGTTATGGGCCATGTAATGTTCATATGTTGTGGTCCCTATTTTGATAGTGTTGTGTTTTGTTTATGTCTTGAATTGTTAATTTGTTGTGGGCCATGTAGTGTTAATTTGTTGTGGTCCATTTTTTGTTCGTATTGTGATTTGTTTATGTTCTATTGTAGGCCATTTTATACCCAAGCTATCAGATTTAGAGTACACCATCGGGGACATTTAGTTCAGAATCCATTGAAGTTGTATGTTGTTGGGCTTGTAACTGAAATGAATTAGGATTGGGATGTGGGCTTGATGTCCTATACGTAGATTAAAGATTTGATCAAAAGTGATGGGTATTGTAATATAAAGTGTTTATCGTATTGGAATCCTAACTTTTCTTTTTCTCATGGATTTCGGCCTCTAAACAATGACAATGATGTGTTAAGGTTAATGGAGGATGTTAGAGGATTTAAGGTAGTTGATATTTATGTTAAACACAAATTTGAAGAAATAAATATTGAAGATGTTATTTTTTAGGAGGATAGTGAAGAAGTCAGTGTTGAGGGTGAAGGTGCGAGAAAGACACAAGAAAGGGGGTTTGAATTGTGTATTCACTCTTTAACAACTTTTCGCTTCTTATCTTTAAGGTGTTGAGATAACATTAGAGTTCGTTGAGAGACTTTGTCTAGCGAAGAAACATTCAGACTTGGCAATGCTTAAAGCATGAGAACCAAGAAGGGTCTGAACGCCTTATGAAACATTCAGAACTTGCAGAGCGGAAGCTTATCAGAGTTAAGCTGCAAGGTTCTAACTTGCTTATGTAAGGTTCTGATACTCAATACAGAAACATAAAAAATAACATAAAGCATAACAAGAGTAAAGAACACACGATATATCTTGGTTCACCTGAGCAACTTTCAAGCTAATCCAGTCCACCCCCTCAGGTGATTTCGTCTTGAACACAAGGACTTAATCCACTATAATCAATCTCGATTACAGATGCACAGGCTAACGCCTGTGACTAACACACAATGAACCGTTCAGGAATTCAACTTAATGAATATAACGAACATTGACCTACAGGTTCCAATCTCGCAAGATCTACTGCTAGGATTTCACAACTAGACGTTCAGGGATTCATCGCAATGAATATAATGCCTACTGACCCTATTTTAGGTTTTACCATAATGACACCCAGCCATTGTCTTCTCGAGTCTCTGGTTACACTGACCACTCAAGGAATCCTAATTCACCAAGAATTAGTTAAACAGGAGATTACAATAATGATTCTTAACAAGCAGATTACTCCTAAGTTTAAGTACATAAGAACACACAAGTTTTCAAGCAAGATGTGACCAACAGCTTCATGCTATCTTAAGAAACTACAATGATGGATGTTGATTTGACAGTTGTTGACATCTTGTAGATCTTCTTCTTCTTCGTCTTCTTGGTTGAGCAAGCTTTGAACAACAACTCCTTGCTTCAGATCTTCAATGTAGCTCTAGACGAGAAGGTGGTTGATGACTTGACTGATTTGTGATGTTGTCTTCGTCATCAACAGCTTCTGTTCCAATTGATTGTTATTATGTTGATTTGTGATCTTTGAGCTTCAACAACAATGGTCATGTGTAAATAGATATAGCTTCGGTTATTTAAGTGTTACAACGAGAACTCATCGTTGTTGCTATCTTCACACAACGACTTGATCGATTATGTAAATGATACAACCAATCGATACCTTCATAAGCGTTTACTCCTTTCTTTAAATAGCCCAGTAAAATATAGCCGTTTGAATTACTGTTGGCTGTTAGAAAAAAGATGTTGTGTAATGATAAAGCTGTTCTGACACATCTCCTTTTTACTGTAGAGGAAGTGACATGATATATCTTCTTGGGCACAGTGTACAGTCTTTCACAATGGTAACATTTGTCTTTAAATATTCAGAGGTTTCTGATGGTAATTAATTGAAGCACGAGTAGAGACGTTATAGCAGGGTATCAGAATCTCCAAGTATTCAGTCTTCTAAAGTTTTCCATTAGGAATCTGCCTTCAAAACTTCAGCACTTGTCTTGAAACCCATATTCTTCATTGCTTCAAGTCTTCCAAAACTTCAGAACTGTCCATTAGGAATCGGTCTTTAGAGTCTTCAGCACTTGACCTTTGGAACCATAATCTTCATAACACGTAAGTCTTCAGAGTCTTTCTGCACTTGGTCTTCAGAGCCTTCAGCCTTCAGAACTTCAAGCCATGAGAGTCTTCAGCACTTTGGTTCTCCATAAGATTATCTTCTTCAGAAGCCTCGCTTTCTTCAGAATCTTAACCACTTTCAGAGAGCATCCACAAGAGCATTGCAACAGCAATATTGGCATCCTTGGATCTGACTGATCATGATCAGATACAAAAGCATTCTTGCTTCTTGCAACTTGTGTTACACATAGCAACTTCGCATATAATCATTTACGGTCATCTGGCTGGTGCTTTGTTGCATCTGATATCTTCTGTAATTATGATCTGCACATAACACACATTAGAACGTAAAATGGTTTTTTCACAAATACGTATTGTTATCATCAAAACATATATACGACTTGTAGAGACAATTCTTGCTCTCACAATCTCCCCCTTTTTTATGATGACAAAACGAAGTATTTTGATTGAAAATTTTATACAGGGTAATCACCAAACAAACATATTCAGAGTCTGGAACAACAGCTCCCCCTGAATGTGTTAACCTCAAAGTTTTATTTGTGATCATCTAGAATCTTATATGATCCAAAGACACACAAAATAACAACTTGAGTTGCCAGAACAACGAACAAAAAAAGATTACTTCTCTATCTTGTCTTTAGGGAAACAGAAAGTCTTCAGCATCTGGACTAGTTCATCAGAACTTCCATCTTCAGATATTTAGAACTTAGTTCCTTTTTAATGTCATATGAGAGCTTAGAATCTTCAGAGATATAGCTGAAGCATTATCTACTTTTCAGTAGAATCATTTAAACACAAAAACGGAACAGTTCTTATCTAATAACATAGCCTCGCTATTTATCAAAGACAGACACAGTCTTTGAGAAACTCCCCCTGAGTTTCAGACTTTGTGAATATTTTAGAATTTAAAATTTGAATCTTCTGGGTAGTCTCCCCCTAACTTCCATAAGTCAGATATTGGGATCTTCAGAATCGTAATTCAGAATTATTAATTTATAATCACCAATAATGATCATGATTTTTCAGAGTTTGACTTTGAACACAGTCCTTCATCTCAGAACCTTGTTACTGTCACAACTCAGTGGTTTATCAAAGCTTGATTCTTGATAGGAAACCAATAGAAGGATAATTTTAGTGATCAATCAACGCTTGATTCTGAATCTGGTACCAATGTGATTTGATTCTTAGTCTGATACCAAATTATGTTGAGTCAGATACCAACTGAAGGTAGTCTCTTATACCAATTGAAAGGTATTTCCTTAGTGTGCTAAAATTGATACCAATGAGGGTATTTGAAAGCATTACACAGCTTAGCTCTGATTGATATTACTACAGACCGAGTCTAATACCAATCTTTATATTCTGAGTCTGATTTCCAAGTGTAGATTTAGTCAGATACCAAATCATTTTTCTCTTAATTTGATTCTTGGTTAACATCAGAACTTCTCTTTCTTGGATCTTAAATCCAGATCTTCAGACAGCCCTTGACTTCTGATTTGCACATTTCTCTTGAAGAGCATCTTGAGATGTTGATATGTCTTGACAGCTTTCAGAGCTTTCCTTCTTCTGTTTCTTATGTTCTGGATATCATATTCTTAGACAGCTTACAGCTTCAGAACCAAGTGAAACAGAGATCACGATAACTTTGACTTTCAGAAAGTTCTCTCAACTTCTGAACAGTACTAGGTAGATCTGATTCTGAACACATGTTCACGAAGTGTACAACTTCAATCATATGAACCACAGTTCATAAGCACTTCTATCAGAGTTCTTCTTTATTAACTTGTTCTTAGAATGCCTAGTGAACTTGTTCAGAGTTCCTCGGTTAAACATCAAACAACAACGTTAGTGGTAAACGCATTTTATCATTTTATATGATTGATTCACTTGTTTGAGTTTGCATTCTTTTAATCAAAATCATATTTCTATTTCTCCCCCTTTTTGACATCATTAAAAAGTTTAGAGTGTTTGAGCATTTAAGCATTAAGCATACTTAGATCAATATGATAGTGAACAACATAGTTGATAATAGCATATTTAGAATTCAAACTTGAGCATTTTCATTGATTAATTTGTAACCATACATGAGGCAGAGATAGATACATCAACACAAAATGACACAAAACAAAACATAACAACTATTGGAAAGACATCAGGGTTTAAAACTTAATCATCAAAATCCTCGACATTGTCCACTCTCTCACATCTGGTTCCAGCCGACGAGGGTCCTAGTCCAAGCCTGCTAATCAATCCCCATGCCTTTTCTTTTAGAATTATTTCAGATATTATTCTTCCATATGGAATATAAGCATGCATATGGTTTCTTGAGAGTTTAATAGAGTGTCTCATGTGGTTGAGAATGGTTTTGGGAAGATCTATCGTAACGTGATGCGTTAAGAGGAAGACAAAGATTTTGTCATCATGTGTCAGGGTGCTTCTAGTAGTTGCACGAGGACGAAGGTTGGTTAAAGAGAATTTGAACCAGGTTTTGGGATAAGGAAGAAGCTTCTCAGGGTTGTTCGGTTCGTAAGGAACTGAATCATCAAACCGAATTCTGCATCTCTCCACCATGCTTAAATTTGATTGATAATCATCAATCGTGGCTCCAAAGGAGACACATCTAGTGATTTTCTCTATCGAGGAGACAGAGATAGCGATGGGTTGAAAGTGGACTTCTGACCAAATAGTTTTTCCATCATTGTTGACTCTGGCGTGGTTCCAGAATTCCTTAACAAGGTCTGGAAAGATGAGACCATTCAGTAGAGAGTAATAGCATTGCCAAGACTGAGCTTGCATGCTCCTTATTATTTCTAAACCCTCGTTTATGAGACGAGAAAGGTTAGGTCTTTTCTCAGGAATAACTTCTAAGTTTTCTTTTCGTCCTAAAAAGGTTGGACCGGTTCTCTGAAAATCTATTATCTTTGTGGTAGTTCAAATAAGGGTTTTTTGAGGATGATAATTTAGGTTTAAGAATGAATTAAGTTGAAGCAGGATCCTACATCTTATAGGCGAGTGAGGATGAAGAGTAATGATTGAATTGCTACCAAGGGTTTGTGTTTACTATTTCCTAGATGATTCATGATTGCCTAGGGTATACTAAAGGGTGTAACTGTGTGGGAAAAGAAAACGGAGCAGTTACCTATTTTAATGTGGAACTATTGATTAGTTATAGATAATAACTACTCTTCTTGTGAGTGGCAAACGTGGCTGATGTATTTTAATAATGATGGTTTCTTGAGCCACTCAAATATCTTTCAGATATTTTTCAAGAGATAACATGAATCTTCTTTTAATGATTGTCAGATATTTGATTTGCTTAATTCTAACTTTGATTAGTGATGTGAGATTTTCATATTTTTAGGATTAACCAAAATATATTTCATTAATTAAGACGATTATCGGACATAGTCTTGGCGATACATTAACCTTAAAAAATTTAAAAGACGAACTGACACGGGTACACAAATTTAGACGAAATACAATTTAAACCATTACATAATAAGAACAAGCACACAACTAGTTTGTACCATGCTTTGGGAATGGGTAGGAGGTTTTCAGGATTTGATGGTTCATTTCCGGATGAAAGGTTATGAAGAAAGGCAAATCTTCTAGCAACAAAGAATTTGTTTAGGTCACAGTCAACAGTGATTCCAACATTCTCACATCCAGTTGCTAGTGTGATTGAGAAGGGAGTGATAGTGATGGGAAGTTCAAGGACAAAAGAAGTGATATGTCCAGTTTGATGATCAAGGAAGGCATGCTTCCAGAAATCCTTAACTAGATTTACGTAAATGGGTTTTCTAGCATAGTGCAATATCTAGTCCATTGTTGAGTGTAAAACATGTCTGCTATACTGCTAGCAATGTAACTCGAAAGAGGAGGGGTATTGATTACAAATTGTTTTTCAGGAATGATCTCAAGGAGATCTTGATCTCCAAGAAAAGTTAGTGGAGGCATGATGGCAGATGGACAACAGAAATTTTGACACTTAAAGTTCTATGATAGAAGGACTTGAGCAAGAATTGGTTTGACAGGGAGAAGCGATTTTTATACATATAAATAGGTAGGATGAGTTGTACCTGATCTAGGGAAGACATAGATCAAGTACAAAAAAGATTTTAATAAGATTTCAAAAGAGCTTGTGTTTTCAGAGATATGTTATGAATACCCAAGATTTGCAATTATGATTGAGGTTACTTTTGAGTGCACGTATTGTCAAAAGATTTTTCTTGTAAGACAGGAATATTTTAGATCATATATTTCTATTTTAAATGAATGGAGTCATACCTTGGATAGTCTGAAATCTTTGTTATCATACTTTGTATTTAGTTCTGACTCTGAACTTCTGATCATCATTTTTCTGATTCTGCTTACGTCTGAGTGAACTGTTGTTGGTTCCCATGTTCTTCAGGGGTTCGCTTGTATTCTAACTTCTGAAGAGTATGAATATTTTTCTGAACTCTGATTCTAGTTAGAGAGCGAGAAAAAATTCATTTCCTTTTTCCTGTTCAGACATATTCATCTGATTTCTGAGAACAACTTCTCAGAGACTCTGATCTTAATTATCAGAAGGACAAACTTCCATAAAGCTTCCTTATTTTCAGACGATCATTAAATTCAGCTTTATCATAAACTATTGAGAGGTTATGTGCCGAGAGGATTGACATCTCATAGCATCTTCTGACTTTGTTTCTTTGAACAGATGCAGATCTTGTTCAGAACCAAGTATCATCACACACGAGTGTAACACAACACATAGTATGCATGACACTTCTTGATCTCACAATGCTCATCTAACTTGTTTAAGGTTAGTCTATTAAGGAATTAACAGCATATCCACTTCAAAGAAGAATGTCAACTGATTTCTTCATTTTGAAGGACATCAACAACTTAAATCCTTTTGACTTTAAGTAGAAGGCTTAAGTGTTTGGATTAACATCTTCTGAATCCGGATTTAAGAGGTTCTGAGAAACTTATCAGATAGTGATCCGATCAGTAACATTTTATTCAACTAAGATAGAATCTTAAGTTTAATAAAACTTAATCATCTGAGTTCATTTAATCAAGACTTAGAATTCATACTAATCAAGTACTTGATGAATCTTTGAATTTCTTTTTCCTGAATATTCTTTTAGTTTATACTTTTTAAGAAAACAATATTCAGTTCTTCATTGAATCTTTTAACTTCTTGATCAGTCAAGATTCAGATGTTGAATCATTTCTAAGAGTTTAAATTCTGTAGATTTTTTACTTCAACAGACTTCACTCTGAAGTTCAAAATCAATGAACAACAATCTTTCTTCTTTACATGAAGAAGATCTGAATGAGTTTTAAACGAGAAAGTCAAGGGTGGACCTAATCCGTTTCTTGAAAACATCTCAAAAACTCATAAAGAATTAATCTTCAGCAAACAAGACTTCTTGTTTTCTGATGATCCAACCTTGAGTAAATACGTGATTTATTCACACGTATCTTCTAAGATAAGCATTCAACAGATACTACTACTTATCTGATGAATCTATCTTATCAGCTGATTCTTCAATCTTCATCAAGACTTTAGAGAGGAAGATTTAGTTGTTTTGACAACAATAAAACTTCCAGAATCAGTGACTTGCTCACGTAATCTGATTGATTACAATTTTGTACACAATCATCTTCTGAGCTGTTATAGAAATTGTAAGTGGATTGAAATCTCACCCAGAGTATTTCTACGCACCGCATCTAGATCTTTTTTCGACACTGTTAAGTGTTTTGATATCTATCAATAATAGAACCGGAGCTCTGATACCAATTGAAGGTGCGAGAAAGACACAAGAAAGGGAGGTTTGAATTGTGTATTCACTCTTTAACAACTTTTCGCTTCTTATCGTTAAGGCGCTGAGATAACATCAGAGTTCGTTCAGAGACTCTGTCTTGTGAAGAAACATTCAGAATTGACAATGCTTAAAGCATGAGAACCAATAAGATTCTGAATGCCTTATGCAACATTTAGAACTTGCAAAGCGGAAGCTTATCAGAGTTAAGCTGCAAGGTTCTGACTTGCTTATGTAAGTTCTGATACTCAATACAGAAACATAAACAATAACATAAAGCATAACAAGATTAAAAAACACACGATATATCCTGGTTCACCTGAGCAACTCTCAAGCTAATCCAGTCCACCCTCCTCAGGTGATTTTGCCTTGAACACAAGGACTTAATCCACTATAATCAATCTCGATTACAGATGCACGGGCTAACACCGGTGACTAACACACAATGAACCATTCAGGGATTCAACTTAATGAATATATTGAACATTGACCTGCAGGTTCCAATCTCGCAAGATCTACTGTTAGGATTTCACAGCTAGACATTCAGGGATTCATCGCAATGAATATAACGCCTACTGACCCTATTTCAGATTTTACCACAATGACACCTAGCCATTGTCTTCTCAAGTCTCCGGTCATACTGACCACTCAAGGAATCCTAATTCACCAAGAATTAGTTAAACAAGAGATTACAATAATGCTTCTTAAAAAGCAGATTACTCCTAAGTTTAAGTACATAAGAACACACAAGTGTTCAAGCAAGACGTGAGCAACAACTCCTTGCTATCTTAAGAAACTACAAAGATGTATGTTGATTTGACAGTTGTTGACATCATGTAGATCTTCTTCTTCTTCGTCTTCGTGGTTGAGCAAGATTTGAGCAACAACTCCTTGCTTCAGATCTTCAATGTAGCTCTAGACGAGAAGGTGGTTGATGACTTGACTGATTTGCAATGTTGTCTTCTTCATCAACAGATTCTGTTCCAATTGATTGTTGTTGTGTTGATTTATGATCTTTGAGCTTCAACAACAATGGCCATGTGTAAATGGTGATAGCTTTGGATATTTAAGTGTTACAACGAGAACTCATTGTTGTTGCTATCTTCACACAATGACTTGATCGATTCTGTAAATGATACAACCAATAGATACCTTCAAAAGCATTTACTCCTTTCTTTAAATAGCCCAGTAAAATATAGCTGTTTGAATTACTGTTAGCAGTTAGAAAAGAGACGTTAAGTAATGATAAAGTTGTACTAAGACATCTCCTTTTTACTGTAGAGGAAGTGAAATGATATATCTTCTTGGGCCCAGTAAACAGTCTTTCACAACGGTAACATTTGTCTTCAAATCTTCAGAGGTTTCTGATGGTAATTAATTGAAGCATGAGTAGAGACTTTATAACAGGGTATCAGAATCTCCAAGTCTTTAGTCTTCTAAAGTTGTCCATTAGGAATCTGCCTTCAGAACTTCAGCATTTGTCTTGAAACCCGTTATTCTTCATTACTTCAAGTCTTCCGAAACTTCAGAACTGTTCATTAGGAATCCGTCTTAAGAGACTTCTGCACTTGACCTTTGGAACCATAATCTTCAGAACATGTAAGTCTTCAGAGTCTTTCTGCACTTGGTCTTCAGAGCCTTCAGCCTTCAGAACTTCAAGCCATGAGAGTCTTCAGCACTTTGGTTCTCCATAAGATTATCTTCTTCATAATCTTAACCGCTTTTAGAGAGCATCCACAAGAGCATTGCAACAGCAATATTGGCATCCTTGGATCTGACTGATCATGATCAGATACATAAGCATTCTTGCTTCTTGCGACTTGTGTTACACATAGTAACTTCGCATATAATCATTTACGCTCATCTGGCTGGTGCTTTGTTGCATCTGATATCTTCTGTAATTATGATTTGCACACAACACATGTTAGAACATAAAATGGTTCTTTCACAAATACAAATTGTTATCATCAAAACATAGATACGACTTGTAGAGATAGTTCTTGCTCTCACAGAGGGAGCAAATGATGAAGTTAATGTTGAGGGAGCAAATGAAGAAGTTAATGTTGAGGGAACAAATAAAGAAGTTAATGTTGAGGGACTAGATAAAGATGTTAATGCTGAAGGAGTAGATGAAGAGGTTAATGTTGACGGAGTAAATAAAAAGGTTAATGTTGATGGAGTAGATGATAATGTTAATGTTGATGGAGTAGATAAAGAGTGTGAAACAGATCCAGATTATAGCATGTGCAGTGAGGATGATGAGGAAGAGGATGAAGATTTGGAAGATGAAATTGATGAGTTGAATTTAGGTGCTGAAGTTGGTATTAATTTGACGACCATTTTATCTACTGCTACAGCAGAAAAACCTTCAAAGTTGGATGATAATTATGATAGTGATAATGATTTAGATGTTCTTCATACTCCACCCAATAGTGACGCTGAAGGTGATATAGCAATGTTTCCAACTTTTAGGAAAACCACAAAATTTGAAGTAGGGATGATGTTCAAGGATAAAATGCAAATAAAAAATTCCATAAAGAAGTATGCAATGAAGAACAAGAAGAATCTTGTGTTTAGGAAAAATGACAAGAAGAGAATAGTTGTCAAGTGTTTAGATGGTTATCAAGTGTTTAGATGGTTGTCTATTTTATATTAGGTTTAGCATGAGGACTACCAACCAATATTGACAACTCGTTAGCTTAACTGGTCGTCATAGTTGTCATAGGTGTTAGCTCCTAATTTTGACGCCTTATATTGGATTAAGAGTATTATTCAAAGAAATGAAATTTTTGGAGTTTTAGAAGACTTCGACAGGAATTGTATTTCCATAAAGTCTAGTCGAAAGTGTCTTTGTGCAGAAGAGACATGTTCTATGGACTTAGAAATATTTCTAACAATTTGGAAATATGTTTCGACAAGAAACCTGACTGGTGACGTTCGATTCAAGATTCAAATTCAAATAATGGAGGGAATTTTGTCCTTATCCATTTAATAGAAGGAGACACGTGGAGAGAATTTGAGGGATGAAGACATAAAGAATGCCATTTGTCTCGCTCTAATTAGTAAACTGTTAGGGGTAGTTATTTTTTACTATTATAAATAGCAGGTCTTAGTGTTAGGATTTGTGTGTGTAAAAGTTGTACAAATTCCTTAAAATTACTCAAAGTATCAATGTGTTAAAAAACGAGTTTTGTGAAGAAACGTACATTTTATGTAACACCATCTTTCTCATTCAATGCAATTCAATTAATCTTTTCCCAGAAATTTATCTTTTTTCTTTTACTTTGTTAAGTTATTTTCCAATGCACTTTTAATCATATACTTGCATTATTATCAAAGCAACTTTATTTCAATCATGGACGTTGTCGAATTGTTCATCTTTTTCCAAGTTTCATTTTAATTTAATTAGCATTTGTCTTAGGATTTAGTGTGGTCAATCCTGCAAGTTACTCAATTTCTTAATAATTTGGTAGACCAGAGGTTGTTTGCTATTTTTCACAGTAAACAAATTGGCACGCCCGGTGGGACAGTGCTAAGTATTGTATGAAAATAATTTCCAGTGTTTTCAAGAAACTTATAATTCTGCATTTAATTGTCTTTTCTCTGTCGAAAAATTTGGTGTATGTTATTAAGAAGTAGTAAAGTAGCCACCATTAACGAAGATAGACCTAGAAGAAGATATACGAGGAAAATGGCAAGTACAAACCAGCCAAATAACTCGAACCCTCAAGCAAATAGTTCGAATCCTCAAACTACGTCTAGTATTAACGTAGAACCACCCCCAGGATCTTCGACTAGAGGACCAATGGTTCCAGCGCATGTTTCTGAAGCTATACCATCTATGGCAAGTTCAATCCCTACACATTCGATTGCCCATACTCAGCCCATTCTGAGTTATGTTGGATCAAGGGGGCCACCAAGGACTCCGCCACCAGTGAGAAATTCTAATTTCCAACCATTTAATCCCCCTGGATTCTCTATAACTTTACCTAGTCGAGACCCGCCTTATGGCATGCCAACTTCGATGATGGCAAATTTACAGAATGCTCCTCCAGTATTTACAGAACCCACAATGACGTCGCCACTACAAGGGTCAGGATCTGGGATTAACATAGGTCGAAATAACCAATCTATGGGAATAGGGTATTCGAATCAAATACCAAGTTTGACGAATAATACTGCAGTATATTTAAGACAACAAATGGATGAGAGTAACCATCAAATGGTTCAAATGATGTCCCAGACCATGGGAGAAATTTTTCAGCCTCTTATTCAAAATACCACCCAAACAAATCAGCAAATGGCAGTGCAGATGACGTGTCTTGCATATTTCTTTGGTGTACCAAACCCTCCTCGACATTCACCAAGGGAATATATGGTAGAAAACCAAGGGTTAGTATTCGAAGAGGACCACATTATTAACCAAGTCCAATAAAACCCATGAAATATACCTCAGGCGAATCTAGTAAACCAGGCAGTTGTCGAACGACCTAGATTCGAACCCCCTAGGAATCGACTACATGTTCCTGTATGAGAAGAACCGAGGGTAGTGTTGGTGAATAGAAACCAAGATGCTGATAATGTCATACAGCAAGTTCGATGTAATGACATGGCAGCAGATAATAATTTGGCAGCCATGGTCGAAAGAATAATGGCTCAGAATGGAGTAAACTTTGGCCTTCGAAGGCCAACTTATACATCTCCATTGTTAGAATATATTCTTCAGTCAAGCTTACCCCCTAGAACGAAAGTCCCTAAGTTCACTAAGTTTTACGGGGACACCACTGAGTCCACTGTCGAACACGTGGCCAGATATTTGATAGAAGCCAGATAAATTGCTAATAATGAGAATCTTATGGTAAAATACTTCCCAAGTTCTCTCACAAAAAATGCTTTCACCTGGTTCACTACCTTGCCACTAAATTCGATCCATAATTGGACCCAGTTGGAACGTTTGTTTCATGAGCAGTTCTATATGGGACAAACTAAGATTAGTCTAAAGGAGTTGGCTAGTATAAAACATAAATTTACTAAGCCAATAGATGATTAATTGAACAGGTTCCGACTGCTCAAGGCTAGATGGTTTACACAAATACCAGAACACGAGTTGGTCGAAATGGCCGCTGGGGGCCTAGATTACTCCATTAGGAAGAAATTGGATACCCAATATTTAAGGGATATGGCCCGGTTGGCTGACAGGGTTCGACAACTAGAACACCAGAAATAAGAGAAGGCTAGGGCAAATAAGAATAAAAGGGTAGCCTATGTCGAATACAATGAAGAAGACGAAAAATATTATAATGAGTCAGTAAGTTTCGACGAGGGCGAGATTGATCTTGCCATGGAATGATGCTTCCAACATTTGCAAAGAACTCTGAGTAGAGATCATTTGCTACTCAAGTTGTGACTGGTGTGGTGATAAATTGAACAGAAGAATCACTAGAGGATACTACTTTATGTTACTTGATTCATGAATTTAGGATGCTCAAGAAAACAACTTGTAATGCTTCTTCCATCATGTGAGTTAGAGTACATAACGAGATCATTTTCCTCATGTCAGGTTATATGGATAGAATCAGATATGAAGAAATTGAGAATTAAAATCAAAAGGTCAATCAAACTACAAATTGATAACAAGTCAACTATCAATCTAGCAAAGAACATAAATTTAAATGGTAGAAACAAATATATTAAGGCAAGATTCCACTTCTTCAAAGAACAAGTTAATCAAAAAAAATTAGAGTTTGCACATTATCTTACCTCAGCACAAGTTGAATATGTGCTAACAATACTGGCAAATTTCTTAATATAAAAAATGCGTCAGGTGTATTGTAGACAACTAGATGTTAGTTAATCACCCTAGGTTGTTTATAAGTTAGTTAGATTGTTTATAAGATAGTTATAAAATAGTTATACATATGGTTACTACTAATTACACTTATGATTACCACTAATTTCACATGTGATTATTACTAATTTTAATTTTATATGTAAGTTACACATAATCTAATATGATATAACACATGTTTCTAAAAACAACCAATCATAATTTAATATAATCGTCACTTTATTTCCTATCAATTTTATGTTTATTTTCTCTTCCCGAAATCTTAAGTTGCCCGGATTCTTTTTTTTTTAATAAGCAAAAATATATTCCAACTAGGATCTAAAGGGGGATCCTAACCCATGTACATAAAAAGTCAACCTAAACATCAAAAATCTCTGTAAAAATTCACAAGGGAAGTTAAACCAATCGTAATAATTACAACCTCGTTATTCCTACTTTTCTTGCCTACCCACCACCAAGATGACAAAATGACTTTGTAGACTATGTTCTCATCATCCTAAAAAGCATCCTTGAACATGATATGGTTTCTACATAACCAAAGGTTCCAACAAATAATCAAACACATAGCTGCTCCTCTTTTTGATATTATCCTCTTCTCAAGCAGAACATTAACCCGGATTCTTAAGTTGCTCTAAATATTGAACTCTTTATTTTATGCCTTGTTCTCTTACTCACATGTTACTTATTTTTATCATTATCATATAATCTTATATCTCTATAAAATTATAATTAAGAATGAATTTAAATTTAAATTTAAATGAACATTTACAAAATATTTTAAATTTAAAATTTATATAAATATGAATTTAAATTTACACAAACAATATTTTAAATGATTTAAGATTATTTGTCTCGCTCAGATTTTACTTCCCCTTCCCATTTTTTACATCAATATGATATATCGACTATCACACATGCGCGCGCGCGCATACACACACGTGTAGTAAGGTGGTGCTTGTAGCTTGCTTCTCCACCAAATATGTGTTATGTAACCATTTTGATTCTTCACTTAGGACTTATACTCCCTCAATTCTCTTTTATAAAAGACTTTTATTTTTAAAATTCATTATTTAATTTTTAAATTCATTAAATAATTATTATATATAATTCATATATATATATATATATATATATATATATATATATATATATATATATATATATGTCAAATATATCATTATTCTATCAATTTAAAAAATAAAATTTGCTTATAAAAAAGAATGAAGTCTCTTCATTCTCTTTTACTTTTATTTTTTAGATTTATTAAATTCATTAAACAATTAAGGTATATAGTTTATATATAGTTCAAATATAGCGTTATTCTATAAATTTAAAAAAAATAAACTTTGCGTATAAAAGAGAATGTATTCCATAATTTGATGTTATTGCATAATTAGGCCTTATATGCAAAGGGAAACTGAAAGAAATACCTTATACACAACTACACACAACTTCTATTTTATTTGAATTTAGGGGAAACAGTAATTACATCGAAGGTACACTAATATTTGTATTTTATCACTCAAACGATATCAAACAGTTCATATGTTCGTGAAGTTAATTAAGATAACAGAATTATACGAATACCATAATCAAGACCTATGTAATAACAAATTCTGAAACTTAAAAACCAAAGACCTGCAAGGGTTTCCAAACATTAAAAGACTACTACACAAACTCCAGATACTTAAAAAATACCACGAAGACGCAAAACAAGGTGAAGAGTCGACTCCTTCTGAATGTTGTAGTCAGCAAGGGTCCTTCCATCCTCCAATTGCTTCCCCACAAATATTAACCTCTACTGATCTGGTGGGATTCCCTCCTTATCTTGAATTTTTGCCTTCACATTATCGATTGTGTCTGAACTTTCTACCTCCAAAGTAATGGTTTTTCCTGTCAAAGTTTTCACAAAGATCTGCATACCTCCCCTTAAATGAGGACAAGATGAAGGATGGATTCCTTCTGGATATTGTAATCAGCCAAAGTACGACCATCTTCGAGTTGTTTTCCAGCAAAAATCAACCTTTGTTGGTCCGGGGGAATACCCTCCTTGTTCTGTATCCGATTACCATTGTTTAACATAGCGTTAAATTGGACCCAAAATGGGAAAACCGTTGTGTTTTGTAAGTGAATTATCAATCTCCTACTCTTCCATGGCATGGTTTAAAATAGATTGAATTTCTCTTGTTACCTTTAGGACTTAGTTGGCATACTCGTTGATTTTATTCGAGTTGGAGCCCTCCCCATGACAATGTATGAGACCATGTTTTCATTCTCATGGATTACTAGTTGAGCATTTCCCAAAAAACAACAAAACTTGTTCTCTCATTTTGGATCACTATTGCTTTATATTGTATATTAATTGTGCTATGTTTATGCTTCCTTCTTGCTCCCTATCTCTCTTTATTTTTTTATACTTTATGTTATCATATCTTATCATATCATATTATTTGTTTATGTTTCGCCATTTTCCCTTTGTCCACTTGGACCATTTTTTATGTTTATGCACTTTTTTCTTTTTTCCATGTGAGATATTGGATCGAACTCTAGTATGGTCGAAGGGTAGCTTCTAGTTCGACAAGAATTAAGCATGAGGTCGAAGTCTGTTTGCATACTGTTGTCGGAGTAATGTGTGTTGTAGTCGAAGTTTGTACTAACATACATTAGTCAATATTGCTAGGTTTGTTAGCATTTTGAATTGGGCCTTGTGTTAAGGATCCAATTGTTTAAGTTAGCTTGTACCCTAAGTTACCTTGTAATGGGTAATTGTTAAAAAGTCCATTAGGTTAATGTGTTAGTTTTCTTATAAATAATATGCTAGTCTCTCATCTTGCATAAGGAAAAATAGGAAGACAAAATCCTAATTCAAGAGAGAGAGGTTATTTGTTATTCTTAGATACTTGTAATCTTCTTTGATAGAGAAAGGAAAGAATAGCAGTTTATAACCAAATCTTTGTTGTTTCTTATTGAAATTCTTGGTTGTTTTTCCGTTAACCCTAACCCTTGTGTGTTTCTTGATCATAAAGAAACAATTTATATTTTGTTTCTAAGGCATCAATTCACAACAAATTAGTGCGTTGAGCGTGGAGAAGATGCCTTTAACAAAGTATGAGATTGAAAAGTTCACCAGAGTGAACAATTTCGGTCTGTGGCACTTGAAGATGAAAGCCCTACTGGTTCAGCAGGGTTGTTTGGAAGCGTTGAAGGGAGAGGCAGCCATGGATGCTGCATTAATAGAAAAAGAAAAGACGGCCATGATAGAGAAATCCCACAACACAATATTGTTGAGTCTTGGTGATAAGGTTCTTCGACAAGTATCAAAGGAGACTGCGGCATCGGGGTTATGGTTGAAACTTGAAAGTTTGTACATGACCAAATCTCTGGTGAATCGACTCTACCTGAAGCAAACTTTGTATTCATTCAAGATAAGTGAAGACAAAGTTTTGGCTGAGAAGTTGGATATGTTCAACAAGCCGATTCTTGATCTTGAAAATATTGATGTGAAGATCGATGACGAAGATCAAGCACTGTTGCTGTTGTGTGCCTTTCCCAGAACACATGCTCACTTCAAAGAAACTCTCTTGTATGGAAGGGAGTCCCTGAGCTTTGAAGAAGTTCAATCAACCCTGCATTCTAAGGACCTGAATGAACGAAAGGAGCATAAACCTTGGACGGTTGGTGAAGATTTGGCCGTTAAGGGAAAATTCTTGCGAAAGGATGGTAAGTTTGACAAGAAGAAAGGTAAAAGTCAGCAGAAGTCTTATAGTAGCAAAACATCTAGTATTTGATGCTATCACTGTAAGAAGAGGGGTCACACAAGAAAGGTGTGCCCTGAACGCCTGAAAGATCATGGAGGTAAGGATAATGGCAACGCAGCCATTGTTCAAGATGATTTTGACTTATTTGATGTTCTTGTGGTTTCAAGTGGCGACTCAAGAAAATATTGTATTATGGATTTAGGTTGCACTTGGCACATGACTCCAAACAGAGAATTGTTCGAGGAGCTATATGATCAAGATGGTGGATCGGTGCTGCTGGGAAACAACAAATCTTGCAAAATTGCAGGTATTGGATCTGTGAGATTTAAGCTCCATGATGAGTCAATAAGGTTATTGACTAAAGTTAGGTATGTACCTGATTTGAAGAGAAATTAGATTTCTCTTGGTGAATTCGACGGGAAGGGATATGTTTTTCAAGGAGAGAAAAGTATCCTAAGAGTCATGAAGGGGTCAAAGGAAGTCTTGAGAGGCGTGAAGAAACAAGGCTTGTATACCCTTGAGGCTGAGGTTGTAAGTGGTTCGACAAATGTTGCATCCACGAAACCTGTGTCGAAGACAGAATTATGGCACATGAGATTGGGCCATGTCAGCGAAAGAGGCCTGGTCGAATTGGGGAAGCAGAACCTGCTAGGTGGTGACAAAGTCGAAAAGTTGAATTTTTGTGAATCTTGTGTATTTGGTAAATCCAGTAGGGTGAAGTTTAACAAAGGAAAGCAAAGAACACATGGATCCCTGGATTACATTCATGTTGATCTTTGGGGGCCTGCAAGGAATCCTTCACACTCAGGTGCAAGGTATTTCCTATCCATCGTTGATGATTATTTTAGAAAGCTATGGGTATTCATTCAGAAGTCGAAGGATGAAACTTTTGAGAATTTCAAAAGTTGGAAGGTTCTGGTCGAAACTCAAACTGGCAGAAAGGTTAAGAGGTTGAGAACCGACAATGGCCTTGAGTTCTGCAATGAAGCGTTCGACGATTACTGTGTTGAGTCTGGGATTGCAAGGCATAAGACTGTAGATGGTACTCCTCAACAAAATGGCTTAGATGAGAGATTCAATCGAATAATCCTTGAAAGGGTTAGATGCATATTGGTTAGTGCTGGATTGGAGAAGGTGTTTTGGACGGAGGCTATTTCGACAGTAGCTTATCTGATAAATAGGTATCCCTCGACTGCCTTGGGAATGAAGACACCTGAAGAAGTTTGGTCGGGACATCCACTAGTCTCGACAGACTTAGAGTATTTGGCTGCGTGGCCTATGCTCATATTAGGCAAGACAAGGTCGAACCTAGAGCTCTGAAATGCATGTTCATGGGATACCCTGAAGGAGTCAAAGCTTATAGGCCATGGTGTCTAGAACCAGGTCACAGGAGGTGTATCACCAGTCGAGATGTAGTTTTCAATGAAATAGAGATGGCTTTTAAGAAAATTGATGATGTTGACGAAGAGCTGGTATAGGGAGATACTCCTGTTGAGGTGGAGCATGTTGATGCTGAATTGTGTATCCCAGATGAAGTCGAAGAATAAGCAGAAGATGCTGCCGAAGATGAGGAGACTGATATTGACTACCTATTAGCAAGAGACAGATCGAGAAGAGTCATCAAGCCACCTCAGAGACTTGTGTATCCAGATCTTATAGCTTATGCATTAATCTCTGCAAGTGAGGTTCTCGACGAAGAACCTATAGACTATAAGAAAGTTATGAGGAGTCGAAAGAAGACTGAATGGATGAAGTTCATGGATGATGAGATGAAATCTCTTCATGATAACAACACATGGGAACTGATCAAGAAACCTGCTGGAGCCAGGTTAGTCAGCTATAAATGGATTTTCAAAGTTAAGGAAGGAATCGAAGGAGTGGCATCGAAGAGATACAAGGAAAGATTGGTCACTTGGGGGTTCACTCAGAAAGAAGGTATCGACTTCAATGATATGTTCTCTCCTGTTGTGAAGCACAGATACATTCGAATGTTGCTTGTCATGGTGGCACAGTTCGAACTTGAACTGGAACAGACGGGTGTGAAGACTGCGTTCTTGTATGGTGATCTAGATGAGACAATCCTGATGATGCAACCTGAAGGGTATGTCAAAAAGGGAAAGGAAGATTATATGAGCAAGCTGAGGAGATCTTTATATGGACTTAAACAATCTCCTCGATAGTGGAATAGGAGGTTCGACAAGTTCATGGCACACATAAGTTTCATTAGAAGTCAGTTCGACCACTGTGTTTACTTCAGATTTCGACTTGGTAATTCATTTGATATTTTGTTGCTTTATGTGGACGATATTCTAATAGCAAGCAACAATGTCAAAGATGTAATGAGGGTGAAGGCTGAACTCAATAAGGAGTTTGACATGAAGGATCTGGGAGCTGCGTCCAGGATTCTTGGGATTGACATCCGAAGAGATAGAAAGTAGTCGAAATTATGCTTATCTCAAGAGGCATACCTACGGAAGATTCTCTAAAAGTATGGTATGTCGAATTCAAAGCCTGTTGTGACTCCAACAAACCTTCAATTCAAGCTAAGTATAGATCAGTGTCCCAATACTGATGTCGAAAGAGCTTAAATGAATATCATTCCATATGCTAATATAGTGGGTTCTTTGATGTATGATATGGTTTGTCCTAGACCCGACATAGCATATCCAGTAAGTCTTGTAAGCAGGTACATGGCGAGCCCTGGAAAGGCTCACTGGAAATCAATGAGGTGGATTCTAAGGTACATAAATTGGTCTCTGAATAGAGTCCTAATTTATGATGGAGTCTTGGGTGAAGATAATAAAGCAGCAATCGAAGGATATGTCAAATCTGATTATGCAGGTTGTATGGATTCCATAAAATCTATTTCTGGATATGTGTTCACTATATTTGGGACAACAATCAGTAGGAAAGCAACACATCAGAAGGTTGTTGCATTATCAACCACTAAAGCAAAATATATCGCCCTAACTGAAGCTGTGAAGTAAGCATTGTGGCTTGAAGGTTTTGCAAAGGAGCTGAAACTTTAAGGTCGAGTTGTCATTGTTAAATGTGATAGTCAAAGTGTAATACACTTGTCGAAGAATTCAGCCTATCATGAGTTAACCAAGCACATTGATGTGATGCTGCATTTCGTCAGAGGGGTAATCAAGTGTGAAGAAGTCCAAGTGCTGAAGGTTTTGACAGATCATAATGCTGCTGATATGATCACCAAAACGTTGCCAAGTTGCAAGTTTTTCCACTGTATGCAGTTGATAAAGCTGCATGAAGAAAACTAGTTAATCCCTTGATGTTATAGAGTTTGTTCCAAGGTGGAGATTTGTGAGATATTGGATCGAACTCTAGTATGGTCGAAGGGTAGCTTCTGGTTCGACAGGAATTAAGCACGAGGTCGAAGTTTGTTTGTATGCTGTTGTCGGAGTAATGCGTGTTGCAGTCGAAGTTTGTTCTACCATTCATTAGTCAATATTGCTAGGTTTGTTAGCATGTTGAATTAGGTCTTGTGTTAAGGATCCAATTATTTAAGTTACCTTACACCCTAAGTTAGCTTGTAATGAGTAATTGTTAAAAATCCCATTAGGTTAGTGTGTTAGTTTTTTTTATAAATAGCATGCTAGTCTCTCATCTTGCATGAGGAAAAATAGGAAGATAAAATCCTAATTCAAGAGAGATAGGTTATTTGTTATTCTTGTATACCTGTAATCTTGTTTGATAAAGAAAGGAAAGAATAACAGTTTATAACCAAATCTTTGTTCTTTCTTCTTGAAATTCTTGGTTGTTTTCCGTTAACCCTAACCCTTGTGTGTTTCTTGATCATTAAGAAACAGTTTATACTTTGTTTCTAAGGTATCAATTCACAACAGTCCATTTGGACGAAAAAAAATTAATAAAGGCTTTAACCCCTAAAAAACTTATTCTCTTAATTGTGGACTATGGTTACTATCCTTTGCATTGGACGTGGAACTTTGGACTTAGAACTAGGATCTTAACCTATGCTTGAAAAATTGTATTGGTAAACCTTGGATTTTTGGGTACTTGGAGTTTTCTTTTGAAGACCTACCTTGATCAAGGCCTAATCTAAAGGATAGAGTGCTTATGTTATGGATCTTACTTGTGTGGTTAGACCGTTCTTATCCTTTCTTCTCCACCCCCTCTTCCATTTTCAAAATCTTCTCTATTTTTCAAAACCTTCTTGTTTTCAAAATTAAATCTCTTTCACAATAAACCTTGACTTTGGTCAAGTTATTTTCAAACTTTGTTTTCTTTAATAACTGTCAATTAATGCTAATCATACTTTGACAAATTTCAAAAAGACTTAAAAAATACAAAAACTCATTCAAACCTTTTGTGCCTTTGTGCACTTTTTCTTTTAAAACTTTTAAAAAGGTTTTAACATGAGTAATTTTCATAGTTGAGATGTAATTCTCCTATTCCCCATAGTATTTAAGATGTTGACATTTTCCACTTAGATGTTGAGTGATAGACTTGTTGATTTTAATCCAAGCAAAAATCCTTCATCCTAAGATGATGTAAATGTTGTTTTCTTGTACTTGTGGACGACTAGTCGTTGTTTTCCCCTTAAAATGATGACTTGTATTTACGTTTAAAATCAATCAAAACAAACAAATTTTTGTTATTTGTACCACGAACTACGGGTTTTTGATCTTATATTGCACTTTGTGGGTACGTGCGCATGAGGCGATAAGTCTCTCCAAACACAAAAATCTTAAAAAATATTTCTCTTCTCACCTCCCCAGTCTCATTTCAAACAAACCTTTTCAAACCAATAAACGTAGATATTTCAAATGGCTCTTATAGAGTACTATAGACATTTTGGGTGCTAACACCTTCCCATCACGTAACCAACCCCATTGCCCAGTCTATGTCTATTTGTTATTTTTAGAACTTGTTTAGGTTTTGTTCTCTCTTTTCCTTTCCTTTTGGATAAAATAAAAGTGTGGTGGCGACTCTTGCATTTTATGAGTTAAGTTAATCAATAGTTTACACTCACAAATTTTCCCGCTACATTGAACATCGATTCAAAGAGTGTCGAAGCAAAGAAAAATTAATATTCTTGGTAACACTTGTTCGACATTTTTGACACGTGTCATACAAGTGTCAGACACTAACACGTGCCAAACATCATCACAAGTCTTCTCCTAGAAGTGTATGCCCTGCATAGTTCACAACTAAAGACTATTTTAAGATACTATGTGTTGTCAAGATACAAATATTTAATTAATTTTTACTTATATAAAAATTATTACTTCCAATACATTAATATATTATAGATCTTTAATCATTTTAGAGAATTTACATACATTTATCTTCAATTCTATATGAACATCCTAAGAAGGTTAATTAGTAGCCCCTACAATTTGTCGCGCTTTTTATAGAGAAAAAATAGAGTTGATTTTAAGTAATGCGGTATGTCACATCAACATATTTGTCACATTATCAATGCTACGTGTACGCCCAATCACCAAAAAACTTTCACATGTCGTGCCACATCAGCTTCTGTTTACAAACATTGATAAGAAGGACCAAAAATGTAGGCGGAAAATATTAGGATGATCATTCTTTGAAGAAATATTTTGGAAGAACTAAATGTGGAGTTTGGGATATTTAGAAGGGTTACAAATATATTTAACCCTAAAATCTATTCTTTCAAATCAAAAGATCAATTTTAAAGTTTAACGTCAGATAAAAATTGAGTATGACGGTGATATACCTCTAGTTTTTTTTATGTTTTCATGTAACTTTCTATAAACAATGGTGATTTTTTCTCATCCATGACCCTTTATATATATATATATATATATAGTTTTTGAAAATGGAAATTTCTCCTAGCAAGTAGTTTCTTCTACATTAAGCAAGTTTCACCTACTTCCACACGGGTGTCAGAGTCACCCATTTGTGTCTCTCAAGCTTAACAACTCGCCTAAAAATTCACTTCTCTGTTAAGTATTGGTATGTTGTATGTATGGATCTATATGCTTGCAGATATGAAGTCAATGATCCCGGTGACAATCTTCCAAACTGTTTTGATGATGACATCACTAATGATTACTGAAGTCGTTGATTATGGATTTCCAACTCTCCAATGATGATAATTGACCTGAAGACATATCAAGCCTCGTCAAGTAGGAGAATGAAAGTTCCATTGAAGTTGTTATATAATCGATGTATCAAGAAAAGGAAACTTGAAAGCCTAAGATTTTTGAAAGAGAAGAAATGGGAAAAATAAGAAGTGTGAATGTTTGCCAGGTTGTGTCTGTCTAAGTGACCAGAGTCTTTTGAAAGTAGGAGAGTAACTCCTGAGATACTAAAGAAGCTCTCTCACACACACAAACCTTTGATTTTTGGGTACTTGGACTTCTCTTTTAAAGACCAATCTTGATCAAGGCCTAATCTAAAGGATAGAACGCTTATGTTATGGAGATTACATGTGTGGTTAGACTGTTCTTATCCTTAGCTTTAGGATAGTCACTTCTTCTCCACCCCTTCTTCAATTTTTAAAATCTTCTCTCTTTTTCAAAACTTCTTGTTTTCAAAATTAATTCTCTTTCACAATAAACCTTGACTTTGGTCAAGTTATTTTCAAACTTTATTTTCTTTAATAAGTGTCAATTAATGCTAATCATACTTTGACTAATTTCAAAAAGACTTAAAAAATACAAAAACTCATTCAAACCTTTTGTGCCTTTGTGCACTTTTTCTTTTAAAACTTTTTAAAAGGTTTAGACATGAGTAATTTTCATAGTTGGGATGTAATTCTTCTATTCCCTATAGTATTTAAGATGTTGACATTTTCCACTTAGATGTTCAGTGATAGACTTGTTGGTTTTAATCCAAGCAAAAATTCTCCATCCTAAGATGATGCAAATGTTATTTTCTTGTACTTGTGGACGACTGGTCATTGTTTTCTCCTTAAAATGACGACTTGTATTTACATTTTAAATCAACCAAAACAAACAGTTTTTTGTTATTTATACCACGAACTACGGGATTTTGATATTATATTGCACTTTGTGGGTACGTGGGCATGAGGCGGTAAGTCTCTCCCAACAAAAAAATCTTAAAAAATATTTCTCTTCTCACCTCCCCTGTAACGCTCTGTATAATATATATCTAGAATAATATAATACAAGCATTTTTATTTGGTACTGACACATCAAAAGCGCCTAATGGCATAGTTCACATACTTGTCCATTTCTAAAACATAAATACAACACATGGCACAAGTCATGGAAACTAGCAAAAAATAATAAAAACTAAGAATGATATACAATATCCTCAATTGTATCAAACAAATGAATACACAACGGAATAAGCTTAACTAAGCTTCTCTTGAAACATCCGAACATAGCTCCACTTGTAAATCAAACCTGCAAACCGTACCTGCAATATAACAACTATAGTGGGGTGAGATACATCAAATCTCAGTGAGTTCCCTATCTTATAAGTACTCTCGGCTTTACAAGGTTCTATCAATCCTAACTCAAGTCAAGGGGAAGGGAAATTGACCTTGAGTACACAATCTCACAATCTCACACTATATGGAAACATGTTCATGAGTTCATCAACTCAAAATATCACTGAAGGAATTATGTCCTGAGTCTGTTACTCAAGATTCCTTACGAATCGATAACCACACCAAGGCATCCCCTATTCCCGTCCGCTTCTACATCTAGAAGTCGACCCGAGTCATAGATCCTGGTAACCTACTTGACATACGAATGGATTCGGGTTCTACGGGCCATTAACCGTTATGAACCATCACTTCACAAGGGCCATTAACCGTCACAAGCATACGCTCCCAGAGCGCCATTCATACTGCACGCGGGAATCAAACCTGCCAAGTAGTCGTGCACATGTTTCAGAGGAGCTCGAGACCCATGAAACGCACTACAAGATAACTGGTTACGATTACGTGATCTCACACACAACGTGATTGTATTCGACAATCACAAGGCCACAATGCCTTATCACAAACCACAAAGGTTTACACACATGTTCCATACTAGTGTTTATTCGTTCTATGACATTAGTATCTAACACACGCCTCGGCACCGTATGCACGATCGTTGTCATTAAGTCATTCCACACTTTCCGACATTGTTTACGGTAATATTCCTCACTCTACCTATTTCGTACTTAGCATGCATATATCGTCAAATACCACACATAGCATTTTCTTGCCCTTAGGCCACCAATCATCTTCACAACATGTATTTCATGCATTTTCATCACACCACAACACACAAGTCATACAACATTCATATCAACAGCACGTCGCATGATACACATCAAATTCACACAATTAAAATGACAAAAGTCGACAAAACGACACTATTCCTAATTCCCGACATAATTAAATCGGCCAACAATCTCAAAACCCATTTTTATAAGAAAGAACATTTCATAAGCTTTCCAATGGTACAAAGAACGTCCCGATCCGAGTTACGGATCAAAAGTTACGGAATTTAGAAAATAGATAAAAATTTTGAAGTCCCAGACTGCGCTGAGCGGGCTCCTACCGCGCTGAGCGGGCTCCGCTCTGACTCGTGAGATTGCATTTTTTTCAGAAGCGCGCTGAGCGGGCATCTGAGCGCTGAGCGGGCTCTACGATTTTCAGAAAAATCCCTCTTCGAAAATCCAACCCAAAAATCCTATTTTTCACCCAAACTCAGTTCCAACAGCAAAACAAACATCAACGATTGTTCGTACACACAGTGTGATCATACAATACAGTTTATATCGATTTCCGAACGTGAAAACATCGATTTCTACTCGTTTATCTCATTTTGACCTATATTTGAAAAACCAATAAAACCTCATAACGATTATCGGTAAATGATTACACACCTGTATAGATTATACTACGCAATTTATAACTCATTTTAACCACTAGATTCCTCGATTTTCCACAAAATCCCATTTTCTCCCAAACCTAACACAACCCCAAAAACCTCAAGAAATTCTACACTAAGGTTTCTATCTAGAACCCACCTGATAATCGAAGAGGAGTTTGAAGAAGATGCTGATGATCCATGGGTTTCTCTTATTCATCTTCTTCATTTCTCTCTTTCTCTTCTTTCCTTTTTCCTTTTTTTCTTCTTCTTTACTAACTTCTTGGTTTTTTTTCCCTTTTTTTCTTTCTCTTTCCAAATATATACATATATTATACTATTATTATATAATATAAATCCAATAGGGAAAAAATATCTCCAATTGATATTTTGTCGTCTCAACCAATTCATCAATCATTTGAGTTATCACAAAAGTCTCTCTTGAACTAATAATAAATTGGTCTCTTCAGAGTTCATCAGTTGCTCTATTGATCCCAAATGTCGATACTTAAAGTACTTAGAGGATTCCTCAAATCCAATTAATCAAAAATAGAGCACACAGATGCTCATCTGATCTCATCTGATAACCAATTGAGCATTTAGATAATACGGGGTATTACATCCCCAATCTTATTTCAAACAAACCTTTTCAAACCAAAAAACGTAGATATTTCAAATGGCTCTTATAGAGTACTATAGACGTTTTGGGTGTTAACACATTCCTATCGCGTAACCAACCCCCTTACCCAGTCTATGTTTATTTGTTCTTTTTAGAACTTGTTTAGGTTTTTTTCGCTCTTTTTCCTTTCCTTTTGGATAAAATAAAAGTGCGGTGGTGACTCTTGCATTTAATGAGTTAAGTTAATCAATAGCTTACACTCACAAATTTTCCCGCTACATTGAACACTGATTCAAAGAGTGTCGAAGCAAAGAAAAATAATTTTCTTGGTAACACTTGTTCGACATTTTTGACATGTATCATACAAGTGTCATACAAGTTTCAGACACTAACACGTGTCGAACATCATCACAAGTCTTCTCCTAGAAGTGTATGTCCTGCATAGTTCATAACTAAAGACTTTTTTAACATACTATGTGTTGTCAAGATACAAATATTTATTAATTATTATTTGAAATACTGTAATATATTATAGATCTTTAATCATTTTAGATAATTTACATACATATATCTTCAATTCTAAATGATCATCCTAAGAAGGTTAGTAGCCCCTACAATTTGTCGCGCTTTTTATAGAGAAAAAATAGAGTTGATTTTAAGTAATGTGGTATGTCACATCAACGTATTTGTCACATTATCAATGCTACGTATACGTCCTATCACCAAAAAACTTCCACATTTCGTGTCACATCAGCTTCTGTTTACAAACTTTGATAAGAAGGACCAAAAGTGTCGGCGAAAAATATTAGGATGACCATTCTTTAGAATTGGTCCATTGGTAATTTCCTTTTTTTAGCCCATTATTCTCCTATATAAAGGAGACGTTTCTCCTATTCATTTCATACAATAATTCCAAATTTATGTAATTCTTTAGAATTTATCTCTCTCTCTCTCTCTCTCTCTCTCTCTCTCTCTCTCTCTCTCTCTCTCTCTCTCTCTCTCTCTCTCTCTCTCTCTCTCTCTCTCTCTCTCTCTCTCTCTCTCTCTCTCTCTCTCTCTCTCTCTCTCTCTCTCTAAATATGTTTTTCACCAAAGTTGCCTTTGTGCCTTATGACTAAAATTTTTTTGTGAAAAAGAATTTGTATTGGTGTTGTGCATTGTTATTAATCTCAAGAGTGTGATATTCTTGAGAAATCTAGTTTGGTTCTTGAGATTAAACAGTAATAAAATATCTCTTTGGTTCTAGAACTTAGTTTAGAAAAGTTTTGTTTTAGTGGTTAAGATTAGCTTGTAAATTATCTAATTTGTTCATTAGTTTAACCTATGTAAAAGCATTCTTTTAGTTGGGAATAAGTCATAGTAAAAGCTTTAGATCTGCTAGTATCATTGTTCATGGACATAACATGTAAAAGTTTAAGTTTATAGTCAAATATCAAAAAGATGTTTTTGGGACACGAGTATATCAACGATTGTTGGATAACTCACTAGTGCTATCTTTCTAACCGTTATCTTTTACTTTCTGTCATTTACCTTACTGTCTGTATTTTCCATTGTTGACTTAAATTTTAATACTAACACAATTTTCCTTTTAAGTAACAAAAAATTAAGTTTAATCATGAACTTTTTATACACAATTCACCCATTCTCTTACGCTTGAAGTGTCTTGGCCAACAATGTGAATATTCCAAAGCCTGCAAGATTCTCCTAGTAATATGTTAGGCTTCTTCTGCGAGCATAAGTTCCTTCATCTTTAAGTTTCTACCAAATCATACTCTTCTCCGTGAGCGATTAGATTTGGTCAACTGAAAAATTTTCCATGCTACTTAACCTTTGGATCTCTCAGTCTTTTTGCTCTTATGACGAAGATTATGAACCACTATTGGTCTTTTTTCTACACAATATGTTAGAAAAACATCAAAATATTAAAACTTAAATTAAACACTAATACTTATAATATATACATAAATTTGGGGTTTTATATACTTTCTTACAAAATAAATTAATAAGTGTATTGCTCATATAATAAAAATTTACTAAATTTATACATTTATTATAATTTACTATTAAATAGGACAACAAAAATGTATTAAGACTATTATCTAAATAGACGGAAGAGAATGACCTTGATTAAATTTTATCATCCTCCATACATAACCATTATCACATAAATGTTATGTTCATGATAATATCTTTTTGATGATTTTATCTAGGGTTATTTATTTGAAACCCCCTGCCATATGAGCATGTTTCGATTTACCCCCCACCGTTGCCAAAGGCAGGTTTAGGCAACGCTTTTTTTGAAAATACCGTTGCCAAAAGGTATGGAGGGGGGGAAAGCAAAATTCGCTAACATTATAGGGATGAAATTCACTATTAACCCTTTTATCTATTATTTTTACGTGTTTTATTAGTGACTTTCTTTAAAAGTATCTAACATGCAAAAGGTTTTTTTTAATAAAAACAACATCTCTTTTGAAAGTTTGGAGACCATCCTCCACTATATAAATCCTTGAAAGGAATAAAAGTTGTTCAAAATAGGATTTAAAGGAATTTATTTTAAATTCATCTCCATATTTAAATTTAGACACTTGTTTTTGACAAAGGTTTTCAACATTAATACATTACCATTAATGGCGAAACAGAGAACTGAAGAAGATCAATGTGATCACAGAAGAACAATAATGGAGGATTTTGAGTAAAGGAGCAGCAGAAGAAGTCTAGATTGAAAGGCCTATGATAACATGTTAAAGCTCAAGCTAAACTAGATTCATGGCACCAAAAGAAAGAAGAAGAAGAAGTGATCTACCAATTCATACTCTTCTCGGTGAGCGATTAGATTTGGTCAACTGGAAAATTTGTCATGCTGCTTAACCTTTGGATCTCTCAGTCTTTTTGCTCGTATGGCGAAGGTTATGAAACACTATTGATCTTTTTTAAACAATATGTTAGAAAAACATCAAAATATTAAAACTTAAATTAAACACTAATACTTCTAATATATACATAAATTTGGGGTTTTATATAATTACTTACAAAAAAAATTAATAAGTGTATTGCTCATATAATAAAATTTTACTCAATTAATACATTTATAAAACTTTACTATTAAATATGACAACAAAAATGCATTAAGACTATTATGTAAATTGACCGGAGAGAGTAACCTTGATGAAATTTTATCATCTTCCATACATAAACCATTATCACATTATGTTCATGATAATATTTTTTTATAATTATATCTATTATTTTTACGTGTTTTATTAGCGACTTTTTTTTTTCAATAAGCAAATTATTGAAACTGAGCACAAAAAGTGCTCGAAACAAATTACAAGATCAACGTAATTTGAGATAAGCCAAAGGAATTCTCCACCAATTATAAAAATACAACACCGTTTTACTACTTACTCCTAATCCCATCCACTTCTAAGACAGATATTTGATGTGGTAACACGTTTCGTCAAGGTTACAAACACCCTTGTCGAAAATAATATTATTCCTCAGGGTCCACACACACCAACAAGTTGCCATCCAAATCGATAACTGCTTATTGTTGGTCGCTTTGTTCCTCATTTGTTGATAAAAAGTCACGGCATGATTAGAGACAGAATTTTCATAGATGGGTTTCAGCTCCAACCACTCGTAAACCATTTTCCAAATACACTTCGCAAACGGACAATCAATGAATAAATGAAAAGCATCTTCGACAGAGTGAAAATAAGAAACGCATATCAATTCCACAGGATTATGGAGAACTTCCCTTTTCTCAAGTTCATCCTTTGTAGGGAGTCTATTGATGTACAACCTCCATCCAAAAAAATGATAAGTCGATTGTATCTTAGTCTGCCATAAAAATCTGAGACTGTCAACCGCCTCCCCTGCACTCCTGTTGTTGTCCATGTTTGACCTCAACAATGCATAACACGTTTTCACCGAAAAAACTCCTGACGAGTCACCCTTCCATTGAAAAGAATCCTTCCAGTCTCTATTCAAAGAAATCTTCGACACAATTGATCGGAAAGCAGACCTCGGCTCCTCATTCTGCATGTTCACTTCAGCACACAATTCCCAATTCCACTCCCAAACTCCTTCGATCCAGCTTCCAAACTTATGCACAGGCCAATAAAACTCTGAATGCTTTACGAAAAATTTAGGGAAAAGATAGCTCAGAGAATGGGAGCCACACCATGAGCTTCTCCAAAAATCCAAATTCTGACTATCGCCAACAATGCCGTGAATGTTAGTCGAAAACCAATTAGAAGCTATGCCATTACAGGCCCTTGCCGTTATCAGGTCTCTCCACCAGAGAGACGAGTTTTTGAACGTGATGACAGTTTCAGGGTACAAAACCACCTTTGCAAGATTACCATACTTAAATTCCTGAAATTTTCTCCAAATTGCCTTGTGATCAGTAAGAAATCTCCACTTCCATTTCGCAAGCAACGCCAAGTTGAAAACTGATATATCCTTCACCCCTAAACCTTCTTCCTCTTTCGAATTGCATACGGTTTTCCATCTGACCCAATTAATCCCCCTACTCTCTTTGTTTCCATGCCACAGGAATTTGGATTGAATCGACAAAATCGTGCACAAAACAGCCTTAGGGGCTTTATTGAAAGATAACATGTATAACGGAATACTGTTGAGCGTAGAATTTAATAACGTGACCCTACCACCAAATGACAGAAATTTACCTTTCCATCTACCGAGTTTCAACTTCATGAAAGCTATGACTTCTTTCCATGAATTCACCCTCCTAGGATTAGCCCCAACTTTAATACCAAGAAATTTGAACGGAACCGAATCCACACCACAACATAAAAAATCAATAGCAGTAGTTACCTCAAGATCTGTCAAGTTTATGCCATAGACCTTGCTTTTACTAAAATTAACTCTAATTCCAGAAACCAATTCGAATCCTCTGAAATTTTCTTTCAAGGCCCATAAATTCTGATGACTGTAATTCCCCATAACCAGAGTGTCATCCGCAAATTGGAGTATGTCATAACGCCGGTCTTCCCCACACTTTACTCCTACGAAAAAATTACTCGATACTGCTTTAGAAACCATACCCGCCAGACCCTTAGCAACAAGTACAAAAAGGAAAGGAGAAAGCGGATCACCCTGTCTAATACCCTTGGAACCTATAAAATCTTTGGTAGGGCTTCTATTCACCAACACAGAAAAAGACGATTCGAAAACGCAAGCTTCCATCCACCGTTGCCATCTAGATCCGAAACCAAACCTTGAGAATAAGAACCTTAGGAAATTCCAAGACACGTAGTCATATGCTTTCTCAAAATCAATCTTCAATATCAAATACGGCTTCTTGAATCTTGACGAATAATCAATGACTTCATTCACAACCAATATCCCGTCGAAAATCTGACGACCCGGAATAAAATCCTTCTGAGTATTCGAGATAATCCTACCAATCACCTGTTTCAATCTACCCGCGAGGATCTTAGAAAGGATTTTATAAAGGATGGTAATTAGACAAATAAGACGATATTCACTGATATTTTGAGGAATTTCCACCTTCGGAAACAGAGCAATAAAAGAAGCAGACATAGCTTTAGGCAGAATACCCGACATATAAAATTCATTCAGAAACTTCATCAAATCCTCTTTCACAATAACCCAATTCCTCTTAAAGAATTCAAGAGAAAAAACATATGGTCCCGGAGTTTTGTCTCCGTCATAATCCCATATCGCTTCTTTCAACTCTTTGAGGGAGAAATGATTCTCCAAAAAGCTGCTATCTTCGAAAGTTAAAGATTTGAATTCCACACTTCTCAAAACAGGCCTGTGATGATAGTTCTCTTTGAAAGCCCTCTCAAAATAATTCAACACACAATCTTTTATCTGTGAAACCCCTTCTCTAGTTCCTTCCTCTGTTTCAATTTGAACAATATTTCTCATAATATTACCAGATGATACCATCCTGTGAAAAAATTGTGTATTCGAATCTCCCTGTTTTAACCACTTAATCCTAGACTTATGATATAGCAAACACTACCTTCTACTTAACATGTTCCAAAAAGAGTTATTCAACTCTTTATGATTTGCCATCTCCACAACTTTATCACCCCTTATGCCCATGTCCCAATTCTCTTCTAAACAATTGAGATCCAAAACTGTCTGTTCAAGCTTGAAATCCACCCAACCATAAACCTCTTTGTTCCACCATCTAATTCTACCCTTCATCACTTTGAGTTCTCTTTCAAAATAAACGCTTTTTTGCCTTCAATCTGAAAACTGCCCCACTCCTTCTTAACAAACTCCTCAAAATCAACATGCTCGAACCAACCACGTATAAATCTAAAGGGTTTCGGACCCCAGGTCTGAATTTCACATTTCAACCAGACCGGACAGTGATCCGAAATGTCACGATTACCCGTTAATAAACCAATAATGTTCCAATCTGCTATTAAGTTAGTAGACACCAGAATTCTATCCAGTCTACTGCTAACACTGCCATCATATTTTCTCCAGGTAAATTTACTGCCTACAACAGGTAGTTCCTCCAAATCTAAGCTATCCAAGAAAACAGAAAATTCCTCCATTTAATTTGAAGGATTTACACCAATCCTGTTGCTTCTTTCATCAGGATTCTTGATCGCATTGAAATCACCTCCAATGCACCATTTGCCCCTACTAAAAGTATATTTTTTTCCAAAAAGATCACTCTAACATTTCCTCTTCTTAGAATGCAGACAAGAAGAATACACATTCACAAAATAGCACAGCTTTTCTGAATAATAAGCACACAAACCTACAAATCCTTCACTCTGAAAACTAAATAAAGGAGATAATAAACCCCTACGCCACAATATCAACATACCTCTAGATTGACCTTTAGCATTTTTCACCGTCCATTCAACATCTTTCTCGCTCCAGATGCTCTGAACCAAAGCCAAATTCACTGATTTCAATTTCGTTTCCTGCATAAAACACAAATCAGCTTTCCCTTTCCGAAGAATTTGTTGAATTCTCTTCCTCTTCAAGGAATTGCCACACCCTCTCACGTTGAAAGAAACCACTATCATTGAAATTTCTTTAACTTGATCACCCTCTTAGTCTTGGCTGTTTTATCTCTATTTTCCATCTCACGAGTCGTTCTTTGTAAATTTCATCCCCTTCTGATCCTTCCGCGCCTAAATCGTTGATGGTGAGCCACAATTTGCCTATGAATTCATCCTCCTCGCGAGCTAAGAATCTTCGATTGCCTTGTCTCATATCCGAGTCTGTCGTCTCTCCACAACAAAGAATAGAACCTCCTGAATAAAATGAATTTGATTCTGAAGAACGGATGGGTATGGATTTGATTGCTACTGGTTGAGACAAAGCCAGACGCAATATAGGAATTTTCTTCTGAGGGAAAAGTAAAGGAAGATATAACTTCAATTGTTTTTCATACGCCCCTTTCTTCTTCTTGTTACGTTCCAAACTAACCAAGCTGTGAGAAGTAACTTTGGGCCTACCCACCAAGCCCATTCATCTCTGGCCCTTCTTTTTTGTAAGTAACTTGGATTAGGCCTTCAAGAAGCCTTTTCCATCCTTCTGCACTAGAGACAAAGAAAGCTTTTTAACTGTCTCATTAGATAAACAATCACCCATTTTGAAATTTGACTTTTCGCCTTCTATTGATTCGTCTAGAGATGACCACCTGTCAATCCTATCACCAACCTATTCTCATCGCTAGTTCCTACTTTGTCACACAAAGGATTACTATAAAAAGACGCGACCTTTTCAACGCTAAAATCCTCCAAAATCTCCTCAGATATCTTTTCTTTGTCAGAAAAAGTAGTGCCTCCTTTGATGTCAATATCTGCTGCTTCTGTACCTAAATTATGCATCCTCTCTCTGACATCACTGACCCCTACTGCTACTGAGTCTATTTCCTCATCCTAAAACTCCTCCTCCCTAGAACTGCTATATGTATCCCTACCAATGCTCAACGTCCCCATCTTCTCCACCTTCTTCTCCAGTAAACCCATTTTCAGAGAACCGTAACCGTCCTCTAAAATTTTAACACGAAACTCCTCTCCGTTGATAGTGATTCTCAACACCTCATTGACCACCATAGCACAACTGGTTCTGACCAAGACCCTGGCAACATCAAACGTACTCTCTCTCTCGATGTTTCGTCATCAACTCTGACGAAAGACCCAAAAGGTTTTTCCAGAAACTTAAAGAACTCCCTATCCCATGTAAAACAAGGAATGCCAAAACACCTTAACCAAGTTACCCTTTCACAATCAACAACTTCCTCCTTCCATGGCTTTATATCTTTGAACCATGCATTGACCCAGCCAATTACCTTTGTCTTCAAGAAGAGCTTGAATCTCCCCTACTTCCAATTCTTCAAGGAGACACAACTTACCTACTAACAGAGTAGCTTTCAAAGAAAAGTAACCTTCCATGTTGAAACATTGTTGAATGTTATACGTCGTTCCTGGACTCCACACCTCCCCAACGTAAGCCTCTTTGAATCTATCCAACTTCTCTTCCTTCACCTCAAACTTCAAGAGAGTATTTGAATCCTTATCCTCCTTCTGAACATGATCCCCTTTCGACTTCACCACCTGAGCATACGACACATTCTTGTTATCGTCGCCCGACCATCATTCTCTTCGCTCTATCCTCACTCCTTCATTCTTTGTAAAACCCTTCATCTTGATGATTCTCTCCTTAGCCACCGTTATAGGATCATGATTAGAAATTTTCTTCCAAACTCTCTAAAATCTGGGCAAGTTAGTATGCAACTTTTTTGATCCAAAAATGATGTTATCCAACTTAGTACCCAAGATCCTGGCTTCCTGTACTTTACTGAACCTTGTGAACCCCTATCTTCTACCTCTCTTTTCTCTTTTAGAAGGAATAAAGACTTCCTCTACTCTACCATACTCCTCAAACTTCACCAAAAGGTCTTTCTCCTTCATGTTTTTGGGGAACTCCGTAATGAAGAAAGAAACAGTAGATTTTGACACATCTTCTTCCTTCCTGTCTCTTGACTTTGCACCCTCCTTGTCTCATTTGAATCCTTGTTTGCTACAAATCCTTGCCTTAGAACCTGATTTTGATCTTTTCTTTTGAACAGTAGTCCACCCTTCCTCCCTATTGTTGCTGCTAGAAAACCTCTCCTCTTCCTCTAGATTTCTTGTCATTCTTTGTGTACTCCACTTTGGAGTTGCTTACTCTAAATCTCCTTAATGAGATTACAATTCAACAATGTTTGACACAACTCTTAACAACCACTAAAACTCAAAAACATAACCCTCCACTTAAAAAAAACGTTGACCACAACCAAACACCACTATCAAATCCTCACCAGAATTTAGGATGATAAAAAAACAATTATCCACTAGCACTTTCTTTCAAACGATCTAATATGCAAGATGAGGTTTTTAATAAAAACATCTCTTTTGAAAGTTTGGAGACCATCCTCCACTATATAAATTCTTTAAAGGAGTAAAAGTTGTTCAAAATAGGATGTACAGAAATTTATTTTAAATTCATCTCCATATTTAAATTTAGACACTTGTTTTTTATAAAGGTTTCCAACATTAATACATTACCATTAATGGTTGGAATGCATAAATGTTTCAATAACATTCAATTATAAACTATAAGAGTTCCCAACTACATCAAACAATTTCAAATTTCTTTAATGATCAAATCATCAACTATGATTTCTTGAATCAAGTAACTACACTTATAAGTTCTCACTTAATATCGGGCTGAGCTTGAACTATTAGTTTTATCACGACATAAATTGTGTTGAAGCACAGAAAAAACCATTTTTTAAACATATCATTGAATTGTTGAACAAATGTTGTATGAGTGTTGTGTAGTGTTGGACACCGATTCAAAGAGTGTCAACTCAAAGAAAAAATAATAAGAACTTTAAAGGAGTAAAAGTTGTTCAAAATAGGATTTAAAGAAATTTATTATAAATTCATCTTCATATTTAAATATAGACACTTTTTGATAAATGTTTCCAACATTAATACATTACCATTAATGGTTCGAATGCATAAATGTTCCAATGTTCCAATAACATTGAATTATAAATTATAAGAGTTCCCAACTACATCAAACAATTTCAAATTTCTTTAATGATCAAATCATCAACTATGATTTCTTGAATCAAGTAACCATACTTATAAGTTCTCAATTAATATTGGGCTGAGCTTGAACTATTAGTTTTAACACGACATAAATTGTGTTGAAGCACAGAAAAAGAACCATTTTTTAACACTTTATCGAATTGTTAAACAAATTTTGTATGAGTGTTGTGTAGTGTTGGACACCGATTCAAAGAGTGTCAAAGCAAAGAAAAAAAACTAGAATTTGCATTCATTTACAGAACAAAATAGAAACAGCACAACTAGAATATGTCATTTCCATATTTTCACCTGGCAATCATCACTGACGGATACAATGAACTTTGTACCCAGGGTTGTAGCTGCTAGTGAAGTTACGGATTTTTCTGATGCTTGTGTACTATATGCTTGCATTGTCTCCAGATTTAACCATTCCAAGAGCTGCAATACAATCAACGGTACACATAATCAAAGGCAAGAAACAACAGAACAATCATAAGAAGCTGCGACGGAGGGAATATTTTACCTGAAAGCATCCAATCACGACGACACAGGGGTGTCGAGGATGGAAAATGACAGATTGAAATCTCCTCCCATTTGACAGAAAGTGATGGATGGAATCTCTATCTGTCATATACCAAGTGCGCAATTTGTCATCACTGACGGAAGCTAGCAGTTTTCTATAGACATCCCAACATAGGGATTTGATATCTTTAACATGACCCTAAAATAATATGAATAATAATATACATTATATAAGATTCAGTAATAATAATAATGATAATAACACTATCTGAGATTCAGCAATACCTTCAGTGTGTGAACTAGAACCAAATTTGGAAAATCATATATGGTGATTTCCTTTCCCTTTGCAAGAGACAAAAGGCTACCAGATGGATGAAATCTAATGATGGTTGCACCCCCTGGCTGAACATTATTTTGTTTTGAAGAACAAAGATTTAGGCATGGTGAAAATAAAAAGCACCATTTCTCACTAATTGGGAGGAAATGAATGTCACTGATAATAAAAAGCATCATTTCTCACTAATTAAGAGGAAATGCTTCATTTTTGCAGTCAAGTCAGATTCATAAAAACAAATTGGGATTGAATAAACATAACTCACATATGTGTTAATAGACTCTTGCGCCTCGACATCGAAAATTTGAATTTGACTATCGTCGGATGAGCAAAGATATTTCCCTGATGGGTGGAAGTCCAATGATCTGATTTCTTCAGTATGTTCATTATAATTGCAAAACATTATGACAGACTGAAATATGAAAATATTATAATTAATTAATCACAAACTTACAAAGAAAGAAAGGAATGATGTGTGGATAAGAAAAGAAAGATTGACTCACAGGAGTTGCCTAATTCACTGTTATATAATTATCTAACCAACTTGCTTCAAACATTGTGGTCCCCGGTCGAAATGTTACTTGAGAGACGGCAGATGAAGAGGACTCTATTTTATCACAATTCCCATCTTCAAGGTAGCATACCACAGGCTATAATATAAACAGAAAACAAATCACCTAGGAGATCACACATAATTAAACAATAGAAATCAAAAATTGATGAGATTGATTACTCACCCCCGGCACAGTCCGGCCACTTGCAATAACAATGTGTCCATCGAATGAAATATCGCAGGACGAAAATGGATATCCAGTTTGAAAACCTTGTGTTATAAGAAATTTCATAAAGACATTGAATCAAGTAAAATATGACCGTACAAAAGCTTGTAATATTAAATCAGAGAATAAAACTTTACTTGACAGAAAGTGAACACCAGGAGGGTATTCATCGATTGTATAACAGTCACGAAACTGCACTGGCTCTGGCTGGGTTATATGCGGACTCAGGGTGGATATGGAGTTATATAACCCAATACAGAAGTCGTACAAAATTCCGGATGCGTCTTGGTTGTTATATCCTGAACAATAATCAGTCACAACAAATGAATTAAAAAAAAGTGTAGAAGAATCACACAGGCACAATAATCAGTCTAGTTCAATGTTTCTTGGGAAAAATGAATAAAGGGAAAAACACTGCAACGTAGTAAGCCTCAGAAATACAAACTAGAACACTGGTGCAAGAAAATACAATATCGCTTCAAGAAAAACACGTAGTAAGCCTCAGAAATACAACCTAAAACACTGGTGCAAGAAAATACAATATCGCTTCAAGAAAAACAAGTAGTAACACTCAGAAATGTAACGTAGAACACTAAGCGGTTCAAGAAACTATTACCATGACATCACTGATAATAAAAAGCATCATTTCTCACTAATTAAGAGGAAATGCTTCATTTTTGCAGTCAAGTCAGATTCATAAAAACAAATTGGGATTGAATAAACATAACTCACATATGTGTTAATAGACTCTTGCGCCTCGACATCGAAAATTTGAATTTGACTATCGTCGGATGAGCAAAGATATTTCCCTGATGGGTGGAAGTCCAATGATCTGATTTCTTCAGTATGTTCATTATAATTGCAAAACATTATGACAGACTGAAATATGAAAATATTATAATTAATTAATCCCAAACTTACAAAGAAAGTAAGGAATGAGGTGTGGATAAGAAAAGAAAGATTGACTCACAGGAGTTGCCTAATTCAGTGTTATATAATTATCTAACCAACCTGCTTCAAACATTGTGGTCCCCGGTCGAAATGTTACTTGAGAGACGGCAGATGAAGAGGACTCTATTTTATCACAATTCCCATCTTCAAGGTAGCATACCACAGGCTATAATATAAACAGAAAACAAATCACCTAGGAGATCACACATAATTACACAATAGAAATCAAAAATTGATGAGATTGATTACTCACCCCCGGCACAGTCCGGCCACTTGCAATAACAATGTGTCCATCGAATGAAATATCGCAGGACGAAAGTGGATATCCAGTTTGAAAACATTGTGTTATAAGAAATTTCATAAAGACATTGAATCAAATAAAATATGACCGTACAAAAGCTTGTAATATTAAATCAGAGAATAAAACTTTACTTGACAGAAAGTGAACACTAGGAGGGTATTCATCGATTGTATAACAGTCACGAAACTGCACTGGCTCTGGCGGGGTTATAGGCAGACTCAGGGTGGATATGGAGTTATATAACCCAATACAGAAGTCGTACAAAATTCCGGATGCGTCTTGGTTGTTATATCCTGAACAATAATAAGTCACAACAAATGAATTAAAAAAAAGTGTAGAAGAATCACACAGGCACAATAATCAGTCTAGTTCAATGTTTCTTGGGAAAAATGAATAAAGGGAAAAAACACTGCAACGTAGTAAGCCTCAGAAATACAAACTAGAACACTGGTGCAAGAAAATACAATATCGCTTCAAGAAAAACACGTAGTAAACCTCAGAAATACAACCTAAAACACTGGTGCAAGAAAATACAATATCGCTTCAAGAAAAACAAGTAGTAACGCTCAGAAATGTAACGTAGAACACTAAGCGGTTCAAGAAACTATTACCATGACATCACTGATAATAAAAAGCATCATTTCTCACTAATTAAGAGGAAATGCTTCATTTTTGCAGTCAAGTCAGATTCATAAAAACAAATTGGGATTGAATAAACATAACTCACATATGTGTTAATAGACTCTTGCGCCTCGACATCGAAAATTTGAATTTGACTATCGTCGGATGAGCAAAGATATTTCCCTGATGGGTGGAAGTCCAATGATCTGATTTCTTCAGTATGTTCATTATAATTGCAAAACATTATGACAGACTGAAATATGAAAATATTATAATTAATTAATCCCAAACTTACAAAGAAAGTAAGGAATGAGGTGTGGATAAGAAAAGAAAGATTGACTCACAGGAGTTGCCTAATTCAGTGTTATATAATTATCTAACCAACCTGCTTCAAACATTGTGGTCCCCGGTCGAAATGTTACTTGAGAGACGGCAGATGAAGAGGACTCTATTTTATCACAATTCCCATCTTCAAGGTAGCATACCACAGGCTATAATATAAACAGAAAACAAATCACCTAGGAGATCACACATAATTACACAATAGAAATCAAAAATTGATGAGATTGATTACTCACCCCCGGCACAGTCCGGCCACTTGCAATAACAATGTGTCCATCGAATGAAATATCGCAGGACGAAAGTGGATATCCAGTTTGAAAACATTGTGTTATAAGAAATTTCATAAAGACATTGAATCAAATAAAATATGACCGTACAAAAGCTTGTAATATTAAATCAGAGAATAAAACTTTACTTGACAGAAAGTGAACACTAGGAGGGTATTCATCGATTGTATAACAGTCACGAAACTGCACTGGCTCTGGTGGGGTTATAGGCAGACTCAGGGTGGATATGGAGTTATATAACCCAATACAGAAGTCGTACAAAATTCCGGATGCGTCTTGGTTGTTATATCCTGAACAATAATCAGTCACAACAAATGAATTAAAAAAAAGTGTAGAAGAATCACACAGGCACAATAATCAGTCTAGTTCAATGTTTCTTGGGAAAAATGAATAAAGGGAAAAAACACTGCAACGTAGTAAGCCTCAGAAATACAAACTAGAACACTGGTGCAAGAAAATACAATATCGCTTCAAGAAAAACACGTAGTAAGCCTCAGAAATACAACCTAAAACACTGGTGCAAGAAAATACAATATCGCTTCAAGAAAAACAAGTAGTAACGCTCAGAAATGTAACGTAGAACACTAAGCGCTTCAAGAAACTATTACCATGACATCACTGATAATAAAAAGCATCATTTCTCACTAATTAAGAGGAAATGCTTCATTTTTGCAGTCAAGTCAGATTCATAAAAACAAATTGGGATTGAATAAACATAACTCAAATATGTGTTATTAGACTCTTGCGCCTCGACATCGAAAATTTGAATTTGACTATCGTCGGATGAGCAAAGATATTTCCCTGATGGGTGGAAGTCCAATGATCTGATTTCTTCAGTATGTTCATTATAATTGCAGAACATTATGACAGACTGAAATATGAAAATATTATAATTAATTAATCCCAAACTTACATAGAAAGAAATGAATGAGGTGTGGATAAGAAAAGAAAGATTGACTCACAGGAGTTGCCTAATTCACTGTTATATAATTATCTAACCAACTTGCTTCAAACATTGTGGTCCCCGGTCAAAATGTTACTTAAGAGACGGCAGATGAAGAGGACTCTATTTTATCACAATTCCCATCTTCAAGGTAGCATACCACAGGCTATACTATAAACAGAAAACAAATCACCTAGGAGATCACACATAATTAAACAATAGAAATAAAAAATTGATGAGATTGATTACTCACCCCCGGCACAGTCCGGCCACTTGCAATAACAATGTGTCCATCGAATGAAATATCGCAGGACGAAAGTGGATATCCAGTTTGAAAACCTTGTGTTATAAGAAATTTCATAAAGACATTGAATCAAGTAAAATATGACCGTACAAAAGCTTGTAATATTAAATCAGAGAATAAAAATTTAATTGACAGAAAGTGAACACCATGAGAGTATTCATCGATTGTATAACAGTCACGAAACTACACTGGCTCTGGCGGGGTTATAGGCAGACTCAGGGTGGATATGAGGTTATATAACCCAATACAGAAGTCGTACAAAATTTCGGATGCGTCTTGGTTGTTATATCCTGAACAATAATCAGTCACAACAAATGAATTAAAAGAAAGTGTAGAAGAATCACACAGGCACAATAATTAGTCTAGTTCATTGTTTCTTGGGAAAACTGAATAAAGGGAAAAACACTGCAACGTAGTAAGCCTCAGAAATACAAACTAGAACACTGGTGCAAGAAAATACAATATCGCTTCAAGAAAAACACGTAGTAAGCCTCAGAAATACAACCTAAAACACTGGTGCAAGAAAATACAATATCGCTTCAAGAAAAACAAGTAGTAACACTCAGAAATGTAACGTAGAACACTAAGCGCTTCAAGAAACTATTACCATGACATCACTGATAATAAAAAGCATCATTTCTCACTAATTAAGAGGAAATGCTTCATTTTTACAGTCAAGTCAGATTCATAAAAACAAATTGGGATTGAATAAACATAACTCACATATGTGTTAATAGACTCTTGCGCCTCGACATCGAAAATTTGAATTTGACTATCGTCGGATGAGCAAAGATATTTCCCTGATGGGTGGAAGTCCAATGATCTGATTTCTTCAGTATGTTCATTATAATTGCAAAACATTATGACAGACTGAAATATGAAAATATTATAATTAATTAATCCCAAACTTACAAAGAAAGAAAGGAATGACATGTGGATAAGAAAAGAAAGATAGACTCATAGGAGTTGCCTAATTCAGTGTTATATAATTATCTAACCAACTTGCCGCAAACGTTGTGGTCCCCGGTCGAAATGTTACTTGAGAGATGGCAGATGAAGAGGAATCTATTTTATCAAAATTCCCATCTTCCAGGTAGCATACCACAGGCTATAATATAAACAGAAAACAAATCATATAGGAGATCACACATAATTAAACAATAGAATTCAAAAATTGATGAGATTGATTACTCACCTCCGGCACAGTCCGGCCACTTGCAATAAGAATGTGTCAATCGAATGAAATATCGCAGGACGAAAGTGGATATCCAGTTTGAAAACCTTGTGTTATAAGAAATTTCATAAAGACATTGAATCAAGTAAAATATGACCGTACAAAAGCTTGTAATATTAAATCAGAGAATAAAAATTTACTTGACAGAAAGTGAACACCAGGAGGGTATTCATCGATTGTATAACAGTCACGAAACTGCACTGGCTCTGGCTGGGTTATAGGCAGACTCAGGGTGGATATGGAGTTATATAACCCAATACAGAAGTCGTACAAAATTCCGGATGCGTCTTGGTTGTTATATCCTGAACAATAATCAGTCACAATAAATGAATTAAAAAAAAAGTGTAGAAGAATCACACAGGCACAATAATTAGTCTAGTTCATTGTTTCTTGGGAAAAATGAATAAAGGGAAAAAACACTGCAACGTAGTAAGCCTCAGAAATACAAACTAGAACACTGGTGCAAGAAAATACAATATCGCTTCAAGAAAAACACGTAGTAAGCCTCAGAAATACAACCTAAAACACTGGTGCAAGAAAATACAATATCGCTTCAAGAAAAACAAGTAGTAACACTCAGAAATGTAACGTAGAACACTAAGCGCTTCAAGAAACTATTACCATGACATCACTGATAATAAAAAGCATCATTTCTCACTAATTAAGAGGAAATGCTTCATTTTTGCAGTCAAGTCAGATTCATAAAAACAAATTGGGATTGAATAAACATAACTCACATATGTGTTAATAGACTCTTGCGCCTCGACATCGAAAATTTGAATTTGACTATCGTCGGATGAGCAAAGTTATTTCCCTGATGGGTGGAAGTACAATGATCTGATTTCTTCAGTATGTTCATTATAATTGCAAAACATTATGACAGACTGAAATATGAAAATATTATAATTAATTAATCCCAAACTTACAAAGAAAGAAAGGAATGACATGTGGATAAGAAAAGAAAGATAGACTCATAGGAGTTGCCTAATTCAGTGTTATATAATTATCTAGCCAGCTTGCCGCAAACGTTGTGGTCCCCAGTCGAAATGTTACTTGAGAGATGGCAGATCAAGAGGAATCTATTTTATCACAATTCCCATCTTCCAGGTAGCATACCACAAGCTATAATATAAACAAAAAACAAATCACCTACGAGATCACACATAATTAAACAATAGAATTCAAAAATTGATGAGATTGATTACTCACCTCCGGCACAGTCCGACCACTTGCAATAAGAATGTGTCCATCGAATAAAATATCGCAGGACGAAAGTGGATATCCAGTTTGAAAACCTTGTGTTATAAGAAATTTCATAAAGACATTGAATCAAGTAAAATATGACCGTACAAAAGCTTGTAATATTAAATCAGAGAATAAAAATTTACTTGACAGAAAGTGAACACCAGGAGGGTATTCATCGATTGTATAACAGTCACGAAACTGCACTGGCTCTGGTTGGGTTATAGGCAGACTCAGGGTGGATATGGAGTTATATAACCCAATACAGAAGTCGTACAAAATTCCGGATGCGTCTTGGTTGTTATATCCTGAACAATAATCAGTCACAACAAATGAATTAAAAAAAAAGTGTAGAAGAATCACACAGGCACAATAACCAGTCTAGTTCAATGTTTCTTGGGAAAATTGAATAATGGGGAAAAAAACACTGCAACGTAGTAAGCCTCAGAAATACAACCTAGAACACTGGTGCAAGAAAATACAATATCGCTTCAAGAAAAACACGTAGTAAGCCTCAGAAATACAACATAAAACACTGGTGCAAGAAAATACAATATCGCTTCAAGAAAAACAAGTAGTAACAATCAGAAATGTAACGTAGAACACTAAGTGCTTCAAGAAACTATTACCATGACATCACTGATAATAAAAAGCATCATTTCTCACTAATTAAGAGGAAATGCTTCATTTTTACAGTCAAGTCAGATTCATAAAAACAAATTGGGATTGAATAAACATAACTCACATATGTGTTAATAGACTCTTGCGGCTCGACATCAAAAATTTGAATTTGACTATCGTCGGATGAGCAAAGATATTTCCCTGATGGGTGGAAGTCCAATGATCTGATTTCTTCAGTATGTTCATTATAATTGCAAAACATTATGACAGACTGAAATATGAAAATAGTATAATTAATTAATCCTAAACTTACAAAGAAAGAAAGGAATGAGGTGTGGATAAGAAAAGAAAGATAGACTCACAGGAGTTGCCTAATTCAGTATTATATAATTATCTAACCAACTTTCCGCAAACAGTGTGGTCCCCGGTCGAAATGTTACTTGAGAGACGGCAGATGAAAAGGAATCTATTTTATCACAATTCCCATCTTCCAGGTAGTATACCACAGGCTATAATATAAACAGAAAACAAATCACCTAGGATATCACACATAATTAAGCAATAGAATTCAAAAATTGATGAGATTGATTACTCACCCCCGGCACAGTCCGGGCACTTGCAATAACAATGTGGACGAAAGTGGATATCCAGTTTGAAAACCTTGTGTTATAAGAAATTTCATAAAGACATTGAATCAAGTAAAATATGACCGTACAAAAGCTTGTAATATTAAATAAGAGAATAAAAATTTACTTGACAGAAAGTGAACACCAAGAGGGTATTCATCGATTGTATAACAGTCACGAAATTGCACTGGCTCTGGCGGGGTTATACGCAGACTCAGGGTGGATATGGAGTTATATAACCCAATACAGAAGTCGTACAAAATTCCGGATGCGTCTTGGTTGTTATATCCTGAACAATAATCAGTCACAACAAATGAATTAAAAAAAAGTGTAGAAGAATCACACAGACACAATAATCAGTCTAGTTAAATTTTTCTTGGGAAAAATGAATAAAGGGAAAAAACACTGCAACGTAGTAAGCCTCAGTAATACAACCTAGAACACTGGTGCAAGAAAATACAAAATCGCTTCAAGAAAAACACGTAGTAAGCCTCAGAAATACAACCTAAACCACTGGTGCAAGAAAATACAATATCGCTTCAAGAAAAACAAGTAGTAACACTCATAAATGTAACGTAGAACACTAAGAGCTTCAAGAAACTATTACCATGACATCCCTGATAAGAAAAAGCATCATTTCTGACTAATTAAGAGGAAATGCTTCATTTTTGCAGTCAAGTCAAATTCATAAAAACAAATTGGGATTGAATAAACATAACTCAGATATGTGTTAATAGACTCTTGCGCCTCGACATCGAAAATTTGAATTTGACTATCGTCGGATGAGCAAAGATATTTCCCTAATAGGTGGAAGTCCAATGATCTGATTTCTTCAGTATGTTCATTATAATTGAAAAACATTATGACAGACTGAAATATGAAAATATTATAATTAATTAATCCCAAACTTACAAAGAAAGAAAGGAATGAGGTGTGGATAAGAAAAGAAAGATAGACTCACGGGAGTTGCGTAATTCAGTGTTATATAATTATCTAACCAACTTGCCGCAAACATTGTGGTCCCCGGTCGAAATGTTACTTGAGAGACGGCAGATGAAGAGGAATCTATTTTATCACAATTCCCATCTTCCAGGTAGCATACCACAGGCTATAATATAAACAGAAAACAAATCACCTAGGAGATCACACATAATTAAACAATAGAATTCAAAAATTGATGAGATTGAGTACTCACCCCCGGCACAGTCCGGCCACTTGCAATAACAATGTGTCCATCGAATGAAATATCGCAGGACGAAAGTGGATATCCAGTTTGAAAACCTTGTGTTATAAGAAATTTCATAAAGACATTGAATCAAGTAAAATATGACCGTACAAAAGCTTGTAATATTAAATCAGAGAATAAAAATTTACTTGACAGAAAGTGAACACCAGGAGGGTATTCATCGATTGTATAACAGTCACGAAACTGCACTGGCTCTGGCTGGGTTATAGGCAGACTCAGGGTGGATATGGAGTTATATAACCCAATACAGAAGTCGTACAAAATTCCGGATGCGTCTTGGTTGTTATATCCTGAACAATAATCAGTCACAAATATGAATTAAAAAAAAGTGTAAAAGAATCACACGGGCACAATAATCAGTCTAGTTCAATGTTTCTTGGGAAAAATGAATAAAGGGAAAAAACACTGCAACGTAGTAAGGCTCAGAAATACAACCTAGAACATTGGTGCAAGAAAATACAATATCGCTTCAAGAAAAACACGTAGTAAGCCTCAGAAATACAACCTAAAACACTGGTGCATGAAAATACAATATCGCTTCAAGAAAAACAAGTAGTAACACTCAGAAATGTAACGTAGAACACTAAGTGCTTCAAGAAACTATTACCATGACATCACTGATAATAAAAAGCATCATTTCTCACTAATTAAGAGGAAATGCTTCATTTTTGCAGTCAAGTCAGATTCATAAAAACAAATTAGGATTGAATAAACATAACTCACATATGTGTAATAGACTCTTGCGCCTCGACATCAAAAATTTGAATTTGACTATCGTCGGATGAGCAAAGATATTTCCCTGATGGGTGGAAGTCCAATGATCTGATTTCTTCAGTATGTTCATTATAATTGCAAAACATTATGACAGACTGAAATATGAAAATAGTATAATTAATTAATCCCAAACTTACAAAGAAAGAAAGGAATGAGGTGTGGATAAGAAAAGAAAGATAGACTCACGGGAGTTGCATAATTCAGTGTTATATAATTATCTAACCAACTTGCCGCAAACATTGTGGTCCCTGGTCGAAATGTTACTTGAGAGACGGCAGATGAAGAGGAATCTATTTTATCACAATTCCCATCTTCCAGGTAGCATACCACAGGCTATAATATAAACAGAAAACAAATCACCAAGGAGATCACACATAATTAAACAATAGAATTCAGAAATTGATGAGATTTATTACTCACCCCCGACACAGTCCGATCACTTGCAATAACAATGTGTCCATCGAATGAAATATCGCAGGACGAAAGTGGATATCCAGTTTGAAAACCTTATGTTATAAGAAATTTCATAAAGACATTGAATCAAGTAAAATATGACCGTACAAAAGCTTGTAATATTAAATCAGAGAATAAAAATTTACTTGACAGAAAGTGAACACCAGGAGGGTATTCATCGATTGTATAACAGACACGAAACTGCACTGGCTCTGGCTGGGTTATAGGCAGACTCAGGGTGGATATGGAGTTATATAACCCAATACAGAAGTCGTACAAAATTCCGGATGCGTCTTGGTTGTTATATCCTGAACAATAATCAGTCACAAAAATGAATTAAAAAAAAAGTGTAGAAGAATCACACGGGCACAATAATCAGTCTAGTTCAATGTTTCTTGGGAAAAATGAATAAAGGGAAAAAACACTGCAACGTAGTAAGGCTCAGAAATACAACCTAGAACACTGGTGCAAGAAAATACAATATTGCTTCAAGAAAAACACGCAGTAAGCCTCAGAAATACAACCTAAACCACTGGTGCAAGAAAATACAATATCGCTTCAAGAAAAACAAGTAGTAACACTCATAAATGTAATGTAGAACACTAAGAGCTTCAAGAAACTATTACCATGACATCCCTGATAAGAAAAAGCATCATTTCTGACTAATTAAGAGGAAATGCTTCATTTTTGCAGTCAAGTCAAATTCATAAAAACAAATTGGGATTGAATAAACATAACTCACATATGTGTTAATAGACTCTTGCGCCTCGACATCGAAAATTTGAATTTGACTATCGTCGGATGAGCAAAGATATTTCCCTAATTGGTGGAAGTCCAATGATCTGATTTCTTCAGTATGTTCATTATAATTGAAAAACATTATGACAGACTGAAATATGAAAATATTATAATTAATTAATCCCAAACTTACAAAGAAAGAAAGGAATGAGGTGTGGATAAGAAAAGAAAGATAGACTCACGGGAGTTGCGTAATTCAGTGTTATATAATTATCTAACCAACTTGCCGCAAACATTGTGGTCCCCGGTCGAAATGTTACTTGAGAGACGGCAGATGAAGAGGAATCTATTTTATCACAATTCCCATCTTCCAGGTAGCATACCACAGGCTATAATATAAACAGAAAACAAATCACCTAGGAGATCACACATAATTAAATAATAGAATTCAAAAATTGATGAGATTGAGTACTCACCCCCGGCACAGTCCGGCCACTTGCAATAACAATGTGTCCATCGAATGAAATATCGCAGGACGAAAGTGGATATCCAGTTTGAAAACCTTGTGTTATAAGAAATTTCATAAAGACATTGAATCAAGTAAAATATGACCGTACAAAAGCTTGTAATATTAAATCAGAGAATAAAAATTTACTTGACAGAAAGTGAACACCAGGAGGGTATTCATCGATTGTATAACAGTCACGAAACTGCACTGGCTCTGGCTGGGTTATAGGCAGACTCAGGGTGGATATGGAGTTATATAACCCAATACAGAAGTCGTACAAAATTCCGGATGCGTCTTGGTTGTTATATCCTGAACAATAATCAGTCACAAATATGAATTAAAAAAAAGTGTAAAAGAATCACACGGGCACAATAATCAGTCTAGTTCAATGTTTCTTGGGAAAAATGAATAAAGGGAAAAAACACTGCAACGTAGTAAGGCTCAGAAATACAACCTAGAACATTGGTGCAAGAAAATACAATATCGCTTCAAGAAAAACATGTAGTAAGCCTCAGAAATACAACCTAAAACACTGGTGCATGAAAATACAATATCGCTTCAAGAAAAACAAGTAGTAACACTCAGAAATGTAACGTAGAACACTAAGTGCTTCAAGAAACTATTACCATGACATCACTGATAATAAAAAGCATCATTTCTCACTAATTAAGAGGAAATGCTTCATTTTTGCAGTCAAGTCAGATTCATAAAAACAAATTAGGATTGAATAAACATAACTCACATATGTGTAATAGACTCTTGTGCCTCGACATCAAAAATTTGAATTTGACTATCGTCGGATGAGCAAAGATATTTCCCTGATGGGTGGAAGTCCAATGATCTGATTTCTTCAGTATGTTCATTATAATTGCAAAACATTATGACAGACTGAAATATGAAAATAGTATAATTAATTAATCCCAAACTTACAAAGAAAGAAAGGAATGAGGTGTGGATAAGAAAAGAAAGATAGACTCACGGGAGTTGCATAATTCAGTGTTATATAATTATCTAACCAACTTGCCGCAAACATTGTGGTCCCTGGTCGAAATGTTACTTGAGAGACGGCAGATGAAGAGGAATCTATTTTATCACAATTCCCATCTTCCAGGTAGCATACCACAGGCTATAATATAAACAGAAAACAAATCACCAAGGAGATCACACATAATTAAACAATAGAATTCAGAAATTGATGAGATTTATTACTCACCCCCGACACAGTCCGACCACTTGCAATAACAATGTGTCCATCGAATGAAATATCGCAGGACGAAAGTGGATATCCAGTTTGAAAACCTTGTGTTATAAGAAATTTCATAAAGACATTGAATCAAGTAAAATATGACCGTACAAAAGCTTGTAATATTAAATCAGAGAATAAAAATTTACTTGACAGAAAGTGAACACCAGGAGGGTATTCATCGATTGTATAACAGACACGAAACTGCACTGGCTCTGGCTGGGTTATAGGCAGACTCAGGGTGGATATGGAGTTATATAACCCAATACAGAAGTCGTACAAAATTCCGGATGCGTCTTGGTTGTTATATCCTGAACAATAATCAGTCACAAAAATGAATTAAAAAAAAGTGTAGAAGAATCACACGGGCACAATAATCAGTCTAGTTCAATGTTTCTTGGGAAAAATGAATAAAGGGAAAAAACACTGCAACGTAGTAAGGCTCAGAAATACAACCTAGAACACTGGTGCAAGAAAATACAATATCGCTTCAAGAAAAACACGTAGTAAGCCTCAGAAATACAACCTAAACCACTGGTGCAAGAAAATACAATATCGCTTCAAGAAAAACAAGTAGTAACACTCATAAATGTAACGTAGAACACTAAGAGCTTCAAGAAACTATTACCATGACATCCCTGATAAGAAAAAGCATCATTTCTGACTAATTAAGAGGAAATGCTTCATTTTTGCAGTCAAGTCAAATTCATAAAAACAAATTGGGATTGAATAAACATAACTCACATATGTGTTAATAGACTCTTGCGCCTCGACATCGAAAATTTGAATTTGACTATCGTCGGATGAGCAAAGATATTTCCCTAATTGGTGGAAGTCCAATGATCTGATTTCTTCAGTATGTTCATTATAATTGCAAAACATTATGACAGACTGAAATATGAAAATAGTATAATTAATTAATCCCAAACTTACAAAGAAAGAAAGGAATGAGGTGTGGATAAGAAAAGAAAGATAGACTCACGGGAGTTGCGTAATTCAGTGTTATATAGTTATCTAACCAACTTGCCGCAAACATTGTGGTCCCCGGTCGAAATGTTACTTGAGAGACGGCAGATGAAGAGGAATCTATTTTATCACAATTCCCATCTTCCAGGTAGCATACCACAGGCTATAATATAAACAGAAAACAAATCACCTAGGAGATCACACATAATTAAACAATAGAATTCAAAAATTGATGAGATTTATTACTCACCCCCGACACAGTCCGACCACTTGCAATAACAATGTGTCCATCGAATGAAATATCGCAGGACGAAAGTGGATATCCAGTTTGAAAACCTTGTGTTATAAGAAATTTCATAAAGACATTGAATCAAGTAAAATATGACCGTACAAAAGCTTGTAATATTAAATCAGAGAATAAAAATTTACTTGACAGAAAGTGAACACCAGGAGGGTATTCATCGATTGTATAACAGTCACGAAACTGCACTGGCTCTGGCTGGGTTATAGGCAGACTCAGGGTGGATATGGAGTTATATAACCCAATACAGAAGTCGTACAAAATTCCGGATGCGTCTTGGTTGTTATATCCTGAACAATAATCAGTCACAAATATGAATTAAAAAAAAGTGTAAAAGAATCACACGGGCACAATAATCAGTCTAGTTCAATGTTTCTTGGGAAAAATGAATAAAGGGAAAAAACACTGCAACGTAGTAAGGCTCAGAAATACAACCTAGAACATTGGTGCAAGAAAATACAATATTGCTTCAAGAAAAACACGTAGTAAGCCTCAGAAATACAACCTAAAACACTGGTGCATGAAAATACAATATCGCTTCAAGAAAAACAAGTAGTAACACTCAGAAATGTAACGTAGAACACTAAGTGCTTCAAGAAACTATTACCATGACATCACTGATAATAAAAAGCATCATTTCTCACTAATTAAGAGGAAATGCTTCATTTTTGCAGTCAAGTCAGATTCATAAAAACAAATTAGGATTGAATAAACATAACTCACATATGTGTAATAGACTCTTGCGCCTCGACATCAAAAATTTGAATTTGACTATCGTCGGATGAGCAAAGATATTTCCCTGATGGGTGGAAGTCCAATGATCTGATTTCTTCAGTATGTTCATTATAATTGCAAAACATTATGACAGACTGAAATATGAAAATAGTATAATTAATTAATCCCAAACTTACAAAGAAAGAAAGGAATGAGGTGTGGATAAGAAAAGAAAGATAGACTCACGGGAGTTGCATAATTCAGTGTTATATAATTATCTAACCAACTTGCCGCAAACATTGTGGTCCCTGGTCGAAATGTTACTTGAGAGACGGCAGATGAAGAGGAATCTATTTTATCACAATTCCCATCTTCCAGGTAGCATACCACAGGCTATAATATAAACAGAAAACAAATCACCAAGGAGATCACACATAATTAAACAATAGAATTCAGAAATTGATGAGATTTATTACTCACCCCCGACACAGTCCGACCACTTGCAATAACAATGTGTCCATCGAATGAAATATCGCAGGACGAAAGTGGATATCCAGTTTGAAAACCTTGTGTTATAAGAAATTTCATAAAGACATTGAATCAAGTAAAATATGACCGTACAAAAGCTTGTAATATTAAATCAGAGAATAAAAATTTACTTGACAGAAAGTGAACACCAGGAGGGTATTCATCGATTGTATAACAGACACGAAACTGCACTGGCTCTGGCTGGGTTATAGGCAGACTCAGGGTGGATATGGAGTTATATAACCCAATACAGAAGTCGTACAAATTTCCGGATGCGTCTTGGTTGTTATATCCTGAACAATAATCAGTCACAAAAATGAATTAAAAAAAAAGTGTAGAAGAATCACACGGGCACAATAATCAGTCTAGTTCAATGTTTCTTGGGAAAAATGAATAAAGGGAAAAAACACTGCAACGTAGTAAGGCTCAGAAATACAACCTAGAACACTGGTGCAAGAAAATACAATATCGCTTCAAGAAAAACACGCAGTAAGCCTCAGAAATACAACCTAAACCACTGGTGCAAGAAAATACAATATCGCTTCAAGAAAAACAAGTAGTAACACTCATAAATGTAATGTAGAACACTAAGAGCTTCAAGAAACTATTACCATGACATCCCTGATAAGAAAAAGCATCATTTCTGACTAATTAAGAGGAAATGCTTCATTTTTGCAGTCAAGTCAAATTCATAAAAACAAATTGGGATTGAATAAACATAACTCACATATGTGTTAATAGACTCTTGCGCCTCGACATCGAAAATTTGAATTTGACTATCGTCGGATGAGCAAAGATATTTCCCTAATTGGTGGAAGTCCAATGATCTGATTTCTTCAGTATGTTCATTATAATTGAAAAACATTATGACAGACTGAAATATGAAAATATTATAATTAATTAATCCCAAACTTACAAAGAAAGAAAGGAATGAGGTGTGGATAAGAAAAGAAAGATAGACTCACGGGAGTTGCGTAATTCAGTGTTATATAATTATCTAACCAACTTGCCGCAAACATTGTGGTCCCCGGTCGAAATGTTACTTGAGAGACGGCAGATGAAGAGGAATCTATTTTATCACAATTCCCATCTTCCAGGTAGCATACCACAGGCTATAATATAAACAGAAAACAAATCACCTAGGAGATCACACATAATTAAATAATAGAATTCAAAAATTGATGAGATTGAGTACTCACCCCCGGCACAGTCCGGCCACTTGCAATAACAATGTGTCCATCGAATGAAATATCGCAGGACGAAAGTGGATATCCAGTTTGAAAACCTTGTGTTATAAGAAATTTCATAAAGACATTGAATCAAGTAAAATATGACCGTACAAAAGCTTGTAATATTAAATCAGAGAATAAAAATTTACTTGACAGAAAGTGAACACCAGGAGGGTATTCATCGATTGTATAACAGTCACGAAACTGCACTGGCTCTGGCTGGGTTATAGGCAGACTCAGGGTGGATATGGAGTTATATAACCCAATACAGAAGTCGTACAAAATTCCGGATGCGTCTTGGTTGTTATATCCTGAACAATAATCAGTCACAAATATGAATTAAAAAAAAGTGTAAAAGAATCACACGGGCACAATAATCAGTCTAGTTCAATGTTTCTTGGGAAAAATGAATAAAGGGAAAAAACACTGCAACGTAGTAAGGCTCAGAAATACAACCTAGAACATTGGTGCAAGAAAATACAATATCGCTTCAAGAAAAACATGTAGTAAGCCTCAGAAATACAACCTAAAACACTGGTGCATGAAAATACAATATCGCTTCAAGAAAAACAAGTAGTAACACTCAGAAATGTAACGTAGAACACTAAGTGCTTCAAGAAACTATTACCATGACATCACTGATAATAAAAAGCATCATTTCTCACTAATTAAGAGGAAATGCTTCATTTTTGCAGTCAAGTCAGATTCATAAAAACAAATTAGGATTGAATAAACATAACTCACATATGTGTAATAGACTCTTGTGCCTCGACATCAAAAATTTGAATTTGACTATCGTCGGATGAGCAAAGATATTTCCCTGATGGGTGGAAGTCCAATGATCTGATTTCTTCAGTATGTTCATTATAATTGCAAAACATTATGACAGACTGAAATATGAAAATAGTATAATTAATTAATCCCAAACTTACAAAGAAAGAAAGGAATGAGGTGTGGATAAGAAAAGAAAGATAGACTCACGGGAGTTGCATAATTCAGTGTTATATAATTATCTAACCAACTTGCCGCAAACATTGTGGTCCCTGGTCGAAATGTTACTTGAGAGACGGCAGATGAAGAGGAATCTATTTTATCACAATTCCCATCTTCCAGGTAGCATACCACAGGCTATAATATAAACAGAAAACAAATCACCAAGGAGATCACACATAATTAAACAATAGAATTCAGAAATTGATGAGATTTATTACTCACCCCCGACACAGTCCGACCACTTGCAATAACAATGTGTCCATCGAATGAAATATCGCAGGACGAAAGTGGATATCCAGTTTGAAAACCTTGTGTTATAAGAAATTTCATAAAGACATTGAATCAAGTAAAATATGACCGTACAAAAGCTTGTAATATTAAATCAGAGAATAAAAATTTACTTGACAGAAAGTGAACACCAGGAGGGTATTCATCGATTGTATAACAGACACGAAACTGCACTGGCTCTGGCTGGGTTATAGGCAGACTCAGGGTGGATATGGAGTTATATAACCCAATACAGAAGTCGTACAAATTTCCGGATGCGTCTTGGTTGTTATATCCTGAACAATAATCAGTCACAAAAATGAATTAAAAAAAAAGTGTAGAAGAATCACACGGGCACAATAATCAGTCTAGTTCAATGTTTCTTGGGAAAAATGAATAAAGGGAAAAAACACTGCAACGTAGTAAGGCTCAGAAATACAACCTAGAACACTGGTGCAAGAAAATACAATATCGCTTCAAGAAAAACACGCAGTAAGCCTCAGAAATACAACCTAAACCACTGGTGCAAGAAAATACAATATCGCTTCAAGAAAAACAAGTAGTAACACTCATAAATGTAATGTAGAACACTAAGAGCTTCAAGAAACTATTACCATGACATCCCTGATAAGAAAAAGCATCATTTCTGACTAATTAAGAGGAAATGCTTCATTTTTGCAGTCAAGTCAAATTCATAAAAACAAATTGGGATTGAATAAACATAACTCACATATGTGTTAATAGACTCTTGCGCCTCGACATCGAAAATTTGAATTTGACTATCGTCGGATGAGCAAAGATATTTCCCTAATTGGTGGAAGTCCAATGATCTGATTTCTTCAGTATGTTCATTATAATTGAAAAACATTATGACAGACTGAAATATGAAAATATTATAATTAATTAATCCCAAACTTACAAAGAAAGAAAGGAATGAGGTGTGGATAAGAAAAGAAAGATAGACTCACGGGAGTTGCGTAATTCAGTGTTATATAATTATCTAACCAACTTGCCGCAAACATTGTGGTCCCCGGTCGAAATGTTACTTGAGAGACGGCAGATGAAGAGGAATCTATTTTATCACAATTCCCATCTTCCAGGTAGCATACCACAGGCTATAATATAAACAGAAAACAAATCACCTAGGAGATCACACATAATTAAATAATAGAATTCAAAAATTGATGAGATTGAGTACTCACCCCCGGCACAGTCCGGCCACTTGCAATAACAATGTGTCCATCGAATGAAATATCGCAGGACGAAAGTGGATATCCAGTTTGAAAACCTTGTGTTATAAGAAATTTCATAAAGACATTGAATCAAGTAAAATATGACCGTACAAAAGCTTGTAATATTAAATCAGAGAATAAAAATTTACTTGACAGAAAGTGAACACCAGGAGGGTATTCATCGATTGTATAACAGTCACGAAACTGCACTGGCTCTGGCTGGGTTATAGGCAGACTCAGGGTGGATATGGAGTTATATAACCCAATACAGAAGTCGTACAAAATTCCGGATGCGTCTTGGTTGTTATATCCTGAACAATAATCAGTCACAAATATGAATTAAAAAAAAGTGTAAAAGAATCACACGGGCACAATAATCAGTCTAGTTCAATGTTTCTTGGGAAAAATGAATAAAGGGAAAAAACACTGCAACGTAGTAAGGCTCAGAAATACAACCTAGAACATTGGTGCAAGAAAATACAATATCGCTTCAAGAAAAACATGTAGTAAGCCTCAGAAATACAACCTAAAACACTGGTGCATGAAAATACAATATCGCTTCAAGAAAAACAAGTAGTAACACTCAGAAATGTAACGTAGAACACTAAGTGCTTCAAGAAACTATTACCATGACATCACTGATAATAAAAAGCATCATTTCTCACTAATTAAGAGGAAATGCTTCATTTTTGCAGTCAAGTCAGATTCATAAAAACAAATTAGGATTGAATAAACATAACTCACATATGTGTAATAGACTCTTGCGCCTCGACATCAAAAATTTGAATTTGACTATCGTCGGATGAGCAAAGATATTTCCCTGATGGGTGGAAGTCCAATGATCTGATTTCTTCAGTATGTTCATTATAATTGCAAAACATTATGACAGACTGAAATATGAAAATAGTATAATTAATTAATCCCAAATTTACAAAGAAAGAAAGGAATGAGGTGTGGATAAGAAAAGAAAGATAGACTCACGGGAGTTGCATAATTCAGTGTTATATAATTATCTAACCAACTTGCCGCAAACATTGTGGTCCCTGGTCGAAATGTTACTTGAGAGACGGCAGATGAAGAGGAATCTATTTTATCACAATTCCCATCTTCCAGGTAGCATACCACAGGCTATAATATAAACAGAAAACAAATCACCAAGGAGATCACACATAATTAAACAATAGAATTCAGAAATTGATGAGATTTATTACTCACCCCCGACACAGTCCGACCACTTGCAATAACAATGTGTCCATCGAATGAAATATCGCAGGACGAAAGTGGATATCCAGTTTGAAAACCTTGTGTTATAAGAAATTTCATAAAGACATTGAATCAAGTAAAATATGACCGTACAAAAGCTTGTAATATTAAATCAGAGAATAAAAATTTACTTGACAGAAAGTGAACACCAGGAGGGTATTCATCGATTGTATAACAGACACGAAACTGCACTGGCTCTGGCTGGGTTATAGGCAGACTCAGGGTGGATATGGAGTTATATAACCCAATACAGAAGTCGTACAAAATTTCGGATGCGTCTTGGTTGTTATATCCTGAACAATAATCAGTCACAAAAATGAATTAAAAAAAAAGTGTAGAAGAATCACACGGGCACAATAATCAGTCTAGTTCAATGTTTCTTGGGAAAAATGAATAAAGGGAAAAAACACTGCAACGTAGTAAGGCTCAGAAATACAACCTAGAACACTGGTGCAAGAAAATACAATATCGCTTCAAGAAAAACACGTAGTAAGCCTCAGAAATACAACCTAAACCACTGGTGCAAGAAAATACAATATCGCTTCAAGAAAAACAAGTAGTAACACTCATAAATGTAACGTAGAACACTAAGAGCTTCAAGAAACTATTACCATGACATCCCTGATAAGAAAAAGCATCATTTCTGACTAATTAAGAGGAAATGCTTCATTTTTGCAGTCAAGTCAAATTCATAAAAACAAATTGGGATTGAATAAACATAACTCACATATGTGTTAATAGACTCTTGCGCCTCGACATCGAAAATTTGAATTTGACTATCGTCGGATGAGCAAAGATATTTCCCTAATTGGTGGAAGTCCAATGATCTGATTTCTTCAGTATGTTCATTATAATTGCAAAACATTATGACAGACTGAAATATGAAAATAGTATAATTAATTAATCCCAAACTTACAAAGAAAGAAAGGAATGAGGTGTGGATAAGAAAAGAAAGATAGACTCACGGGAGTTGCGTAATTCAGTGTTATATAATTATCTAACCAACTTGCCGCAAACATTGTGGTCCCCGGTCGAAATGTTACTTGAGAGACGGCAGATGAAGAGGAATCTATTTTATCACAATTCCCATCTTCCAGGTAGCATACCACAGGCTATAATATAAACAGAAAACAAATCACCTAGGAGATCACACATAATTAAACAATAGAATTCAAAAATTGATGAGATTTATGACTCACCCCCGACACAGTCCGACCACTTGCAATAACAATGTGTCCATCGAATGAAATATCGCAGGACGAAAGTGGATATCCAGTTTGAAAACCTTGTGTTATAAGAAATTTCATAAAGACATTGAATCAAGTAAAATATGACCGTACAAAAGCTTGTAATATTAAATCAGAGAATAAAAATTTACTTGACAGAAAGTGAACACCAGGAGGGTATTCATCGATTGTATAACAGTCACGAAACTGCACTGGCTCTGGCTGGGTTATAGGCAGACTCAGGGTGGATATGGAGTTATATAACCCAATACAGAAGTCGTACAAAATTCCGGATGCGTCTTGGTTGTTATATCCTGAACAATAATCAGTCACAAAAATGAATTAAAAAAAAAAGTGTAGAAGAATCACATGGGCACAATAATCAGTCTAGTTCAATGTTTCTTGGGAAAAATGAATAAAGGGAAAAAACACTGCAACGTAGTAAGGCTCAGAAATACAACCTAGAACACTGGTGCAAGAAAATACAATATCGCTTCAAGAAAAACACGTAGTAAACCTCAGAAATACAACCTAAAACACTGGTGCAAGAAAATACAATATCGCTTCAAGAAAAACAAGTAGTAACACTCAGAAATGTAACGTAGAACACTAAGTGCTTCAAGAAACTATTACCATGACATCACTGATAATAAAAAGCATCATTTCTCACTAATTAAGAGGAAATGCTTCATTTTTGCAGTCAAGTCAGATTCATAAAAACAAATTAGGATTGAATAAACATAACTCACATATGTGTAATAGACTCTTGCGCCTCGACATCAAAAATTTGAATTTGACTATCGTCGGATGAGCAAAGATATTTCCCTGATGGGTGGAATTCCAATGATCTGATTTCTTCAGTATGTTCATTATAATTGCAAAACATTATGACAGACTGAAATATGAAAATAGTATAATTAATTAATCCCAAACTTACAAAGAAAGAAAGGAATGAGGTGTGGATAAGAAAAGAAAGATAGACTCACGGGAGTTGCATAATTCAGTGTTATATAATTATCTAACCAACTTGCCGCAAACATTGTGGTCCCTGGTCGAAATGTTACTTGAGAGACGGCAGATGAAGAGGAATCTATTTTATCACAATTCCCATCTTCCAGGTAGCATACCACAGGCTATAATATAAACAGAAAACAAATCACCAAGGAGATCACACATAATTAAACAATAGAATTCAGAAATTGATGAGATTTATTACTCACCCCCGACACAGTCCGACCACTTGCAATAACAATGTGTCCATCGAATGAAATATCGCAGGACGAAAGTGGATATCCAGTTTGAAAACCTTGTGTTATAAGAAATTTCATAAAGACATTGAATCAAGTAAAATATGACCGTACAAAAGCTTGTAATATTAAATCAGAGAATAAAAATTTACTTGACAGAAAGTGAACACCAGGAGGGTATTCATCGATTGTATAACAGACACGAAACTGCACTGGCTCTGGCTGGGTTATAGGCAGACTCAGGGTGGATATGGAGTTATATAACCCAATACAGAAGTCGTACAAAATTTCGGATGCGTCTTGGTTGTTATATCCTGAACAATAATCAGTCACAAAAATGAATTAAAAAAAAAGTGTAGAAGAATCACACGGGCACAATAATCAGTCTAGTTCAATGTTTCTTGGGAAAAATGAATAAAGGGAAAAAACACTGCAACGTAGTAAGGCTCAGAAATACAACCTAGAACACTGGTGCAAGAAAATACAATATCGCTTCAAGAAAAACACGTAGTAAGCCTCAGAAATACAACCTAAACCACTGGTGCAAGAAAATACAATATCGCTTCAAGAAAAACAAGTAGTAACACTCATAAATGTAACGTAGAACACTAAGAGCTTCAAGAAACTATTACCATGACATCCCTGATAAGAAAAAGCATCATTTCTGACTAATTAAGAGGAAATGCTTCATTTTTGCAGTCAAGTCAAATTCATAAAAACAAATTGGGATTGAATAAACATAACTCACATATGTGTTAATAGACTCTTGCGCCTCGACATCGAAAATTTGAATTTGACTATCGTCGGATGAGCAAAGATATTTCCCTAATTGGTGGAAGTCTAATGATCTGATTTCTTCAGTATGTTCATTATAATTGCAAAACATTATGACAGACTGAAATATGAAAATAGTATAATTAATTAATCCCAAACTTACAAAGAAAGAAAGGAATGAGGTGTGGATAAGAAAAGAAAGATAGACTCACGGGAGTTGCGTAATTCAGTGTTATATAATTATCTAACCAACTTGCCGCAAACATTGTGGTCCCCGGTCGAAATGTTACTTGAGAGACGGCAGATGAAGAGGAATCTATTTTATCACAATTCCCATCTTCCAGGTAGCATACCACAGGCTATAATATAAACAGAAAACAAATCACCTAGGAGATCACACATAATTAAACAATAGAATTCAAAAATTGATGAGATTTATTACTCACCCCCGACACAGTCCGACCACTTGCAATAACAATGTGTCCATCGAATGAAATATCGCAGGACGAAAGTGGATATCCAGTTTGAAAACCTTGTGTTATAAGAAATTTCATAAAGACATTGAATCAAGTAAAATATGACCGTACAAAAGCTTGTAATATTAAATCAGAGAATAAAAATTTACTTGACAGAAAGTGAACACCAGGAGGGTATTCATCGATTGTATAACAGTCACGAAACTGCACTGGCTCTGGCTGGGTTATAGGCAGACTCAGGGTGGATATGGAGTTATATAACCCAATACAGAAGTCGTACAAAATTCCGGATGCGTCTTGGTTGTTATATCCTGAACAATAATCAGTCACAAAAATGAATTAAAAAAAAAAGTGTAGAAGAATCACATGGGCACAATAATCAGTCTAGTTCAATGTTTCTTGGGAAAAATGAATAAAGGGAAAAAACACTGCAACGTAGTAAGGATCAGAAATACAACCTAGAACACTGGTGCAAGAAAATACAATATCGCTTCAAGAAAAACACGTAGTAAACCTCAGAAATACAACCTAAAACACTGGTGCAAGAAAATACAATATCGCTTCAAGAAAAACAAGTAGTAACACTCAGAAATGCAACTTAGAACACTAAGTTCTTCAAGAAACTATTACCATGACATCACTGATAATAAAAAGCATCATTTCTCACTAATTAAGAGGAAATGCTTCATTTTTGCAGTCAAGTTAGATTCATAAAAACAAATTGGGATTGAATAAACATAACTCACATATGTGTTAATAGACTCTTGCGCCTCGACATCAAAAATTTGAATTTGACTATCGTCGAATGAGCAAAGATATTTCCCTGATGGGTGGAAGTCCAATGATCTGATTTCTTCAGTATGTTCATTATAATTGCAAAACATTATGACAGACTGAAATATGAAAATAGTATAATTAATTAATCCCAAACTTACAAAGAAAGAAAGGAATGAGGTGTGGATAAGAAAAGAAATATAGACTCACGGGAGTTGCGTAATTCAGTGTTATATAATTATCTAACCAACTTGCCGCAAACATTGTGGTCCCTGGTCGAAATGTTACTTGAGAGATGGCAGATGAAGAGGAATCTATTTTATCACAATTCCCATCTTCCAGGTAGTATACCACAGGCTATAATATAAACAGAAAACAAATCACCTAGGATATCACACATAATTAAGCAATAGAATTCAAAAATTGATGAGATTGATTACTCACCCCCGGCACAGTCCAGCCACTTGCAATAACAATGTGTCCATCGAATGAAATATCGCAGGACGAAAGTGGATATCCAGTTTGAAAACCTTGTGTTATAACAAATTTCATAAAGACATTGAATCAAGTAAAATATGACCGTACAAAAGCTTGTAATATTAAATAAGAGAATAAAAATTTACTTGGCAGAAAGTGAACACCAAGAGGGTATTCATCGATTGTATAACAGTCACAAAACTGCACTGGCTCTGGCGGGGTTATAGGCAGACTCAGGGTGGATATGGAGTTATATAACCCAATACAGAAGTCGTACAAAATTCCGGATGCGTCTTGGTTGTTATATCTTGAACAATAATCAGTCACAACAAATAAATTAGAAAAAAAGTGCAAAAGAATCACACAATCACAATAATCAGTCTAGTTCAATGTTTCTTGGGAAAAATGAATAAAGGGAAAAAACACTGCGACGTAGTAAGCCTCTGAAATACAACCTAGAACACTGGTGCAAGAAAATACAATATCGCTTCAAGAAAAACACGTAGTAAGCCTCAGAAATACAACCTAAAACACTGGTGCAAGAAAATACAATATCGCTTCAAGAAAAACAAGTAGTAACACTCAGAAATGTAACGTAGAACACTAAGTGCTTCAAGAAACTATTACCATGACATCACTGATAATAAAAAGCATCATTTCTCACTAATTAAGAGGAAATGCTTCATTTTTGCAGTCAAGTCAGATTCATAAAAACAAATTGGGATTGAATAAACATAACTCACATATGTGGTAATAGACTCTTGCGCCTCGACATCAAAAATTTGAATTTGACTATCGTCGGATGAGCAAAGATATTTCCCTGATGGGTGGAAGTCCAATGATCTGATTTCTTCAGTATGTTCATTATAATTGCAAAACATTATGACAGACTGAAATATGAAAATAGTATAATTAATTAATCCCAAACTTACAAAGAAAGAAAGGAATGAGGTATGGATAAGAAAAGAAAGATAGACTCACGGGAGTTGCGTAATTCAGTGTTATATAATTATCTAACCAACTTGCTGCAAACATTGTGGCCCCTGGTCGAAATGTTACTTGAGAGACGGCAGATGAAGAGGAATCTATTTTATCACAATTCCCATCTTCAAGGTAGCATACCACAGGCTATAATATAAACAGAAAACAAATCACCTAGGAGATCACACATAATTAAACAATAGAATTCAAAAATTGATGAGATTTATTACTCACCCCCGACACAGTCCGACCACTTGCAATAACAATGTGTCCATCGAATGAAATATCGCAGGACGAAAGTGGATATCCAGTTTGAAAACCTTGTGTTATAAGAAATTTCATAAAGACATTGAATTAAGTAAAATATGACCGTACAAAAGCTTGTAATATTAAATCAGAGAATAAAAATTTACTTGACAGAAAGTGAACACCAGAAGGGTATTCATCGATTGTATAACAGTCACGAAACTGCACTGGCTCTGGCTGGGTTATAGGCAGACTCAGGGTGGATATGGAGTTATATAACCCAATACAGAAGTCGTACAAAATTCCGGATGCGTCTTGGTTATTATATCCTGAACAATAATCAGTCACAAAAATGAATTAAAAAAAAGTGTAGAAGAATCACACGGGCACAATAATCAGTCTAGTTCAATGTTTCTTGGGAAAAATGAATAAAGGGAAAAAACACTGCAACGTAGTAAGGCTCAGAAATACAACCTAGAACACTGGTGCAAGAAAATACAATATCGCTTCAAGAAAAACACGTAGTAAGCCTCATAAATACAACCTAAAACACTGGTGCAAGAAAATACAATATCGCTTCAAGAAAAACAAGTAGTAACACTCAGAAATGCAACGTAGAACACTAAGTGCTTCAAGAAACTATTACCATGACATCACTGATAATAAAAAGCATCATTTCTCACTAATTAAGAGGAAATGCTTCATTTTTGCAGTCTAGTCAGATTCATAAAAACAAATTGGGATTGAATAAACATAACTCACATATGTGTTAATAGACTCTTGCGCCTCGACATCAAAAATTTGAATTTGACTATCGTCGGATGAGCAAAGATATTTCCCTGATGGGTGGAAGTCCAATGATCTGATTTCTTCAATATGTTCATTATAATTGCAAAACATTATGACAGACTGAAATATGAAAATAGTATAATTAATTAATCCCAAACTTACAAAGAAAGAAAGGAATGAGGTGTGGATAAGAAAAGAAAGATAGACTCACGGGAGTTGCGTAATTCAGTGTTATATAATTATCTAACCAACTTGCCGCAAACATTGTGGTCCCCGGTCGAAATGTTACTTGAGAGACGGCAGATGAAGAGGAATCTATTTTATCACAATTCCCATCTTCCAGGTAGTATACCACAGGCTATAATATAAACAGAAAACAAATCACCTAGGATATCACACATAATTAAGCAATAGAATTCAAAAATTAATGAGATTGATTACTCACCCCCGGCACAGTCCGGCCACTTGCAATAATAATGTGTCCATCGAATGAAATATCGCAGGACGAAAGTGGATATCCAGTTTGAAAACCTTGTGTTATAAGAAATTTCATAAAGACATTGAATCAAGTAAAATATGACCGTACAAAAGCTTGTAATATTAAATCAGAGAATAAAAATTTACTTGGCAGAAAGTGAACACCAAGAGGGTATTCATCGATTGTATAACAGTCACGAAACTGCACTGGCTCTGGCGGGGTTATAGGCAGACTCAGGGTGGATATGGAGTTATATAACCCAATACAGAAGTCGTACAAAATTCCGGATGCGTCTTGGTTGTTATATCTTGAACAATAATCAGTCACAACAAATAAATTAGAAAAAAAGTGCAGAAGAATCACACAAGCACAATAATCAGTCTAGTTCAATGTTTCTTGGGAAAAATGAATAAATGGAAAAAACACTGCAACGTAGTAAGCCTCAGAAATACAACCTAAACCACTGATGCAAGAAAATACAATATCGCTTCTAGAAAAACACGTAAGCCTCAGAAATACAACCTAGAACACTGGTGCAAAAAAATACAATATGCTTCAAGAAAAACAAGTAGTAACACTAAGAAATGTAACGTAGAAAACTAAGCACTTCAAGAAACTACTACCATGACATCACTGATAATAAAGAGCATCATTTCTCACTAATTAAGAGGAAATGCTTCATTTTTGCAGTCTAGTCAGATTCATAAAAACAAATTGGGATTGAATAAACATAACTCACATATGTGTTAATCAACTTTTGCGCCTCGACATCGAAAATTTGAATTTGACTATCGTCGAATGAGCAAAGATATTTCCCTGATGGGTGGAAGTCCAATGATCTGATTTCTTCAGTATGTACATTATAATTGCAAAACATTATGACAGACTGAAATATGAAAATATTAAATTAATTAATCCCAAACTTACAAATAAAGAAAGGTATGAGGTGTGGATAAGAAAAGAAAGATAGACTCACGGGAGTTGCGTAATTCAGTGTTATATAATTATCTAACCAACTTGCCGCAAACATTGTGGTCCCCGATCGAAATGTTACTTGAGAGATGGCAGATGAAGAGGAATCTATTTTATCCTAATTCCCATCTTCCAGGTAGCATACCACAGGCTATAATATAAACAGAAAATAAATCACCTAGGAGATCACACATAATTAAACAATAAAATTCAAAAATTGACGAGATTGATTACTCACCCCCGACATTGTCCGGCCACTTGCAATAACAATGTGTCCATCGAATGAAATATCGCAGGACGAAAGTGGATATCCAGTTTGAAAACCTTGTGTTATAAGAAATTTCATAAAGACATTGAATCAAGTAAAATATGACCGTACAAAAGCTTGTAATATTAAATCAGAGAATAAAAATTTACTTGACAGAAAGTGAACACCAAGAGGGTATTCATCGATTGTATAACAGTCACGAAACTGAACTGGCTCTGGCGGGGTTATAGGAAAACTCAGGGTGGATATGGAGTTATATAACCCAATGCAGAAGTCGTACAAATTCTGGGTGCGTCTTGGTTGTTATATCCTGAACAATAATCAGTCACAACAAATGAATTAAAAAAAAGTGTAGAAGAAACACACAGGCACAATAATCAGTCTAGTTCAATGTTTCTTGGGAAAAATGAATAAAGGGAAAAAACACTGCAACGTAGTAAGCCTCAGAAATACAACCTAGAACACTGGTGCAAGAAAATACAATATCGCTTCAAGAAAAACACGTAGTAAGCCTCAGAAATACAACCCAAACTACTGGTGCAAGAAAATACAATATCGCTTCTAGAAAAACACGTAAGCCTCAGAAATACAACCTAGAACACTGGTGCAAGAAAATACAATATGCTTCAAGAAAAACAAGTAGTAACACTCAGAAATGTAACGTAGAACACTAAGCACTTCAAGAAACTACTACCATGACACCACTGATAATAAAGAGCATCATTTCTCACTAATTAAGAGGAAATGCTTCATTTTTGCAGTCAAGTCAGATTCATAAAAACAAATTGGGATTGAATAAACATAACTCACATATGTGTTAATCAACTTTTACGCCTCGACATCGAAAATTTTAATTTGACTATCGTCGAATGAGCAAAGATATTTCCATGATGGGTGGAAGTCCAATGATCTGATTTCTTCAGTATGTTCATTATAATTGCAAAACATTATGACAGACTGAAATATGAAAATATTAAATTAATTAATCCCAAACTTACAAATAAAGAAAGGTATGAGGTGTGGATAAGAAAAGAAAGATAGACTCACGGGTGTTGCGTAATTCAGTGTTATATAATTATCTAACCAACTTGCCGCAAACATTGTGGTCCCCGATCGAAATGTTACTTGAGAGATGGCAGATGAAGAGGAATCTATTTTATCCTAATTCCCATCTTCCAGGTAGCATACCACAGGCTATAATATAAACAGAAAATAAATCATCTAGGAGATCACACATAATTAAACAATAAAATTCAAAAATTGATGAGATTGATTACTCACCCCCGGCACTGTCCGGCCACTTGCAATAACAATGTGTCCATCGAATGAAATATCGCAGGACGAAAGTGGATATCCAGTTTGAAAACCTTGTGTTATAAGAAATTTCATAAAGACATTGAATCAAGTAAAATATGACCGTACAAAAGCTTGTAATATTAAATCAGAGAATAAAAATTTACTTGACAGAAAGTGAACACCAAGAGGGTATTCATCGATTGTATAACAGTCACGAAACTGCACTGGCTCTGGCGGGGTTATAGGAAGACTCAGGGTGGATATGGAGTTATATAACCCAATGCAAAAGTCGTACAAATTCTGGGTGCGTCTTGGTTGTAATATCCTGAACAATAATCAATCACAACAAATGAATTAAAAAAAAGTGTAGAAGAAACACACAGGCACAATAATCAGTCTAGTTCAATGTTTCTTGGGAAAAATGAATAAAGGGAAAAAACACTGCAACGTAGTAAGCCTCAGAAATACAACCTAGAACACTGGTGCAAGAAAATACACTATCGCTTCAAGAAAAACACGTAGTAAGCCTCAGAAATACAACCTAAAACACTAGTGCAAGAAAATACAATATTGCTTCAAGAAAAACACGTAGTAAGCCTCAGAAATACAACCTAGAACACTGGTGCAAGAAAATACAATATGCTTCAAGAAAAACAAGTTGTAACACTCAGAAATGTAACGTAGAACACTAAGCGCTTCAAGAAACTACTACCATGACATCACTGATAATAAAAATCATCATTTCTCACTAATTAAGAGGAAATGCTTCAGTTTTGCAGTCAAGTCAGATTCATAAAAACAAATTGGGATTGAATAAACATAACTCACATATGTGTTAATCAACTCTTGCGCCTCGACATTGAAAATTTGAATTTGACTATCGTCGAATGAGCAAAGATATTTCCCTGATGGGTGGAAGTCCAATGATCTGATTTCTTTAGTATATTCATTATAATTGCAAAACATTATGACAGACTGAAATATGAAAATATTATAATTAATTAATCCCAAACTTACAAAGAAAGAAAGGAATGAGGTGTGGATAAGAAAAGAAAGATAGACTCACGGGAGTTGCGTAATTCAATGTTATATAATTATCTAACCAACTTGCTGTAAACATTGTGGTCCCCGATCGAAATGTTACTTGAGAGACGGCAGATGAAGAGGAATCTATTTTATCAAAATTCCCATCTTCCAGGTAGCATACCACAGGCTATAATATAAACAGAAAACAAATCACCTAGGAGATCACACAAAATTAAAGAATAGAATTCAAAAATTGATGAGATTGATTACTCACCCCCGACACTGTCCGGCCACTTGCAATAACAATGTGTCCATCGAATGAAATATCGCAGGACGAAAATGGATATCCAGTTTGAAAACCTTGTGTTATGAGAAATTTCATAAACACATTGAATCAAGTAAAATATGACTGTACAAAAGCTTGTAATATCAAATCAGAGAATAAAAATTTACTTGACAGAAAGTGAACACCAAGAGGGTATTCATCGATAGTATAACTGTCACGAAACTGCACTTGCTCTGGCGGGGTTATAGGAAGACTCAGGGTGGATATGGAGTTATATAACCCAATGAAGAAGTCGTACAAATTCCGGGTGCATCTTTGTTGTTATATCCTGAACAATAATCAGTCACAACAAATGAATTAAAAAAAAAGGGTAGAAGAATCACACAGGCACAATAATCAGTCTAGTTCAACGTTTCTTGGGAAAAATGAATACAGGGAAAAAACACTGCAGCGTAGTAAGCCTCAGAAATACAACCTAGAACACTGGTGCAAGAAAATACAATATCGCTTCAAGAAAAACACGTAGTAAGCCTCAGAAATACAACCTAAAACACTAGTGTAAGAAAATACAATATCGCTTCAAGAAAAACTCGTAGTAAGCCTCAGAAATACAACCTAGAACACTGGTGCAAGAAAATACAATATGCTTCAAGAAAAATAAGTAGTAACACTCAGAAATGTAACGTAGAACACTAAGCGCTTCAAGAAACTACTACCATGACATCACTGATAATAAAAAGCATCATTTCTCACTAATTAAGATGAAATGCTTCATTTTTGCAGTCAAGTCAGATTCATAAAAACAAATTGGGATCGAATAAACATAACTCACATATGTGTTAATCAACTCTTGCGCCTCGACATCGAAAATTTGAATTTGACTATCGTCGAATGAGCAAAGATATTTCCCTGATGGGTGGAAGTCCAATGATCTGATTTCTTCAGTATGTTCATTATAATTGCAAAACATTATGACAGACTGAAATATGAAAATATTATAATTAATTAGTCCCTAACTTACAAAGAAAGAAAGGAATGAGGTGTGGATAAGAAAAGAAAGATGGACTCACGGGAGTTGCGTAATTCAGTGTTATATAATTATCTAACCAACTTGCCGCAAACATTGTGGTCCCCGGTCGAAATGTTACTTGAGAGACGGCAGATGAAGAGGAATCTATTTTATCACAATTCCCATCTTCCAGGTAGCATACCACAGGCTATAATATAAACAGAAAACAAATCACCTAGGAGATCACACATAATTAAACAATAGAATTCAAAAATTGATGAGATTTATTACTCACCCCCGACACAGTCCGACCACTTGCAATAACAATGTGTCCATCGAATGAAATATCGCAGGACGAAAGTGGATATCCAGTTTGAAAACCTTGTGTTATAAGAAATTTCATAAAGACATTGAATTAAGTAAAATATGACCGTACAAAAGCTTGTAATATTAAATCAGAGAATAAAAATTTACTTGACAGAAAGTGAACACCAGGAGGGTATTCATCGATTGTATAACAGTCACGAAACTGCACTGGCTCTGGCTGGGTTATAGGCAGACTCAGGGTGGATATGGAGTTATATAACCCAATACAGAAGTCGTACAAAATTCCGGATGCATCTTGGTTATTATATCCTGAACAATAATCAGTCACAAAAATGAATTAAAAAAAAGTGTAGAAGAATAACACGGGCACAATAATCAGTCTAGTTCAATGTTTCTTGGGAAAAATGAATAAAGGGAAAAAACACTGCAACGTAGTAAGCCTCAGAAATACAACCTAGAACACTGGTGCAAGAAAATACAATATCGCTTCAAGAAAAACACGTAGTAAGCCTCATAAATACAACCTAAAACACTGGTGCAAGAAAATACAATATCGCTTCAAGAAAAACAATTAGTAACACTCAGAAATGCAACGTAGAACACTAAGTGCTTCAAGAAACTATTACCATGACATCACTGATAATAAAAAGCATCATTTCTCACTAATTAAGAGGAAATGCTTCATTTTTGCAGTCAAGTCAGATTCATAAAAACAAATTGGGATTGAATAAACATAACTCACATATGTGTTAATCAACTTTTGCGCCTCGACATCGAAAATTTGAATTTGACTATCGTCGAATGAGCAAAGATATTTCCCTGATGGGTGGAAGTCCAATGATCTGATTTCTTCAGTATGTACATTATAATTGCAAAACATTATGACAGACTGAAATATGAAAATATTAAATTAATTAATCCCAAACTTACAAATAAAGAAAGGTATGAGGTGTGGATAAGAAAAGAAAGATAGACTCACGGGAGTTGCGTAATTCAGTGTTATATAATTATCTAACCAACTTGCCGCAAACATTGTGGTCCCCGATCGAAATGTTACTTGAGAGATGGCAGATGAAGAGGAATCTATTTTATCCTAATTCCCATCTTCCAGGTAGCATACCACAGGCTATAATATAAACAGAAAATAAATCACCTAGGAGATCACACATAATTAAACAATAAAATTCAAAAATTGACGAGATTGATTACTCACCCCCGACACTGTCCGGCCACTTGCAATAACAATGTGTCCATCGAATGAAATATCGCAGGACGAAAGTGGATATCCAGTTTGAAAACCTTGTGTTATAAGAAAATTCATAAAGACATTGAATCAAGTAAAATATGACCGTACAAAAGCTTGTAATATTAAATCAGAGAATAAAAATTTACTTGACAGAAAGTGAACACCAAGAGGGTATTCATCGATTGTATAACAGTCACGAAACTGAACTGGCTCTGGCGGGGTTATAGGAAAACTCAGGGTGGATATGGAGTTATATAACCCAATGCAGAAGTCGTACAAATTCTGGGTGCGTCTTGGTTGTTATATCCTGAACAATAATCAGTCACAACAAATGAATTAAAAAAAAGTGTAGAAGAAACACACAGGCACAATAATCAGTCTAGTTCAATGTTTCTTGGGAAAAATGAATAAAGGGAAAAAACACTGCAACGTAGTAAGCCTCAGAAATACAACCTAGAACACTGGTGCAAGAAAATACAATATCGCTTCAAGAAAAACACGTAGTAAGCATCAGAAATACAACCCAAACTACTGGTGCAAGAAAATACAATATCGCTTCTAGAAAAACACGTAAGCCTCAGAAATACAACCTAGAACACTGGTGCAAGAAAATACAATATGCTTCAAGAAAAACAAGTAGTAACACTCAGAAATGTAACGTAGAACACTAAGCACTTCAAGAAACTACTACCATGACACCACTGATAATAAAGAGCATCATTTCTCACTAATTAAGAGGAAATGCTTCATTTTTGCAGTCAAGTCAGATTCATAAAAACAAATTGGGATTGAATAAACATAACTCACATATGTGTTAATCAACTTTTACGCCTCGACATCGAAAATTTTAATTTGACTATCGTCGAATGAGCAAAGATATTTCCATGATGGGTGGAAGTCCAATGATCTGATTTCTTCAGTATGTTCATTATAATTGCAAAACATTATGACAGACTGAAATATGAAAATATTAAATTAATTAATCCCAAACTTACAAATAAAGAAAGGTATGAGGTGTGGATAAGAAAAGAAAGATAGACTCACGGGAGTTGCGTAATTCAGTGTTATATAATTATCTAACCAACTTGCCGCAAACATTGTGGTCCCCGATCGAAATGTTACTTGAGAGATGGCAGATGAAGAGGAATCTATTTTAACCTAATTCCCATCTTCCAGGTAGCATACCACAGGCTATAATATAAACAGAAAATAAATCATCTAGGAGATCACACATAATTAAACAATAAAATTCAAAAATTGATGAGATTGATTACTCACCCCCGGCACTGTCCGGCCACTTGCAATAACAATGTGTCCATCGAATGAAATATCGCAGGACGAAAGTGGATATCCAGTTTGAAAACCTTGTGTTATAAGAAATTTCATAAAGACATTGAATCAAGTAAAATATGACCGTACAAAAGCTTGTAATATTAAATCAGAGAATAAAAATTTACTTGACAGAAAGTGAACACCAAGAGGGTATTCATCGATTGTATAACAGTCACGAAACTGCACTGGCTCTGGCGGGGTTATAGGAAGACTCAGGGTGGATATGGAATTATATAACCCAATGCAAAAGTCGTACAAATTCTGGGTGCGTCTTGGTTGTAATATCCTGAACAATAATCAATCACAACAAATGAATTAAAAAAAAAGTGTAGAAGAAACACACAGGCACAATAATCAGTCTAGTTCAATGTTTCTTGGGAAAAATGAATAAAGGGAAAAAACACTGCAACGTAGTAAGCCTCAGAAATACAACCTAGAACACTGGTGCAAGAAAATACACTATCGCTTCAAGAAAAACACGTAGTAAGCCTCAGAAATACAACCTAAAACACTAGTGCAAGAAAATACAATATTGCTTCAAGAAAAACACGTAGTAAGCCTCAGAAATACAACCTAGAACACTGGTGCAAGAAAATACAATATGCTTCAAGAAAAACAAGTTGTAACACTCAGAAATGTAACGTAGAACACTAAGCGCTTCAAGAAACTACTACCATGACATCACTGATAATAAAAATCATCATTTCTCACTAATTAAGAGGAAATGCTTCAGTTTTGCAGTCAAGTCAGATTCATAAAAACAAATTGGGATTGAATAAACATAACTCACATATGTGTTAATCAACTCTTGCGCCTCGACATTGAAAATTTGAATTTGACTATCGTCGAATGAGCAAAGATATTTCCCTGATGGGTGGAAGTCCAATGATCTGATTTCTTTAGTATATTCATTATAATTGCAAAACATTATGACAGACTGAAATATGAAAATATTATAATTAATTAATCCCAAACTTACAAAGAAAGAAAGGAATGAGGTGTGGATAAGAAAAGAAAGATAGACTCACGGGAGTTGCGTAATTCAATGTTATATAATTATCTAACCAACTTGCTGTAAACATTGTGGTCCCCGATCGAAATGTTACTTGAGAGACGGCAGATGAAGAGGAATCTATTTTATCACAATTCCCACCTTCCAGGTAGCATACCACAGGCTATAATATAAACAGAAAACAAATCACCTAGGAGATCACACAAAATTAAAGAATAGAATTCAAAAATTGATGAGATTGATTACTCACCCCCGACACTGTCCGGCCACTTGCAATAACAATGTGTCCATCGAATGAAATATCGCAGGACGAAAATGGATATCCAGTTTGAAAACCTTGTGTTATGAGAAATTTCATAAACACATTGAATCAAGTAAAATATGACTGTACAAAAGCTTGTAATATTAAATCAGAGAATAAAAATTTACTTGACAGAAAGTGAACACCAAGAGGGTATTCATCGATAGTATAACTGTCACGAAACTGCACTTGCTCTGGCGGGGTTATAGGAAGACTCAGGGTGGATATGGAGTTATATAACCCAATGAAGAAGTCGTACAAATTCCGGGTGCATCTTTGTTGTTATATCCTGAACAATAATCAGTCACAACAAATGAATTAAAAAAAAAAGGGTAGAAGAATCACACAGGCACAATAATCAGTCTAGTTCAACGTTTCTTGGGAAAAATGAATACAGGGAAAAAACACTGCAACGTAGTAAGCCTCAGAAATACAACCTAGAACACTGGTGCAAGAAAATACAATATCGCTTCAAGAAAAACACGTAGTAAGCCTCAGAAATACAACCTAAAACACTAGTGCAAGAAAATACAATATCGCTTCAAGAAAAACTCGTAGTAAGCCTCAGAAATACAACCTAGAACACTGGTGCAAGAAAATACAATATGCTTCAAGAAAAATAAGTAGTAACACTCAGAAATGTAACGTAGAACACTAAGCGCTTCAAGAAACTACTACCATGACATCACTGATAATAAAAAGCATCATTTCTCACTAATTAAGAGGAAATGCTTCATTTTTGCAGTCAAGTCAGATTCATAAAAACAAATTGGGATTGAATAAACATAACTCACATATGTGTTAATCAAATCTTGCGCCTCGACATCGAAAATTTGAATTTGACTATCGTCGAATGAGCAAAGATATTTCCCTGATGGGTGGAAGTCCAATGATCTGATTTCTTCAGTATGTTCGTTATAATTGCAATACATTATGACAGACTGAAATATGAAAATATTATAATTAATTAATCCTTAACTTACAAAGAAAGAAAGGAATTAGGTGTGGATAAGAAAAGAAAGATGGACTCACGGGAGTTGCGTAATTCAGTTTTATATAATTATCTAACCAACTTGCCGCAAACATTATGGTCCCCAGTCAAAATGTTACTTGAGAGACGGCAGATGAAGAGGAATCTATTTTATCACAATTCCCACCTTCCAGGTAGCATACCACAGGCTATAATATAAACAGAAAACAAATCACCTAGGAGATCACACAAAATTAAAGAATAGAATTCAAAAATTGATGAGATTGATTACTCACCCCCGACACTGTCCGGCCACTTGCAATAACAATGTGTCCATCGAATGAAATATCGCAGGACGAAAATGGATATCCAGTTTGAAAACCTTGTGTTATGAGAAATTTCATAAACACATTGAATCAAGTAAAATATGACTGTACAAAAGCTTGTAATATTAAATCAGAGAATAAAAATTTACTTGACAGAAAGTGAACACCAAGAGGGTATTCATCGATAGTATAACTGTCACGAAACTGCACTTGCTCTGGCGGGGTTATAGGAAGACTCAGGGTGGATATGGAGTTATATAACCCAATGAAGAAGTCGTACAAATTCCGGGTGCATCTTTGTTGTTATATCCTGAACAATAATCAGTCACAACAAATGAATTAAAAAAAAAGGGTAGAAGAATCACACAGGCACAATAATCAGTCTAGTTCAACGTTTCTTGGGAAAAATGAATACAGGGAAAAAACACTGCAACGTAGTAAGCCTCAGAAATACAACCTAGAACACTGGTGCAAGAAAATACAATATCGCTTCAAGAAAAACACGTAGTAAGCCTCAGAAATACAACCTAAAACACTAGTGCAAGAAAATACAATATCGCTTCAAGAAAAACTCGTAGTAAGCCTCAGAAATACAACCTAGAACACTGGTGCAAGAAAATATAATATGCTTCAAGAAAAATAAGTAGTAACACTCAGAAATGTAACGTAGAACACTAAGCGCTTCAAGAAACTACTACCATGACATCACTGATAATAAAAAGCATCATTTCTCACTAATTAAGAGGAAATGCTTCATTTTTGCAGTCAAGTCAGATTCATAAAAACAAATTGGGATTGAATAAACATAACTCACATATGTGTTAATCAAATCTTGCGCCTCGACATCGAAAATTTGAATTTGACTATCGTCGAATGAGCAAAGATATTTCCCTGATGGGTGGAAGTCCAATGATCTGATTTCTTCAGTATGTTCGTTATAATTGCAATACATTATGACAGACTGAAATATGAAAATATTATAATTAATTAATCCTTAACTTACAAAGAAAGAAAGGAATTAGGTGTGGATAAGAAAAGAAAGATGGACTCACGGGAGTTGCGTAATTCAGTTTTATATAATTATCTAACCAACTTGCCGCAAACATTATGGTCCCCAGTCAAAATGTTACTTGAGAGACGGCAGATGAAGAGGAATCTATTTTATCACAATTCCCATCTTCCAGGTAGCATACCACAGGCTATAATATAAACAGAAAACAAATCACCTAGGAGATCAGACATAATTAAACAATAGAATTCAAAAATTGATGAGATTGATTACTCACCCCCGGCACAGTCCGGCCACTTGCAATAACAATGTGTCCATCGAATGAAATATCGCACGACGAAAGTGGATATCCAGTTTGAAAACTTTGTGTTATATGAAATTTCATAAAGATATTGAATCAAGTAAAATATGACCGTACAAAAGCTTGTAATATTAAATCAGAGAATAAAAATTTAGTTGACAGAAAGTGAACACCAAGAGGGTATTCATCGATTGTATAACAGTCACGAAACTGCACTGGCTCTGGCGGAGTTATAGGAAGGCTCAGGGTGGATATGGAGTTATATAACCCAATGCAGAAGTCGTACAAATTCCGGGTGCGTCTTGGTTGTTATATCTAGAACAATAATCAGTCACAACAAATGAATTAGAAAAAAAGTGCAGAAGAATCACACAGGCACAATAATCAGTCTAGTTCAATGTTTCTTGGGAAAAATGAATAAAGGGAAAAAACACTGCAACGTAGTAAGCCTCAGAAATACAACCTAGAACACTGGTGCAAGAAAATATAATATTGCTTCAAGAAAAACTTGTAGTAAGCCTCAGAAATACAACCTAAAACACTGGTGCAATAAAATACAATATCACTTCTAGAGAAACACGTAGTAAGCCTCAGAAATACAACCTAGAACACTGGTGCAAGAAAATACAATATGCTTCAAGAAAAATAAGTAGTAACACTCAGAAATGTAACGTAGAACACTAAGCGCTTCAAGAAACTACTACCATGACATCACTGATAATAAAAAGCATCATTTCTCACTAATTAAGATGAAATGCTTCATTTTTGCAGTCAAGTCAGATTCATAAAAACAAATTGGGATCGAATAAACATAACTCACATATGTGTTAATCAACTCTTGCGCCTCGACATCGAAAATTTGAATTTGACTATCGTCGAATGAGCAAAGATATTTCCCTGATGGGTGGAAGTCCAATGATCTGATTTCTTCAGTATGTTCATTATAATTGCAAAACATTATGACAGACTGAAATATGAAAATATTATAATTAATTAGTCCCTAACTTACAAAGAAAGAAAGGAATGAGGTGTGGATAAGAAAAGAAAGATGGACTCATGGGAGTTGCGTAATTCAGTGTTATATAATTATCTAACCAACTTGCCGCAAACATTGTGGTCCCCGGTCAAAATGTTACTTGAGAGACGGCAGATGAAGAGGAATCTATTTTATCACAATTCCCATCTTCCAGGTAGCATACCATAGGCTATAATATAAATAGAAAACAAATCACCTAGGAGATCACACATAATTAAACAATAGAATTCAAAAATTGATGAGATTGATTACTCACCCCCGGCACTGTCCGACCACTTGCAATAACAATGTGTCCATCGAATGAAATATCGCAGGACGAAAATGGATATCCAGTTTGAAAACCTTGTGTTATGAGAAATTTCATAAACACATTGAATCAAGTAAAATATGACTGTACAAAAGCTTGTAATATTAAATCAGAGAATAAAAATTTACTTGACAGAAAGTGAACACCAAGAGGGTATTCATCGATAGTATAACTGTCACGAAACTGCACTTGCTCTGGCGGGGTTATAGGAAGACTCAGGGTGGATATGGAGTTATATAACCCAATGAAGAAGTCGTACAAATTCCGGGTGCATCTTTGTTGTTATATCCTGAACAAAAATCAGTCACAACAAATGAATTAAAAAAAAAGGGTAGAAGAATCACACAGGCACAATAATCAGTCTAGTTCAACGTTTCTTGGGAAAAATGAATACAGGGAAAAAACACTGCAGCGTAGTAAGCCTCAGAAATACAACCTAGAACACTGGTGCAAGAAAATACAATATCGCTTCAAGAAAAACACGTAGTAAGCCTCAGAAATACAACCTAAAACACTAGTGTAAGAAAATACAATATCGCTTCAAGAAAAACTCGTAGTAAGCCTCAGAAATACAACCTAGAACACTGGTGCAAGAAAATACAATATGCTTCAAGAAAAATAAGTAGTAACACTCAGAAATGTAACGTAGAACACTAAGCGCTTCAAGAAACTACTACCATGACATCACTGATAATAAAAAGCATCATTTCTCACTAATTAAGATGAAATGCTTCATTTTTGCAGTCAAGTCAGATTCATAAAAACAAATTGGGATCGAATAAACATAACTCACATATGTGTTAATCAACTCTTGCGCCTCGACATCGAAAATTTGAATTTGACTATCGTCGAATGAGCAAAGATATTTCCCTGATGGGTGGAAGTCCAATGATCTGATTTCTTCAGTATGTTCATTATAATTGCAAAACATTATGACAGACTGAAATATGAAAATATTATAATTAATTAGTCCCTAACTTACAAAGAAAGAAAGGAATGAGGTGTGGATAAGAAAAGAAAGATGGACTCACGGGAGTTGCGTAATTCAGTGTTATATAATTATCTAACCAACTTGCCGCAAACATTGTGGTCCCCGGTCGAAATGTTACTTGAGAGACGGCAGATGAAGAGGAATCTATTTTATCACAATTCCCATCTTCCAGGTAGCATACCATAGGCTATAATATAAATAGAAAACAAATCACCTAGGAGATCACACATAATTAAACAATAGAATTCAAAAATTGATGAGATTGATTACTCACCCCCGGCACTGTCCGACCACTTGCAATAACAATGTGTCCATCGAATGAAATATCGCAGGACGAAAGTGGATATCCAGTTTGAAAACCTTGTGTTATAAGAAATTTCATAAAGACATTGAATCAAGTAAAATATGACTGTACAAAAGCTTGTAATATGAAATCAGAGAATAAAAATTTACTTAACAGAAAGTGAACACCAAGAGGGTATTCATCGATTGTATAACAGTCACGAAACTGCACTGGCTCTGGCGGGGTTATAGGAAGACTCAGGGTGGATATGGAGTTATATAACCCAATGCAGAAGTCATACAAATTCCGGGAGCGTCTTGGTTGTTATATCTTGAACAATAATCAGTCACAACAAATGAATTAGAAAAAAAGTTCAGAAGAATCACACAGGCACAATAATCAGACTAGTTCAATGTTTCTTGGGAAAAATGAATAAAGGGAAAAAACACTGCAACGTAGTAAGCCTCATAAATACAACCTAGATCACTGGTGCAATAAAATACAATATCGCTTCAAGAAAAACTTGTAGTAAGCCTCAGAAATACAACCTAAAACACTGGTGCAAGAAAATACAATATCGCTTCTAGAAAAACACGTAGTAAGCCTCAGAAATACAACCTAGAACACTGGTGTAAGAAAATACAATATGCTTCAAGAAAAACAAGTAGTAACACTCAGAAATGTAACGTAGAACACAAAGCGCTTCAAGAAACTACTACCATAACATCACTGATAATAAAAAGCATCATTTCTCACTAATTAAGAGGAAATGCTTCATTTTTGCAGTCAAGTCAGATTCATAAAAACAAATTGGGATTGAATAAACATAACTCACATATGTGTTAATCAACTTTTGCGCCTTGACATCGAAAATTTGAATTTGACTATCATCGAATGAGCAAAGATATTTCCCTGATGGGTGGAAGTCTAATGATCTGATTTCTTCAGTATGTTCATTATAATTGCAAAACATTATGACAGACTGAAATATGAAAATATTAAATTAATTAATCCCAAACTTACAAATAAAGAAAGGTATGAGGTGTGGATAAGAAAAGAAAGATAGACTCACGGGAGTTGCGTAATTCAGTGTTATATAATTATCTAACCAACTTGCCGCAAACATTGTGGTCCCCGATCGAAATGTTACTTGAGAGATGGCAGATGAAGTGGAATCTATTTTATCATGATTCCCATCTTCCAGGTAGCATACCACAGGCTATAATATAAATAGAAAATAAATCACCTAGGAGATCACACATAATTAAACAGTAAAATTCAAAAATTGATGAGATTGATTACTCACCCCCGGCATTGTCCGACCACTTGCAATAACAATGTGTCCATCGAATGAAATATCGCAGGACGAAAGTGGATATCCAGTTTGAAAACCTTGTGTTATGAGAAATTTCATAAACACATTGAATCAAGTAAAATATGACTGTACAAAAGCTTGTAATATTAAATCAGAGAATAAAAATTTACTTGACAGAAAGTGAACACCAAGAGGGTATTCATCGATAGTATAACTGTCACAAAACTGCACTTGCTCTGGCGGGGTTATAGGAAGACTCAGGGTGGATATGGAGTTATATAACCCAATGAAGAAGTCGTACAAATTCCGGGTGCATCTTTGTTGTTATATCCTGAACAATAATCAGTCACAACAAATGAATTAAAAAAAAAGGGTAGAAGAATCACACAGGCACAATAATCAGTCTAGTTCAACGTTTCTTGGGAAAAATGAATACAGGGAAAAAACACTGCAGCGTAGTAAGCCTCAGAAATACAACCTAGAACACTGGTGCAAGAAAATACAATATCGCTTCAAGAAAAACACGTAGTAAGCCTCAGAAATACAACCTAAAACACTAGTGTAAGAAAATACAATATCGCTTCAAGAAAAACTCGTAGTAAGCCTCAGAAATACAACCTAGAACACTGGTGCAAGAAAATACAATATGCTTCAAGAAAAATAAGTAGTAACACTCAGAAATGTAACGTAGAACACTAAGCGCTTCAAGAAACTACTACCATGACATCACTGATAATAAAAAGCATCATTTCTCACTAATTAAGATGAAATGCTTCATTTTTGCAGTCAAGTCAGATTCATAAAAACAAATTGGGATCGAATAAACATAACTCACATATGTGTTAATCAACTCTTGCGCCTCGACATCGAAAATTTGAATTTGACTATCGTCGAATGAGCAAAGATATTTCCCTGATGGGTGGAAGTCCAATGATCTGATTTCTTCAGTATGTTCATTATAATTGCAAAACATTATGACAGACTGAAATATGAAAATATTATAATTAATTAGTCCCTAACTTACAAAGAAAGAAAGGAATGAGGTGTGGATAAGAAAAGAAAGATGGACTCACGGGAGTTGCGTAATTCAGTGTTATATAATTATCTAACCAACTTGCCGCAAACATTGTGGTCCCCGGTCGAAATGTTACTTGAGAGACGGCAGATGAAGAGGAATCTATTTTATCACAATTCCCATCTTCCAGGTAGCATACCATAGGCTATAATATAAATAGAAAACAAATCACCTAGGAGATCACACATAATTAAACAATAGAATTCAAAAATTGATGAGATTGATTACTCACCCCCGGCACTGTCCGACCACTTGCAATAACAATGTGTCCATCGAATGAAATATCGCAGGACGAAAGTGGATATCCAGTTTGAAAACCTTGTGTTATAAGAAATTTCATAAAGACATTGAATCAAGTAAAATATGATTGTACAAAAGCTTGTAATATGAAATCAGAGAATAAAAATTTACTTGACAGAAAGTGAACACCAAGAGGGTATTCATCGATTGTATAACAGTCACGAAACTGCACTGGCTCTGGCGGGGTTATAGGAAGACTCAGGGTGGATATGGAGTTATATAACCCAATGCAGAAGTCATACAAATTCCGGGAGCGTCTTAGTTGTTATATCTTGAACAATAATCAGTCACAACAAATGAATTAGAAAAAAAGTTCAGAAGAATCACACAGGCACAATAATCAGACTAGTTCAATGTTTCTTGGGAAAAATGAATAAAGGGAAAAAACACTGCAACGTAGTAAGCCTCATAAATACAACCTAGATCACTGGTGCAATAAAATACAATATCGCTTCAAGAAAAACTTGTAGTAAGCCTCAGAAATACAACCTAAAACACTGGTGCAAGAAAATACAATATCGCTTCTAGAAAAACACGTAGTAAGCCTCAGAAATACAACCTAGAACACTGGTGTAAGAAAATACAATATGCTTCAAGAAAAACAAGTAGTAACACTCAGAAATGTAACGTAGAACACAAAGCGCTTCAAGAAACTACTACCATGACATCACTGATAATAAAAAGCATCATTTCTCACTAATTAAGAGGAAATGCTTCATTTTTGCAGTCAAGTCAGATTCATAAAAACAAATTGGGATTGAATAAACATAACTCACATATGTGTTAATCAACTTTTGCGCCTTGACATCGAAAATTTGAATTTGACTATCATCGAATGAGCAAAGATATTTCCCTGATGGGTGGAAGTCTAATGATCTGATTTCTTCAGTATGTTCATTATAATTGCAAAACATTATGACAGACTGAAATATGAAAATATTAAATTAATTAATCCCAAACTTACAAATAAAGAAAGGTATGAGGTGTGGATAAGAAAAGAAAGATAGACTCACGGGAGTTGCGTAATTCAGTGTTATATAATTATCTAACCAACTTGCCGCAAACATTGTGGTCCCCGATCGAAATGTTACTTGAGAGATGGCAGATGAAGTGGAATCTATTTTATCATGATTCCCATCTTCCAGGTAGCATACCACAGGCTATAATATAAATAGAAAATAAATCACCTAGGAGATCACACATAATTAAACAGTAAAATTCAAAAATTGATGAGATTGATTACTCACCCCCGGCATTGTCCGACCACTTGCAATAACAATGTGTCCATCGAATGAAATATCGCAGGACGAAAGTGGATATCCAGTTTGAAAACCTTGTGTTATGAGAAATTTCATAAACACATTGAATCAAGTAAAATATGACTGTACAAAAGCTTGTAATATTAAATCAGAGAATAAAAATTTACTTGACAGAAAGTGAACACCAAGAGGGTATTCATCGATAGTATAACTGTCACAAAACTGCACTTGCTCTGGCGGGGTTATAGGAAGACTCAGGGTGGATATGGAGTTATATAACCCAATGAAGAAGTCGTACAAATTCCGGGTGCATCTTTGTTGTTATATCCTGAACAATAATCAGTCACAACAAATGAATTAAAAAAAAAGGGTAGAAGAATCACACAGGCACAATAATCAGTCTAGTTCAACGTTTCTTGGGAAAAATGAATACAGGGAAAAAACACTGCAGCGTAGTAAGCCTCAGAAATACAACCTAGAACACTGGTGCAAGAAAATACAATATCGCTTCAAGAAAAACACGTAGTAAGCCTCAGAAATACAACCTAAAACACTAGTGTAAGAAAATACAATATCGCTTCAAGAAAAACTCGTAGTAAGCCTCAGAAATACAACCTAGAACACTGGTGCAAGAAAATACAATATGCTTCAAGAAAAATAAGTAGTAACACTCAGAAATGTAACGTAGAACACTAAGCGCTTCAAGAAACTACTACCATGACATCACTGATAATAAAAAGCATCATTTCTCACTAATTAAGATGAAATGCTTCATTTTTGCAGTCAAGTCAGATTCATAAAAACAAATTGGGATCGAATAAACATAACTCACATATGTGTTAATCAACTCTTGCGCCTCGACATCGAAAATTTGAATTTGACTATCGTCGAATGAGCAAAGATATTTCCCTGATGGGTGGAAGTCCAATGATCTGATTTCTTCAGTATGTTCATTATAATTGCAAAACATTATGACAGACTGAAATATGAAAATATTATAATTAATTAGTCCCTAACTTACAAAGAAAGAAAGGAATGAGGTGTGGATAAGAAAAGAAAGATGGACTCACGGGAGTTGCGTAATTCAGTGTTATATAATTATCTAACCAACTTGCCGCAAACATTGTGGTCCCCGGTCGAAATGTTACTTGAGAGACGGCAGATGAAAAGGAATCTATTTTATCACAATTCCCATCTTCCAGGTAGCATACCATAGGCTATAATATAAATAGAAAACAAATCACCTAGGAGATCACACATAATTAAACAATAGAATTCAAAAATTGATGAGATTGATTACTCACCCCCGGCACTGTCCGACCACTTGCAATAACAATGTGTCCATCGAATGAAATATCGCAGGACGAAAGTGGATATCCAGTTTGAAAACCTTGTGTTATAAGAAATTTCATAAAGACATTGAATCAAGTAAAATATGACTGTACAAAAGCTTGTAATATGAAATCAGAGAATAAAAATTTACTTGACAGAAAGTGAACACCAAGAGGGTATTCATCGATTGTATAACAGTCACGAAACTGCACTGGCTCTGGCGGGGTTATAGGAAGACTCAGGGTGGATATGGAGTTATATAACCCAATGCAGAAGTCATACAAATTCCGGGAGCGTCTTGGTTGTTATATCTTGAACAATAATCAGTCACAACAATTGAATTAGAAAAAAATTTCAGAAGAATCACACAGGCACAATAATCAGACTAGTTCAATGTTTCTTGGGAAAAATGAATAAAGGGAAAAAACACTGCAACGTAGTAAGCCTCATAAATACAACCTAGATCACTGGTGCAATAAAATACAATATCGCTTCAAGAAAAACTTGTAGTAAGCCTCAGAAATACAACCTAAAACACTGGTGCAAGAAAATACAATATCGCTTCTAGAAAAACATGTAGTAAGCCTCAGAAATACAACCTAGAACACTGGTGTAAGAAAATACAATATGCTTCAAGAAAAACAAGTAGTAACACTCAGAAATGTAACGTAGAACACAAAGCGCTTCAAGAAACTACTACCATAACATCACTGATAATAAAAAGCATCATTTCTCACTAATTAAGAGGAAATGCTTCATTTTTGCAGTCAAGTCAGATTCATAAAAACAAATTGGGATTGAATAAACATAACTCACATATGTGTTAATCAACTTTTGCGCCTTGACATCGAAAATTTGAATTTGACTATCATCGAATGAGCAAAGATATTTCCCTGATGGGTGGAAGTCTAATGATCTGATTTCTTCAGTATGTTCATTATAATTGCAAAACATTATGACAGACTGAAATATGAAAATATTAAATTAATTAATCCCAAACTTACAAATAAAGAAAGGTATGAGGTGTGGATAAGAAAAGAAAGATAGACTCACGGGAGTTGCGTAATTCAGTGTTATATAATTATCTAACCAACTTGCCGCAAACATTGTGGTCCCCGATCGAAATGTTACTTGAGAGATGGCAGATGAAGAGGAATCTATTTTATCATGATTCCCATCTTCCAGGTAGCATACCACAGGCTATAATATAAATAGAAAATAAATCACCTAGGAGATCACACATAATTAAACAGTAAAATTCAAAAATTGATGAGATTGATTACTCACCCCCGGCATTGTCCGACCACTTGCAATAACAATGTGTCCATCGAATGAAATATCGCAGGACGAAAGTGGATATCCAGTTTGAAAACCTTGTGTTATAACAAATTTCATAAAGACATTGAATCAAGTAAAATATGACCGTACAAAAGCTTGTAATATTAAATCAGAGAATAAAAATTTACTTGACAGAAAGTGAACACCAAGAGGGTATTCATCGATTGTATAACAGTCACGAAACTGCACTGGCTTTGGCGGGGTTATAGGAAGAATCAGGGTGGATATGGAGTTATATAACCCAATGCAGAAGTCGTACAAATTCCGGGTGCGTCTTGGTTGTTATATCCTGAACAATAATTAGTCATAACAAATGAATTAAAAAAAAGTGTAGAAGAATCACACAGGCACAATAATCTGTCTAGTTCAATGTTTCTTGGGAAAAATGAATACAGGGAAAAAACACTGCAACGTAGTAAGCCTCAGAAATACAACCTAGAACACTGGTGCAAGAAAATACAATATCGCTTCAAGAAAAACACGTAGTAAGCCTCAGAAATACAACCTAAAACTCTAGTGCAAGAAAATACAATATCGCTTCAAGAAAAACTCGTAGTAAGCCTCAGAAACACAACCTAGAACACTGGTGCAAGAAAATACAATATGCCTCAAGAAAAATAAGTAGTAACACTCAGAAATGTAACGTAGAACACTAAGCGCTTCAAGAAACTACTACCATGACATCACTGATAATAAAAAGCATCATTTCTCACTAGTTAAGAGGAAATGCTTCATTTTTGCAGTCAAGTCAGATTCATAAAAAAAAATTGGGATTGAATAAACATAACTCACATATGTGTTAATCAACTCTTGCGACTGGACATCGAAAATTTGAATTTGACTATCGTCGAATGAGCAAAGATATTTCCCTGATGGGTGGAAGTCCAATGATCTGATTTCTTCAGTAAGTTCATTATAATTACAAAACATTATGACAGACTGAAATATGAAAATATTATGATTAATTAATCCTTAACTTACAAAGAAAGAAAGGAATGAGGTGTGGATAAGAAAAGAAAGATGGACTCGTGGGAGTTGCGTAATTCAGTGTTATATAATTATCTAACCAACTTGCCGCAAACATTGTGGTGCCCGGTCGAAATGTTACTTGAGAGACGGCAGATGAAGAGGAATCTATTTTATCACAATTCCCATCTTCCAGGTAGCATACCACAGGCTATAATATAAACAGAAAACAAATCACCTAGGAGATCACACATAATTAAACAATAGAAATCAAAAATTGATGAGATTGATTACTCACCCCCGGCACAGTTCGGCCACTTGCAATAACAATGTGTCCATCGAATTAAATATCGCAGGACGAAAGTGGATATCCAGTTTGAAAACCTTGTGTTATAAGAAATTTCATAAAGACATTGAATCAAGTAAAATATGGCCGTACAAAAGCTTGTAATATTAAATCAGAGAATAAAAATTTAGTTGACAGAAAGTGAACACCAAGAGGGTATTCATCGATTGTATAACTGTCACGAAACTGCACTGGCTCTGGCAGGGTTATAGGAAGACTCAGGGTGCATATGGAGTTATATAACCCAATGCAGAAGTCGTACAAATTCCGGGTGCGTCTTGGTTGTTATATCTTGAACAATAATCAGTCACAACAAATGAATTAGAAAAAAAGTGCAGAAGAATCACACAGGCACAATAATCAGTCTAGTTCAATGTTTCTTGGGAAAAATGAATAAAGGGAAAAAACACTGCAACGTAGTAAGCCTCAGAAATACAACCTAGAACACTGGTGCAAGAAAATACAATATCGCTTCAAGAAAAACATGTAGTAAGCCTCAGAAATACAACCTAAAACACTGGTGCAAGATAATACAATATCGCTTCTAGAAAAACACGTAGTAAGCCTCAGAAATACAACCTAGAACACTGGTGCAAGAAAATACAATATGCTTTAAGAAAAACAAGTAGTAACACTCAGAAATGTAACGTAGAACACTAAGCGCTTCAAGAAACTACTACCATGGCATCACTAATAATAAAAAGCATCATTTCTCACTAATTTAGAGGAAATGCTTCATTTTTGCAGTCAAGTCAGATTCATAAAAACAAATTGGGATTGAATAAACATAACTCATATATGTTTTAATCAACTTTTGCGCCTCGACATCGAAAATTTGAATTTGACTATCGTCGAATAAGCAAAGATATTTCCCTGATGGGTGGAAGTCCAATGATCTGATTTCTTCAGTATGTTCATTATAATTGCAAAACATTATGACATACTGAAATATGAAAATATTAAATTAATTAATCCCAAACTTACAAATAAAGAAAGGTATGAGGTGTGGATAAGAAAAGAAAGATAGACTCACGGGAGTTGCGTAATTCAGTGTTATATAATTATCTAACCAACTTGCCGCAAACATTGTGGTCCCCAATCGAAATGTCACTTGAGAGACGGCAGATGAAGAGGAATCTATTTAATCATAATTCCCATCTTCCAGGTAGCATACCACAGGCTATAATATAAACAGAAAATAAATCACCTAGGAGATCACACATAATTACACAATAGAATTCAAAAATTGATGAGATTGATTACTCACCCCCGGCACTATCCGGCCACTTGCAATAACAATGTGTCCATCGAATGAAATATCGCAGGACGAAAGTGGATATCCAGTTTGAAAACCTTGTGTTATAAGAAATTTCATAAAGACGTTGAATCAAGTAAAATATGACTGTACAAAAGCTTGTAATATTAAATCAGAGAATAAAAAATTACTTGACAAAAAGTGAACACCAAGAGGGTATTCATCGATAGTATAACTGTCACGAAACTGCACTTGCTCAGGCAGGGTTATAGTAAGACTCAGGGTGGATATGGAGTTATATAACCCAATGAAGAAGTCGTACAAATTCCGGGTGCGTCTTGGTTGTTATATCATGAACAATAATCAGTCACAACAAATGAATTAGAAAAAAAAGGGTAGAAGAATCACACAGGCACAATAATCAGTCTAGTTCAACGTTTCTTGGGAAAAATGAATACAGGGAAAAAACACTGCAACGTAGTAAGCCTCAGAAATACAACCTATAACACTGGTGCAAGAAAATACAATATCGCTTCAAGAAAAACACGTAGTAAGCCTCAGAAATACAACCTAAAACACTAGTGCAAGAAAATACAATATCGCTTCAAGAAAAACTCGTAGTAAGCCTCAGAAATACAACCTAGAACACTGGTGCAAGAAAATACAATATGCTTCAAGAAAAATAAGTAGTAACACTCAGAAATGTAACGTAGAACACTAAGCGCTTCAAGAAACTACTACCATGACATCACTGATAATAAAAAGCATCATTTCTCACTAATTAAGAGGAAATGCTTCATTTTTGCAGTCAAGTCAGATTCATAAAAACAAATTGGGATTGAATAAACATAACTCACATATGTGTTAATCAAATCTTGCGCCTCGACATCGAAAATTTGAATTTGACTATCGTCGAATGAGCAAAGATATTTCCCTGATGGGTGGAAGTCCAATGATCTGATTTCTTCAGTATGTTCGTTATAATTGCAATACATTATGACAGACTGAAATATGAAAATATTATAATTAATTAATCCTTAACTTACAAAGAAAGAAAGGAATTAGGTGTGGATAAGAAAAGAAAGATGGACTCACGGGAGTTGCGTAATTCAGTTTTATATAATTATCTAACCAACTTGCCGCAAACATTATGGTCCCCAGTCAAAATGTTACTTGAGAGACGGCAGATGAAGAGGAATCTATTTTATCACAATTCCCATCTTCCAGGTAGCATACCACAGGCTATAATATAAACAGAAAACAAATCAACTAGGAGATCAGACATAATTAAACAATAGAATTCAAAAATTGATGAGATTGATTACTCACCCCCGGCACAGTCCGGCCACTTGCAATAACAATGTGTCCATCGAATGAAATATCGCACGACGAAAGTGGATATCCAGTTTGAAAACTTTGTGTTATATGAAATTTCATAAAGATATTGAATCAAGTAAAATATGACCGTACAAAAGCTTGTAATATTAAATCAGAGAATAAAAATTTAGTTGACAGAAAGTGAACACCAAGAGGGTATTCATCGATTGTATAACAGTCACGAAACTGCACTGGCTCTGGCGGCGTTATAGGAAGGCTCAGGGTGGATATGGAGTTATATAACCCAATGCAGAAGTCGTACAAATTCCGGGTGCGTCTTGGTTGTTATATCTTGAACAATAATCAGTCACAACAAATGAATTAGAAAAAAAGTGCAGAAGAATCACACAGGAACAATAATCAGTCTAGTTCAATGTTTCTTGGGAAAAATGAATAAAGGGAAAAAACACTGCAACGTAGTAAGCCTCAGAAATACAACCTAGAACACTGGTGCAAGAAAATATAATATTGCTTCAAGAAAAACTTGTAGTAAGCCTCAGAAATACAACCTAAAACACTGGTGCAATAAAATACAATATCGCTTCTAGAGAAACACGTAGTAAGCCTCAGAAATACAACCTAGAACACTGGTGCAAGAAAATACAATATGCTTCAAGAAAAATAAGTAGTAACACTCAGAAATGTAACGTAGAACACTAAGCGCTTCAAGAAACTACTACCATGACATCACTGATAATAAAAAGCATCATTTCTCACTAATTAAGATGAAATGCTTCATTTTTGCAGTCAAGTCAGATGCATAAAAACAAATTGGGATTGAATAAACATAACTCACATATGTGTTAATCAACTCTTGCGCCTCGACATCGAAAATTTGAATTTGACTATCGTCGAATGAGCAAAGATATTTCCCGGATGGGTGGAAGTCCAATGGTCTGATTTCTTCAGTATGTTCATTATAATTGCAAAACATTATGACAGACTGAAATATGAAAATATTATGATTAATTAATCCCAAACTTACAAAGAATGAAAGGAATGAGGTGTGGATAAGAAGAGAAAGATAGACTCACGGGAGTTGCGTAATTCAGTGTCATATAATTATCTAACCAACTTGCCGCAAACATTGTGGTGCCCGGTCGAAATGTTAATTGAGAGACGGCGGATGAAGAGGAATCTATTTTATCACAATTCCCATCTTCCAGGTAGCATACCACAGGCTATAATATAAACAGAAAACAAATCACCTAGGAGATCACACAAAATTAAACAATAGAATACAAAAATTGATGAGATTGATTACTCACCCCCGGCACTGTCCGGCCACTTGCAATAACAATGTGTCCATCGAATGAAATATCGCAGGACGAAAGTGGATATCCAGTTTGTAAACCTTGTGTTATAAGAAATTTCATAAACACATTGAATCAAGTAAAATATGACTGTACAAAAGCTGGTAATATTAAATCAGAGAATAAAAATTTACTTGACAGAAAGTGAACACCAAGAATGTATTCATCGATTGTATAACTGTCACGAAACTGCACTGGCTCTAGCGGGGTTATAGGCAGACTCAGGGTGGAAATGGAGTTATATAACCCAATGCAGAAGTCGTACAAATTCCGGGTGCGTCTTGGTTGTTATATCCTGAACAATAATTAGTCACAACAAATGAATTAAAAAAAAAGTGTAGAAGAATCACACAGGCACAATAATCAGTCTAGTTCAATGTTTCTTGGGAAAAATGAATACAGGGAAAAAACACTGCAACGTAGTAAGCCTCAGAAATACAACCTAGAACACTGGTGCAAGAAAATACAATATCGCTTCAAGAAAAACACGTAGTAAGCCTCAGAAATACAACCTAAAACTCTAGTGCAAGAAAATACAATATCGCTTCAAGAAAAACTCGTAGTAAGCCTCAGAAATACAACCTAGAACACTGGTGCAAGAAAATACAATATGCCTCAAGAAAAATATGTAGTAACACTCAGAAATGTAACGTAGAACACTAAGCGCTTCAAGAAACTACTACCGTGACATCACTGATAATAAAAAGCATCATTTCTCACTAATTAAGAGGAAATGCTTCGTTTTTGCAGTCAAGTCAGATGCATAAAAACAAATTGGGATTGAATAAACATAACTCACATATGTGTTAATCAACTCTTGCGCCTCGACATCGAAAATTTGAATTTGACTATCGTCGAATGAGCAAAGATATTTCCCAGATGGGTGGAAGTCCAATGGTCTGATTTCTTCAGTATGTTCATTATAATTGCAAAACATTATGACAGACTGAAATATGAAAATATTATGATTAATTAATCCCAAACTTACAAAGAATGAAAGGAATGAGGTGTGGATAAGCAAAGAAAGATAGACTCACGGGAGTTGCGTAATTCAGTGTCATATAATTATCTAACCAACTTGCCGCAAACATTGTGGTGCCCGGTCGAAATGTTACTTGAGAGACGGCGGATGAAGAGGAATCTATTTTATCACAATTCCCATCTTCCAGGTAGCATACCACAGGCTATAATATAAACAGAAAATAAATCACCTAGGAGATCACACATAATTAAACAATAGAATTCAAAAATTGATGAGATTGATTACTCACCCCCGGCACTTTCCGGCCACTTGCAATAACAATGTGTCCATCGACTGAAATATCGCAGGACGAAAGTGGATATCCAGTTTGTAAACCTTGTGTTATAAGAAATTTCATAAACACATTGAATCAAGTAAAATATGACTGTACAAAAGCTGGTAATATTAAATCAGAAAATAAAAATTTACTTGACAGAAAGTGAACACCAAGAGGGTATTCAACGATTGTATAACTGTCACGAAACTGCACTGGCTCTGGCGGGGTTATAGGCAGACTCAGGGTGGAAATGGAGTTATATAACCCAATGCAGAAGTCGTACAAATTCCGGGTGCGTCTTGGTTGTTATATCCTGAACAATAATTAGTCACAACAAATGAATTAAAAAAAAGTGTAGAAGAATCGCACAGGCACAATAATCAGTCTAGTTCAACGTTTCTTGGCAAAAATGAATACAGGGAAAAAACACTGCAACGTAGTAAGCCTCAGAAATACAACCTAGAACACTGGTGCAAGAAAATACAATATCGCTTCAAGAAAAACACGTAGTAAGCCTCAGAAATACAACCTAAAACTCTAGTGCAAGAAAATACAATATTGCTTCAAGAAAAACTCGTAGTAAGCCTCAGAAATACAACCTAGAACACTGGTGCAAGAAAATACAATATGCCTCAAGAAAAATATGTAGTAACACTCAGAAATGTAACGTAGAACACTAAGCGCTTCAAGAAACTACTACCATGACATCACTGATAATAAAAAGCATCATTTCTCACTAATTAAGAGGAAATGCTTCGTTTTTGCAGTCAAGTCAGATGCATAAAAACAAATTGGGATTGAATAAACATAACTCACATATGTGTTAATCAACTCTTGCGCCTCGACATCGAAAATTTGAATTTGACTATCGTCGAATGAGCAAAGATATTTCCCAGATGGGTGGAAGTCCAATGGTCTGATTTCTTCAGTATGTTCATTATAATTGCAAAACATTATGACAGACTGAAATATGAAAATATTATGATTAATTAATCCCAAACTTACAAAGAATGAAAGGAATGAGGTGTGGATAAGCAAAGAAAGATAGACTCACGGGAGTTGCGTAATTCAGTGTCATATAATTATCTAACCAACTTGCCGCAAACATTGTGGTGCCCGGTCGAAATGTTACTTGAGAGACGGCGGATGAAGAGGAATCTATTTTATCACAATTCTCATCTTCCAGGTAGCATACCACAGGCTATAATATAAACAGAAAACAAACCACCTAGGAGATCACACATAATTAAACAATATAATTCAAAAATTGATGAGATTGATTACTCACCCCCGGCACAGTCCGGCCACTTGCAATAACAATGTGTCCATCGAATGAAATATCGCAGGACGAAAGTGGATATCCAGTTTGAAAACCTTGTGTTATAAGAAATTTCATAAAGACATTGAATCAAGTAAAATATGACCGTACAAAAGCTTGTAATATTAAATCAGAGAATAAAAATTTACTTGGCAGAAAGTGAACACCAAGAGGGTATTCATCGATTGTATAACAGTCACGAAACTGCACTGGCTCTGGCGGGGTTATAGGAAGACTCAGGGTGGATATGGAGTTATATAACCCAATGCAAAAGTTGTACAAATTTCGGGTGCGTCTTGGTTGTTATATCTTGAACAATAATCAGTCACAACAAATGAATTAGAAAAAAAGTGCAGAAGAATCACACAGGCACAATAATCAATCTAGTTCAATGTATCTTGGGAAAAATGAATAAAGGGAAAAAACACTGCAACGTAGTAAGCCTCAGAAATACAACCTAGAACACTGGTGCAAGAAAAGACAATATCGCTTCAAGAAAAACTTGTAGTAAGCCTCAGAAATACAACCTAAAACACTGGTGCAATAAAATACAATATCGCTTCTAGAAAAACATGTAATAAGCCTCAGAAATACAACCTAGAACACTGGTGCAAGAAAATACAATATGCTTCAAGAAAAACAAGTAGTAACACTCAGAAATGTAACGTAGAACACTAAGCGCTTCAAGAAACTACTACCATGACATCACTGATAATAAAAAGCATCATTTCTCACTAATTAAGAGGAAATGCTTCATTTTTGCAGTCAAGTCAGATTCATAAAAACAAATAGGGATTGAATAAACATAACTCACATATGTGTTAATCAACTCTTGCGCCTCGACATCGAAAATTTGAATTGGACTATCGTCGGATGAGCAAAGATATTTCCCTGATGGGTGGAAGTCCAATGATCTGATTTCTTCAGTATGTTAATTATAATTGCAAAACATTATGACAGACTGAAATATGAAAATATTATGATTAATTAATCCCAAATTTACAAAGAATGAAAGGTATGAGGTGTGGATAAGAAAAGAAAGATAGACTCACGGGAGTTGCGTAATTCAGTGTCATATAATTATCTAACCAACTTTCCGCAAACATTGTGGTCCCGGTCGAAATGTTACTTGAGAGACGGCAGATGAAGAGGAATCTATTTTATCACAATTCTCATCTTCCAGGTAGCATACCACAGGCTATAATATAAACAGAAAACAAATCACCTAGGAGATCACACATAATTAAACAATAGAATTCAAAAATTGATGAGATTGATTACTCACCCCCGGCACAGTCCGGCCACTTGCAATAACAATGTGTCCATCGAATGAAATATCGCAGGACGAAAGTGGATATCCAGTTTGAAAACCTTGTGTTATAAGAAATTTCATAAATACATTGAATCAAGTAAAATATGACCGTACAAAAGCTTGTAATATTAAATCAGAGAATAAAAATTTACTTGGCAGAAAGTGAGCACCAAGAGGGTATTCATCGATTGTATAACAGTCACGAAACTGCACTGGCTCTGGCGGGGTTATAGGAAGACTCAGGGTGGATATGGAGTTATATAACCCAATGCAGAAGTCGTTCAAATTCCGGGTGCGTCTTGGTTGTTATATCTTGAACAATAATCAGTCACAACAAATGAATTAGAAAAAAAGTGCAAAAGAATCACACAGGCACAATAATCAGTCTAGTTCAATGTTTCTTGGGAAAAATGAATAAAGGGAAAAAACACTGCAACGTAGTAAGCCTCAGAAATACAACCTAGAACACTGGTGCAAGAAAATACAATATTGCTTCAAGAAAAACTTGTAGTAAGCCTCAGAAATACAACCTAAAACACTGGTGCAATAAAATACAATATCGCTTCTAGAAAAACATGTAGTAAGCCTCAGAAATACAACCTAGAACACTGGTGCAAGAAAATACAATATGCTTCAAGAAAAACAAGTAGTAACACTCAGAAATGTAACGTAGAACACTAAGCGCTTCAAGAAACTACTACCATGACATCACTGATAATAAAAAGCATCATTTCTCACTAATTAAGAGGAAATGCTTCATTTTTGCAGTCAAGTCAGATTCATAAAAAGAAATAGGGATTGAATAAACATAACTCACATATGTGTTAATCAACTTTTGCGCCTCGACATCAAAAATTTGAATTGGACTATCGTCGGATGAGCAAAGATATTTCCCTGATGGGTGGAAGTCCAATGATCTGATTTCTTCAGTATGTTCATTATAATTGCAAAACATTATGACAGAATGAAATATGAAAATATTAAATTAATTAATCCCAAACTTACAAATAAAGAAAGGTATGAGGTGTGGATAAGAAAAGAAAGATAGACTCACGGGAGTTACGTAATTCAGTGTTATATAATTATCTAACCAACTTGCCGCAAACATTGTGGTCCCCGATCGAAATGTTACTTGAGAGACGGCAGATGAAGAGAAATCTATTTTATCATAATTCCCAGCTTCCAGGTAGCATACCACAGGCTATAATATAAACAGAAAATAAATCACCTAGGAGATCACACATAATTAAACAATAGAATTCAAAAATTGATGAGATTGATTACTCACCCCCGGCACTGTCCGGCCACTTGCAATAACAATGTGTCCATCGAATGAAATATCGCAGGACGAAAGTGGATATCCAGTTTGAAAACCTTGTGTTATAAGAAATTTCATAAAGACATTGAATCAAGTAAAATATGACTGTACAAAAGCTTGTAATATTAAATCAGAGAATAAAAATTTACTTGACATTAAGTGAACACCAAGAGCGTATTCATCGATAGTATAACTGTCACGAAACTGCACTTGCTCTGGCGGGGTTATAGGAAGACTCAGGGTGGATATGGAGTTATATAACCCAATGCAGAAGTCGTACAAATTCCGGGTGCGTCTTGGTTGTTATATCCTGAACAATAATTAGTCACAACAAATGAATTAAAAAAAAAGAGTAGAAGAATCACACAGGCACAATAATCAGTCTAGTTCAATGTTTCTTGGGAAAAATGAATACAGGGAAAAAACACTGCAACGTAGTAAGCCTCAGAAAAACAACCTAGAACACTGGTGCAAGAAAATACAATATCGCTTCAAGAAAAACACGTAGTAAGCCTCAGAAATACAACCTAAAACTCTAGTGCAAGAAAATACAATATCGCTTCAAGAAAAACTCGTAGTAAGCCTCAGAAATACAACCTAGAACACTGGTGCAAGAAAATACAATATGCCTCAAGAAAAATAAGTAGTTACACTCAGAAATGTAACGTAGAACACTAAGCGCTTCAAGAAACTATTACCATGACATCACTGATAATAAAAAGCATCATTTCTCACTAATTAAGAGGTAATGCTTCATTTTTGCAGTCAAGTCAGATTCATAAAAACAAATTGGGATTGAATAAACATAACTCACATATGTGTTAATAAACTCTTGCGCCTCGACATCGAAAATTTGAATTTGACTATCGTCGAATGAGCAAAGATATTTCCCGGATGGGTGGAAGTCCAATGATCTGATTTCTTCAGTATGTTCATTATAATTGCAAAACATTATGACAGACTGAAATATGAAAATATTATGATTAATTAATCCCAAACTTACAAAGAATGAAAGGAATGAGGTGAGGATAAGAAAAGAAAGATAGACTCACGGGAGTTGCGTAATTCAGTGTCATATAATTATCTAACCAACTTGCCGCAAACATTGTGGTGCCCGGTCGAAATGTTACTTGAGAGACGGCGGATGAAGAGGAATCTATTTTATCACAATTCTCATCTTCCAGGTAGCATACCACAGGCTATAATATAAACAGAAAACAAACCACCTAGGAGATCACACATAATTAAACAATAGAATTCAAAAATTGATGAGATTGATTACTCACCCCCGGGACAGTCCGGCCACTTGCAATAACAATGTGTCCATCGAATGAAATATCGCAGGACGAAAGTGGATATCCAGTTTGAAAACCTTGTGTTATAAGAAATTTCATAAAGACATTGAATCAAGTAAAATATGACCGTACAAAAGCTTGTAATATTAAATCAGAGAATAAAAATTTACTTGACAGAAAGTGAACACCAAGAGGGTATTCATCGATTGTATAACAGTCACGAAACTGCACTGGCTCTGGCGGGGTTATAGGAAGAATCAGGGTGGATATGGAGTTATATAACCCAATGCAGAAGTCGTACAAATTCCGGGTGCGTCTTGGTTGTTATATCTTGAACAATAATCAGTCACAACAAATGAATTAGAAAAAAATTGCAGAAGAATCACACAGGCACAATAATCAGTCTAGTTCAATGTTTCTTGGGAAAAATGAATAAAGGGAAAAAACACTGCAACGTAGTAAGCCTCAGAAATACAACCTAGAACACTGGTGCAAGAAAATACAATATCGCTTCAAGAAAAACTTGTAGTAAGCCTCATAAATACAACCTAAAACACTGGTGCAAGAAAATACAATATCGCTTCTAGAAAAACACGTAGTAAGCCTCAGAAATACAACCTAGAACACTGGTGCAAGAAAATACAATATGCTTCAAGAAAAACAAGTAGTAACACTCAGAAATGTAACGTATAACACTAAGCGCTTCAAGAAACTACTACCATGACATCACTAATAATAAAAAGCATCATTTCTCACTAATTAAGAGGAAATGCTTCATTTTCGCAGTCAAGTCAGATTCATAAAAACAAATAGGGATTGAATAAACATAACTCATATTTGTGTTAATCAACTTTTGCGCCTCGACATCGAAAATTTGAATTGGACTATCGTCGGATGAGCAAAGATATTTCCCTGATGGGTGGAAGTCCAATGATCTGATTTCTTCAGTATGTTCATTATAATTGCAAAACATTATGACAGAATGAAATATGAAAATATTAAATTAATTAATCCCAAACTTACAAATAAAGAAAGGTATGAGGTGTGGATAAGAAAAGAAAGATAGACTCACGGGAGTTACGTAATTCAGTGTTATATAATTATCTAACCAACTTGCCGCAAACATTGTGGTCCCCGATCGAAATGTTACTTGAGAGACGGCAGATGAAGAGGAATCTATTTTATCATAATTCCCAGCTTCCAGGTAGCATACCACAGGCTATAATATAAACAGAAAATAAATCACCTAGGAGATCACACATAATTAAACAATAGAATTCAAAAATTGATGAGATTGATTACTCACCCCCGGCACTGTCCGGCCACTTGCAATAACAATGTGTCCATCGAATGAAATATCGCAGGACGAAAGTGGATATCCAGTTTGAAAACCTTGTGTTATAAGAAATTTCATAAAGACATTGAATCAAGTAAAATATGACTGTACAAAAGCTTGTAATATTAAATCAGAGAATAAAAATTTACTTGACATTAAGTGAACACCAAGAGCGTATTCATCGATAGTATAACTGTCACGAAACTGCACTTGCTCTGGCGGGGTTATAGGAAGACTCAGGGTGGATATGGAGTTATATAACCCAATGCAGAAGTCGTACAAATTCCGGGTGCGTCTTGGTTGTTATATCCTGAACAATAATTAGTCACAACAAATGAATTAAAAAAAAAGAGTAGAAGAATCACACAGGCACAATAATCAGTCTAGTTCAATGTTTCTTGGGAAAAATGAATACAGGGAAAAAACACTGCAACGTAGTAAGCCTCAGAAAAACAACCTAGAACACTGGTGCAAGAAAATACAATATCGCTTCTTGAAAAACACGTAGTAAGCCTCAGAAATACAACCTAAAACTCTAGTGCAAGAAAATACAATATCGCTTCAAGAAAAACTCGTAGTAAGCCTCAGAAATACAACCTAGAACACTGGTGCAAGAAAATACAATATGCCTCAAGAAAAATAAGTAGTTACACTCAGAAATGTAACGTAGAACACTAAGCGCTTCAAGAAACTATTACCATGACATCACTGATAATAAAAAGCATCATTTCTCACTAATTAAGAGGTAATGCTTAATTTTTGCAGTCAAGTCAGATTCATAAAAACAAATTGGGATTGAATAAACATAACTCACATATGTGTTAATCAACTCTTGCGCCTCGACATCGAAAATTTGAATTTGACTATCGTCGAATGAGCAAAGATATTTCCCGGATGGGTGGAAGTCCAATGATCTGATTTCTTCAGTATGTTCATTATAATTGCAAAACATTATGACAGACTGAAATATGAAAATATTATGATTAATTAATCCCAAACTTACAAAGAATGAAAGGAATGAGGTGTGGATAAGAAAAGAAAGATAGACTCACGGGAGTTGCGTAATTCAGTGTCATATAATTATCTAACCAACTTGCCGCAAACATTGTGGTGCCCGGTCGAAATGTTACTTGAGAGACGGCGGATGAAGAGGAATCTATTTTATCACAATTCTCATCTTCCAGGTAGCATACCACAGGCTATAATATAAACAGAAAACAAACCACCTAGGAGATCACACATAATTAAACAATAGAATTCAAAAATTGATGAGATTGATTACTCACCCCCGGGACAGTCCGGCCACTTGCAATAACAATGTGTCCATCGAATGAAATATCGCAGGACGAAAGTGGATATCCAGTTTGAAAACCTTGTGTTATAAGAAATTTCATAAAGACATTGAATCAAGTAAAATATGACCGTACAAAAGCTTGTAATATTAAATCAGAGAATAAAAATTTACTTGACAGAAAGTGAACACCAAGAGGGTATTCATCGATTGTATAACAGTCACGAAACTGCACTGGCTCTGGCGGGGTTATAGGAAGAATCAGGGTGGATATGGAGTTATATAACCCAATGCAGAAGTCGTACAAATTTCGGGTGCGTCTTGGTTGTTATATCTTGAACAATAATCAGTCACAACAAATGAATTAGAAAAAAAGTGCAGAAGAATAACACAGGCACAATAATCAGTCTAGTTCAATGTTTCTTGGGAAAAATGAATAAAGGGAAAAAACACTGCAACGTAGTAAGCCTCAGAAATACAACCTAGAACACTGGTGCAAGAAAATACAATATCGCTTCAAGAAAAACTTGTAGTAAGCCTCATAAATACAACCTAAAACACTGGTGCAAGAAAATACAATATCGCTTCTAGAAAAACACGTAGTAAGCCTCAGAAATACAACCTAGAACACTGGTGCAAGAAAATACAATATGCTTCAAGAAAAACAAGTAGTAACACTCAGAAATGTAACGTAGAACACTAAGCGCTTCAAGAAACTACTACCATGACATCACTAATAATAAAAAGCATCATTTCTCACTAATTAAGAGGAAATGCTTCATTTTTGCAGTCAAGTCAGATTCATAAAAACAAATAGGGATTGAATAAACATAACTCATATTTGTGTTAATCAACTTTTGCGCCTCGACATCGAAAATTTGAATTGGACTATCGTCGGATGAGCAAAGATATTTCCCTGATGGGTGGAAGTCCAATGATCTGATTTCTTTAGTATGTTCATTATAATTGCAAAACATTATGAAAGACTGAAATATGAAAATATTAAATTAATTAATCCCAAACTTACAAATAAAGAAAGGTATGAGGTGTGGATAAGAAAAGAAAGATAGACTCACGGGAGTTGCGTAAATCAGTGTTATATAATTATCTAACCAACTTGCCGCAAACATTGTGGTCCCCGATCGAAATGTTACTTGAGAGACGGCAGATGAAGAGGAATCTATTTTATCATAATTCCCAGCTTCCAGGTAGCATACCACAGGCTATAATATAAACAGAAAATAAATCACCTAGGAGATCACACATAATTAAACAATAGAATTCAAAAATTGATGAGATTGATTACTCACCCCCGGCACTGTCCGGCCACTTGCAATAACAATGTCTCCATCGAATGAAATATCGCATGACGAAAGTGGATATCCAGTTTGAAAACCTTGTGTTATAAGAAATTTCATAAAGACATTGAATCAAGTAAAATATGACTGTACAAAAGCTTGTAATATTAAATCAGAGAATAAAAATTTACTTGACAGAAAGTGAACACCAAGAGGGTATTCATCGATAGTATAACTGTCACGAAACTGCACTTGCTCTGGCAGGGTTATAGGAAGACTCAGGGTGGATATGGAGTTATATAACCCAATGAAGAAGTCGTACAAATTCCGGGTGCGTCTTGGTTGTTATATCCTGAACAATAATCAGTCACAACAAATGAATTAAAAAAAAGTGTAGAAGAATCACACAGGCACAATAATCCGTCTAGTTCAACGTTTCTTGGGAAAAATGAATACAGGGAAAAAACACTGCAACGTAGTAAGCCTCAGAAATACAACCTAGAACGCTGGTGCAAGAAAATACAATATCGCTTCAAGAAAAACACGTAGTAAGCCTCAGAAATACAACCTAAAACACTAGTGCAAGAAAATACAATATCGCTTCAAGAAAAACTCGTAGTAAGCCTCAAAAATACAACCTAGAACACTGGTGCAAGAAAATACAATATGCTTCAAGAAAAATAAGTAGTAACACTCAGAAATGTAACGTAGAACACTAAGCACTTCAAGAAACTACTACCATGACATCACTGATAATAAAAAGCATCATTTCTCACTAATTAAGAGGAAATGCTTCATTTTTGCAGTCAAGTCAAATTCATAAAAACAAATTGGGATTGAATAAACAAAACTCACAATTGTGTTAATCAACTCTTGTGCCTCGACATCAAAAATTTGAATTTGACTATCGTCGAATGAGCAAAGATATTTCCCTGATGGGTGGAAGTCCAATGATCTGATTTCTTCAGTATGTTCATTATAATTGAAAAACATTATGACAGACTGAAATATGAAAATATTATAATTAATTAATCCTTAACTTACAAAGATAGAAAGGAATTAGGTGTGGATAAGAAAAGAAAGATGGACTCACGGGAGTTGCGTAATTCAGTGTTATATAATTATCTAACCAACTTGCCACAAACATTGTGGTCCCCGGTCGAAATGTTACTTGAGAGACGGCAGATGAAGAGGAATCTATTTTATCACAATTCCCAACTTCCAGGTAGCATACCACAAGCTATAATATAAACTGAAAACAAATCACCTAGGAGATCACACATAATTAAACAATAGAATTAAAAAATTGATGAGATTGATTACTCACTCCCGGCACAGTCCGGCCACTTGCAATAACAATGTGTCCATCGAATGAAATATCGCACGACGAAAGTGGATATCCAGTTTGAAAACTTTGTGTTATAAGAAATTTCATAAAGACATTGAATCAAGTAAAATATGACCGTACAAAAGCTTGTAATATTAAATCAGAGAATAAAAATTTACTTGACAGAAAGTGAACACCAAGAGGGTATTCATCGATTTTATAACAGTCACGAAACTGCACTGGCTCTGGCGGGGTTATAGGAAGACTCAGGGTGGATATGGAGTTATATAACCCAATGCAGAAGTCGTACAAATTCCGGGTGCGTCTTGGTTGTTATATCTTGAACAATAATCAGTCACAATAAATGAATTAGAAAAAAAGTGCAGAAGAATCACACAGGCACAATAATCAGTCTAGTTCAATGTTTCTTGGGAAAAATGAATAAAGGGAAAAAACACTGCAACGTAGTAAGCCTCAGAAATACAACCTAGAACACTGGTGCAAGAAAATACAATATTGCTTAAAGAAAAACTTGTAGTAAGCCTCAGAAATACAACCTAAAACACTGGTGCAATAAAATACAATATCGCTTCTAGAAAAACACATAGTAAGCCTGAGAAATACAACCTAGAACACTGGTGCAAGAAAATACAATATGCTTCAAGAAAAACAAGTAGTAACACTCAGAAATGTAACGTAGAACACTAAGTACTTCAAGAAACTACTACCATGACATCACTGATAATAAAAAGCATCATTTCTCACTAATTAAGAGGAAATGCTTCATTTTTGCAGTTAAGTCAGATTCATAAAAACAAATTGGGATTGAATAAACATAACTCACATATGTGTTAATCAACTCTTGCGCCTCGACATCGAAAATTTGAATTTGACTATCGTCGAATGAGCAAAGATATTTCCCTGATGGGTGGAAGTCCAATGATCTTATTTTTTCAGTATGTTCATTATAATTGTAAAACATTCTGACAGACTGAAATATGAAAATATTATAATTAATTAATCTCTAACTTACAAAGAAAGAAAGGAATGAGGTGTGGATAAGAAAAGAAAGATGGACTCACGGGAGTTGCGTAATTCAGTGTTATATAATTATCTAACCAACTTGCCGCAAACATTGTGGTCCCCGGTCGAAATGTTACTTGAGAGATGGCAGATGAAGAGGAATCTATTTTATCACAATTCCCATCTTCCAGGTAGCATACCACAGGCTATAATATAAACAGAAAACAAATCACCTAGGAGATCACACATAATTAAACAATAGAATTCAAAAATTGATGAGATTGATTACTCACCCCCGGCACATTCCGGCCACTTGCAATAACAATGTGTCCATCGAATGAAATATCGCAGGACGAAAGTGGATATCCAGTTCGAAAACCTTGTGTTATAAGAAATTTCATAAAGACATTGAATCAAGTAAAATATGACCGTACAAAAGCTTGTAATATTAAATAAGAGAATAAAAATTTACTTGATAGAAAGTGAACACCAAGAGGGTATTCATCGATTTTATAACAGCCATGAAACTGCACTGGCTCTGGCGGGGTTATAGGAAGACTCAGGGTGGATATGGAGTTATATAACCCAATGCAGAAGTCGTACAAAATTCCGGGTGCGTCTTGGTTGTTTTATCTTGAACAATAATCAGTCACAATAAATGAATTAAAAAAAAGTGTAGAAGAATCACACAGGCACAATAATCAGTCTAGTTCATTGTTTCTTGGGAAAAATGAATAAAGGGAAAAAAACACTGCAACGTAGTAAGCCTCAGAAATACAACCTAGAACACTGGTGCAAGAAAATACAATATCGCTTCAAGAAAACACGTAGTAAGCCTCAGAAATATAACCTAAAACACTGGTGCAAGAAAATACAATATCGCTTCAAGAAAAACACGTAGTAAGCCTCAGAAATACAACCTAGAACACTGGTGCAAGAAAATACAATATGCTTCAAGAAAAACAAGTAGTAACACTCAGAAATGTAACGTAGAACACTAAGCGCTTCAAGAAAGTACTACCATGACATCACTAATAATAAAAAGCATCATTTCTCACTAATTAAGAGGAAATGCTTCATTTTTGCAGTCAAGTCAGATTCATAAAAACAAATAGGGATTAAATAAACATAACTCATATTTGTGTTAATCAACTTTTGCGCCTCGACATCGAAAATTTGAATTGGACTATCGTCGGATGAGCAAAGATATTTCCCTGATGGGTGGAAGTCCAATGATCTGATTTCTTCAGTATGTTCATTATAATTGCAAAACATTATGACAGACTGAAATATGAAAATATTAAATTAATTAATCCCAAACTTACAAATAAAGAAAGGTATGAGGTGTGGATAAGAAAAGAAATATAGACTCACGGGAGTTGCGTAATTCAGTGTTATATAATTATCTAACCAACTTGCCGCAAACATTGTGGTACCCGATCGAAATGTTACTTGAGAGACGGCAGATGAAGAGGAATCTATTTTATCATAATTCCCAGCTTCTAGGTAGCATACCACAGGCTATAATATAAACAGAAAACAAATCACCTAGGAGATCACACATAATTAAACAATAGAATTCAAAAATTGATGAGATTGATTACTCACCCCCGGCACTGTCCGGCCACTTGCAATAACAATGTGTCCATCGAATGAAATATCGCAGGACGAAAGTGGATATCCAGTTTGAAAACCTTGTGTTATAAGAAATTTCATAAAGACATTGAATCAAGTAAAATATGACCGTACAAAAGCTTGTAATATTAAATCAGAGAATAAAAATTTACTTGACAGAAAGTGAACACCAAGAGGGTATTCATCGATTGTATAACAGGCACGAAACTGCACTGGCTCTGGCGGGGTTATAGGCAGACTCAGGGTGGATATGGAGTTATATAACCCAATGCAGAAGCCGTACAAAATTCCGGGTGCATCTTGGTTGTTATATCCTGAACAATAATCAGTCACAACAAATGAATAAAAAAAAAGTGTAGAAGAATCACACAGGCACAATAATTAGTCTAGTTCAATGTATCTTGGAAAAAATGAATAAAGGGAAAAAACACTGTAACGTAGTAAGCCTCAGAAATACAACCTAGAACACTGGTGCAAGAAAATACAATATCGCTTCAAGAAAAACATGTAGTAAGCCTCAGAAATACAACCTAAAACACTGGTGCAAGAAAATACAATATCGCTTCAAGAAAAACACGTAGTAAGCCTCATAAATACAACCTAGAACACTGGTGCAAGAAAATACAATATGCTTCAAGAAAAACAAGTAGTAACACTCAGAAATGTAACGTAGAACACTAAGCGCTTCAAGAAACTATTACCATGACATCACTGAAAATAAAAAGCATCATTTCTCACTAATTAAGAGGAAATGATTCATTTTTGCAGTCAAATCAGATTCATAAAAACAAATTGGGATTGAATAAACATAACTCACATATGTGTTAATCAACTCTTGCGCCTCGACATCGAAAATTTGAATTTGACTATCATCGAATGAGCAAAGATATTTCCCTGATGGGTGGAAGTCTAATGATCTGATTTCTTCAGTATGTTCATTATAATTGCAAAACATTATGACAGACTGAAATATGAAAATATTATAATTAATTAATCCTTAACTTACAAAGAAAGAAAGGAATGAGGTGTGGATAAGAAAAGAAAGATAGACTCACGGGAGTTGCGTAATTCAGTGTTATATAATTATCTAACCAACTTGCCGCAAACATTGTGGTCCCCGGTCGAAATGTTACTTGAGAGACGGCAGATGACGAGGAATCTATTTTATCACAATTCCCATCTTCCAGGTTGCATACCACAGGCTATAATATAAACAGAAAACAAATCACCTAGGAGATCACACATAATTAAATAATAGAATTAAAAAATTGATGAGATTGATTAGTCACCCCCGGCACAGTCCGGCCACTTGCAATAACAATGTGTCCATCGAATGAAATATCGCAGGACGAAAGTGGATATCCAGTTCGAAAACCTTGTGTTATAAGAAATTTCATAAAGACATTGAATCAAGTAAAATATGACCGTACAAAAGCTTGTAATATTAAATAAGAGAATAAAAATTTACTTGACAGAAAGTGAACACCAAGAGGGTATTCATCGATTTTATAACAGTCACGAAACTGCACTGGCTCTGGCGGGGTTATAGGCAGACTCAGGGTGGATATGGAGTTATATAACCCAATGCAGAAGTCGTACAAAATTCCGGGTGCGTCTTGGTTGTTTTATCTTGAACAATAATCAGTCACAATAAATGAATTAAAAAAAAGTGTAGAAGAATCACGCAGGCACAATAATCAGTCTAGTTCATTGTTTCTTGGGAAAAATGAATAAAGGGAAAAAAACACTGCAACGTAGTAAGCCTCAGAAATACAACCTAGAACACTGGTGCAAGAAAATACAATATCGCTTCAAGAAAAACACGTAGTAAGCCTCAGAAATATAACCTAAAACACTGGTACAAGAAAATACAATATCGCTACAAGAAAAACACGTAGTAAGCCTCAGAAATACAACCTAGAACACTGGTGCAAGAAAATACAATATGCTTCAAGAAAAATAAGTAGTAACACTCAGAAATGTAACGTCGAACACTAAGCGCTTCAAGAAACTATTACCATGACATCAATGATAATAAAAAGCATCATTTCTCACTAATTAAGAGGAAATGCTTCATTTTTGCAGTCAAATCAGATTCATAAAAACAAATTGGGATTTAATAAATATAACTCACATATGTGTTAATCAACTCTTGCGCCTCGACATCGAAAATTTGAATTTGACTATCGTCGAATGAGCAAAGATATTTCCCTGATGGGTGGAGGTCCAATGATCTGATTTCTTCAGTATGTTCATTATATTTGGAAGACATTATGACAGACTGAAATATGAAAATATTATAATTAATTAATCCCAAACTTACAAAGAAAGAAAGGAATGAGTTGTGGATAAGAAAAGAAAGATAGACTCACGGGAGTTGCGTAATTCAGTGTTATATAATTATCTAACCAACTTGCCGCAAACATTGTGGTCCCCGGTCGAAATGTTACTTGAGAGACGGCAGATGAAAAGGAATCTATTTTATCACAATTCCCATCTTCCAGGTAGCATACCACAGACAATAATATAAACAAAAAACAAATCACCAAGGAGATCACACATAATTAAACAATAGAATTCAAAAATTGATGAGATTGATTACTCACCCCCGGCACAGTCCGGCCACTTGCAATAATGATGTGTCCATCGAATGAAATATCGCAGGACGAAAGTGGATATCCAGTTTGAAAAACTTGTGTTATAAGAAATTTCATAAAGACATTGAATCAAGTAAAATATGATCGTACAAAAGCTTGTAATATTAAATCAGAGAATAAAAATTTACTTGACAGAAAGTGAACACCAAGAGGGTATTCATCGATTGTATAACAGGCACGAAACTGCACTGGCTCTGGCGGGGTTATAGGCAGACTCAGGGTGGATATGGAGTTATATAACCCAATGCAGAAGCCGTACAAAATTCCGGGTGCATCTTGGTTGTTATATCCTGAACAATAATCAGTCACAACAAATGAATAAAAAAAAAGTGTAGAAGAATCACACAGGCACAATAATTAGTCTAGTTCAATGTATCTTGGAAAAAATGAATAAAGGGAAAAAACACTGTAACGTAGTAAGCCTCAGAAATACAACCTAGAACACTGGTGCAAGAAAATACAATATCGCTTCAAGAAAAACATGTAGTAAGCCTCAGAAATACAACCTAAAACACTGGTGCAAGAAAATACAATATCGCTTCAAGAAAAACACGTAGTAAGCCTCATAAATACAACCTAGAACACTGGTGCAAGAAAATACAATATGCTTCAAGAAAAACAAGTAGTAACACTCAGAAATGTAACGTAGAACACTAAGCGCTTCAAGAAACTATTACCATGACATCACTGAAAATAAAAAGCATCATTTCTCACTAATTAAGAGGAAATGATTCATTTTTGCAGTCAAATCAGATTCATAAAAACAAATTGGGATTGAATAAACATAACTCACATATGTGTTAATCAACTCTTGCGCCTCGACATCGAAAATTTGAATTTGACTATCATCGAATGAGCAAAGATATTTCCCTGATGGGTGGAAGTCTAATGATCTGATTTCTTCAGTATGTTCATTATAATTGCAAAACATTATGACAGACTGAAATATGAAAATATTATAATTAATTAATCCTTAACTTACAAAGAAAGAAAGGAATGAGGTGTGGATAAGAAAAGAAAGATAGACTCACGGGAGTTGCGTAATTCAGTGTTATATAATTATCTAACCAACTTGCCGCAAACATTGTGGTCCCCGGTCGAAATGTTACTTGAGAGACGGCAGATGAAGAGGAATCTATTTTATCACAATTCCCATCTTCCAGGTAGCATACCACAGGCTATAATATAAACAGAAAACAAATCACCTAGGAGATCACACATAATTAAATAATAGAATTAAAAAATTGATGAGATTGATTACTCACCCCCGGCACAGTCCGGCCACTTGCAATAACAATGTGTCCATCGAATGAAATATCGCAGGACGAAAGTGGATATCCAGTTCGAAAACCTTGTGTTATAAGAAATTTCATAAAGACATTGAATCAAGTAAAATATGACCGTACAAAAGCTTGTAATATTAAATAAGAGAATAAAAATTTACTTGACAGAAAGTGAACACCAAGAGGGTATTCATCGATTTTATAACAGTCACGAAACTGCACTGGCTCTGGCGGGGTTATAGGCAGACTCAGGGTGGATATGGAGTTATATAACCCAATGCAGAAGTCGTACAAAATTCCGGGTGCGTCTTGGTTGTTTTATCTTGAACAATAATCAGTCACAATAAATGAATTAAAAAAAAGTGTAGAAGAATCACGCAGGCACAATAATCAGTCTAGTTCATTGTTTCTTGGGAAAAATGAATAAAGGGAAAAAAACACTGCAACGTAGTAAGCCTCAGAAATACAACCTAGAACACTGGTGCAAGAAAATACAATATTGCTTCAAGAAAAACACGTAGTAAGCCTCAGAAATATAACCTAAAACACTGGTACAAGAAAATACAATATCGCTACAAGAAAAACACGTAGTAAGCCTCAGAAATACAACCTAGAACACTGGTGCAAGAAAATACAATATGCTTCAAGAAAAATAAGTAGTAACACTCAGAAATGTAACGTCGAACACTAAGCGCTTCAAGAAACTATTACCATGACATCACTGATAATAAAAAGCATCATTTCTCACTAATTAAGAGGAAATGCTTCATTTTTGCAGTCAAATCAGATTCATAAAAACAAATTGGGATTTAATAAATATAACTCACATATGTGTTAATCAACTCTTGCGCCTCGACATCGAAAATTTGAATTTGACTATCGTCGAATGAGCAAAGATATTTCCCTGATGGGTGGAGGTCCAATGATCTGATTTCTTCAGTATGTTCATTATATTTGGAAGACATTATGACAGACTGAAATATGAAAATATTATAATTAATTAATCCCAAACTTACAAAGAAAGAAAGGAATGAGTTGTGGATAAGAAAAGAAAGATAGACTCACGGGAGTTGCGTAATTCAGTGTTATATAATTATCTAACCAACTTGCCGCAAACATTGTGGTCCCCGGTCGAAATGTTACTTGAGAGACGGCAGATGAAAAGGAATCTATTTTATCACAATTCCCATCTTCCAGGTAGCATACCACAGACAATAATATAAACAAAAAACAAATCACCTAGGAGATCACACATAATTAAACAATAGAATTCAAAAATTGATGAGATTGATTACTCACCCCCGGCACAGTCCGGCCACTTGCAATAATGATGTGTCCATCGAATGAAATATCGCAGGACGAAAGTGGATATCCAGTTTGAAAAACTTGTGTTATAAGAAATTTCATAAAGACATTGAATCAAGTAAAATATGATCGTACAAAAGCTTGTAATATTAAATCAGAGAATAAAAATTTACTTGACAGAAAGTGAACACCAAGAGGGTATTCATCGATTGTATAACAGTCACGAAACTGCACTGGCTCTGGCGGGGTCATAGGCAGACTCAGGGTGGATATGGAGTTATATAACCCAATGCATAAGTCGTACAAAATTCCGGGTGCGTCTTGGTTGTTTTATCTTGAACAATTATCAGTCACAATAAATGAATTAAAAAAAAAGTGTAGAAGAATCACACAGGCACAATAATCAGTCTAGTTCATTGTTTCTTGGGAAAAATGAATAAAGGGAAAAAAACACTGCAACGTAGTAAGCCTCAGAAATACAACCTAGAACACTGCTGCAAGAAAATACAATATCGCTTCAAGAAAAACATGTAGTAAGCCTCAGAAATACAACCTAAAACACTGGTGCAAGAAAATACAATATCGCTTCAAGAAAAACACGTAGTAAGCCTCAGAAATACAACCTAGAACACTGGTGCAAGAAAATACAATATGCTTCAAGAAAAACAAGTAGTAACACTCAGAAATGTAACGTAGAACACTAAGCGCTTCAAGAAACTATTACCATGACATCACTGAAAATAAAAAGCATCATTTCTCACTAATTAAGAGGAAATGCTTCATTTTTGCAGTCAAATCAGATTCATAAAAACAAATTGGGATTGAATAAACATAACTCACATATGTGTTAATCAACTCTTGCGCCTCGACATCGAAAATTTGAATTTGACTATCGTCGAATGAGCAAAGATATTTCCCTGATGGGTGGAAGTCCAATGATCTGATTTCTTCAGTATGTTCATTATAATTGCAAAACATTATGACAGACTGAAATATGAAAATATTATAATTAATTAATCCTTAACTTACAAAGAAAGAAAGGAATGAGGTGTGGATAAGAAAAGAAAGATAGACTCACGGGAGTTGCGTAATTCAGTGTTATATAATTATCTAACCAACTTGCCGCAAACAATGTGGTCTCCGGTCGAAATGTTACTTGAGAGACGGCAGATGAAGAGGAATCTATTTTATCACAATTCCCATCTTCCAGGTAGCATACCACAGGCTATAATATAAACAGAAAACAAATCACCTAGGAGATCACACATAATTAAATAATAGAATTAAAAAATTGATGAGATTGATTACTCACCCCCGGCACAGTCCGGCCACTTGCAATAACAATGTGTCCATCGAATGAAATATCGCAGGACGAAAGTGGATATCCAGTTCGAAAACCTTGTGTTATAAGAAATTTCATAAAGACATTGAATCAAGTAAAATATGACCGTACAAAAGCTTGTAATATTAAATAAGAGAATAAAAATTTACTTGACAGAAAGTGAACACCAAGAGGGTATTCATCTATTTTATAACAGTCACGAAACTGCACTGGCTCTGGCGGGGTCATAGGCAGACTCAGGGTGGATATGGAGTTATATAACCCAATGCATAAGTCGTACAAAATTCCGGGTGCGTCTTGGTTGTTTTATCTTGAACAATAATCAGTCACAATAAATGAATTAAAAAAAGTGTAGAAGAATCACACAGGCACAATAATCAGTCTAGTTCATTGTTTCTTGGGAAAAATGAATAAAGGGAAAAAAACACTGCAACGTAGTAAGCCTCAGAAATACAACCTAGAACACTGGTGCAAGAAAATACAATATCGCTTCAAGAAAAACACGTAGTAAGCCTCAGAAATATAACCTAAAACACTGGTGCAATAAAATACAATATCGCTTCTAGAAAAACACGTAGTAAGCCTCAGAAATACAACCTAGAACACTGGTGCAAGAAAATACAATATGCTTCAAGAAAAATAAGTAGTAACACTCAGAAATGTAACGTCGAACACTAAGCGCTTCAAGAAACTATTACCATGACCTCACTGATAATAAAAAGCATCATTTCTCACTAATTAAGAGGAAATGCTTCATTTTTGCAGTCAAATCAGATTCATAAAAACAAATTTGGATTGAATAAACATAACTCATATATGTGTTAATCAACTCTTGCGTCTCGGCATCGAAAATTTGAATTTGACTATCGTCGAATGAGCAAAGATATTTCCCTGATGGGTGGAAGTCCAATGATCTGATTTCTTCAATATGTTCATTATATTTGCAAGACATTATGAAAGACTGAAATATGAAAATATTATAATTAATTAATCCCAAACTTACAAAGAAAGAAAGGAATGAGGTGTGGATAAGAAAAGAAAGATAGACTCACGGGAGTTGCGTAATTCAGTGTTATATAATTATCTAACCAACTTGCCGCAAACATTGTGGTCCCCTGTCGAAATGTTACTTGAGAGACGGCAGATGAAAAGGAATATATTTTATCACAATTCCCATCTTCCAGGTAGCATACCACAGACAATAATATAAACAGAAAACAAATCACCCAGGAGATCACACATAATTAAACAATAGAATTCAAAAATTGATGAGATTGATTACTCACCCCCGGCACAGTCCGGCCACTTGCAATAACAATGTGTCCATCGAAAGAAAAATCGCAGGACGAAAGTGGATATCCAGTTTGAAAACCTTGTGTTATAAGAAATTTCATAAAGACATTGAATCATGTAAAATATGACCGTACAAAAGCTTGTAATATTAAATCAGAGAATAAAAATTTACTTGACAGAAAGTGAACACCAAGAGGGTATTCATCGATTGTATAATAGTCACGAAACTGCACTAGCTCTGGCGGGGTTATAGGTAGACTCAGGGTGGATATGGAGTTATATAACCCAATGCAGAAGCCGTACAAAATTCCGGGTGCATCTTGGTTGTTATATCCTGAACAATAATCAGTCACAACAAATGAATAAAAAAAAGTGTAGAAGAATCACACAGGCACAATAATTAGTCTAGTTCAATGTTTCTTGGGAAAAATGAATAAAGGGAAAAAACACTGTAACGTAGTAAGCCTCAGAAATACAACCTAGAACACTGGTGCAAGAAAATACAATATCGCTTCAAGAAAAACATGTAGTAAGCCTCAGAAATACAACCTAAAACACTGGTGCAAGAAAATACAATATCGCTTCAAGAAAAACACGTAGTAAGCCTCAGAAATACAACTTAGAACACTGGTGCAAGAAAATACAATATGCTTCAAGAAAAACAAGTAGTAACACTCAGAATTGTAACGTAGAACACTAAGCGCTTCAAGAAACTATTACCATGACATCACTGATAATAAAAAGCATCATTTCTCACTAATTAAGAGGAAATGCTTCATTTTTGCAGTCAAGTCAGATACATAAAAACAAATTTGGATTGAATAAACATAACTCATATATGTGTTAATCAACTCTTGCGTCTCGGCATCGAAAATTTGAATTTGACAATCGTCGGATGAGCAAAGATATTTCCCTGATGGGTTGAAGTCCAATAGTCTAATTTCTTCAGTATGTTCATTATAATTGCAAAACCTTATGACAGACTGAAATATGAAAATATTATAATTAATTTATCCCAAACTTACAAAGAAAGAAAGGAATGATGTGTGGATAAGAAAAGAAAGATAAACTTACAGGAGTTGCGTAATTCAGTGTTATATAATTAATTAACCAACTTGCCGCAGACATTGTGGTCCCCGGTCGAAATGTTACTTGAGAGACGGCAGATGAAGAGGAATCTATTTTATCACAATTCCCATCTTCCAGGTAGCATACCACATGCTATAATATAAACAGATAACAAATCACCTAGGAGATCACACATAATTAAATAATAGAATTCAAAAATTCATGAGATTGATTACTCACCCCCGGCACAGTCCGGCCACTTGCAATAACAATGTGTCCATCGAATGAAATATCGCAGGACGAAAGTGGATATCCAGTTTGAAAACCTTGTGTTATAAGAAATTTCATAAAGACATTGAATCATGTAAAATATGACCGTACAAAAGCTTGTAATATTAAATCAGAGATTAAAAATTTACTTGACAGAAAGTGAACACCAAGAGGGTATTCATCGATTGTATAACAGTCACGAAACTGCACTGGCTCTGGCGGGGTTATAGGCACACTCAGGGTGGATATGGAGTTATATAACCCAATGCAGAAGTCGTACAAATTCCGGGTGCGTCCTGGTTGTTATATCTTGAACAATAATCAGTCACAACAAATGAAATAAAAAAAAGTGTAGAAGAATCACACAGGCACAATAATCAGTCTAGTTCAATGTTTCTTGGGAAAAATGAATAAAGGGAAAAAACACTGCAATGTAGTAAGCCTCAGAAATACAACCTAGAACACTGGTGCAAGAAAATACAATATCGCTTCAAGAAAAACACGTAGTAAGCCTCAGAAATATAACCTAAAACATTGGTGCCAGAAAATATAATATCGCTTCAAGAAAACACGTAGTAAGCCTCAGAAATACAACCTAGAACACTGGTGCAAGAAAATACAATATGCTTCAATAAAAACAAGTAGTAATACTCAGAAATGTAACGTAGAACACTAAGCGCTTCAAGAAACAACTACCATGACATCACTGATAATAAAAAGCATCATTTCTCACTAATTAAGAGGAAATGCTTCATTTTTGCAGTCAAGACAGATTCATAAAAACAAATTTGGATTGAATAAACATAACTCACATATGTCTTAATCAACTTTTGCGCCTCGACATCGAAAATTTGAATTTGACTATCGTCGAATGAGCAAAGACATTTCCCTGTTGGGTGGAAGTCCAATGATTTAATTTCTTCAGTATGTTCATTATAATTGCAAATCATTATGACAGACTGAAATATGAAAATATTATAATAAATTAATCCCAAACTTACAAAGAAAGAAAGGAATGAGGTGTGGATAAGAAAAGAAAGATAGACTCACAGGAGTTGCGTAATTCAGTGTTATATAATTATCTAATGAACTTACCGCAAACATTGTGGTCCCCGGTTGAAATGTTACTTGAGAGACGGCAGATGAAGAGGAATCTATTTTATCACAATTCCCATCTTTCGGGTAGCATACCACAGGCTATAGTATAAACAGAAAACAAATCACCTAGGAGATCACACATAATTAAACAATAGAATTCAAAAATTGATGAGATTGATTACTCACCCCCGGCATAGTCCGACCACTTGCAATAACAATGTGTCCATCGAATGAAATATCGCAGGACGAAAGTGGATATCCAGTTTGAAAACCTTATGTTATAATAAATTTCATAAAGACATTGAATCAAGTAATATATGACCGTACAAAAGCTTGTAATATTAAATCAGAGAACAAAATTTTACTTGACAGAAAGTGAATTCCAAGAGGGTATTCATTGATTGTATAACAGTCATGAAACTGCACTGGCTCTAGCGGGGTTATAGGCAGACTCATGGTGGATATGGAGTTATATAACCCAATGCAGAAGTCGTACAAAATTCCGGGTGCGTCTTGGTTGTTATATCCTGAACAATAATCAGTCACAACAAATGAAATAAAAAAAAGTGTAGAAGAATCACACAGGCACAATAATCAGTCTAGTTCAATGTTTCTTGGGAAAAATGAATAAAGGGAAAAAACACTGCAACGTAGTAAGCCTCAGAAATACAACCTAGAACACTGGTGCAAGAAAATACAATATCGCTTCAAGAAAAACACGTAGTAAGCCTCAGAAATATAACCTAAAACATTGGTGCCAGAAAATATAATATCGCTTCAAGAAAAACACGTAGTAAGCCTCAGAAATACAACCTAGAACACTGGTGCAAGAAAATACAATATGCTTCAAGAAAAACAAGTAGTAACACTCAGAAATGTAACGTAGAACACTAAGCGCTTCAAGAAACAACTACCATGACATCACTGATAATAAAAAGCATCATTTCTCACTAATTAAGAGGAAATGCTTCATTTTTTCAGTCAAGACAGATTCATAAAAACAAATTTGGATTGAATAAACATAACTCACATATGTGTTAATCAACTTTTGCGCCTCGACATCGAAAATTTGAATTTGACTATCGTCGAATGAGCAAAGATATTTCCCTGATGGGTGGAAGTCCAATGCCTGATTTCTTCAGTATGCTCATTATAATAGCAAAACATTATGACAGACTGAAATATGAAAATATTATAATTAATTAATCCCAAACTTACAAAGAAAGAAAGGAATGAGGTGTGGATAAGAAAAGAAAGATAGACTCACAGGAGTTGCGTAATTCAGTGTTATATAATTATCTAACCAACTTACCGCAAACATTGTGGTCCCCGGTCGAAATGTTACTTGAGAGACGGCAGATGAAGAGGAATCTATTTTATCACAATTCCCATCTTCCAGGTAGCATACCACAGGCTATAATATAAACAGAAAACAAATCACCTAGGAGATCACACATAATTAAACAATAGAATTCAAAAACTGATGAGATTGATTACTCACCCACGACACAGTCCGGCCACTTGCAATAACAATGTGTCCATCGAATGAAATATCGCAGGACGAAAGTGGATATCCAGTTTGAAAACCTTATGTTATAATAAATTTCATAAAGACATTGAATCAAGTAATATATGACCGTACAAAAGCTTGTAATATTAAACCAGAGAACAAAATTTTACTTGACAGAAAGTGAACACCAATAGGGTATTCATTGATTGTATAACAGTCATGAAACTGCACTGGCTCTAGCGGGGTTATAGGCAGACTCATGGTGGATATGGAGTTATATAACCCAATGCAGAAGTCGTACAAAATTCCGGGTGCGTCTTGGTTGTTATATCCTGAACAATAATCAGTCACAACAAATGAATTAAAAAAAAGTGTAGAAGAATCACACAGGCACAATAATCAGTCTAGTTCAATGTTTCTTGGGAAAAATGAATCAAGGGAAAAAAACACTGCAACGTAGTAAGCCTCAGAAATACAACCTAGAACATTGGTGCAAGAAAATACAATATCGCTTCAAGAAAAACACGTAGTAAGCCTCAGAAATACAACCTAAAACACTGGTGCAAGAAAATACAATATCGCTTCAAGAAAAACACGTAGTAAGCCTCAGAAATACAACCTAGAACACTGGTGCAAGAAAATACAATATGCTTCAAGAAAAACAAGTAGTAACACTCAGAAATGTAACGTAGAACACTAAGCACTTCAAGAAACTACTACCATGACATCACTGATAATAAAAAGCATCATTTCGCACTAATTAAGAGGAAATGCTTCATTTTTGCAGTCAAGTTAGATTCATAAAAACAAATTGGGATTGAATAAACATAACTCACATATGTGTTAATCAACTCTTGCGCCTCGACATCGAAATTTTGAATTTGACTATGGTCGGATGAGCAAAGATATTTCCCTGATGGGTGGAAGTCCAATGATCTAATTTCTTCAGTATGTTCATTATAATTGCAAAACATTATGACAGACTGAAATATGAAAATATTATAATTAATTAATCCCAAACTTACAAAGAAAGAAAGGAATGAGGTGTGGATAAGAAAAGAAAGATAGACTCACAGGAGTTGCATAATTCAGTGTTATATAATTATCTAACCAATTTACCGCAAACATTGTGGTCCCCGGTCTAAATGTTACTTGAGAGACGGCAGATGAAGAGGAATCTATTTTATCACAATTCCCATCTTCCAGGTAGCATACTACAGGCTATAATATAAATAGAAAACAAATCACCTAGGAGATCACACATAATTAAACAATAGAATTTAAAAATTGATGAGATTGATTACTCACCCTTGGCACAGCCCGGCCACTTGCAATAACAATGTGTCCATCGAATGAAATATCGCAGGACGAAAGTGGATATCCAGTTTGAAAACCTTATGTTATAATAAATTTCATAAAGACATTGAATCAAGTAATATATGACCGTACAAAAGCTTGTAATATTAAATCAGAGAACAAAATTTTACTTGACAGAAAGTGAATTCCAAGAGGGTATTCATTGATTGTATAACAGTCATGAAACTGCACTGGCTCTAGCGGGGTTATAGGCAGACTCATGGTGGATATGGAGTTATATAACCCAATGCAGAAGTCGTACAAAATTCCGGGTGCGTCTTGGTTGTTATATCCTGAACAATAATCAGTCACAACAAATGAAATAAAAAAAAGTGTAGAAGAATCACACAGGCACAATAATCAGTCTAGTTCAATGTTTCTTGGGAAAAATGAATAAAGGGAAAAAACACTGCAACGTAGTAAGCCTCAGAAATACAACCTAGAACACTGGTGCAAGAAAATACAATATCGCTTCAAGAAAAACACGTAGTAAGCCTCAGAAATATAACCTAAAACATTGGTGCCAGAAAATATAATATCGCTTCAAGAAAAACACGTAGTAAGCCTCAGAAATACAACCTAGAACACTGGTGCAAGAAAATACAATATGCTTCAAGAAAAACAAGTAGTAACACTCAGAAATGTAACGTAGAACACTAAGCGCTTCAAGAAACAACTACCATGACATCACTGATAATAAAAAGCATCATTTCTCACTAATTAAGAGGAAATGCTTCATTTTTTCAGTCAAGACAGATTCATAAAAACAAATTTGGATTGAATAAACATAACTCACATATGTGTTAATCAACTTTTGCGCCTCGACATCGAAAATTTGAATTTGACTATCGTCGAATGAGCAAAGATATTTCCCTGATGGGTGGAAGTCCAATGCCTGATTTCTTCAGTATGCTCATTATAATAGCAAAACATTATGACAGACTGAAATATGAAAATATTATAATTAATTAATCCCAAACTTACAAAGAAAGAAAGGAATGAGGTGTGGATAAGAAAAGAAAGATAGACTCACAGGAGTTGCGTAATTCAGTGTTATATAATTATCTAACCAACTTACCGCAAACATTGTGGTCCCCGGTCGAAATGTTACTTGAGAGACGGCAGATGAAGAGGAATCTATTTTATCACAATTCCCATCTTCCAGGTAGCATACCACAGGCTATAATATAAACAGAAAACAAATCACCTAGGAGATCACACATAATTAAACAATAGAATTCAAAAACTGATGAGATTGATTACTCACCCACGACACAGTCCGGCCACTTGCAATAACAATGTGTCCATCGAATGAAATATCGCAGGACGAAAGTGGATATCCAGTTTGAAAACCTTATGTTATAATAAATTTCATAAAGACATTGAATCAAGTAATATATGACCGTACAAAAGCTTGTAATATTAAACCAGAGAACAAAATTTTACTTGACAGAAAGTGAACACCAATAGGGTATTCATTGATTGTATAACAGTCATGAAACTGCACTGGCTCTAGCGGGGTTATAGGCAGACTCATGGTGGATATGGAGTTATATAACCCAATGCAGAAGTCGTACAAAATTCCGGGTGCGTCTTGGTTGTTATATCCTGAACAATAATCAGTCACAACAAATGAATTAAAAAAAAGTGTAGAAGAATCACACAGGCACAATAATCAGTCTAGTTCAATGTTTCTTGGGAAAAATGAATCAAGGGAAAAAAACACTGCAACGTAGTAAGCCTCAGAAATACAACCTAGAACATTGGTGCAAGAAAATACAATATCGCTTCAAGAAAAACACGTAGTAAGCCTCAGAAATACAACCTAAAACACTGGTGCAAGAAAATACAATATCGCTTCAAGAAAAACACGTAGTAAGCCTCAGAAATACAACCTAGAACACTGGTGCAAGAAAATACAATATGCTTCAAGAAAAACAAGTAGTAACACTCAGAAATGTAACGTAGAACACTAAGTGCTTCAAGAAACTATTACCATGCATCACTGATAATAAAAAGCATCATTTCGCACTAATTAAGAGGAAATGCTTCATTTTTGCAGTCAAGTTAGATTCATAAAAACAAATTGGGATTGAATAAACATAACTCACATATGTGTTAATCAACTCTTGCGCCTCGACATCGAAATTTTGAATTTGACTATGGTCGGATGAGCAAAGATATTTCCCTGATGGGTGGAAGTCCAATGATCTAATTTCTTCAGTATGTTCATTATAATTGCAAAACATTATGACAGACTGAAATATGAAAATATTATAATTAATTAATCCCAAACTTACAAAGAAAGAAAGGAATGAGGTGTGGATAAGAAAAGAAAGATAGACTCACAGGAGTTGCATAATTCAGTGTTATATAATTATCTAACCAATTTACCGCAAACATTGTGGTCCCCGGTCTAAATGTTACTTGAGAGACGGCAGATGAAGAGGAATCTATTTTATCACAATTCCCATCTTCCAGGTAGCATACTACAGGCTATAATATAAATAGAAAACAAATCACCTAGGAGATCACACATAATTAAACAATAGAATTTAAAAATTGATGAGATTGATTACTCACCCTTGGCACAGCCCGGCCACTTGCAATAACAATGTGTCCATCGAATGAAATATCGCAGGACGAAAGTGGATATCCAATTTGAAAACCTTGTGTTATAAGAAATTTCATAAAGACATTGGATCAAGTAAAATATGACCGTACAAAAGCTTGTAATATTAAATCAGAGAATAAAAATTTACTTGACAGAAAGTGAACACCAAGGGGGTATCCATCGAATGTATAATAGTCACAAACCGTAAAAAGTCATGCATACCTTGGGGCATTTGCCCAGTAATACGGGTTTCTTCCCTTAAACTTTGAGCCGTTCTGTTCAACCTTCTTGCAAGGAGGTTCTGATGAATAAAATATTGGAAACTTCCCTTCCAACACACAATACGATGTATCATTATTAAGAAATATAATACCACAAATTTTGTAACGACATAATCTACTCACAGATCTTCATCGGGAAGTGGCGGGTTCATGATGAAAGAAATTTCAGTTTGATGAAAAGAGTGGGGTTGATGAAGATGAAAAGACGAGTGTCGAATCAACAGTAGTTGGAGTCTCTCTGCATGCAAAAACAAACAAGAAAATAGTATTTTGTTTGTTACTTTTTAAACCCACTCCAATTATGTTATGATTAATGAACCGGAGCATTGACTGTGACAAGTCAAATGGCTAATGGCGGTTAAACAAGGTATGTGGGGTCTAATCTAACAATCAAACATACACCTTTTTTTTACTTTTAGGTATGTTTTGTTTATTTTAAACTTATTTAACCTGCTTAATTAAATGAATTTTTTTTATTAAGTACATGAAATAAAATATTTTATTAAATCCAAAAAATTAATGGTATTTAATTAATTATTTTTTAATACCATACTAACAAACTATTATAAGTTAGTCAAATTTGTATTACCTCAAACAACTTGAGAGTAAATGGATTGAACTCCAAACTTAGAGAGGTTGAGATGGAAAAGCTTTAGGTTCAATGGCTTTGAAACAATTTCGTTCGTTTATTGAGCAGAAGAAACATGCAACAAAGAAAATAAATCCTATTGAAACTTTTCTCTTACAATGTAATAATCCAAGTCAATATGCTTAGTACGCTCAAGGAAGGAATAGTTACTTGCAATGTGTCGAGCAGATGAGTTGTCACAGTAGAGAATAAAAGGTTTCATGAAGGGTAGATGAAGTTCTTGTAAGATGTGTGCGAGCCACTGAATTTAAAAAATGGTTGATTCCATTGTGCAGTATTCTACCTCAATATATCTACGAGAAACAGTCAGTTGTTTCTTAGATTTCTAAGAGATTAATGTACTACCTAAATAGATTCAATATCCACTATTAGATTTTCTTATATCTAGGCATATGTCCCAGTGTGAATCTGAGAAGGTCTTGAATTGAAGGTTAATGAGGAAGGGAAGAATAGGCCTTTAGCATGATAGTTATTTAGGTATCGTAGGACATAAATAACAAATGTGTGATAAATTGTCCACACTTCAAGGAAGCGAAAAGACAGCGCTTTTTTTGGCCTTTAACAGCGCTTAAAAGCGTTGCCTAAGGTGGCGCTGCTGTAGGTAAAGGCAGCGTTTTTTTTTATGCAAAAGCGCTGCCTTATGTATACTTTAGGCAGCGCTTTACCTTGAAAAGCGCTTTCTAAAGTAGGCCTTTAGCAACGCTTTTTCCTAGAAAATCGCTTTCTAAAGTGGGTCTTTAGCAGCGCTTTTTCTGCCCTTTTATGCTTTCTATTGGCATCTTTAGGCAGCGCTTTTTCAGGAAAAAGCGCTTTCTATTGTCCCCCTTTAGACAGCGCTTTTTAAAGCATTGTCTAATGTATTTTTTTATTTCACTTTAAGGCAACGCTTTTAATGGAAAACGTTTTCTATTGTGTACTATAGGCAGCGTTTTTTCTAAAAAACGCTTTCTTTTCTTCACGTAAATTGTGCTTTTTAAAAGCACTTTTTTAAAAATCAGAATTTAGGAAGCGTTTTTTATTTAAATGTGCTGCCTATTCTTTCTTTTTTAGAAAGCATATTTTTGGAAATAATACCATAAACCTATATAATTCAAGCCTTTGTTTCAAACACATAGGCATTATATGACATTCAACAAGCCTTTATTTCAACACATAGGCCTTATATTTCAACCATTTAGCCTTTATTTCAACAAATAAGCCTTTATTTAAACATAGGCATTATATACCATTATAATTCAAAATATATACACCATTATAATTCAACATACAAACCATTTGATATAAATCAACACAAACATGCATCATATATACACCAATCCATAATTCTAATAACAATTTGTCCACTTAAATATCTTTTAACTTCTAAAGATTCCTAATATACAACAACTTCCAAAACTATACAACATTCCATAACTACACAACAACTTCCGTACCTTATATGATTCTTTTCTCAATAAAGTATTCACACAATTCCTCCTTGATTTCTTCCAAATTATCTTTCGAGTAATGAGCACACTTGTATTCATCAAAGTACTACATAATAAAACATAATATGCATGATTTAGTTAAAAGTAATAAATTATACGTAATATTCGATAAATATTAAAATAAATCCTAAGTTATAAATTCATACCGTGATACTCGAGCTTCTCTTTGTGATCGGAATACTTGTATTGCTCTAACAAAATAAAAACATATATTTAGAACAATCTCACAGAAATAATTAAATATACAAATACACACGAATATTTAGAACAATCTCACTTACGTATCAACCATATTCTTCATATCCGGATATGTTGTCCAATCACCATCTCTAATGAATTCAGATAATACACTACTTCTCTTGTAGGATTAATAGTAACCAACAAACAGTGACCACTGTAAAATAAAACAAAAGTTTAGATGCAAATTTTCTACGCAAAAGATACAAAGATTATAATGAAAATCTAACATGTTGCCAGTATTATACGGGCGGAAGACACGAAATAGAATCTGTTTGACAATTGATTCCCGCGCATCAATTTGTCATACAAGAACCTTAAATAAAAACATAATAAACATTAGACTATTTTCATTGAAATATGTAAATAAATTGTTCAATTAATTAAATAATAGACACTAAATAGTACCTTTTTCACTAAAGTCTCTTTCTTTTCTTGGTTGGAATATGCTCTACTCGTCTCTTAACAACACAGACGGTTGGATTGATCCAAATACCCTCATTATGATCATTTCTAATATATGATTCACTTGCTATAATATTCTCATCTTGATCATTTCTAGTAAACGATTCAATCTCAACATCAATATCACCTTGATATCCAATGTTTTCATCAATTACTTTGTTAGATAAAAGCACTATAGACCATTTCGTACTTGTCGGATCAGTGACATAGAACACTTGTTTAGCTTGAGAGGCTAGAATAAAAGGCTCATCTTTGTACCTCACCCTATTAAGATCCACTTGCAAAAATCCTGACTTATCCATTTGTATGCCATTATTATTTTCAACCCACTTGCAACCAAATATAGGAATCTGAAACTTCTCATAATCTAACACCCAAATACGCTCGATAACCCCAAAATATGAAAGATTTGCAAATTTAGGGTTTAAGTCCTTCACACTTGAAATGTGCATTGCTTCAGCTACCACGGTGACACCACTATTTTGCATAGTACTTTTATCATCTTGTTCTTTGGTATAAAATGTGTATCCATTAATTGCATATGCGCTATAAGAAAACACAACTAAACTTGGACCATATGCTAAACATCTCAAACTTTTTGTTATTGAAGCGGGATCTGAATAACACTTTGAATAAATATGCTCCTTAAACCAAGGTATAAAACTTCGATTGTGTTCTCGTACTATCCAATTTTCATTTCTATTCGGATTTAAACCTTGGAGAACATCCTTGTGCATTTCAACATACGGCTCAACCTCATTCTCATTGTGCATAATATACAAATGCACTTGATCTCGTTCAACCCTTGATACTGTCACAAATTTATTTCCAATTAACTTTTTTCCTTCTTTTTTTCGACAATATGAGATTTGGGGAGTTTAATTGATTGAACATTGGACAGATATTCAGTACAAAACTCAATCGCTTCTTCAACAATGTATCATTCAGCAATACAACCCTCGGGTCGACTTCGGTTTTTCACATACCCTTTTAATATTTTCATATAACGTTCAGCAGGGTACATCCATCTCATATAAGCTGGTCCACACAATTGTGTCTCTTTCACAAGATGTACAACTAGATGTACCATTATGTCAAAAAACGAGGGAGGAAAATACATTTCAAGCTCGCACAAAGTAATAACTATTTCTTTTTGCAATATTGGTAAGATCGTAGGATCGATCACCTTACTGCAAATTGACTTGAAGAAAGAACACAATTTAGTTATTGCGCTTCTTACTTTTTCTGGCAGAATAGAACGTATACCTATTGGTAGAAAATGTTCCATTATAACATGGCAATCATGCATCTTTAAACTCTTTAACTTGAGGTATTTCATAAACACAAGTCTTCTAATATCTGAAGAGTATCCTTCTGGAACTTTAACTTCACTTAGAAACTTACACAATACTTTTTTCTCCTTTCTAGATAGTGTATAGGCAGCAGGTGGTAGATATGTTCGACTTCCTTTCTTCAAGAGTCCAAATTCAGTTCTTATCCCCATCGCTATCAAGTCCTTTCTTGCTTTAAGGTCATCCTTAAACTTTCCTTGTATATTGAGTAACGTACCAATAACACTGTCAAATACATTTTTTTCAATATTCATAACATCGAGAAAATGTCTTACATATAACGACTTCCAATGTGGAAATTAAAAAAAAATTAACCTTTTCTTCCACCCACTCTTAACAAGCGTATGTGCAAAAGCCTATATTTGATCACCTGTCAATATAGGTGGAGCTCTACCTTGTTCTGGCTTTCCATTGAAGGCTTTTCTCCACCCACGGTAATGATGATTAGAATTTAAGAATATACGATGACCGAGAAAGACATTCTTCTGACCAAACTCCAATCATGTCCAATCTGTTTTATCTTCACAAATAGGACACACACATTTGACCTTTTATGCTATACGCTGATAGATTTCCGTATGCTGAAAAATCATTAATTGTGCCAAACAACATCGCCCTCAAGTTGAAACTTTCTTTCATATATCTTTCATAAATCTCCACACCGTTCTCCCACAAAATCTTTAAATCTTCGATTAAGGGTGTCAAGTATACGTCTACGTCATTCCCTAGTTGTTTAGGCCCAAAAATTAACATAGATAACATCATGTACTTACGCTTCATACATAGCCATGGAGGTAGGTTATAAATCATAATAATCACAGGCCATGTGCTATGTGAGATACTTTGAAGACCGTGTGGGTTCATTCCATCAGTAGAAAATGCCAAGAGAAGGTTTCTTGCTTCTTTTCCAAATTCAGGATAATCATTATCAATTTTCATCCACTGTGGTGAATCTGCCGGATGTCGAAACTTTCCATCAATAATTCTTTCATCTGCATGCCAAGTCAAGTGTCTTGCATCGGTTTCACTACGAAACATGCGTCTAAATCTCGGAATTATAGGAAAATACCATAAGACTTTTGTTGGAGACAACTTTTTCTTATATTGAGATGCACCGCATTTAGGACACTTATTTAACGATGCATACTCATTTCGAAACAAAACACAATCGTTTGGACAGACATGTATCTTATCATAGCTCATGCAAATAGAGCACAACATCTTTTTGGCCTCATATGTTCGATTGGGAAGAACATTATCCTCTAGAAGCATATATTTCATAAGGGCTAATAACTCTGTGAAACTTTTATCCGACCATCCATTGCCCGCCTTTACGTTGTACAACTTTAATACCACAGACAATCTTGTGAATTTAGTGCAACCATTATACAACAGTTTCTCTACATCGCTTACCAACCTCTCAAACATTTTGGGACAATCCTTAAGATCTTCTTCAAGTGCTTCTGCAATCTCTTCGACTCAATCACAATCGTATGTATCTGTGTCATTGTCGTTTGAAGCATAGGTCGTATTATCCCCCGGTTCAACATTCCCGTTACTTCTCTCACCATGAAAATTCCAACATGTATAACTTCAATCAATTCCATGTCTCTTTAAATGTGATGCCAACTGAACCGCGTCAACCCGACTCCCATAACAACAATCCAAGCAAGGACATGTCATTCGACTGGGGTCTTTGGCATGCGCAACAGTAAACTTAACGAATTCTAATACCCCATTCTCGTCCTCTTTCGACAATCGACTTGAAGAAATCCATTTCTTATCCATGGTTTTACTAATTAAGCTAAACAAAAACAAAATAAAAACTATTTACTTGTAGGGAAGTCAGCAGCTTCTGGACCCAACAGTGTAGGATTCTTAGAAACAATCTGACTTTCACTTTTCACAAATAACCCCTATATATAGCAAATTCAATAAGTTAATAACACCTCAGACAATTGACCATAAACAATGAAAAATATAAGTGTGAAAATTAAAGGTGACTCTAACAAAAATAATGCCAAACATTACTCAGTGAGAAATGAGCCAGGAATCACACTTAATATCATATATTAATATGAAGAAATATGTATTTAATGTTTTTTAATGTGTTAGATAAATTGTGGGTAGAATTAAAAGTGTAGGTTGAGTTTAACCCATTCTACAAGTTTGTTTATTCTGGTCAAATAGCGAATTGTCTTTGTTCTGCCAATTAATTAGGCGAATGTTCCATACATTAATCATACTAGAAAGTTCCCAGCTATGAAGGAAACTATGAAAAAATTCCCGGCTATGAAGAAATTTGTATATCTTCTTCTACGAAAACGACAGAAATCAAAAACGAAAACAGAAACACATTCAGAAATAAAAAATAGAAGCACATTCAGAAATCAAAAACGAAAACGAAAAACGTACATCTTCTTCGACTTCGTTTTCCTCTTCTATTGGTCGGAGACGCGAGAGAGAACAGAACATTGGTGATCGGAGAACGATGGCAGTCGGAGAACAAAACGGCGGTCGGAGAATAGAACAGTGGAGAAATCACCAGAGAGAAAGGAGAGAGAAGGCGTGAAAATGATTAGATACAAATGATTAGGGCTTCTTAAAATTTGGGGTTTTTTATTTTTTAATTAATAAATGACCTAAGGCAGCGCTTTTTGAAAGTGCTTTCTTAGATTAGCCTATAGTATCTCTTTTTCCTTAGAAAGCGCTTTCTTTTCATTAGCATATAACAGCGCTTTCAGAAAGCGCTTTCAAATGTGGGGCCAATTTAAGGACTTTAGCAGCGCTTTTTAAAAGCGCTTTCTAAGGTTACTCTTTAGCAGCGCTTTTTAAAAGCGCTTTCTAAGGTTATACCTTTAGCAGCGCTTTTATAAAATCGCTTTCTAAGGTGGGGTCTATGTACGACCTTTAGCAGCACTTTTAGAAAGCGCTTTCTAAAGGCAGCCTTTAGCAGCGCTTTTTTTTAGCGAATTTTTTTCAAAACTTATAGCAGCGCTTTGTGATAAAAGCGATGTCTTTGTAGTGTTGCCAAAAGCGAATTTTGGCGTAGTGGTCCTATGATTTTCTCACGTGTTCACTTAAGTGTTGAAGTGTAAAAGTGATATCTGATAATGTATTAAAAAGATATATCAGTTGGCCAATAAGACGTCTATATGGAGATGAGTCTAACAAGGGAGTTCCTTCATTTGAGCAAAGGTGTGTGTCTCTAGACATTGGAGTAGTGGCGGGTTTACAACCTAATAAGTTAACAGTTGACGGAATATCCAGTACATACTTTCTCTGACAGATGTTGATACATGAGTTGCTCCTTGCCACTTCTAGTCCGAGAAAATATTTCAAAGTGCCAAAGTCCTTAATGTGAAAGTGATGTTATAATGTTAGCAAGAAAGAATCAAAGAATTGTTCGTCAAGCATGGGCACATGAATTTTGGATATTTAATCAAGCCTAAACTAAAGTATAATATGCATTAATGTAATAATCTTAGATACTCAAAGAAAAATATTTAGAAAAACATTTGGGTTAATACCTATTTTTGTAAAATCCCTCTGAAAAAAAGTTTGAATTCTTTCTCTGCCATATAAAGATTCCTCTGTTTTGCCCCTTCAAAAAAGTCAATCATAAAAAATAATGATGTGACAGATTTTTTATTTATTTTTTAATTTCTTTTAATGATGTGGCTTTTATTTTTGATTTTGTTCAAGACCTCTCTTTCGTGCCTAGAGCCCTTACACTAGGCTATATTGTTTCCTTTGCATTTTAATCGCCCTTAAATATACATATTCACACTTAGTTTGTTTGATTAGAAGAAATATATTTTAAACATTTTGATTACACTTTTTAATATATTAATATTTAATAATTTAGTATATTAATTAATGTTTTAGTATATTAATATTTAAATAATTACCATTTAATGATTTTATTATTATTTACTATTTAATAAAATTTAATTAATAATCAAAATATTTAAATATTAAATAACTAACTAATTAAATATATATTAAATTAATATTAATTAACTAAATAAAAATATTCAATTAATATGTAAATAAATTTAATTTAATTAAAACAAAAGCCACATGGCAACATGTTTAAAATATATTTATTCTAATCAACATGGTTAATTATTTAATTACTATTTAATACAATTTAATTAATAATTGAAATATTTAAATATTAATTAATTAAATAAGAATATTCAATAAATATGTAAGTAAATTTAACTTAATTAAAACAAAAGTGTAATCAAGATGTTTAAAATATATTTATTCTAATCAAACAAACTAAGTATGCAATATGTATATAAGTGAGATAAAAATGTAGAGCGAGTGACACAACCCAGTTGTAAGGGTACTAGGTGTAATACCCCATAATTTTTTTGTGAACATTTTGGATAATATTATTATGATCAACTGGGTTCCGGTGTACTCTGAGCAATTATTGGATAAAATAATTAGAGTAAACTGATGAACTCGGAACTGATTAGATTAATATTATTTAGCTTGGAGTTTTATTAATTGGTGCATTTGAGATAATTTGGACAATTAGTAGTATTACTAATTAATGTTTCTCTATATCTCTTTTTCCTTTTCCATTATTTGAAGTTAGTAACTTTGGAGAGAGAAAGTGAAAAGGAAGGAAAAGGAAGGAACAGGAGAGGAAAATTCTCAAGAGCTCAATAGATTGAATCATCAACCCATCTCCAATCTTTTCATCTCAGCTTCATCATCCTCATCTTGTAATCCAGGTGGGTTCTAGTTAGATACTTTAGAGTAGAGTTTTATTGAGTTTAGAGTTAGTTTTGATATGGCGAGAAATGAGAATTTTTGCAATAGAATCATGTTTCAATGTTCTTTATTATTGATACATGTTAGATATGTATTGTTGTGTATCCAATTGGTATTTTTCTGGTGTTTAGAAGGGATTTGGAAGGGAAAATGGATCATTTTTGCAGAACCAATTATGCAGGAAAATTCTGGTTTCACGCTGCCCATATGTGTATCACTCAAGGTAATACGCGTATTGGTTAAGGCAATACGCGTAAGACCATGAAGAAATGTGGGCAATACGCGTATGGAGTTCCATTTTCTCGGCCATCTGCCCATTTACGTATTGGTACGCGTAAGGTTTTGGGCAATACGCGTATGAGGTAGGGTAGTACGCGTATTGGAGTTTTAAATGGAATTTTTAAGGGAAAACAGCCTCTGCCCATACGCGTATCACTTTGGGCAATATGCGTATGGCTGGGCAGACACAAGTTTCGGAACTGCTCAAATCATTCTAATATTTCATTAGCTTTCCAACGCTTCGAACGGGGACCAAAACGGATTTACGGTTCAAAAGTTATGGCTAAAATACGAAAATACTGTTTTTGCTGTCCCAGGCAAATTCGCCTGGCGAATACCTGGCGAAACGGACTCGCCACCAACTCGCCTGGCGAATCTGGACGAACTAGAATTTCTCCAAAACGTATTTAGGACCCGAAAATGATCTAAATCTTCAACCCACATGATAGTATTACCCCCAATGACCCAAAACAACATGTTAGAACACGTTTAGGCATACATTTCATCGATTCATCCGTGAAAACATCGATTTCTACAAATTACTCACAATTTCAACCAAATAGAAAAACATATATTTTTCACCCAAACATTCAAACAAAACATACATATACATATACAAGCATGATATAATCGAAACTTCTCACCCTTACCCGATTAATCGAAGTCCAAGCATTGATTTTGATGATTTTCCTCTTTTCCTCTTTTTCTCCTCTTCTTTCTTCCCTTCTCTTTTCTTTCTCTTCTCTTTTCTTTTTCTTTCTATTTCTCTCTTTCTATTTCTATTTATATAAAAACATAAACTTACCCAAGCAAAAAACCAAAATACCCCTCAGCTCAAATATCTCCCAATGCTCTCAAAATACGATAAAACATAAACAACGATGAAAAATAATATATTGTCAAATAAAAGTCAATAATAAAATAATATAAAAATGAAACTAATTAAATCGACTCGATTAAATAAATAAGACAAAATGGGGCGTTACAACTCTCCCCCACTTAGACATTTTCGTCCTCGAAAATCTAACTGAGACGAACGACTCCGGATACGACTCTCGTACCCGACCAACAAACTAATATGCCAACAAAAAGGCATCCCACGAATAACACAACTGACAACCCACCCCGCTAACAACAACTACTACAACAACACGACACGACGACCACTACAACGACAAGATGCAAAGCTCATACAATACACTTGACGACCAACTCACGACTCAAGGAATACCCAAGTTAAGAACACACACAGGTTCACTCTTGAACCGAAACACAACAAGAACACAAGTTCCACGACACAACATCGATTCAACAACCTCTACATAACCATGATACCAACATCCTTGTCACACAATCATATTTCAACAATGCTACCCTTCACCAATCGAACATACGACCAAAACACCCAACTACATAGTAGCCCATGAATAATAGTTAAACCTTTCACCTAACACTTCCATTCTGAAATGTCCAATGGTCTCATCACTCCTACATGTTCCCAATGTTCAACCTATGAACTCTTACAAGTCCCACACGCAAATATAAATTGTGCCACACCACGCATCCGCTGCGCACTCTGATTACTCGTACCCATCAAAACTACCAATCTCACGTCCAAAGTTTAACTCTTTCTCATATTCACCAAAAATCACTATTCACTTTCAATATACCCAACCTCACACTCTACTGTATTATCTCACACACCAGACACAAGTTTCGGAACTACTCAAATCATTCTAATTCTCTGGCCATCAAAACAGACTTACATAAAAACTTTCGACTTAACTCCTCAGGCACAACCTTAGCTTTTCCCGAAGGATAATCCAAGCCAAATTCATAACTCGTCACGAATTCCAACCCTCCTCGTTGTCTCATGCTCTATTCCTTCAGACCAAACAAGCACTCTAAACTCTTGTGATTACCAAACACTTCGAGCCTAGAACCATAAAGATAATACCTCCAAATATTCCAACACAATACGACCGCAACCAATTCCAAATCCAAAATAGTATAGATCCTTTTATGAATCCTCAAATATCGTAAAGCATAAGCCACAACTTTACCCTCTTGCATTAACACACTGACTAAACTCACCAGAGACACATCACAATACCTCACAAACGGTTTATTAGGATCACACGGAATCAAAACTGGAGCCGTAGACAACTTCTACTTCAGCTCACCAAAACTTACTCACAATGAACATCCAAAACAAACGACTCACCCTTTGCAAGTCAACTGAGATAACAGAAGTACGAACTTAGCAAAGTCTTCCATAGCCTTCTGTAACAACCAACTGAGCCCAAAAGTTTCTAATCTCCTTAACTAACTTCGGAACCTCTCATTGTAGAACTGCATCTACTCCCAATGATCTTTCCCTTCTGGTTTCCTCCGAAACCAACGACGCCTCCAGACTTAAGTTCCAAATCTTAGAACATACGCCTTTCTCCCGTCATGTGTCGCGAGCATCCACTGTCCAGGTACCATGACTTGTGTTTTAGTGGCGCCATCAAGGATTTCTGCTACATAGATTATCTCACTTATAGGTACCCATTTATTGGGTCCTTTCTTGTTATTCTTTCCAGAGGTTCTTACACCTTTGGATTTTTGTGCAACAGGATAATCAAGTGGAATTTGTGCATGATATTTATGCTTAGAAGTTTTCTTCTGTGTATGTGATTGTGGTGCAACAGAATCAGAGCCTTTTAGTTCTGAACATTTCAGTTTGGTTCCAGCAGGCACAATATGTTCAGACAGAGATTTTGGTTTAATACTCAGAGTCTCATTAATCAGTTTTGATGGTCCGGAATATCACAGGCCTCTTCTTCTGTTTCTGCTAACTCCATAGATTATTGAAGCCATCTTGCTTCTATCTATGCTTTTAGCAAGGAAGTGCTGAAAAGCTCTATCATATTTGATTACTTCATCAGTAACAGATATGTTAGAAGTAATCTTTTCTTCTAGCTTAGAAACTTTACTTTTTAGAGCAACATTAGACTTTTCTAAAGAATTTTTTTTTAATTTAAATCAGAAGTGTTTGGCTCACTCTTAGTAAAGTTCTCAGAAGCAACCACAAAAGTATTTTTCAGAGTTTTTTGTTTACTTAGAAGAAGTTGATACCTTTTCATAAGTTCTGATAAACCTAATTCAAGTTCAGAACAAGATAAGGAAGAAAGTACCTCTTTGTCGTCATCAGAGTCTGACTCTTCATCAAGTGTCAGTTGATCCTCTGATAAGGCGTCACTCATGTTGGTCTTTGTCATGAGTGCCACGTTGGCATGTTCTTCATCAGAATCTTCTTCTTCTGACTCTGAATCGTCCCATGTTGCCATAAGACCCGTTTTGGCTTTGAAAACCTTCTTATGTTTTCTATCTTTCTTGAGCTTTGGACACTCGTTCCTATAATGTCCAGGCTCCTTGCATTCGTAACAAGTAGCTTCTTCTTCAGAAGCTTTCCTTTGATCAGATGTAGACTCTGATCTACCTTTTCTTTAAAACTTGCTCTTTCTGTGTTTCCACAACTGGTTTATCTTTCTTGATATGAGAGATAGTTCATCATCGTCTGAGTCTTCTTTTGATTCTTCTGAGTTCTCCTCTGCTTGGTGAGCCTTTTTTTTCAAGCTTAGACTTCAGAGCAACAGACTTACCTTTTCTCTAAGGTTCATCTTCTTGATGTTCTATCTCATGACTTCTTAAAGAACTAATCAGTTTCTCAAGACTCGTTTTGTTCAGATCCTTTGCCATTTTCAAAGCTGTTACCATTGGTCTCCATTTTACAGGCAGACTCCTGATAATCTTATTTACATGATCAGCAGTAGAGTAACCTTTGTCCAGAACTCTTAGTCCTGTAACAAGCATCTGAAATCTTGAAAACATAGTTTCCACAAATTCATTGTCTTCCATTCTGAAGGCCTCATACTTCTGGATTAGGGCCAGAGCCTTTATCTCCTTGACTTGAGCGTTTCCTTCATGAGTCATCTGAAGAGATTCAAAGATAGACTTTGTAGTCTCTCTATCTGTAATCTTTTCATACTCTGTATATGAGATAGCATTTAACAGATTTGTTCTCGCTCTGTGATGATTCTTGTAGGTTTCTTTTGAGCCTCTGTAAATGATTCTGGCAATCTTTTTTCCTTCAGCATCTACTGGATGTTTGTAGCCATCAACTACCAAATCCCATAGATCCAGATCAAATCCCAGAAAGTAACTTTCAATTCTGTCTTTCCAATAGTCAAATTTCTCCCCATCAAAGATAGGAGGTTTTGCACTATATGAGTCTTTTTCATGATTATCAGAAGTGACACTAGGACCAGATGGAGCAGCTATTATTTTTCACACTGGATCGATACTGAACACTGTTAGGTGCTTGATAAAAATTCAAACTTTTTATCTTCTCAGAACCGGAGCTCTGATGCCAATTGAAGGTGTGAAAAACACAAGAAAGGGGGTTTAAATTGGGTTTTTAAAATAGAAACTATTTTCTAAGAATAATCCCCTTTACAAATAATCTTTACTTCTTGATAATATAGCAATAGACACTGAAAATAAAGAACACAATATGTTTATACTAGTTCACTTGAGAAATCCTCAAGTTAGTCTAGCCCACCCGCCATGGTGATTTTGCCTCTCTCAAGCGAGGAATTAATTCACTATAACTAAACTTATTACAACTCCACTAGCAACTGCTGGTGACTAACAACCTCTAAGACACACTAGTTATAGACTTCTTAAGAATTCTAACCCAACGGGTATCTTAAGGAATACAATGCACAAGCCAACTGCAAGTGACTAACAACATTAAAACACACTGTCTTAGTCTTCCTAAAAATTCTGACCTACCTGGTCCTTTAGGGAACACAAACAATCTATTTGTTTATAAAGGATTGTTTATAATAGTAATGCTTCTACACAAGCTGATAAGTAAACATATTTTTAAGACCAAATTGACTTAAACAATGGTATTAACAAGAGAGTGTATGAACACTGAAAAATTCCGGTAACCATTCTTGAAGTCTTCAAGCCTTTATATTGCCATGCATAATATGACCGTTGAAGGATATTTCTGACATTTCAGAATTATGGCAGCTTGAACGATCGTGAGAGAGAAATAGTACACTTGCGTCCGCCATATACGAAGTGGAGCAAAGTGTCATTGTACTGTTGTACTATTGTACCCCATTGCTTAGTCTTCACAACTTCCAGACTTCAGAGGCTTCTGAGAGCATGAGCTAGAAGAAAGAAAAGCATAACTTGGGTCTTCAGAGCTTCAAGTCTTCAGAGTCTACAGAGCTACATCTTCAGAGTCTTCAGCACTTGGTCTTCAGAACCCGTTGTCCTCAGAATCATAAGTCTTCAGCATCTGGACTTGTTCATCAGAACTTCTGTCTTCAGATCTTCAGAACTTGTTTTCTTAAGTCTTCAGCATCTGGACTTGTTCATCAGAACTTCTGTCTTCAGATCTTCAGAACTTGTTTTCTTAAGTCTTCATATCAGAGTCATACAACTTCAGAGTCTTTTGAAGCAAATGTTACTGTTCAGTTGAACATATGTAGTGCAAAAGCTTGAACAATTCTCTTCTAATAACTTAGCCACGCTATTTATCAAAAGAAGAACCTGTTTGTTAAATTCTTAAAAGTAACAAACATTAGAATACCAAAAAATTTCATACAAACATACTTGTTTGTTATCATCAAAACTCAGAGGCATTATTGTAGAACCAAATCTTGTTCTAACATACTTGTCTTCAGAGTCTTCAACACTTCATTCAATCAGAACCTTGTCTTTAGAAACTCTTTAGAACTTGATCTTCAGATATTGTGTCTTCAAAACCATGTTCACCTGAACCACATTTTCAGAATCTTCAGAACTTGTAACATTAGAATTGTATCACATTAGAAAGCCTTATAGGCCTTTCTCATAAAGTCTCAATTTGAATGTCCATAACTAACGTTCATTAGAACCACTGTATTAGAAACATTCATGAATCTTGACTTTATCTTGTACACACATATGTTTTCTTTCCAGAGTGTTGATAATAGAGTCTGATGATGTCACACGTCTTCTTATCAGAGTCAGAATCATATTAACATCAGCCACACACTAGACAAAATCCATATCATACAAAATTGTTCTCTTAGATAACATGTACAGTTATCATCAAAACTCAAAGGCCATATGTAGAACAAAATCTTGTTCTAAAAAGGAACTTGTGTTGTATTAGTATCAATTAACATTGTGTATAATGTATTTTCTAAATGTATATTATACGGGGTGTTACATATTTAACCCTAAAATCTATTCTAATTTTTTTTCAAATCAAAAGATCAGTTTTAGAGTTTAACATCCGATAAAAGTTTACTATGATGTGATATGCCTCTATGTTTTTTTTAATGTTTTCATGTAACTTTCTATGAATAATAGTGATTTTTTCTCATATGTGACTTTCTATGAATAATAGTGATTTTTTCTCATATGTGACTTTCTATATATGGTTTTTGAAAAGGGAAAATTATCTTGGAAATATCTATTAAGCAAGTGCCTTATGATTCCACATAGGTGTTGAAGTCACCAAATTTTGTCGCGCGAGTTTATAAGACCGCCTGAAGATTTACTTCAAAGTTAATTCGTAGTATGTTGTGTGTGTAGATCTATGTGCTTGCCGGAATGAAGTCAATGATCCCAGTGACAATCTTTCTAAGTGTTTTGATAACGACAACACTAATGATTACTGAAGTTGGTGATTATAACATTCCAACTCTTTGATGATGGTGATTAACCTGAAGACATATCAAGCCTCATAAAGTAGATATAAAACTAAAAGTTCAATTTAAGTTGTTATATGATTGATGAATCTGGAAAAGGGGACATGAAAGTCTCATAGTTGTGAAAGAGAAGATGTGTGAAAGCTCGCCCGGTTGTTTCTGTATGTATGACCAGAGTCTTGTGAAATTCAGAAAGTAACTCATAAGATGCTAAGGAAACTCACACACACACACAAACACACAGAGACACGCTTAAAATAACTTTTGAAACTTCATTTTAACTAACAAAACACCTAAAAATATTTTTAAGCCTTAACCAATTGATTAGGAAACTACCAACTTCATTAAAATAATTTTTTTAAACTATCAAATCTATTAGATCCTCAATATAATTGATTACAAGATGAAAAATTAATTATATAATCGATTATGATAACGTCTTATTGATTAGTAATAGTTCTCTGTCAAAACTTTCTAAAATGGGCATAAATAATCAATTATTTGAGGTATTTAATCGATTAGGCTTAGGACCTAATCAATTAGATGAGTGAATTTGTCCATGGATCGTTTCCTTTTTTATCCATTTCTTCTTCTATATAAAGGAGATGTTTCTCCTCTTCATTTTATACAATAATTAAAATTTTATGAAATTATTTGGATTTTATCTCTCTCTCTCTCTCTCTCTCTCTCTCTCTCTCTCTCTAAATATTTTCTTTCACCAAATTTGCCTTAGTGCATTATGAGTGAAAACTGTCAGTGAGAAAAAATATGTATTGGTGTCGTGCCATTGTTATTACTCTCGAGAGTGTGATATTCTTCAGAAATCGAGTTTGGTTCTTGATATTAATCATTCTTAAAATATTTATTTGGTTCTAGAACTTAGTTTGGAAAAGTTCTATTTTGGTTACTGAGATTAGCTTGGAAAATATTTAATTGGTTCGTTAGCTCAACCTATGTAAATGCATTCTTTTAGTTAGGAACAAGTCAATATAAAATCTCTAGATCTGCTAGTATCAAAGGTTCATGAACATAACATGTAAAAGATTAAGTTTATAGTGGAATCTCAAGAAGATCTCTTGGGGGCATGAGTAGATCAACATGTGTCAAAACTTGAATAAATCACTTGTGCAATCTCTCTAACCCTTATCATTTACCTTACTACCTTTATTGTCTACTGCTGACTTAAATTTTAATACTAACATAATTTTTCTTTTAAGTAACAAAAACTTAAATGTAATTTACAATTTTGAATAACACAATTCACCCATTCTCTATCACTTGAAGTCTCTTGGCCAACAGTGTGAATATTCTAGAGCCTCAAAGATTCTCCTAGCAATATGTTAGGCTTCTTCCGTGAGCATAAGTTCCTTCATCTTTAAGTTTCTACTAACTCATACTCTTCCCAGCGAGAGAGTAGACTGGCTCAATTGGAAAATTTTCCATGTTGCCTAACCATTGGAATCTCTGTCTTTTTGTCCGTATGCCGAAGTTTCTGAATCATTATTGATTTTTTTTCTACACAATATGTTAGAAAAATATCATAATAATAAAACATAAATTAAACATTAATGCTTCTAATATATACATAAATTTGTGGTTTTATTTAATTTCTTACAAAATAAATTAATAAGTGTATTGTTCATATAATGAAATTTTACGCAAAATATACATTTATTAAACTTTATTATTAAATAGGACAACAAGAATGCATTAAAACTATTATGTAAATAGACTGAAGGACATGAGTGACTTTGATGAAGTTTTATCCTCCTCCATACATAACCATTATCACATAAATATTATTTTCATGATCAATATCTTTTTGATGATTTTATCTATTATTTTTACGTGTTTTATTAGCAATTTTTTTTCAAAGGATCTAACATGCAAGAGGAGGTTTTTAATAAAAATAACATCTCTTTTGAATGTTTGGAGACCATCCTCCACTATTTAAATCCTTGAAAGGAATAAAAGTTGTCTAAAATAGGATTTAAAGGAATTTATTTTAAATTCATCTCCATATTTAAATTTAGACACTTGTTTTGGACAAAAGTTCCAACATTAACACATTACCATTAATGATTCGAATACATTAACGTTCCAAAAACATTCAATTATCAATTATAAGATTTCCCAACAACATCGAACATGTTGTTGATTTCAAATATTTTTAGTGATCAAAGGAGCAAAACTATGAATTATTGGATCAAGTAACTACACCTATAAATTTTAAATTAATATCGGCCTGAGCTTGAACTTAATATTTGTTTTATCATCAAATAAGGTGTGTTGAAGCAAAGAAAAAAAACATTTTTTAAACACTTGATTGAATTGTTGAACAAGTGTTGTATAAATGTTATTTGGTGTTGGATGTAATACCCAAATTTTTACCCCTAAGATCCCACATATTATCATCTGCATCTTGTACCACAAATAAGATCACAAGCTTTAGTTCTCTTCCCCTACTCTATAGGTTTTCTCTTGAGGGAGATCACCAAGCACCCCTGTTTTCTTGTTTGCTTGATGTTTATTTATGTTTATGTTTACTAACCCTTAATTAAAATCCAAAAAAATATGTCTGTTTTCCCTTTACTAACTTTTTCACGAAGTGGTTGGGTTCAAGAAAGTCAAATACCAGTTCCTCAGCTCGAATGAAATTCGTCTGAACAAAGTCAAAATTGATCTGCAAACAATTCAAAATCATTTGATCAAGTATTTTCTCAGATTTGATTGACTATTATTCAAGAGACTCCAAGGTTCATGTGTTTATTTCCATGTCTTTTTTGACAAGCAAAAAGAATCGAGTCAGAGCCAAGAAAACACAACAAAAAGCCATTTTTCTCATTTTTTTTCACTGCGTTAATCGATTAACCAAATGCATCTACAAAGTGGTTAATCGATTAACCAATGCATTTTTTTGGCTAAAAACAGAATTTTCAAACTCTACAGCATTTGGCACCAAATTTTCCTTGTTTCATCATGAGAATATTCTAGATCACCTCATTTTAATCCCCCTACATAATCACAATTAATTCCCACCATACACCCTCATTAATCGCCACTTGATCTTGATTTTGCCTCCAAATTCAATTTCCAAGCCTAATTGTGGCTCCAAACCAAGCTTCAAGCCAGCAAAATTCGCAATCCTAAATTCTATAAATAGAGGTCTCATTTCATTCATTCTTCAAGCTTTGGATAGCCAAATTCACCTTGTCAAAATTGTTCCTCATTCTCAATTTTCTTCATCTACCCAAATTCACCAAAGCTCTTTCTTCCATTAAAAGTTAGTAAGCCTTTCATTGAAGCTTACTAAACTTTGAGCTAAAACACAATCAAAAAACTTCTTCAACATCAAATTCTATAGATCAAAGCTTTGGAGTGCAGTTCTTGAAGTTGATTTGAAGCATTTTCAGATTTGGAAGTGGTAAACTCTTGTTCCACCATTGTTGTGCTTGATTCATCTTCCACAACGTGATCTCTTGTTGATTCTTGTTGCTTGATCTTTCAATCTTGTAACTTTTCTTTCATTGATGTTATTTGTTATTGTTTTACTTGAATTTTTGTGCTCAATTGCATTCATGATCATGAGGTGTTTGAAGAAATGATTGAATCATGAATGCTGATTTTTTTCAAAAAATAATTTGTTGTCCTGCCAGTGTTAATCAAATAACACATTTGTACATGCAAATGGTTAATCGATTAACCAGTGTCAGAATTGTGTTTTTGGCTTGTTTTGGGACTGTTTTTATGATGGCTAAGGTCTTTCATCTATTTTGGTTTTAATGATGTTAAAAAATAAGCAAAGCATTAGATTGTAATGTGAGCGGTATCACTTCATTGTCGGGAAAATTGCATCTAACCATCGATTTTCATGCGTCTAAACATATAGAAAAAGGTCTACCATAAAATTACATGTGCAAGATTTCAATATTGATGTTTGGTATGTTTATCTCGAGTCGTAGTCTGCTAAAATGTACAAAAAAATAAAATTTTGAAAATATGCAGGTCATGAGTCGACCCAAAATAAGCATGAGTTGACTCATGCTAGTTTGGACAAATTTTGTGAAATGTTCGGGAAAGCGGCCGCTGACCCCCTAGTGCATGCGGTCGATGCATGCTTCTGGAAATTTGATTTTCTGCAAAATCTGCAGACTTGCGTCGACGCAAGGCATGGATGGGTCGACGCATGACTTCCAAATTTACGCAGACAATCCTGCGGGATAGTTCACGCCTACCCTCATTAAAAGGGTGCACCCAAATTTGCCTGAACTGATTTTTTTCATTTAATGTTTTCTGTTATTTCTGTTACTTAATGTTTTGGGTCTCATTACTCACTATATATATTTGGGTCTGCTCACATTTCATAACAACAAGAAACGTGAAAATTTATACCAATCTTTCTCATCATCTTCATCTTCATCATTGAGTAAACAAACAATTACACATAATCATTCTTGTTTGTGTCGCCCATTGTTTTGAAGTGATAACATTTAGAATTAGGAAATGTGTGATCTTCATTTCTGGGTTGAGAATTGTTAGGTGTTTCTTGAATAAAACCTTGGGTTTTATCCTCCAAGAATCAAGGAGATTTTGGGGGTTTTTGCACAAACCGTTTCTGTAATACCCCGTATTATCTAAATGCTCAATTGGATATCAGATGAGATCAGATGACCATCTATGTGCTCTATCTTTGATTAATTGGATTTGGGGAATCCTCTAAGTACGTTAAGTATCGACATTTGGGATTAATAGAGCAACTAATGAACTCTAAAGAGATCAATTTATTATTAGTTCAAGATAGACTTTTATGATAACTCTAATAATTGATCAATTGGTTGAGATGACAAAATATCAATTGGAGATATTTTACTCTATTGGATTATATTATATAATAATAGTATAATATATGTATATATTTGGAAAGAGAAAGAAAAAGAGAAAAAGAAGTTAGTAAAGAAGAAGAAAAGGAAAAGGAAAGAAGAGAAAGAGAGAAAATTGAGAAAGATTAAGAAGAGAAACCCATGGATCATCAGCATCTTCTTCAAACTCCTCTTCAATTATCAGGTGGGTTCTAGATAGAAACTTAAGTTCTAGAGTTCGAGATGATTTTAGCTTAAGTTAGGGTTTATGAGAAATCGCTTAAACTACTAATCGATGAAATTTAATGGTTGAAATGTGTTACAAACTGTGTAGTATACTCATTAGCCATGTATGATCATCTGTTAATGCAAGTTGGTGTGTTGGGTGAAGTTTTGAATGGGATTTGGTCCCAAAGCTCTGTTTTCACGCTGCTGGGAAACCCAGTTTTCGCAGGTTCGCATTGCGAGTCCCTTAGCGAAGGGGAAAGCGAGCATTCGCTGGTTACTCGCACGGCGAAGGTGAGGGCGAACATTCGCTAGAGGTTCGCACTGCGAACTTTACCTTGTTTTGGTTCTTCCACGATTCGCCAGACTCGCACTGCGAATGGGGTAGCGAACCCAATGTTGTTTAGGCATTCTCTGGGAGCTTCGCACTGCGAATGAGGAAGCGAGCATTCGCTGGCTGCTTCACAATGCGAACATGACAGCTTTTCCATTTTCTTTCCTTCATAACTTTTGATCCGTAACTCGGATCGGGACGTTCTTGGTGTCATTAGAAAGCTATGACGACCCTCTATCTGATAAAAAGTGAAAATCTTGGGTATGATGTGGGATAAAGTATTTAGTGGAAAATGAAGGAAAGTAATGTTTTGTGCGATCTGTGATTATGTGTGTTTACTTGTAATATTTGTGATTATACCATGTCTGTCAAATTGTAAATTGTGAATGAGAAATATGCATGTGAAAATGAATTAGGAAGAGTGAGGAAACTTTACCCCAAAACAAATGGCATAGTTAAGATTGTTATAATTCTAGGTTGTGAATAGAGTTGTGATAAACTCTGGCTGACAACGCTCGTGCGTGCGGTGTCGAGGCGTGTGTGAGATACCAATGTCATAGAATGAGTAAACACTAGTATGGAACATGTGTGTAAACCTGTGTGGTGTGTGATAAGGCATTGTGGCCTTGTGATTGTCGAATACAATCACGTTTGTATGTGCGATCACGTAATTGTAACCGGTTATCTTGTGAGTGTGTTTCATGGGTCTCGAGCTCCTCTGAAACATGTGCACAACTATTTGGCAGGTTTGATTCCCGTGTGCAGTATGAATGGCGCTCTGGGAGCATATGCTTGTGACAGTAAATGGCTCGTGTGAAGTGATGGTTCATAACGGGATAAGGCCCGTAGAACCCGAATCCATTCGTATGTCAAGTAAGTTACCAGGATCCATGACTCGGGTCGACTTCTAGACGTAGAAGCGGACGGGAACAGGGGATGCCTTGGTGTGGTTACCGATTAGTGATATTGTGAGTTGATGAACTCATGACATGTTTCCATATAGTGTGAGATTGTGAGATTGAGTACTCAAGGTCATTTTCCCTTCCTTTTTGACTTGAGTTAGGCTTGTTAGAACCCTGTAAAGCCGAGAGGACTATAAGATAGGGAACTCACTGAGATTTGATGTATCTCACCCCACTATAGTTGCTTTATTCCAGGTGTGGTTTGTAGGTTTGATTTACAAGTGGAGCGATGCTTGGATGTTTCAAGAGAAGCTTAGTTAAGCTTATTCTGCTGTGTATTTTATTGTTCTTGTACAATGAGGAATATTGTATATTATTCTTAGATTTTTATCTTTGGCTAGTTTCCATAACTTGTACCATAGATTGTTTTTGTTTTTAGGAAATGGAAAAGTATGTGAACTATGCCATTAGGCACTTTTGATGTGTCAGTACCAAATAAAATGCTTGTATGGTATTATTCTAGATATATATTATACAGGGCATTACAGTTGGTATCAAAGCAGGTCGTGTCCTCGACCTAGCCTTGAAACATCATAAGTAAATCTATTCCTGCCTCTTAATTGTGTCTTGCCATCATGAAACTTAATATCATACTATGTAGTGTTGGGCCTGATCAACCTAATACTACGTTTATGATAGGTAGAATCATGGATGAGCGACCACGAGGATTCCGAGGTGTTGTCGGAACTTGCGCTGTGAGAGTAGGCTCAAGCCAAGAGTTAGTAGTTAGGAGTTTTGGTCAGCTCAGTGGAGGTCTTAGTAGAAGTTGTGCTTGGGTAGAATGAAATTAAAGAGTGGTGTTTTGTTCAAGTAATCCTTTGGAATGGATGGATTCCGAAAGTTAAGGATCTTGATTGGACGATTGGTTAAGGTATCAAGAAATATGTAAAATCGCTAGTGGGGCTGGATTGACTACTAGTATGGATAAGGATTTCAAGTAATCTCATTCCGCGAAAAAGAAAGGTCGTTTTGTGGAACGCGTGGCGTAAGGTCCGGAAGTGAGATAAGTATTGGTTCCTGTTGAAAAGTATATTTTCGGAAAATATTTTTATATCGTATCCACAGAGATTGGTTGATATTATCGCCGTTCTATAACCTCAATTGTTGTAAGTTTAAAAAGTAACCAAGTTGTTTTTGAGTGAATTGTTATCTCTTAATTAAAATAAGACTAAGACAATGAAATTAGTTTTAAATCAAATATAAAAAGGCTTGCCAAGATTGGAGTTCACTATCCCAATTTCTTATGTTTCCCTAGTAACAACTATATGGACTCAAAATTATTAATAATGTTCAAGTATCCTCTCAATAACATTTATTTCTAAATGAGATTGTGATAATCACTATATTAATCTTTAGACGATCTCTCCATCTAACTATTAATATAACGATCTTTAATGTTTGATACAAGAGAAAAGTAGTGTATAAATCTATCTCTACAATTTATTCACTACTTGAAAGCATACTTTAGGTCAAGATTTGAATAATCTTTCTCAACAATAACTCAAATATGAATAATCAAAATAAAATAAAAGTATCAATCCATATATCAATAATCAATTGTCACATGCAAGAGTTATAAGGAATACATAATCAAAAGGGGATAGCTACTACCTCCAATCTTGCCAAGGTAGGATTTAGCTCTTCATCACCATGTTTGACAACAATAAAAATGGAAAGGAATCAATGGACATCAAGATTGCTTTCACAAATCTTCTAATGCTCCACCTCCTAAACTCTCTCTAAAGCTCTCCCCCAATGTGTGGTGATGATAATTCTCTTTTCTAATCCTATCTCCACTTTTTAATACAGAAAAGTGGTCTCAAAAGGTTCTGACGCGTCACACTTAAATTGGGCCCTCCAAAACATAACAAGTGGTCCACTAATTAAAAAGGGCTTGCTGTTTTCGCAAGGTTCGCGGCGCGAACTGAAGGAAATGCAGCTTCTTTGCCTTGCAAGCTTCCTCAACACTTTTTCTTCCAAACTTTATTCTTCAAGTGTGCTTCCAAAATGCCCATCAAGCTCCTTCCAAATTTGGCTCATGCAATGCAATGCCCTCTTGCCCACAATTTCTACAAAACTAACAAATAAGTGAAATACCTACTCAAAACAAAATTAAAATAAACTTAGTTGCATATTTGCTAAATAGTGATAATAAAAGTGTGTAAATTCAATAAGAAAAATGGTAAAAGGGGCCAATAATAGTATATGAAAAGTAGTAATAATTGGTCCCTAATAACTCTCCCCAACTTATCATTTTGTTTGTCCCTAAACAAAAGTTTTTCACCAAAGTAACCAAAGTAACGCAACAAGAGAATGAAACAAGGATTAACTAAAGACACTCAAATGGTTCAAAAGTATACGGTCCTTTCACAATCCACTTACCTCAATGCTAGGCAAAACATAAACAAGAATAATGGTTGGGTGCAAAAGACATACCAAGAAATTCAAAGCAATACATGTCAAAATTGAATCAAACCTACACACACATCATAGTAATGATGAATAAACACGAGGGTTTTCTTTCGCTCATCCGTACAATTAAATCAACATCAACTCGAATCATGCGGCCATCAAAACACACTAAATCATGTGAAAAAATTGAGAATCAAGAGGTCTTTTAAAGGTTGTAATGTGGCTTGGGTTACAAAGAAAGGGTATGATCAAGGGAATTCAAACAAAAATGCCTATCCTAAGGGAGCATTCCCATTAATTCAAACTCAACAACAATTTTTATTTTTGATCCCAAAATTTTTTTTCTTTTTTTTTCTTTTTTTTTTCTTTTCTTAATTTTCCACAACACACAACCATGAGCTCTCTTTTTATTTTTCTTTTTACTAGCTCCAATATTTCAAATGTGACATATTATTCTTGTTATCTCCCCAACTTTAGCATTTAAACCATAATTGATGGAATAATGCTCCCTACTTGGACATAGACAAAAACAAACATGCAACCAAATTGGTTGAAGGTTTAATTGAAATGAAAGAAATTAGGATTCATTTATTCTCAATATTTTTAATGGAATTTGCACTTATCAATCAAATGAATCCTAATACAAGCTCAAAGAGGGTTAAACTAAGGATCACTCCTCACAAGGTTAGTTGATTCAAAACGTTTTGGCCAAGTGGTTTTTCTCAATAACAAACAATGCCTCTATCACTTTCACAATTATCACAAAAATAGACCATTGCATGATTTAGCATGATAAGAATGAGTTGAAATAATATTCGATTTCCCGCATTTAGTGCACAATGGAAGGTTACCTCACAAATGGTTAAGTTCTACTTTGATTCAAAATTGACATGTATCTCAAGGAATTTATGATAAGAAATTTGCAACACACCATCAACCTATTCATGTTAAGTCTAGAAAGCGGTAAAGTGTACCTTGAAATGCTGACAACCAATTCTTATCATCACCACTCGAAGTGTCCTAAGCTTCCTTCCTCGCACTTGGTTCCTTCAAGCTTAACTCAGGAACAAGAACAATTAAAATTTTTTTTTGAAAAGTGGGGCATACCAAAATTCATAGGAACACACAATTAAACTTCACAATAAATATACATGCAATTAACAAAACAAAAGTTCACGGTGAAACGAGAGCCACCAAAAGTACAACGAAAGAAAAAAAAACAATACTACCTAAACCAAGATCTTCAATCCTCCTCATCATCACCACCGCCTACGGGCCCAATGACATCTTCCATGTCTTCATCATGACCCGCACCACTAGCTTGGCCACTTCCTCCTGTACCCCCCATGAATGCTGGCCTGCCCTCAGGCCAATTAGAATAAGACACGTACTCCGCCTGAGTCGGACAAGTGCGGGCCTCGGGTACTAAGAATGTGTTCTGGAACTGCTGTTGCATGGCATCAAATAAGAATGATTGAGACCTCCTAGAAGCCTCAAAGTTTTCACAGCAGTAAGTGGCAAATGCCATCTGATCAAAAATTGGTACACGGCGGGTGCGAGGCCTAGAGGAAGAAGTACTTGCCCCCTCAGCTCTATCCATCTGACTTTGGCAGAACCTGTTCAAAAAAGCATCATTAATAACACTGGTTATGGAGAAGTGTACCTCATCCGAAATAGGCACATTTGCCTTTCGTTAAAGTCCCATAATCAGCCCCGAATACATAAGCACACCGACTTTCCCACCAAACTTTGTTCCACTTATTGCCACTTTTCTCATCTCCTCCGCGATGATAGACGCAACATCCACCGATTTCCCAATCATAATGTAGTACAATAGGAAGCCGACATCGAGTGGAATTGTGGTACTATGGCTCCGCGGCCGAATGTTGTTCAACAAGAGAACCAAATAAGCCCGAGCTTCCAAATTAAGGTTTTCTCTCTTCCAAGACTTTGCAAAGCCTTGATTGTTCAAATCATACGTCTTTCCCTCAAGGCAAAGGTGAGCACTAACAACATTAAGATCCCAATCGTTTGCAGCCTCTTTAGCACGGTATTCACATCGCTCGTTACCCGCCAAGGTGAGAGGATGACCCAAATAAGCATTGATTTCATCCTTATTGAAAGCGATGATCTTCCCCCCCCCCCCACCCTAGTTTGATAGTGGTATGACACACCTTCTTCCAGATGAAGAGCATTGGTGTAAAATTAACACACAATGTCATAATTAATTTCTGCTTCCGGCTTGTAGCGAGCGATTTTGGACGCGGTTCTTAAGCGCTGGTCGCTCTCTGCGGTTGAGCTTACTACAGGTTGATTCATTTTTTATCCTATTAAAGCTGATGAAGGAAGGGAAATAGATGTCTCCAATTAACCCTGCTTGCATACTGATTTTAAACAGCGGTCTGTTAGGTTACGGATGCGATCAATGTGGTGGGGCCTTTCTTGTGTTATTTTAACAGAATGACAGGTTTCTGGTGGGGAACAAGGATTTAGGATGTTAGGACTGATGCTTTTTGATGAGAGTATGGGATTTAGGGTTTTTGTTGATTGTGCTCGCTAAGATTTTTCTTTCAAATCTTATGCCTACGTATTCCCGTTTACCGAAACAGGGAAATCATAGCGTTCGTAGTTCCTCCTATTCTATGGGAGGAAATGGTTGTTTTTGGTGTCTTGTTCAAAGCCCAAGACGTGAAGCGAAAGGTGATTTGTATCTTGATCAAAGCCCAAGATGTGAAGCTAAAAAGGTGTTGACCTTAGAGAGAATTTGTCATCTCTAAAGAGGGATTTGTCTGTCACAACTGTTGGATGACTGGTTATAAAGGAGAATTACTTTAACCGGGATACGCGGATCCTAGCAATGCCATAATTTCCTTTAAAGGGGATTTTAACCTGAAGGAGAAGACTTTAACTCAGTGTAGAGCTATGCTATCTTTCCTTAGGAATTTCTTATGCTAAAAGAGGGGCAGTGGCATGGATGTAGATGATCCAGAGGCTTGCCGCTTACAGCAATTAGATGAAAGGGAAGGAGTTGTTGATGTTTGTGTACTATGAACGAGGCACAGCTTTGATGCTAAAAGGTTGATTGAATCAACCAGTGGTTTTCTTATACAAAGCCTAAGAGGAGGCTAATATGTGTCTCGTACAAAGCCCGAGAGAGAGGCTAAAAGGGGTTGATCCTGCAAGAGGATCTTTTATACTCAATAAGAGAGTGTTTTTGTATCTCGTATAAAGCCCGGGATGGAGGCTAAAAGGTGATTGACTCAACGAGGGAGTCTCTTTTTGTGTCTCGTACAAAGCCCGAGAGAGAGGCTAAACGTTATTTGACTCCGCTGGGGAGAATCATTGTACAAAGCCCAAGAGAGAGGCTAACTTCACTGAAGAAGGATCATTATACAAAGCCTAAGAGGAGGCTATGGTGACTGTTCAATTGAGTGACAGATCCAATATACTGATTTTAAAAGAGAAAATCAGTTCTTATATGAGCAACACTGTACTCAAGGATTCGATTCGAGGACCGGGAATATTTCCTTTTCTTTGAGGAAACGGGAAATCCAAAGGGTATTGAGACTGTCTGAGTCTGCGGGTTTCCTTCCTATTCTCGAAGGGGTCACTTGAGAATGTCTTTGAGACTCAAGGAGATTAGACTGTCCAAGTCTGGAGTTTCATCTTTTGTACTATATTTTGAGAAACAGTAGTAGACTCTTTGAAAGGACTGTTCTATGAAGATGACTAAGTTCTGTTCCTATACCTCTAGGAGGTCGTCGGGACAATTTGTACGAAGCCCAAGAGGAGGCTGGAATCTTTTAAGAAGCCGAGAGGTCCTTGTACTAAGCCCAAGAGGAGGCTATCATTCCCGGAGGAAGAGATCATTATACGAAGCCTAAGAGGAGGCTGTGAATACTTCTAAGAAGCCGTAGGGTCCTTGTACTAAGCCCAAGAGGAGGCTAGGTTGCTTTTAGGAAGCCTGTGGGTCCTTGTACGATGCCCAAGAGGAGGCCGATGCTTTTAAGAAGCCGATGGGTCCCCAAACCCCGAGAAATTCAAGGCAAGCTATTCACAAAGAATAGATCAAGTCAGGAAAGTTCGAGAATTTGGAAGAAACTCAAGAGATGCCATTCACGGAGAAAAGATCATCTCTGGGGAGTAGAGTTTCTTGACAAGTGCTTTTAAGAAGCCTGTGGGTCCCCAAACCCCGAGAAATTCAAGGCAATGCTATTCACCGAGAATAGATCAAAGTCAGGAAAGTCCGAGAATTTGGAAGAAACTCAAGAGATGCAATTCACGGAGAAGAGATCATCTCTGGGGAATAGAGTTTCTTTGACAACTTCTACGAGTGACAGTCTATGAAAGGGTTCACAGAGAATGCTGTCTTTCATATCTCCATATTGTTTAACCCCAAGAGGAGGGAAGACTGTGTCTGGTAATCCTATGGGGATCTAGTTTAGACTATTTCTAAGAGTGATCAACGGGCTTAATGCTAGATGTAGTTGTCGGGGAAACTCTAAATATCTATACTATTATTACACAGTTGATATGAGTTTATGAAAGAAGACTTACAGTGAAACAGCCCCACAATACAGTTATATGTATATTAAAGCGGTAAATGAAAGCAATAACCACTTACTCGGTTGTAGAGCTTCCATGCTGTTTGGTTAGTTGTTCAACAAAGAAAGATTGAAAAACAACAGTATATTCAAAATCAAAAGAGAAAGTGCTTTGAAAAAAGAAAGATTTTGGGCTTACAGCTCAAGGAGAGGCCCAGGGTTTTATCAGTGAGCGGACTGTTTGAATTTGTACAGAGGGACTTATACAAGTGACTGAGGCCCAAAATGTTTTCTGTACAAAGGGGTGGGTCTTACACTCTATCAAGAGGCCCAAAAATTTTTTAAAGAAAAAGAGTGGGGCTTATAACACGATGGTAGGCCCAATTGATTTTTTCGTTTAAAATGGCGATCGCGCCGAGGTTTTCTTTTAACGCAGCGGGACTTATACAATAAGTGAGGCCCAAAATGTTTTGGTTAAAAGGGGATTGGGTCTTACACTCTAATAGAGGCCCAAAAAAGTTTTGAATGAGTGATGTGGCTTACAGCTCAAGGAGAGGCCCAGTTGTTATTTTTTTAAAAAGGGCAACGATCGCGCCGTTTGTTTTTGACGGTATCGGGACTTATACAATACACTGAGGCCCAAAAATGATTTGGTCAAAAAAGGATTGGTTCTTACACTCTTTTAGAGGCCCAAATGTGTTTTGAAAATGATTTATGAGGGTTGAATTAATCCAAAACCCTAATTTGTTTTCAAAATGTGTTTTAATTGAATAAAAATTCAATTAAAGTGATCAAAATTGTTTTACATATGGAAAACAAATTATGATCTTGGATTAATGCTTCAAAATTAAGTATTGACCTACAAAATAATTTGAAGGCATTAAAAGTTACAAAATCAAGAGGAAAAAACATTTTAAATGGCAAAAACAAATAAAACATTAATTCTTTGCAAAAATATCAATTATATGAAATAAATAATATTTTTGGGAATTTTTGATAAAATAAAATATTTTAACATTTTTGTGAATTATTAAAAAAAGAATCAACTCAAAATCATTAAAACTCAGAGAGAAATTAATTTTTGAATCAATTAAATAAAATCACAAAATTCAAATATTTGAATTTGAAAGAAATGGCACCAAGAACACACCAAGAACACGCGCGTGTTCTGGGTTTGGCCAGATTTGCATTTTCTCTCCAATCTCACTGAATACTTAATCATATCATGTAATCCACATATCATTATGCTCGTCTCAACCTCACGATCATGTTTATGTTAATTAATTTCATTTAAATTAAACATATAACAAGAAATTACGAAAAATCCTCAAGAACCCTAATTTCTGCATGAAGGCTAGGATTTTTGATACACGATTCAAACAATGCAATTAATTGAGGGGAAACATTCTATGCATGATTATGAACATATGGCCAAATTATTGTGCGAGGAAATATGCATAGATTGAGAGATGACCAAGTATATGCTTACCTCTAGGCTGTGACAGCAAGTGCAATGTGATTTTTGATTTGGAGGTGTTACAGCTGAGTGGTGATGATCTGAACAGCTTCCCTACGCCCTATGGAGTGTGTTTGAATGCTTGGACTTGATTGAAATTGGCTGGATCAATTCATGGCATCTCAACTGCATTTTGGTTAAAACCTTGAGCAATTGACTGGTGATTCTGAGAAATCAGTGTTCCAGTTGTTGTTTAAGTGTTTGATCAGCTCATATGTGATGTATATGAGGTGTGTGTGTGTGATTGGTTTGAGTGGAATTGCCCTCTAGCTCAAAATCCGATAGCTACCTTGCTAAGAAAGGCATTTTTGCCAAGAGAAAGAGATTTTGAGAAAGGCAAGTGTTGTAGGCCTTTGGTGTACTTAAACTGACCACAATTGAGCTCTATTTATAGTAGAGCAAGTTTGTTTTGCAAGGAATAGTGAATGGCAACTGCTGAGTAGGTTTGTTCAATGTTGGCCAATGGAAGTTCAAGTCTCCTCTAGCCATTGACTAGAGGTTAGGGCATAGGCTGCTGGTTCCCTTGGTCTTGGATAAGTCTTGACTGAATTCAAATGAAAATGGATCAGTCCATGCCACCTTGATGCTTCCATTGAATGTTCCAATCCAAATTTGGAGTCTTGTCCCTATTTTGGCAATTCTAGGTTCAACATGCTTTTTCTTATTCCAAGGACTTTGGAGGCTTGGCTCAGTGATTGTCCCCTTTAGATTCAATCCTCAGATGTGTCCAAGTGGATAGGAGTGTTTGGATTTGCACAATTTTGGCAAATCGAGCAAAAATGCCAATTCTGCCTTGCCTTGACAGATTTCAACAAGGCAACTTGACAATGTCATAACTCATAGCCCAAATGGAATTTGGCAATGTTCTTGGCCATTTTGGAAAGCCCTTACATGATACAACAACTGTTTGAACATGTTTGGTTTTGATCTCTTTTGAATCCAAGTGAAAAATCCCCCTACATTTGGAAAAAAAATGAAGACAAATTTGGACTTAGTGAAAATTTCACTAAGTGTTGGAAAAAGTGACATTTTCATTTTTCAGCCATTTTGATCACTCCATAACTCAAAATCCTTAATGAATTGGACTTAGGTCTAGTTGAAGTTTTTGTAGAGGGTAATGAGGGCTACAAATCCATCATTGGATGAGGAAAAATGGCTTTGTGGTTTAGGAGTTATGATCTTCCAAAGTTGGTACCCTAGCCACTTTATTTTTAACTTAGAAAATTTTCTAAGTTTTTATGGTTACCCCTTTTACAAGTTATTCAACTTTTCTTGATTTTTCTTGATGAATGATGATTCAAATCATACATTAACATCATTTTAGGGTTAAAAATCCATTTTGGTGAAAAATCTTAAAAAGTCAAAGTTGACTTTTGTGCAAAGTTGACTTTTTATCAAATGAATTCCAAACTGTGCAATTCTTCAGGAAATCATGTCCTTGACCTAAATAAAACTTGATGGACATGTTCCATGGGTGTCATGGGGTATATTGAGGCATGTCATAGGGTTTGGGAGCATGTCCTGGTCAAAAGTCAAAGTTACATTTGACATTCCTCGCGAAACCCTAATTGTGGTGCAGATGAAATTGAAACTTGTTGCTCAAGCTTCTTGGACCAATCCATTGTTGCAAATGGATCAATATGGTATATTAGAGACCCTCAAATCATGCCTTGAGGTCTTGGTTCATGATTTGTCCCAAAAGTCAACTTAGGGGTGAATTAGGTCAAGAAACCCTAATTCCTGATTTTTGATGAATGCATCCCCTGAGGCAAAATTGACTTGATGATTGGGTTCATGAGGTTCCATGGAGTATATTAGGTTGTGTTTTGGATCATTGGCTCATGCCCAGATGAAAAATTTCATCTGGAGGCCCTGGTCGACCAAAACCCTAATTTGGTGACACTGTCGATCTTGAGGCTTGATCCACCTAGAAGGGAGCAGCTTTGTGCTTAATCCTTGGAGTGGGAGTCCTTTTGATCCTTTGTAGCTACTTTGAGAGGTTAGACAAGTCAAAGATCATGTCATTCCTTGATTGATCATTTGTCTAAAGCTCTGAGAGGGCTTAAAACCCTAATTTTGATTGTAGTGGATGCTCACCCATCTTTGGGGAGACTGATGAGGTATGATGGTTCCTTTATATTGTGATGATGATTTGCACAATGATGGGAGATCTTAGTGGTCAAAATTTGGGGTATGATAGATGCCCCTATTTAATCTCCTTGGACCCGAAGGTGTGAATGACGAAGGTATTCGGGCATTCGGGGTGCAAGAGGATTAAATATCGGAATACCCGAAATTTTGATGGTGGTTATGAATGGTAGAGCACGCATTCATCTTTTTTTGCTAAGCAATGATGCTTAGAAAAGGTAAATTTCCCCTCGATCCTGGTCTTTAGCCAAGGAGCTGGTCTCAGTTTTCTTTTGAAATAAACCTCCCCTCGATCCTGGTTGCCTACCAAGGAACTGGTCTCAGTTTCTGAAGTAAACTTCCCCTCGATCCTGGTTTCCTACCAAGGAACTGGTCTTAGTTTCTTCCGTCAATAAACTATATTGACAAGGGATGCTATACGTAGCGGTTTTCCTCAAACTTCTCACCGAATTTTCCTGGGGAGATGCCATTTGATAGAAAAACTTTGATGTCAGACTCGCTGGGGAACCCAGTCGTCTGAGCTGTAGAGGTGTACAAACTTCTCTGTTGAAGATGCCATTTGTTTCTACTGGGGGCAAAGCAGGTCTCTTGGGAGACTGCTGTCGCTTGGGATCTTACATCATACTTTTCTCGGGATCTTCCCGAAGAAATGCCATATGATGGGGTCCTATTTTGAGGTTCCGATGACCTTTTCATCGGCGATCTTTTCGGAGCGAAACTGGCGTGCTGCCGAATCTCTGATTACGAGGTTTTCCCTGTGGATTTTCCTTAATCCGGGAAAGCAAGGATATCATCTTCAATGGCGAAGAGTGATTCTGACTGAAGGTTCCTCTGGTTTTTCAGAGGTTCAAGTTATCAAAGTGGTCAAGGGCCAACTTCCTTCCAGAAATAAACTGGAGGCGAGGTTGTTCAAACGCAGCGTTTCTTGACGAGGCAAGAACTGACAACTCGATTGAGAGGACTCCTACCACCAGGGGACAAGACCGATTAAAGTGATAGTGATGCAATATGAAATGTGAATGCAAATCAATAATGCATGATGTATGTATGTATATGCTGACAAATTGACGCGACATACAGACTGACGAGTGAACACAACTGGATACTCGGTTATCGCGGGGCGAAGAAGTACCGTTGGTCAAAAAGGTAGCAATCCTACCTTGCTTAGGAGAGATAGTCCTTGCGGGGAATACCGTTGATCGGGCTTAGGAGATAAGAACTCGGCCGAGGGTATCAGATGGGAAAGCCGCATCTCATACAGTTAATCTTTCGTTCAGGCGTACTGGCCTAGAAGAAGTACTTTGATTCTGCACTTTGAAATTCAAACGCCTTTGGAGATGCAATCGACGTTCTTTCAATGTTCAACAGTCAAAAGAAATTGCCATCTTTATTAAAAGCAGAAAAAGTTTTAACAAGTAAATTCATTTTTGTTTTATTTCAAGCATCGTTAATCATGTTAACAACGTCATTCTGTAAAACTACAACAAATAATAATTACAAATAAAAGCACAAAGGGCTCAAATTTTATTGATAAGATGGAGATCAGCCAAATGCGTGATTCCAAAGAGTATTTACAAAGTTAGAAAAATGGTAATTTACAGGGAAAAGGGCTACGTTGAAACATAACGACCACTATCCTTCTACCAACTTTGAATTCAGGACATCCTGAGCTTTTGTCGAAGATGACCTTGACTGGAGTTTTCTGACAATGGATGGTGTAACTGCTGCTGCTAAGGGACTCGCCTCTGTTGAACATAGTTACCTACCATTATCCCTAATTTTTGCCTGGATTGTAATGTGATGTTTCCAATCCATCAGGATGATTTTTTTTCATGTCTCTAATTTTTGCCTGGACCGCCCTTTCGGGTTTTCAATCCACCGAGACGTTTTTTTTTTTTAGTTTAGGCGAAGTGTTTCTTGACTATATCAACATTTGTGGGGTAGACAAATTCCTCTCCGTCCATGGTTGCAAGTCTCAAGGCACCGCCTGAGAAAGCTTTCGTGACCACATAGGGGCCATCATAATTTGGGGTCCATTTGCCCCGAGAGTCAGTGAGAAATGATTGTATCTTCTTGAGCACGAGGTCTCCTTTTCTAAAAATACGAGGTCGGGCCTTTTTGTCGAACGCCTTCTTCATTCTCTGTTGATACAGCTGACCATGGCATAGTGCCGTGATTCTCTTTTCTTCGATCAAATTCAGTTCGTCGTGTCGGCTTTGACACCATTCAGCTTCGGTGAGCTTAGCTTCCATCAATACTCGGATTAACGGGATCTCTACTTCTATGGGGAGCACTGCTTTCATGCCATACACTAGAGAAAAAGGGGTTGCCCCTGTTGAAGTGGGGACAGATGTTCGATAACCGTGAAGAGCAAAGGGTAGCATTTCGTGCCAATCTTTGTAGGTTACAACCATCTTTTGAACGATCTTCTTGATGTTCTTGTTAGCCGCTTCTACTGCTCCGTTCATCTTAGGTCGGTAGGGAGATGAGTAATGGTGTTCAATCTTGAACTCTGAGCACAACTCTTTCATCATCTTGTTGTTCAAGTTAGATCCATTATCAGTAATGATCTCGCTTGGAACACCATAACGGCAGATGATATTGTTTTTGATAAATCGGACCACCACTTGTCGGGTTACATTGGCGAATGACGCTGCTTCGACCCACTTGGTGAAGTAGTCAATGGCTACCAGGATGAACCGATGTCCGTTTGAAGCTTTGGTTCAATCATGCTAATCATGTCGATTCCCCATATGGAAAAAGGCCATGGGGAAGAAAGAAATTTGAGATGTGATGGCGATACATGAATTTTGTCGGAGTATATCTGACACTTGTGACACCTCCTCATGTACTTGTAGCAGTCGGATTCCATGGTCAACCAGTAATACCTTGCTCTTAAGATTTTTCTCGCCATTGTGTGTCCATTGGCATGAGTGTCAAAGGATCCTTCATGAATTTCTTTCATAAGCATGCCTGCTTCTGGTCTGTCTACGCATCGGAGCAAGACCAAATCAAAATTCCTCTTATAAAGAGTGTCACCGCTCAGGAAGAAGTTTCCAGCCAATCTTCTGAGGGTTTTTCTATCCTTCCTTAGTGCCCCAGGTGGGTACTCTTGTTTCTGAAGGAAGCATTTGATATCGTTATACCAAGGTTTGTCGTCTAGAACTGCTTCAATCGTGAAGATGTAAGCGGGACGTTCAAGGCGCATGATGTCGATCTTAGGTATGTCATTCCATTGACCTACACTAATCATGGAAGAGAGACTGACCAATGCATCAGCCATGTGATTCTCCTCACGAGGGATGTGATGAAAATCAACTCTTTTAAAGAAAGGTATCAACCTTCTTGCGTAGTCTTTGTAAGGAATCAATCCTAATTGGTATGTGTTCCAATCTCCTTTTATCTGATTGATAACCAAGGCTGAGTCGCCGTATACGTCCAAGTTTTTGATCCTTAAATCAATCGCTTCTTCGAGACCCATAATACATGCTTCCTATTCGGCCTCGTTGTTCGTACATTTGAACGTAAGTCTGGCAGTGAAAGGAATGTGGGTACCCTGAGGGGTAACAATGATTTCCCCAATTCCATTTCCGTAATGATTAACTGCTCCGTCAAAGATAAGTCCCCATTGGGAACCTGGTTCTGGCCCTTCACTGGGTAGCGGTTCCTCGCAATCTTTCATTTTTAGATACATGACATCTTCGTCTGGGAAGTCAAACCCGATTGATTCTTGATCGTCAATCGGTTGATGAGCCAAATGATCGGCCAAAATACTTCCTTTAACGGCTTTTTGAGCGTGGTACTCTATGTCATATTCTGATAACAACATCTGCCAACGGGAAATTCTTCCCATGAGAGCAGGTTTTTCAAATACGTACTTGATTGGATCCATTTCGGAGACCAACCAAGTAGTATGACGAATCATGTATTGACGTAGACGTTTGGCTGCCCAAGCCAAAGTGCAACAAGTTTTCTCAAGCATCGTGTACCGAGTCTCGCAGTCGGTGAATTTCTTGCTCAGATAGTAAATGGCAGACTCTTTCCTTTTGGTTTCGTCTTGTTGGCCAAGTACACATCCCATTGAGTCCTCTAGGACTGTGAGGTAAATGATCAGTGGTCTTCCTTCCACTGGAGGTGATAGAATTAGAGGATTCAACAGATATTCCTTAATACTGTCGAAGGCGGTTTGACAATCTTCTGTCCAAACGCAATCCTGGTTCTTTTTGAGTAATTTGAAAATCGACGCACACGTCGCGGTCATAAGGAATATGAATCTGGAGATGTAGTTCAAACGTCCCAAGAATCCTCTGACTTGTTTTTCAGTTTTCGGAGAAGGCATTTCTTGAATGGCCTTGACCTTGTCAGGATCAACCTCAATTCCTTTCTGGCTGACGATGAATCCTAAGAGTTTCCCTGAACGGACACCGAAGGTGCACTTGGTGGGATTCAAGCGGAGCTTGAACTTTCTTAAACGTTCGAACAATTTTGACAGATGTTCAACGTGCTCCTCCTCTGTCTTAGATTTTGCAATCATATCATCGACATATACCTCTATTTCCTTATGTATCATGTCATGAAACAGAGTAGTCATGGCCCTTTGATAGGTTGCCCCGGCGTTCTTCAAACCGAACGGCATTACCTTGTAACAAAAGGTACCCCATGGGGTAATGAACGAAGTTTTCTCCATGTCTTTCAGCGCCATTTTGATCTGGTTATAGCCCGAGAATCCATCCATGAAGGAGAATACTTTAAACTTTGTTGTACTGTCTACCAGCATGTCAATGTGTGATAAAGGAAAGTCGTCCTTTGGACTAGCCTTATTCAGATCTCTGTAATCAACACACATTCTGACCTTTTCGTCCTTTTTGGGAACGAGTACGATGTTGGCTAACCATTGAGGATATTCTGATGTGGCGAGGAAACCTGCGTCAATCTGTTTCTGTACTTCCTCTTTGATTTTGATGGCCTTGTCTGGGTGAGTCCGTCTCAACCTTTGTTTTACTGGCGGACATTCTGATCTTAACGGTAAGTGATGTTCCACGATGCTGGTATCCAACCCTGGCATATCTTGATAGGACCAAGCGAATACATCGGGAAATTCTCTGAGAAGCTTTATCAAACCCTCTCTGGAAGTTGGACTGAGCAGTGCCCCAATCCTGATTTCTTTTCTCTCTTGCTCTGAACCCAAGTTTACCGTTTCCAACGGTTCTTTGTGAGGTTCAATGGACCTTTCCTCTTGTCTGAGTAGTCGGGAGATCTCTTCTGGAATTTCGTTGCCATTTTCTTCTTCAGCCTCGAATACCGGGAACTCAAAGTTGGGAGAAGGCATCGAATCGTATGTTTCAACGGGGTTTAAAACAAGCAATCTGCATGACATGATGATTCGTGTTTAGAAGAGATACAAAAAAATACAAGTGTGTGCAGTGTTTTATTTTACTGCTTGTTTTTATTATTGAATTTTTTTTTTTTTAGGATTACCATTTTCTGAAAAAGCAAAAAGAGAAAACAACAATTAATGCGAAAATTACAGAACGACGTTATTTTATTAATGAACAAGTCGATCCTTGAAACTACAGCCCTATAAAACAAAACTCTGTCGCTTTGGGCAAAGCGAAGAGGGAAATTTACAGAAAGCGAGCCCTATCAAAACATCCGTTTCATCTGGGCAGGGTGAAAGGTTAAAAGACGACAATTACTTTGACTGATGAACAACCTTCGGAACCTCGACGGCAACCCATTGACGGCGAACTCCTCGGTGAATCACAAAGTCTGGTACCTTCCTTGATTTGTCTTCAGAAATAACACTGATTTCTGGTGGAGTAGGATCGTTGGAATCTGTCTCCCAGGCAGAGTTGTCGTAGGAGAATTCCTCAGTTGCGTTTTGCAGAGTAGTTGTGCTCTCAGCTGTATCTCCCCATCCAGTAGGCTGGATGTCTTCGAACCTGATACGAGAGCTTTCGAGAGCGGTGTACTTGACCATATAGTCGTATTTTCCACTCGGTGGTCCCAAGGTGTCCCAAACTTCTTTGGAACTGGAGGAGTCATCCCTCTCGATGACGTTGACCTCGAGAAATGTATAGTTGATGAATTCAAGTCCTGCAAACGTTGCGAATTCATCTTCATGTTGAGTAGTTTTTGAATGACCTGAGTGTTGATCCTATAACATGGTGGGGACACAGGTATTCTGTTCAATGAGACTCAGCTGATTTTCATTGTTCGGCTGACTCTCTTGCCCCAAGTCTCCTAGATAAGGCTGCCACATTGGCAGGCCATCCATCGGGCCATAGTAATTGTGGTCAAAGTTGTCTTTTATCGGAGTGTCCTCCTCTAATGAGTTTGGCGGAGCCCGGCATCCTTCCGGATCACAATCTCCATATATCATTTCGACATCTGACCTTGGTATAAATCTAGGACTTTCTGTGGGAAAGAAAAAAGGCATAGGCACCTCTTCCTGAGACATATAACCGTCCTTGTTAAGGTAGGACTTCCACTCTTCATCTGTGTTAGAGGGATCTTCCTCATTGATAGCATGAACTGTCTGAGACACTGGGTGAAGGAAACCTCCACTATGGAAGAAGTTTTGAAGGGGATGAAGACCTTCATCGTTGGTAGCTGTCTGGGTACAGGTTACAGAAAAACCAAGACCCTTCTTTGTTGTATTGCTAGTAGGAATCACAAGCTGTCCCCATCCGGTTGTATCGGTGCTCTCGACCGCTTTGATAGCATCGTTGTATGAAGAAATCGAAGTTCCTTCTTGGGATTGATTGTCCTTGCTCACTGTCAGTGCTTGGAACTGAGTTCCAATAACCTCCTCGGGTTCTACACAAGTAGATGATGATAAAATACTCACGAGCAAGGCTTGTTCCTCACAAACCATGACAAGTTGATCGTTCTGAACGAACTTTAGCTTTTGGTGGAGGGTCGAAGTGACCACACCAGCCTGATGTATCCAAGGTCTTCCTAGTAAACAACTGTATGTTGCCCGGATGTCCATGACTTGGAAAGTGACTTGGAAAGTGTGAGGACCAATAGTTATGGGAAGATCAACTTCACCGATAACCGTTTTTCTGGATCCGTCGAATGCTTTGACGACGACCTCGCTGACTCTCATCGGAGGGCCTTTGAATGATAATTGCATCAAAGTAGACTTCGGCATAACATTCAGGGCTGACCCTGTGTCTACCAGTACGCTGGCTAAAGCATCGCCTGGCAGTTAACTGTGAAATTGAGCGCCATGTTATGACGGCGACCCTCTTCGGGTAATTCCTCATCACTAAATCCCAAATTATTGCAGGAAGTGATGTTAGAGACAATACTATCGAACTGTCTGATTGTTACATCATGTTCCACAAAGGCTTGCTCCAAGACTTTCTGCAGAGCCTCCTTGTGGGCTTCTGAACTGAGTAACAGTGATAATACCGAGATCTTTGAAGGAGTTTGTAACAGTTGATCAACAATGTTATATTCGCTCCTTTGGATGAGCTTCAGCATCTCATCATCGTTTTTCGAAAGGTCTGGATTACTGGATTGACCGACTGGTGGATCAGGAGCTTCTGTCTGAAGTTCCTTTTCCTTGTTAGGTTCCTCAACCCCTCGGTTGAAGATTCGACCGCTCCGTGTTACACGACTGATGTCTGCAATATTCACAACGGAGGGTAATGGAATTTCCTTTCCATTTTCAATTATCGTTGCACCGTATTTGTAAGGGATAGCCTTAGTTGATTCATACGGTAGTGGTCCCAGTAGATAGATGACTATGGGAACTTTCTGATTTTTCTGACCATCATAAGTAATCTCGATCCGTTCCCGGTTGGGAACTTTAGATTCATCAAGTTGAGGGATAATGGAAAAAACATCCCTGGTCCTGTGATGACCATAGATTGTGACAACATCCTCAACTTGATCGGCAAGGTAGTTCGGCGTCCAGTTGATGGGTCCAGAACCCGCATATGGACGAATCTCTCCACGATCCACCTGCCCCTGGAGAGCCGCTCGCACAAGGTAACACCCTTGGTTACTTTCTGAACAGACGCTACAACGGTCATAATTGTGTGGTGGCACCTGGCCGCGCCCACTTTGAATACAATGTAACCTTACTAGGTTAGCTTCCACAGATCGGACATCCTGACTTTGACGTCGAGTAGGATTCCTGTTATTGATACTAATCTGCTGAGTATCTTCATCCATATAAATGGGCATCCACCAATGATTTAACAAGTGTTGAAGTGCCTCCTGGACAAGGGTACAACCTCGATCGTTTTCGCAACCCGCTTTACAGTTTTGATAATCGTGTGATATTAAGAATCCGAGTCGGACCTGCTCAGCATGTAACTCTACTAGGTTGGTATTCATCACGCGAATATCGAAGATCTGAACCATGTTGATCTGATAGGAACTCCTATCATGGTAGTCTTGGATCCATCCAAGATCCATCTGATGCTGGAGGGCCTCTTGTATGAAAGAGCATCCCTGTTTGTTTACCGAGCAAGTCAGACAGGAACTGTAATCGTGCCGCGGCAGATTATGATACAGGCTTTTCCTTGAGTGCATCGCCACCAAGTTGACATTCATTGCACGGATGTCGTGGTTCTGAATGACGTTAGAATTCGTGTAAACCATGTTAACTCCACGAACTCGGTGCTCTTGGATCCATCCAAGATCCATCTGTTCCTGTAGAGCTGCTTGCACTACAGAACATCCCTGGTTATCTTTAAAGCAGATATCACACTGGTGATAATTATGAAGTGGCACATGGCCATATCCACTTTGTCTACAATGCATCTTAACCAGATTGGTCTTTAACAAGAGTACATCGTGAATTTGATAGACATTGTTGGTCTCTTTCTCAATCAGATTGACTGCAGCCTTCTCATGTTGAGGCAGCGGGTTCGTAAGAACATTAGGATTTGTATCCTTGAAGAATAAGACCCCGCTCCTAACAAGCTTTTGCACGTCGGACTTGAAATTGAGTTAATTCTCAATGTTATGCCCTGAACCTCCTTGATGATAAGGGCAAGTTTGATCCACCTTAAACCAAAAAGGCAGATTTTCCGGTACTGCAAGAGGGGACTTAATCTAAATGTGCCCCTTGGCTAGCAGTAATGGAAACAGATCTGCGTACGTCACGGGTATAGGATCAAATCCTGGTGGCCATGTTGTACGGTTGTTGTTATATGGAGGACGAGCCTGCTGAAGAGGCTGTTGTGTCCTTTGCTGATCAGTTTGGCTTTGCGCAACCTGAGGTTGATACGTAGGCGTAGGCGCAGGGTTGATAGCAGGAGTCACAGCTGCTACTGGTTGATATCGACGCCTTTGCTTTCCGAGAGAGATATTCCCAATATCTTGCTCTTTTTTCTTAGGGAGAGCACTACCGTATTTTTTAGTACCGCTCGTCGATCCAGTGTCTTTTACCAAACGTCCTTCTCGGACGGCTTCCTCAAGACGTACGCCCATGCCCACCATCTCGGTGAAATCACTGGGTGCACTGGCAACCATTCGGTCATAGTAAAATGAGCTTAAGGTCTTTAAGAAGATCTTTGTCATCTCTTTTTCCTCAAGAGGTGGACAAATTTGAGCGGCAATTTCACGCCACCTTTGAGCATACTCCTTAAAGGTTTCCTTGTCCTTTTGTGACATTGATCTGAGTTGATATCTGTCCGGTGCCATGTCCAAATTGTATTTGTATTGTTGGACGAAGGCAGTACCAAGATCTCTGAATGTATTGATCGTAGTACGATTTAAACCCATGTACCATTTTAATGCGGCACCGGTTAAACTATCCTGAAAGTAGTGAATCAGTAGGTCCTGATTCTCCGTCTGAGCTGACATCCGTCGAGCGTACATCACCAGATGGCTCTGAGGGCAAGAGTTACCCCTGTACTTTTCAAAGTCGGGCACTTGGAATTTGTGCGGGACTTTCACATTGGGGACCAAGCAGAGGTCTGTGGCGTCCTTTCCAAATAGATCCTGACCGCGAATGGCTTGCAGTTCCTTCTGCATTTCCAAGAATTGTTCCTGGAATTCATCCATTCGGTCAAACATAGTTTCCTTTTTACCAGAAGGTATCTGTGGAATCTGTCCTTCCGGGACAGTGTGCACCACAGGGGGTGGTACCGTGACTACGGCAGTAAATCTTGGCGTTTCCCGAAGTTTGTAACCTTCAGGAGTCTTCAGTATGCCCCTGGCATCTTCGCTTTCCCGAAGTTTGTAACCTTCAGGCCCAGCGGCTTCCGTTGTGATTCCCTGATCTTCAGTGATCGGCGGAACATATCCTTCCGGGATATAGTTAACAGGCATGCCCCAAGGGCGATCTTTTGGTATCGGATACCTAGGATCATACTTCTCCACTATGGGCGTTGAGGTGATCTCTGAGATCACAGTTCTTTGTAGCTGAGCTTGTGCCATGGCTTGCATGTCGTTATGAAGCTTTCTCATATCCTCTCTCAGAGCGTCGATCTCTTCTTTCAGCTCTCTGTTTTCTTCCTCAAGATCATCCATCCTTTTTTGACGATTGGCCCGAGTATTATACGAATGAGACAGTTTGACTCTAGAATCGAGACACAAATGTGAGATTCGTAGGTAAGAAGAATTCGTGATGTGAGAATGATGAATGCAATGATTATATTAATTGTTTTTTGGTTTAATAAAAATAAACTTGGACAATTAGATTGCAAATATCAAACAGTGGGGAAACCCCTTTTTATTGAATTCAAAGGATTACAGAAATGGAAATACAGTAGATTACAAAGTGCAGAAACAAAAACCTAAGCTAATGGGTCCCGAGTCCTCTTTGAGGAGAACTCGAGTGCTGATTCTGGTATCTTTCTTTTCTTTGACTGAGGCTCTTGGGCCATTGTCGGGTTGTCATTCCTTTTCCAGGTGAAAGGAGCGAGCAAATTCCTTTGGTCATCTTGATTCTCTACAGCATGTTGCTCCAAAATTTCAATTAGAGCATCTTTCTCTTTCAGTAATTGCTGTATTTTGATGCACTCTATGTCGAGGGTGCGGTACTTGTTCTTCCAAGACCTCCTCTCCTTTTGAACTTTGTTGAGAGTAACCTGAAGCTTTTCAGTCTCAGTCATGAAGTACATGACAGATTCCCTCGGCGGAAGAATTCCGTAATGAGGATAAGATATTTTTAGCTTGAGAGCTCTAGTTTGTACCCAATGGAGATAAGGCTCCACCGAGACACAGTCCAATTTTCCTAGAGACTCTCGTCCTTTCTTATGAACGTGCTTCCAAGCTTGCACTATTTCCATCTTTAGTGCTCTATCATTTTCTCCTTCCTTGAAGAAAAGACCTTCCAGATGAACACCCTGTGGGACGTGTCTCATCGGGTATCCAAATTGACGGCGAACCAATACCGGATGATAATTGATTCCTCCTTTAGTTCCTATGAGGGGTACGTTGGGGAAGTTTCCACAATGATCAATGATTCTGATTCCATCATAGATCCTATTACACCAATCTATATCAGAGTTGGTAAGAGACATGATCTTCTGCGACCAACGTAAGGCACTCTTGCAATCCCAAAAAGCAGCAGACTTGGGCAAGTGGGAGATGAACCATTTATAAAGCAGAGGTACGCAACATGTGATCTCCCCTCCACTGTACAAATTTCCCAAGTGTACAGAATGATACGCATCTGCGAGCAAAGTCGGCACAGGGTTTCCAATGAGAAAAACCCTAATGGAGTTAATATCGACGAAGTTATTGATGTTGGGAAACAAAAATAACCTGTAGGTGAGCAAGACAAAGATGCTTTCAAAAGCAGTTATGTTTCCTATACTGGCAAAATATAGGGCTTTCTTCGTCAAGAACTGGGCTGGCAAACCTTGGATTCCACCCTTAGCGGTCATGTGAGTCCTGTCCTCAGACTCGTCCAAATGAATCGCTCTTGCAATGGTCTGATTCTTTGGAATTTCTTCCAGTCCAGAAAATGGAGCTCGATCAGTGATATGTAGATTGATCAGATGAGAATACTCCTCCAGCGTTGGTGCTAGCTGGTAATCCGGGAATGTGAAACAGTGATAAACTGGATCGTAAAACTGAATGAGCGCATCCATGATTCCCTCAATCACATGGACTCTTAACAGTGGTAGCAAACCTCCGTGCTTGGCTCTGAACGCCTCAGGGTTAGTGATCATCCTTGCTAACCTTCTCAAATCCTCTAGTTTTGGAACCTTGAAGGTATACCTATGGGTTCTCCTTCTACCGAAATCCATTAGCGTAATCCTCTTCTCTGATATTTGCAATCACAGTCTTAGTTTAATTTGAAAAACAGAGAGACTAGAAGAGAAGAATCTTTTTTGAATGTTTTAATTTTTTTAAATGAATGCATGAATGCAGCACACAAAAACATAGAAAAAACATGGGGTCAAAGGGTCGTTGTCATGAAGTCAAGGCTCTACCCATCCCCAAAGGTTTATACTAGGGTAATTTTTGTACCTGTACTCATTATCATCAGCTCCTCCCAGGAAAGCAAAACAACAAGCGGATCGCCAGCGAGTTGTAGAGCAATCTTAGAGTAAGTGTCATTCACCGAGAATAGATCACCAGCCTCAAATGAAGGTAGTATCGCGTAACAACTATTCCCGATAGTTTTCGCACTACGAAAGGGTTTGGCTCCTCAGCTTCTCAGACTTAACAATCGGCCCATTGTCTAGGTGAGAGAATGGGTTGCATTGGTCAGCCTCCACTGAGGTTGATGGTCGACCTCGTCGCCATCACTTATCTTAAGTGTATACTCAATCTTTCCACATGCGGCATCACACGTATTCCCATTAGCAAAAACATAAACACGTATAACAATTAGGAAAAGCAGTATATATATTTGTCCTAAACATCCTAGACCTTTAAAGCTATGAATCCTAAGTTCCTGACAGAAATGGGTTCCCCGGCGGAAGCCCCAATCTGTGGTATTCACACAATTGAAGAAAAAAGAAAAGAAACTGAAGAGATCGGCCCCATGGTGGGCGCCACTTTTCTGTAGCGAGCGATTTTGGACGCGGTTCTTAAGCGCTGGTCGCTCTCTGCGGTTGAGCTTACTACAGGTCGATTCATTTTTTATCCTATTAAAGCTGATGAAGGAAGGGAAATAGATGTCTCCAATTAACCCTGCTTGCATACTGAGTTTAAACAGCGGTCTGTTAGGTTACAGATGCTATCAATGTGGTGGGGCCTTTCTTGTGTTATTTTAACAGAATGACAGGTTTCTGGCGGGGAACAAGGATTTAGGATGTTAGGACTGATGCTTTTTTATGAGAGTATGGGATTTAGGGTTTTTGTTGATTGTGCTCGCTAATATTTTTCTTTCAAATCTTATGCCTACGTATTCCCGTTTACCGAAACAGGGAAATCAGAGCGTTCGTAGTTCCTCCTATTCTATGGGAGGAAATGGTTGTTTTTGGTGTCTTGTTCAAAGCCCAAGACGTGAAGCGAAAGGTGATTTGTATCTTGATCAAAGCCCAAGATGTGAAGCTAAAAAGGTGTTGACCTTAGAGAGAATTTGTCATCTCTAAAGAGGGATTTGTCTGTCACAACTGTTGGGTGACTGGTTATAAAGGAGAATTACTTTAACCGGGATACGCGGATCCTAGCAATGCCATAATTTCCTTTAAAGGGGATTTTAACCTGAAGGAGAAGACTTTAACTCAGTGTAGAGCAATGCTATCTTTCCTTAGGAATTTCTCATGCTAAAAGAGGGACAGTGGCATGGATGTAGATGATCCAGAGGCTTGCCGCTTACAGCAATTAGATGAAAGGGAAGGAGTTGTTGATGTTTGTGTACTGTGAACGAGGCAAAGCTTTGATGCTAAAAGGTTGATTGAATCAACCAGTGGTTTTCTTATACAAAGCCTAAGAGGAGGCTAATATGTGTCTCGTACAAAGCCCGAGAGAGAGGCTAAAAGGGGTTGATCCTACAGGAGGATCTTTTATACTCAACAAGAGAGTGTTTTTGTATCTCGTATAAAGCCCGAGATGGAGGCTAAAAGTTGATTGACTCAACGAGGGAGTCTCTTTTTGTGTCTCGCACAAAGCCCGAGAGAGAGGCTAAACGTTATTTGACTCCGCTGGGGAGAATCATTGTACAAAGCCCAAGAGAGAGGCTAACTTCACTGAAGAAGGATCATTATACAAAGCCTAAGAGGAGGCTATGGTGACTGTTCAGTTGAGTAACAGATCCAATATACTGATTTTAAAAGAGAAAATCAGTTCTTATATGAGCAACACTGTACTCAAGGATTCGATTCGAGGACCGGGGATATTTCCTTTTCTTTGAGGAAACGGGAAATCCAAAGGGTATTGAGACTGTCCGAGTCTGCGGGTTTCCTTCCTATTCTCGAAGGGGTCACTTGAGAATGTCTTTGAGACTCAAGGAGATTAGACTGTCCAAGTCTGGAGTTTCATCTTTTGTACTATATTTTGAGAAACAGTAGTAGACTCTTTGAAAGGACTGTTCTATGAAGATGACTAAGTTCTTTTCCTATACCTCTAGGAGGTCGTCGGGACAATTTGTACGAAGCCCAAGAGGAGGCTGAAATCTTTTAAGAAGCCGAGAGGTCCTTGTACTAAGCCTAAGAGGAGGCTATCATTCCCGGAGGAAGAGATCATTATAAGAAGCCTAAGGGAGGCTGTGAATACTTCTAAGAAGCCGTAGAGTCCTTGTACTAAGCCCAAGAGGAGGCTAGGTTGCTTTTAGGAAGCCTGTGGGTCCTTGTACGATGCCCAAGAGGAGGCCGATGCTTTTAAGAAGCCGATGGGTCCCCAAACCCCGAGAAATTCAAGGCAAGCTATTCACAAGGAATAGATCAAGTCAGGAAAGTTCGAGAATTTGGAAGAAACTCAAGAGATGCCATTCACGGAGAAAAGACCATCTCTAGGGAGTAGAGTTTCTTGACAAGTGCTTTTAAGAAGCCTGTGGGTCCCCAAACCCCGAGAAATTCAAGGCAATGCTATTCACCGAGAATAGATCAAAGTCAGGAAAGTCCGAGAATTTGGAAGAAACTCAAGAGATGCAATTCACGGAGAAGAGATCATCTCTGGGGAATAGAGTTTCTTTGACAACTTCTACGAGTGACAGTCTATGAAAGGGTTCACAGAGAATGCTGCCTTTCATATCTCCATATTGTTTAACCCCAAGAGGAGGGAAGACTGTGTTTGGTAATCCTATGGGGATCTAGTTTAGACTATTTCTAAGAGTGATCAACGGGCTTAATGCTAGACGTAGTTGCCGGGGAAACTCTAAATATCTATACTATTATTACACAGTTGATATGAGTTTATGAAAGAAGACTTACAGTGAAACAGCCCCACAATACAGTTATATGTATATTAAAGCGGTAAATGAAAGCAATAACCACTTACTCGGTTGTAGAGCTTCCATGCTGTTTGGTTAGTTGTTCAACAAAGAAAGATTGAAAAACAACAGTATATTCAAAATCAAAGGAGAAAGTGCTTTGAAAAAGAAAGATTTGGGGCTTACAGCTCAAGGAGAGGCCCAGGGTTTTATTAGTGAGCGCACTGTTTAAATTTGTACAGAGGGACTTATACAAGTGACTGAGGCCCAAAATGTTTTCTATACAAAGGGATGGGTCTTACACTCTCTCAAGAGGCCCAAAAAAGTTTTAAAGAAAAAGAGTGGGGCTTATAACACGATGGTAGGCCCAATTGATTTTTTCGTTTAAAATGGCAATCGCGCCAAGGTTTTCTTTTAACGCAATGGGACTTATACAATAAGTGAGGCCCAAAATGTTTTGGTTAAAAGGGGATTGGGTCTTACACTCTAATAGAGGCCCAAAAAAGTTTTGAATGAGTGATGGGGCTTACAGCTCAAGGAGAGACCCAGTTGTTATTTTTTTAAAAAGGGCGACGATCGCGCCGTTTGTTTTTTACGGTATCGGGACTTATACAATACACTGAGGCCCAAAAATGATTTGGTCAAAAAAGGATTGGGTCTTACACTCTATTAGAGGCCCAAATGTGTTTTGAAAATGATTTATGAGGGTTGAATTAATCCAAAACCCTAATTTGTTTTCAAAATGTGTTTTAATTGAATAAAAATTCAATTAAAGTGATCAAAATTGTTTTACATATGGAAAACAAATTATGATCTTTGATTAATGCTTCAAAATTAAGTATTGACCTACAAAATAATTAGAAGGCATTAAAAGTTACAAAATCAAGAGAAAAAAACATTTTAAATGGAAAAAACAAATAAAACATTAATTCTTTGCAAAAATATCAATTATATGAAATAAATAATATTTTTGGGATTTTTTGATAAAATACAATATTTTAACATTTTTGTGAATTATTAAAAAAAGAATCAACTCAAAATCATTAAAACTCAGAGAGAAATTAATTTTTGAATCAATTAAATAAAATCACAAAATTCAAATATTTGAATTTGAAAGAAATGGCGCCAAGAACACACCAAGAACACGCGCGTGTTCTGGATTTGGCCAGATTTGCATTTTCTCTCCAATCTCACTGAATACTTAATCATATCACGTAATCCACATATCATTATGTTCGTCTCAACCTCACGATCATGTCTATGTCAATTAATTTCATTTAAATTAAACATATAACAAGAAATTACGAAAAATCCTCAAGAACCCTAATTTCTGCATGAAGGCTAGGATTTTTGATGCACGATTCAAACAATGCAATTAATTGAGGGGAAACATTCTATGCATGATTATGAACATATGGCCAAATTATTGTGCGAGGAAATATGCATAGATTGAGAGATGACCAAGTATATGCTTACCTCTAGGCCGTGACAGCAAGTGCAATGTGATTTTTGATTTGGAGGTGTTACAGCTGAGTGGTGATGATCTAAACAGCTTCCCTACACCCTATGGAGTGTGTTTGAATGCTTGGACTTGATTGAAATTGGCTGGATCAATTCATGGCATCTCAACTTCATTTTGGTTAAAACCTTGAGCAATTGACTGGTGATTCTGAGAAATCAGTGTTCCAGTTGTTGTTTAAGTGTTTGATCAGCTCATATGTGATGTATATGAGGTGTGTGTGTGATTGGTTTGAGTGGAATTGCCCTCTAGCTCAAAATCCGATAGCTGCCTTGCTAAGAAAGGAATTTTTGCCAAGAGAAAGAGATTTTGAGAAAGGGAAGTGTTGTAGGTATTTGGTGTACTTAAACTGACCACAATTGAGCTCTATTTATAGTAGAGCAAGTTTGTTTTACAAGGAATAGTGAATGGCAACTGCTGAGTAGGTTTGTTCAATGTTGGCCAATGGAAGTTCAAGTCTCCTCTAGCCATTGACTATAGGTTAGGTCACAGACTGCTGGTTCCCTTGGTCTTGGATAAGTCTTGACTGAATTCAAATGAAAATGGCTCAGTCCATGCCACCTTGATGCTTCCATTGAATGCTCCAATCCAAATTTGGAGTCTTGTCCCTATTTTGGCAATTCTAGGTTCAACATGCTTTTTCTTGTTCCAAGGACTTTGGAGGCTTGGCTCAGTGATTGTCCCCTTTAGATTCAATCCTCAGATGTGTCAAAGTGGATAGGAGTGTTTGGATTTGCACAATTTTGGAAAATCGAGCAAAAATGCCAATTCTGCCTTGCCTTGACAGATTTCAACAAGGCAACTTGACAATGTCATAACTCATAGCCCAAATGGAATTTGGCAATGTTCTTGGCCATTTTGGAAAGCCCTTACATGATACAACAAATATTTGAACATGTTTGGTTTTGATCTCTTTTGAATCCAAGTGAAAAATCCCCCTACATTTGGAAAAAAAATGAAGACAGATTTGGACTTAGTGAAAATTTCACTAAGTGTTGGAAAAAGTGACATTTTCGTTTTTCAGCAATTTTGATCACTCCATAACTCAACATCCTTAATGAATTGGACTTAGGTCTAGTTGAAGTTTTTGTAGAGGGTAATGAGGGCTACAAATCCATCTTTGGATGAGGAAAAATGGCTTTGTGGTTTAGGAGTTATGATCTTCCAAAGTTGGTACCCTAGCCACTTTATTTTTAACTTAGAAAACTTTCTAAGTTTTTATGGTTACCCCTTTTACAAGTTATCCAACTTTTCTTGATTTTTCTTGATGAATAATGATTAAAATCATACATTAACATCATTTTAGGGTTAAAAATCCATTTTGGTGAAAAATCTCAAAAAGTCAAAGTTGACTTTTGTGCACAGTTGACTTTTTATCAAATGAATTCTAAACTGTGCAATTCTTCAGGAAATCATGTCCTTGACCTAAATCAAACTTGATGGAAATGTTCCATGGGTGTCATGGGGTATATTGAGGCATGTCCTAGGGTTTGGGAGCATGTCCTGGTCAAAAGTCAAAGTTACAGTTGACTTTCGTCGCGAAACCCTAATTGTGGTGCAGATGAAATTGAAACTTGTTGCTCAAGCTTCTTGGACCAATCCATTGTTGCAAATGGATCAATATGGTATATTAGAGACCCTCAAATTATGCCTAGAGGTCTTGGTTCATGATTTGTCCCAAAAGTCAACTTAGGGGTGAATTAGGTCAAGAAACCCTAATTCTTGATTTTTGATGAATGCATCCCCTGAGGCAAAATTGACTTGATGATTGGGTTCATGAGGTTCCATGGAGTATATTAGGTTGTGTTTTGGATCATTGGCTCATGCCCAGATGAAAATTTTCATCTGGAGGCCCTGGTCGACCAAAACCCTAATTTGGTGACACTGTCGATCTTGAGGCTTGATCCACCTAGAAGGGAGCAGCTTTGTGCTTAATCCTTGGAGTGGGAGTCCTTCTGATCCTTTGTAGCTACTTTGAGAGGTTAGACAAGTTGAAGATCATGTCATTCCTTGATTGATCATTTGTCTAAAGCTCTGAGAGGGCTTGAAACCCTAATTTTGATTGTAGTGGATGCTCACCCATCTTTGGGGAGACTGATGAGGTATGATGGTTCCTTCATATTGTGATGATGATTTGCACAATGATGGGAGATCTTAGTGGTCAAAATTTGGGGTATGACACGGCTCACAAATTTTTTCCCACTTTCTCGCTGTAAAGTTATCCACTATCTTTCTATAGTTGCCACCTGGTAACAAACGAATGAACCTCTCTGACTGGATGGTTCTCTTGATCAACTTTTCAAACCGCTCCTCATGCTCACGACTAATGAATTTCTGCCTGGACCTTGAGGGACTGGGGCCTACTGTTTTTGCGCGCTTAGACATCTGCAAGCAAACCACAAAGCAACCACACAACAGCCAAGAATCACGTCAACACAATTAACAAAAAATAAAGTGCTGATTTCTTTGGGTTCGTGGCGCGAAGGCCAGATCGCGCGATACCCAGAAAACCAGCAGCCAAAGGGTCTTTCCTTTTGCTCAAATCTATTCAAAATTGATACCACAAACTCTTAACCTGTCCTAATTTAAAGAATCTCTACACTTGCAAAGTGAACTTCACAAAAATTATCCTCTAACAATTACCCTAATTCACCTCGATGAGAGAACAAAGAAGGAAAAAGGGAAAAGATTAATCATACCTTGATGAGAGAAAGAGATTGAATTGATTCTTGCAAAGAGTGGGAGTATTGAGATTGAGAGGGTTGGGATTGTTAGGGTTAAGTTTGGGAGTGAGAGAGTGTGTGTTGTGAAAGTGGTGAAGAGAAAGGGATAAAGTTATAAAAGATATAAAAGACACAAAAGTAAAAAAAAACAAAATAGAAAAATAAAGGGGTCTGTCACGCTCAGTTCGCGGGGCCAATGTGGTTCGCGGCGCGAACTGAAGGTTTTCCCAACTTCCAGAATGTAAAACAAAATAGGGGAATTTAATTTCCATTCAGTTCGCGGGGCGAACTGAAGGAATTTTCTAAAAAATGCTGGAAATTGGCCTGACCTCCACTAAAACTTGAAAACTGAGCAAGGCACATTATACTCATTAGGAAGTAACAAAAAATAATAATGAAAGGAAAGCTTACGAAGTTGGGTTGCCTCCCAACAAGCGCTTTGTTTAACGTCGCTCAAGCTCGACGGTTCGGCGATACTTCATGGTTCGGCGAGCGAAACGACATAGACGTCATGGTTTACTTCTCCGCGATGATAGACTTTTAACCTCTGCCCATTCACAGTCCAGCTCTCTTTTGACTTGGGGTCCTCAACCACAATGGCTCCATAATCTCGCACCTCTTTCACTACAAACGGTCCCGACCATTTGGACTTCAACTTACCCGGAAACAACTTGAGTCTTGAGTTAAAAAGGAGCACCATTTGTTCAACTCAGAACTCCTTGTGACGGACCTTTCCATCATGGTATGCTTTCACCTTCTCCTTGTAAAGCTTGTTTGAGTGGTAAGCATTGGTCCTTAATTCCTCCAATTCATGGAGTTGTTCTTTTCTTTTCTCACCGGCTATAGTGGAGTCAAAATTCCAAAATTTAAGAGCCCAAAGTGCTCTATGTTCCATCTCTACCGGGAGATGACAAGTCTTCCCATAAACCATCTGAAAAGGGGTTAGTCCAATAGGAGCTTTGTAGGCGGTACGATACGCCCACAAAGCTTCATCCAATTTTGAAGACCACTCTTTTCTTGAGCTCGAAACAGTATTTTCAAGTATCCTTTTTACTTCTCTATTTGACACTTCCGTTTGACCATTTGCTTGTGGATGGTAAGGAGTAGTCACTTTATGCTTTACACCATAATGTTCCAAGACTTTTTCCAAGGGTGTATTGCAAAAATGTGATCCCCCGTCGCTTACTAACACCCTAGGCACACTAAAACGTGAAAATATGTTTTTCTTTAGAAATCTTATCACGGTTTTGGAGTCGGCCTTAGGTGAAGCAATTGCTTCCACCCACTTTGACACATAGTCAACGGCTACAAGAATGTACTCATTAGAGAAAAAAGAGGGAAATGGACCAACAAAATCAATGCCCCAATAATCAAAGACTTCCACTTCCAACATGTTGGTCAAGGGCATTTCATCTCGTCTGCCTATTCCTCTGCTTCTTTGGCATTTGTCACAATTCTTTGCATGTTCATGTGCGTCTTTAAACACGGACGGCCAATAAAATCCCGATTGGAGGACCTTAGTGGCTGTTCGCAGACCGCTATAATGACCCCCATACGGAGAGTTATGACAGTGCCAAAGGATATCTTTTGACTCTTCAAGTGTCACACACCTTCTTAAAATGTTGTCCACACCCGCTTTGAACAAATACGGGTCATCCCACACATAGTACTTTGCATCCGCTAAGAATTTCTTTCTTTGATTACTAGTGAGGTCTTCCGGTATCAAACCGGTTGCCTTATAATTAGCAAAATCGGCAAACCAAGGCCTCACTTGAATCGCATAAAGCTTTTCGTCCAGAATTTCTTCCCTCACTTCTTCTTCTTTATTTGTAATTTCCACATTAACCAATCGGGACAAATGATCCGCTACCAAGTTTTCGGAACCCTTTTTATCCCGGATTTCCAAATCAAATTCTTGTAACAACAAAATCCAACGAATTAGTCTTTGTTTGGAAACCGGCTTGGTTAGTAGATACTTGATTGCCGAATGGTCGGTGTAAACTACAACTTTGGACCCGATCAAATAAGCTCTAAATTTTTCTAATGCATACACTATAGTTAGTAACTCGTTTTCAGTTGTTGCATAATTGACTTGCGCCTCATTCAAAACTTTACTAGCATAGTGGATGGCATGAAAAATCTTAGCTCTTCTTTGACCCAAAACCGCACCAACCGCATAATCGCTTGCATCACACATAAGTTCAAAATCAAGTGTCCAATTAGGTGCAACGATTATGGGTACGGCGACTAACTTTTCTTTTAACTCATGGAATGCTTTTAGACACGAATCATCAAAAAGAAATTGCGTACCTTTGTTGAGCAAATTAATCAAGGGCTTTGCTATCTTTGAGAAGTCCTTGATGAATCTTCGATAGAATCCGGCATGTCCAAGAAAGCTTCTTACTCCTTTGATGTTTGTTGGAGGTGGTAGTTTTTCAATGACTTCTACCTTTGCTCTATCAACTTCCAGCCCTTTAGAGGAGATTTTGTGCCCAAGAACAACACCTTCGGTGACCATAAAATTGCATTTCTCCCAATTTAGCACTAAATTTGTCTCCACACATATTTCTAACACCACATCAAAGTTTTTCAAGCATAAGTCAAAGGACGACCCATAAACGGAAAAGTCATCCATAAACACCTCAATGCATTCTTCGATCAAATATGAGAATATTGCTTGCATACACCGTTGAAATGTTGCCGGTGAATTACATAGTCCAAAAGGCATTCTTCGATAAGCAAAAATGCCGAAAGGACATGTAAAAGCTGTTTTCTCATGATCCGCCAGATTGACCGAAATTTGGTTGTAACCCGAATAGCCATCTAAGAAACAATAGAAATTCTTGTCGGCCAACCTTTCCAACATTTGGTCCATGAACGGTAGCGGGAAGTGATCTTTCCTTGTAGCTTGATTTAGCCGCCTATAGTCAATGTACATCCTCCATCCGGTTATCGTCCGGGTTGGAATCAACTCATTTTTGTCATTTCTAACAACCGTCATACGACCCTTCTTTGGAACTACTTGCACCGGACTCACCCATTCACTATCGGAGATAGGATAAATCATTCCGGCCTCCAATAATTTGACAACTTCTTTTCTCACCACTTCCTTCATTGATGGATTTAAGCGCCTTTGAGGTTGTGCAACGGGCTTGTAATCTTCTTCCATCATGATCTTATGCATGCAATAGGCCGGACTAATACCCTTTAAATCGGATAATACCCACCCTATTGCACCTTCACTCTTTTTCAGCACTTGTATCAACTTATGCTCCTCTTTTGTGGACAAGGTATTGCTAATGATCACCGGTTTAGTGAAATCATCACCAAGGAACACATATTTCAAGTGTGGAGGCAGCATTTTTAACTCTAACTTTGGCTCTTCCACTTTCTTTTTCACATCCAAGCCCTCATTTTTCTCCTCATGATAAGCAATCTCTCCGCAAGACTCCAATTCATCCAAAAATGCTTCAATTTATTTTTCTTCATTTTCGGTTGAAACATTGTAAGCTCCTATAAGAGATCTCTCTAACGGATTAGAAAGATAAACTTGATTTGCAACCTCCACGATTTCCTCCTCGGTGACATCGATTCGGAAAGAGTCATGCTTGTCTTTAGGATGCTTCATGGCTTCAAAAAGATTGAAAGTTACCTCTTCATCTTGCACTCTTACTTTCATGAGTCCATCATCAATGTCGATCATCATTCAGGCTGTTTTCATAAATGGTCTTCCAAGAATTAGAGGAACATCACGATCCTCATCCATGTCCACCACCACAAAATCTACCGGAAACAAGAATTTGTCCACCTTTACTAGCATATCTTAAGCAACTCCATATGGTGAAGTGGTAGACTTATCGGCTAGTTGCAAAGTCATCCTCGTAGACCTCATCTCAATATTCCCCAATATTTTAACAATGGATAAGGGAATTAAATTAATGCTAGATCCCAAATCGACCAAACCATTGCCAATGTAAGTGCCTCCAATGGTCACCGGTAAAATGACTCGGCCCGGATCGGATTCCTTCCTTGGGAGAGTTTTTTGGATTATGGCGCTACAACGTGCATCAAGCAAGATTGTCTCGTCTTCCGCATATCTCTTCTTCTTTATGAGAATATCCTTCAGGAACTTCGCATACTTTGGCATTTGCTCTAATGCTTCGGCAAATGGAATATTTATTTGAAGTTGCTTAAATATATCCATAAACCGTGCATAGTGTCTAGCATTCTCCTTCTTTGATGGTGCGTGCGGGTAAGGTAGATGTTGAGCTGGAATAGCACTCACTCCTTTATCTCCTTTTTTCTTCTTTCTTGCATTTGATTCTTTCTTCTCACCTGCTTCACCCTCCTGTTCAACGGAAACATTTTCACCATTCTGACTTTGTTCAGTTCGCGGCGCCAAGAGTGGTCGCGGCGCGAACTGAGAAGTTTTTTTATCTTCTTTCTTTTGATATTCCACCACCACTTCATTCTCTTCATTTTCAGTTGCAACATTCATATCATCCTCTACTGCAACCTCCTCCCTTCTTCCACTCGTCACCTCTTTACCGCTTCTAGTAACAATTGCTTTACAATGCTCCTTTGGATTGGTTTGAGTGTTGGCGGAGAAAGACGGGCCCATTTGTTGTTCCGACAATTGCTTCGCAAGTTGCCCTACTTGACTCTCCAAATTTTTGATAGCTGCCTCATTGCTCTTTTGGTTTGCCATGGAGGCTTGCATGAATTGTGTGAGAGTATCTTCTAGCTTTGAATTTCCACCTTGCGATTGTTGGACTTGAGAATTTGGAATTTGATATGGACTTTGTTCCTGAAAATTTTGGTTGTTGAATCTTGATTGTTGATAGCCTTGGTTGTTCCTTTGGTATGAGTTATTGTGATGTGGAGGGTGCCTTTGATAACCTTGACTTTGGTTGGTCACATAACTCACTTCTTCTTCACATGGAGGACAATAACCGGTGGGATGATCTCCTTGACAAAGTTCACAACATGCCACTTGATGTCTAGCTTGAGATCCTTGAATTTCCTTCATTTGTTGTGGAAGTTTGGACATTTGTTGAGTGAGTAACTCCACTTGTTGAGAAAGTAACTTGTTTTGGGCAAGAATAGCATCATTGGTATTTAATTCAAGAACCCCCGATTTCCTTTGTGAAGGACTACGATCATGTTGACTTTGACGATCGTTGAGTGTCATCCGGTCAATAATGACTTTCGCATCTTCCGCGTTCTTTGACATAAGAGAGCCACCCGCGGTAGCATCCAAAAGTGTCTTGTGCACCGGTTGGAGCCCATTTAGAAAAATGTGGATTTGAGTGAGTTCATCAAAACCATGACCCTTGCATTTTCTCAACATTGACTTGAATCTTTCCTAAGCCTAGTTTAGAGACTCGTTGCTCCCTTGATTGAACACCGCAATAGCCGTTTTGGCTCCCATGAATCGGGATTGAGGAAAATATCTTTCTAGAAACTTTTCTTCTAATAAATTCCAATCCGTCATCACTCTTGGTGATTGATCAAGATACCACTCTTTTGCCTTCCCCACTAAGGAATGTGGGAACATTCTCTTGAATAATGCTTCTTCACCTGCTTCCTCTACTCCCGTAGAACCCGCAATCTCATAGAATTTGGCGAGATGGGTATACGGATCTTTATGATCCATTCCGGTGAATGGATTTGCATAAAGGAGTTGGAGGATTCCGGTTTTCATCTCCGTATTCCTTCCACCACGAGCAAATTGGGCAGTCCGCCTTGGACTATTGGCGGACATTTCGGTACGAACTTCACCCGCCATGTTTCCTTCAAAAATTTCTACACCCACTTCTTCAATTTAAACAAGTGAAGAAGTAGATGCTTCTTCTCTCCGTTTCCTCTCTTTGGCTAGTTTTCTTCTTCTTCGTGTTTTGCTATTGAGCTTTCGAAGTGTTCTTTCAATTTCGGGATCGAATTGAAATTGCTCCTCGGTAGCCTTTCCTCTCATGCACTAGAATCTACAAAACTAACAAACCAAGTGAAACACAAGAGTGATAGTGATAAAGATAAAAAATAAAAAAACTTAGAACAATGAATTATTGCAATGCTTGTAATATCGAACACCAATCCCCGACAACGGCGCCAATTTGTTGAAAAGTACATTTTCGACAAATATTTTTATATCGTATCCACAGAGATTGGTTGATATTACCGCCGTTCTATAACCTCAATTGTTGTAAGTTTAAAAAGTAACCAAGTTGTTTTTGAGTGAATTGTTATCTCTTAATTAAAATAACACTAAGACAATGAAATTAGTTTTAAATCAAATATAAAAGGGCTTGCCAAGATTGGAGTTCACTATCCCAATTTCTTATGTTTCCCTAGTAACAACTATATGGACTCAAAATTATTGATAATGTTCAAGTATCCTCTCAATAACATTTATTTCTAAATGAGATTGTGATAATCACTATATTAATCTTTAGACAATCTCTCCATCTAACTATTAATATAACGATCTTTAATGTTTGATACAAGAGAAAAGTAGTGTATAAATCTATCTCTACAATTTATTCACTACTTGAAAGCATACTTTAGGTCAAGATTTGAATAATCTTTCTCAACAATAACTCAAATCTGAATAATCAAAATAAAATAAAAGTATCAATCCATATATCAATAATCAATTGTCACATGCAAGATTTATAAGGAATACATAATCAAAAGGGGATAGCTACTACCTCCAATCTTGCCAAGGTAGGATTTAGCTCTTCATCACCATGTTTGACAGCAATAAAAATGGAAAGGAATCAATGGACATCAAGATTGCTTTCATAAATCTTCTAATACTCCACCTCCTAAACTCACTCTAAAGCTCCCCCCAATGTGTGGTGATGATAATTCTCTTTTCTAATCCTATCTCCACTTTTTAATACAGAAAAGTGGTCTCAAAAGGTTCTGACGCGTCACACTTAAATTGGGCCCCCCAAAACATAACAAGTGATCCACTAATTAAAAAGGGCTTGCTGTTTTCGCAAGGTTCGCGGCGCCAACATGGGTCGCGGCGCGAACTGAAGGAAATGCAGCTTCTTTGCCTTGCAAGCTTCCTCAACACTTTTTCTTCCAAACTTTATTCTTCAAGTGTGCTTTAAAAATGCCCATCAAGCTCCTTCCAAATTTGGCTCATGCAATGCAATGCTCTCTTGCCCACAATTTCTACAAAACTAACAAATAAGTGAAATACCTACTCAAAACAAAATTAAAATAAACTTAATTGCATATTTGTTAAATAGTGATAATAAAAGTGTGTAAATTCAATAAGAAAAATGGTAAAAGGGGCCAATAATAGTATATGAAAAGTAGTAATAATTGGTCCCTAACAGTTCCTCAGTTTCTAAGGTCACTATGGTATCTTGAATGGACGAGAGTACCTTAAGGAATGCGTTCGGAATAATGTCTTCCAAGTGGCAAAAGTGAGGGTTAAGGAAGTTCGGTCCAATGGGAACCTAAAGTAGTAGAGAAGTGTGAGAAGGAACACAAGGATGTGTTTACACGCTTCAAGTTAAACAAGTATGCGCCGGGCGTAGAGCATGAGATAAATTGTGTATCTTCGGTTAGGAAGGGAGATCAGGTTCAGGAAATACATCAGGAGTTCTATTTTTGGTAAGAGACCAATTTGGAATGTTAAATTACCCAGGGAACAGTATAAGGCATTTTGTCGGAGAAAGTTTAGACTTCATTTAGTAACGGAAAGCGTAGCGATACGGACCGGAAGAGGTTGTATTAAGAAACAGAGTAAGTACCTTGGATTTACGGGAATCTTAGTAATATGGTTTTATATTTGGACCTAAGAGGATTACAATGGAGAGCGAAGTAAACGCGAGGTAGAAAATGATGTCAACAGTATATTATGAGGAAGTGGCAACGGAATGTATTGTGGACGAGTGTGCGATGGAATTCCTAAGGTGTTGATGAACCTATACTTAAGGAAGCGTAATCACTGATGGTTCACCTGTGAGGAGCCTATTAGTATGACGTGGAATGAGAAAGTTACACCTTGGTACTTAGAACAAGCATAGTAGTAGCACCGTAGTCATAATGTACGTGATGGATTCTTATTCTTGAGACAAGTGTGAAGGGACGTACCTTATGGAGCAGTGAATATTGTATTTTAAGAAGTAAGATTGTGGTAAAACAACGAAAAGCAATTCAGGACTTATTACGGACTAAGTGCAAATTATGGAACGATTTATACTGGAAGGGTTTCGTTAATAGTTGATGATAATTGTCAGTTACGGATTTTCCGTTAAATAATTTGGTGTAAGAATGGTGTGTAATGGATGGTAAAGGGTAAGAAATCCCGGTTAATGTGTACGAAATGATGGAAAGGTTCTTCAAGAGGATGCATTACTCCGATTTATTTTCAAGTATAGGGAAACTTCTATATTTGTGAATAATCGGAATATTCGGGATCTACCTTTTGTTGGACTAAGAACGTTGTTGTTTTAATTCTCACCAAGGAATTCAAGTGAGAGAATAAGGTTGTATGGTTGTTATAAGATGTCCATCAATTTTGTGGTACCGTATAATGGTTGGGTTTTACTTGTGGACGAATTAAGTTGAGTTGTGGCAAAACCTTAGAAGGTCGTCATTATTGGTTTCCCGCTAGTGTAATTGTTTGAGCAGGAAAATGAACTATCCCGCTGAAGATTGGTGGTGTGACTGCGTCAGAATTTGGAAGTTTGCCTTGTCGCTTGGTTGGAGTGTGTGATCTGCATGTTTTAACTTTGTTCTGTATTACTTGGAGTGGGTCATGGTTGGTGAATGATATATAAGTTAAGAGGCCGTGAGTTGAAAATGATATCGGGGGTTCGAGCAAGTTGGACTGATGGTTTGAGTAGGGATGGTTTTGAATTAAGAATAAATTGGTTTTGTTTCTGTAGCAGTGTTAACCGACTAACGGAATGGGGTTAACCGATTAACACGTGCAAGGATGGTATTTTGCACTGAATTTTGAGGAGTTAACCGATTACCTCCGATGGTTGATCATTTAACGTGTGTGTAAATTATGAAATCCCTTAGGAACCATCATCTGTGTCTTGTTACCTTATGTTGCTCCGAGTGGAGAGTAGTGTGTGAATGGAAAACGGGATGGTAAGTAAATGAAAGACGGATTTGTGTTTTGAAATCGGAACTTGTGGAAGGGTATCACTTAGTTGATCATCTGTTTAGATGACAAGGGAATTTGACTTCGAGAAGTAATCTTGTGAATTATGTTAAGTGTGAGGAAGTTATAAGTGTATTACTGTTGAGAGTCCTAAGGACGAAGTTAGAGAATACTCACAAAGTATTGATCTTGCAAGGAATGTATTTCGGTGTGTAATTATGGCATTAGTAAGGTATGAACGGTTGGTCCGAGTTAGTAATTGTTATCTTCCGTGAGTTCACGACATCAGATTTAGACCGTGAGAGTGGTACCAGTTGTGTGCAGTTGTGTTTTACCCAGAGAAGGAAAGTTGAAAGTTATCTTTCCAAGTACGAGTAAGAATAGGGCGATTCGAAGTTAAGTATGTGACTTGGAATCGTATGTGGAACGTAACGATTAAGAGAAGTGGATTCAACCGAGAAGCGTGGTATGGACTTCGACGAAATATGTGCGTATGGAGTGTTGTATGAGAATTGGGGAGTGGTATGGAAACTCACAATTTCGAATTTGGATGGATTAAGTTCTGTTAAGTGATGACTCGCATATGATGGTTGTTCCGTGTTGGTGATACGTTGTTATTCGTTGAGATCTCGAATCAACGAGAAACATTGAATGAGTCAGAGCCCTGTAAGAAGGATCGATTTGGAATATGGTAACCAGAACCGGAGGTTGTTAAATTATTTTGGATATATTAGTTCGAGTTCTAAATGAATTTGGAGTTATATATGTCATGGTTGTAGCAGTGTAACTCTTGCGTCTTTATCGTCTAGAGAGTGTTGGGCAGAGGTTAAGATATTGTGTGTTGGCAAAGAAATTGTTCTACCATAGGACGTCAGTAAGTTCTTGTGCCAATTGGTTAGTAAGGACCCCAGTGGATAAGTGTGTTTCTTCACGGACTGTTAGCCACTAGGTAATGCTTAAGAATTAGTGGTATTTCACTGTTAGAATTTGGGTTGTGACTCAGTGGAGGAATGTAGAATGGTACATTCTTTCCAAGATAAGATATGACCAAGTGTTGTAGTATGGAACAACAGATGAATTATGGGAAAAAGCAAGTTGAAAGTTAACCCAATATTGGAATAAGAGTATGACTAAAGACGCGAAGTTTGATAATTTGTGAAATTAAGGATTTTGGTCTGCGAAGTCAAGTTGGATTTTGGATTATGTCAGAAATTCTAACGGAAGTAAAGTTAAGCATGGATCGAAGACAAGAATACAAGTTGCAATGTTGGTTGAGTAGAGGAAATTCGGGGGCGAATTTCAATTTAAGGAGGGGAGAGTGTAATACCCCGTATTATCTAAATGCTCAATTGGATATCAGATGAGATCAGATGAGCATCTATGTGCTCTATCTTTGATTAATTGGATTTGGGGAATCCTCTAAGTACGTTAAGTATCGACATTTGGGATTAATAGAGCAACTAATGACCTCTGAAGAGATCAATTTATTATTAGTTCAAGATAGACTTTTATGATAACTCTAATAATTGATCAATTGGTTGAGATGACAAAATATCAATTGGAGATATTTTACTCTATTGGATTATATTATATAATAATAGTATAATATATGTATATATTTGGAAAGAGAAAGAAAAAGAGAAAAAGAAGAAGTTAGTAAAGAAGAAGAAAAGGAAAAGGAAAGAAGAGAAAGAGAGAAAATGGAGAAAGATGAAGAAGAGAAACCCATGGATCATCAGCATCTTCTTCAAACTCCTCTTCGATTATCAGGTGGGTTCTAGGTAGAAACTTAAGTTCTAGAGTTCGAGATGATTTTAGCTTAAGTTAGGGTTTATGAGAAATCGCTTAAACTGTTAATCGATGAAATTTAACGGTTGAAATGTGTTACAAACTGTGTAGTATACTCATTAGCCATGTATGATCATCTGTTAATGCAAGTTGGTGTGTTGGGTGAAGTTTTGAATGGGATTTGGTCCCAAAGCTCTGTTTTCATGCTGCTGGGAAACCCAGTTTTTGCAGGTTCGCATTGCGAGTCCCCTAGCAAAGGGGAAAGCGAGCATTCAATGGTTACTCGCACGGCGAAGGTGAGGGCGAACATTCGCCAGAGGTTCGCACTGCGAACTTTACCTTGTTTTGGTTCTGCCACGATTCGCCAGACTCGCACTGCGAATGGGGTAGCAAACCCAGTGTTGTTTAGGCATTCACTGGGAGCTTCACACTGCGAATGAGGAAGCGAGCATTCGCTGGCTGCTTCGCAATGCGAACATGACAGCTTTTCCGTTTTCTTTCCTTCGTAACTTTTGATCCGTAACTCGGATCGGGACGTTCTTGGTGTCATTAGAAACCTATGACGACCCTCTATCTGATGAAAAGTAAAAATCTTGGGTATGATGTGGGATAAAGTATTTAGTGGAAAATGAAGGAAAGTAATGTTTTATACGATGTGTGATTATGTGTGTTTACTTGTAATATTTGTGATTATACCATGTCTATCAAATTGTAAATTGTGAATGAGAAATATGCATGTTAAAATGAATTAGGAAGAGTGAGGAAACTTTACCCCAAAACAAATGGCATAGTTAAGATTGTTATAATTCTAGGTTGTGAATAGAGTTGTGATAAACTCTGGCTGACAACGCTTGTGCGTGTGGTGCCGAGGCGTGTGTTAGATACCAATGTCATAGAATGAGTAAACACTAGTATGGAACATGTGTGTAAACCTGTGTGGTGTGTGATAAGGCATTGTGGCCTTGTGATTGTCGAATACAATCACGTTTGTATGTGCGATCACGTAATCGTAACCGGTTATCTTGTGAGTGCGTTTCATGGGTCTCGAGCTCCTCTGAAACATGTGCACAACTACTTGTCAGGTTTGATTCCCGCGGGCAGTATGAATGGCGCTCTGGGAGCGTATGCTTGTGACGGTAAATGGCTCGTGTGAAGTGACGGTTCATAACGGGATAAGGCCCGTAGAACCCGAATCCATTCGTATGTCAAGTAGGTTACCAGGATCCATGACTCGGGTCGACTTCTAGACATAGAAGCGGACGGAAACCGGGGATGCCTTGGTGTGGTTACCGATTATTGATATTGTGAGTTGATGAACTCATGACATGTTTCCATATAGTGTGAGATTGTGAGATTAAGTACTCAAGGTCATTTTCCCTTCCTTTTTTACTTGAGTTAAGCTTGTTAGAACCCTGTAAAGCCGAGAGGACTATAAGATAGGGAACTCACTAAGATTTGATGTATCTCACCCCACTATAGTTGCTTTATTTCAGGTGTGGTTTGCAGGTTTGATTTACAAGTGGAGCGATGCTTGGATGTTTCAAGAGAAGCTTAGTTAAGCTTATTCCGCTGTGTATTTTATTGTTCTTTTACAATGAGGAATGTTGTATATTATTCTTAGATTTTTATCTTTGGCTAGTTTCCATAACTTGTACCATAGATTGTTTTTGTTTTTAGGAAATGGACAAGTATGTGAACTATGCCATTAGGAACTTTTGATGTGTCAGTACCAAATAAAATGCTTGTATGGTATTATTCTAGATATATATTATACAGGGCATTACAGTTTCGTTCTACAGGGATTCAGCCGTGCGAAGGTAACCGAAGAGCAGAGTACTCATTCGGTTTAGTAGCTACAGTCGTAGGATCGTAGAAGAAAGGTTTCGAGATCGAATTGCGGAAGATCAAAATCGACCGAGTGAAGGTGAGTGAAGAACGGTGGTTTCTTGCAGTCTAGTAGCATGAGACGGTGATTTGTTCAACCGAATTAAAGGCACTTGATTTGTCTTGGATCAAGGGGAGAGAAGACTCTGCATCAACAATCAGACACGTTTGAGGGTTTGGATGTTCATTGTTCTTCTCTTGTTTAAACAATTTACAAGCGATAATATATATATATATATATATATATATATATATATATATATATATCAATCCATTTGTGGAATTCGGGGCAGAGGTACCCATAGCGAGGACAATTGGGGAACTGCCTAATCAAATCGTGTTTGTCCTCTCTTTCCTTTAACTTTTTTACATTTCGGTATTATTCGAATTTGTGAAGTTTCAGTTTATCAAAATTTCTGAGATAGTGTAATCTTAAGCTGATAAATTGTTTTTGTCAAATTGATACAATTCCTTGAATTGTATCTAGGATCAGCTTAATATTACATTCCTTGAAATTATGCACTTAGTGTGTTTACGCACACCAAGTGTTTGATAATTTGTTTCAAAGCAAAATCGAATGCATTTACACTTAATTGTTTGTCGATTTATCTCGTTGGATTGGATTAATATCAAGCAAATAAAAACATTGTTGATTGCGCTTAAATTATGTTAATCGATCTGAATTTTTCTTATCCGTAACTCATTCCTAATATTGTCGTGCATATCCGATTCTTTTAGTAGAGGTTCGTTGTAGACGTGTGATTCAGTGGTTGCTTCCGTTAAACATTTTTTAAAAACCAATTTGTGGTAACCATTTGAGCATGTAAAATTTGTGGGATCTATTCAACCCCCCTTCTAGATCCTAGCCATCGTCTAACAAGTGGTATCACGAGCTCCGGTTTATCTGGTGCTTCGGTAAAACTTCTTAGAATACGGCAAACGAACCTAAAGGGGCTTATAATAGAGCTCTAGTTTTTATAGGCGAGAATTACCGCTATTGGAAGGATTGTATGCGCATCCTTAAATTCCATGGATCAGAAGGTTTAGAACATTATTTTAAATGGACCTATGGAAATTACTATGACAAATGCGGAAGGCTTTGTCGTTCCCAAACCCGAAGCTCAATGGAATGAGGAGGACGATAAAAAGTACAGCTATGATTGGAAGGCTCGTAATATTTTGATCTCTTCATTGGGAGTTGATGAATATTATCGAGTCTTTCACTGTGAAACGGCCAAAGCCATGTGGGATGCTTTACAAGTAGCCCATGAAGGCACTAATGATGTTAAAATGGTCCGTATTAACACACTAACGCAAGAGTTCGATCTTTTTTACATGAAGCAAGGGGAAACCATTACGGATATGGAAAAACGATTTACTCACATTATCAACAAATTGCATGTACTTAATAAACCAATTCCAAACGAGATTGCTACTAACAAAATTTTGAGGTGTCTTAATAGGGAATGGCAACCGAAGGTCCCCGCGATCAAGGAGGCCAATAATCTAGCTACATTAGACATCACAACACTATTTGGTAAACTCGATGAGCATGAGCAAGTGCTCATTAGCTTGGATAAACATGAGAAGAGTATGAAGAAGGAGAAAACAAAAGATTCAGAGAAGAAGTTGATTGCTCTTAAGGCTTCTTGTTCAAAGTCCACACATCAAGAGCAAAGTGATGATGAAACCAATAATGACGAAGATGATGAATCCGGTGATCACATGGGCCTATTTATGAAGAGATACAATAGATACGTTTGGAAGAATGAGATTCAACACTCAGATAAAAATCTTGGCAAATTTCGGAGGCAATCTAGAAATGAAGGGAATAAGAATGGCAAGGTAAAAGGGACGTGTTATAATTGTGGAAAATCCGGGCACTACAAGCCGGATTGTCCATCACTTAAGAAGGACAAGTATAAGGATAAGGACAAAACTCGTCAACACAAAAAGTCCAAAAAATCTCGACAAGCATACATCGCTTAGGAAATCGATAGTGAGTCGGAAAAGGAGGACAGCTCAAGTGACGAAAGTGAATCCGTTAATCTGTGTCTTATGGCACGTCATAACAAAAAGAAAAAGGTAAGACATTCTAAATATGATCATTCTAATACTATGTCTCATTTAGAATTGCAAAGAGTTTCTGATATGTTGCACCATGAAGCTAAGGAAGCATTTCAACGCTTAGCTTCTAACAAAAAGATTTTTTCCTATTTGGAGAAAAAGGTTTCCGATTCCGAAAAGGAATTGGAAGCTCTTAAAAACTCCATGGTGGATATATCAAAAACTGACGTTGATGAGAATAAGTCTCCATGGTTCAATTGGGGTTGTGACACTTGTCACATTTGGCAAAAGGAGGTGAGAACCCTTAAGGCCAAATTGGACAAGGCTCTTAAGCCAAAAGTTACGTTTTCTATTGATCGACCACATTATCAAGAAAGTATGAATAACCCCTATCAAAAGTATACATATGTGATTCGAGGTAGTGATAGCAAAGGTAAATTCCAAATGAACCGGAATTGCCTCTATTGTTGTAAGCTTGGTCATACTATTGCTAAATGTCATTTTAAAAGATTTCTTATTCCAAAAGGCATCTATCAATGGTTGCCCAAGTGCGATCTTGGTTTCACTCACTGTAAAGGACCCAACGAGAATTGGGTACCTACTCTCCCTTGATTGTTTTCTAGGTAAAAAGTCTTGAGACCACCGAAAGAAGATGGGTTCTGGATAATGGGTGCTCGAGACATATGACCGGAGGCATATCTTGTTTTATCGACTTTGTGGCGAAGAAAAAGGGGTTTGTCACCTACCGAGATAACAACAAGGGACAGATTCTCGGAAAAGGTAGTGTAGGTAACCCCTCATCTACTACTATCTCTTATGTACTTCTTGTGGAAGGCCTTAGACACAACCTTTTAAGCATTATTCAACTATGCGACAAAAATTATAAAGTATCATTTTTGAAAGATTGTTGTATAATTGAAGATGGTGACAAAAAGGATGTGTTTAAGGGCTTGAGGGTGAATAATGTCTATATGCTAGACTTAAATGAAGTATCGTTGAATGGCAACAAGTGTCTAGTCACTATGAATGAGGATTCATGGTTGTGGCATAGACGGTTGGCGCACATCAATTTTGATTTGCTTAACAAAATAGTCTCTAAAGACCTAGTCATCGGTTTGCCCAAAATCAAATTCACAAAGGATCATCTTTGTTATGCTTGTCAAATGGGAAAGCAAACAAGGATCTCTTTTAAATCCAAAAACACTGTTTCAACTATGAGACCCCTTGAGGTTCTCCATATGGACCTCTTTGGACCATCTAGGGTTAAAAGCCTAGGTGGTAACTATTATGGTTTTGTAATAGTCGATGACTTTTCTAGGTTTTGCTGGACTATTTTCTTAGCAAACAAGAGTGATACCTTTTCAACCTTTGAAAGATTTGCTAAGTTATCTCAAAACAAGTTAAACACGAACATTATGTCAATTAGAAGTGACCATGGGGGTGAGTTTGAAAATCATTTTTTGAAGCATTTTGTGAATCCCATGGAATTGATCATAATTTTTCCGCACCACATACCCCTAAAAAAAATGGGGTGGTGGAACATATAAATAGAGTTTTGGAAGAACTTGGAAGGACTATGATCAATGAAAGTGGACTTCCAAAATACTTTTGGGCCGACGCCATAAGTACGACTTGTTATGTTTTGAATAGGGTGTTCATCCGTCCTATTCTAAACAAGACACCGTATGAGCTTTTAAAAGGGTGTAAGCCAAATATCTCTCACCTTCATGTATTTGGTGGCAAATGCTTCGTGTTAAACAATGGAAAAGAGACTCTTGGTAAGTTTGATGCCAAGGCCGACGAGGGTATTTTTCTTGGATACTCTCAGTCAAATAAAGCGTATAGAATTTATAATAAGAGGTTACGTGTAGTTGAAGAGTCAGTTCATGTTACTTTTGATGAGTCTTGATCTTGTGTATTCGATCAAATCCACACGCGCTGGTCGTCAGATGGCAAGGTGCTCGGTAGATGATGGTCGCTGGACGTGCTGGGTGTTCGGACTGTTGAGGAGAAAAGGGGGTGTACCTGCAAGGCACTCCGACGCTCAAGTAAGAAAGGGTCAGAGAAAAAGGGGCAAGTACAAAGTGTATTCTTAGGGTGAAAATGTGATACCTCGCCCTCTCAAATGAGACGGTTTATATAATGTTCCCCAGCGCGTGGCCAACGGTCCTATTTTCAAGGCGAAATAATCGTTTTCCTGAAGAATATGTAACTGCCTAAACTAGCCGTTATGACGGGCAGGGGGTAGTTGCGGGCATCTGTCCGTCATCTGTCGGGGAGCTGTAGCTCGTGTGTGGTGGACAATAATTTCGGGCAGGGCTGAGCAGTCAGTGCCCGGTTATAGTGGCAAAAGGGGTACTTTTGTCATCTTAATGGACTGGATCCAAGCGTTTGGGCCGTTACTGTAGCAGTCACGGATTTGGCCGCGCATGGCCGTTAGCCCAGTCCAGAACAGTAGCCCCCCAAGTCGTTGCTTCCGAGCATGGAAGTGATGACTTAAGGATAGCGTACAGTCTCGGGGAAGTGGAGCGTTTTGCTCGTCGGCTGTGGAAGCCCGTGGTTTCTACTGTCCGTTGTGGCTGTTGGTCGTGGTCGTTATACGTTGCCCGTTACCGGTGGGTACCAACAGTTTAGTGGAATACGAAACGGTACGGGGGTTGCCACGTGTGTGTTGGAACTTGTGCCGCCGCCGCTTAGGCAATGATGGCTAGCGGGTAGTCATTATGACCTATGTGCGCGTGTGGTTGCACGTGACCTCCTGTATAAATAGGGGGAAAAACCTTCATTCAGAACCTTTTCCTTCAATCTTCAGCAAATTTCTTGCCCGTGAACGCTGTCCGTTGCAACCTTCATTGTTTGAAGCTCCGAGCAAGTCCTTTCAGCCTCATATTTACGAGTAAGTCGTCTCTTTTCCTTGTTTTGCTTTTTGTCGATGTTTACTTAGACGGTGCATGTGGTTAGGTTAGATTTTAGGAGACTTAGGGATGTATATGTGGTAGTCGCCGGTGGTGGATGATGGTTCCGCCGTCTCCATCGGCGTTAGCCTGTCGTTACGTTGTGTGTGGAGGGTCTGTCAGTGACGCCGTCGCGATGGTGACGTGCACGTGACTGTGCGAGCGTTGCATTTTATGGAGTTGTGAGCTAAATGAAAAACTCGTAATCTTGCTTTGGAGAAATTCCTCGTGTGGGAGGAGAGTTTCGGGCACTGTCTCACGGGGAGACTTTTCGCAGTGTTGTCAGGGCTTAGGCCGGGGACGTCGTCCTCAGCCCTTAGCGCGTCCTTTCACTTGTTCAGCGGTGGAAGGGTGGATTTGATTAGCTGTCGAATTCACTGTCTTTCTCTGCTTTTCAGGTGATGGCGACAGGGCCCCGTGGAGAAATTGTATTAGATTCGTCCGAGGAGGAGTCTGGTTCCTCGGGGAGTAATAGCACTCAGTCTTCGAGTGGGTCCACTGAGCAGGATACAGACTACGAGCAAGAGGACGAACTGCGGGACGATGATCAGGATGAGGTGCTCGAGGAGGAGGTACCCGAGGAGGATGCACCCGAGGAGGATGTAGCAGAAAATAAAGCAGAGGAATGGGAGGTAGCGGAACCTTCTGAGCATGTGTCCGAGTTTGCGAGCTATGTTGGAGACTGCTTCCGGATGGTGGGAGACGACGGGGATTGGAGAGTCCACTTTCCCACTGCTAATGAGCGTGTCTGCACCAATTACGGGGAGCGTTTCACGATGTATGAATATGTCTTCAAGGAGTTGGGCTTGAGGCTTCCATTTACGGATTTCCAGCAGTCCGTCTTTCTACATCTTCACCTGGCCCCTACGCAGCTCCACCCCAACTCGTTAGCGTTCATGCGGGCGTTCGAGCTGGTGTGCGAGCACTTGCAGGTAGGGGCGACTCTTCCATTCTTCTTCACCGTATTTCATCTTCAACGGCAGACTTCTGGAAAGAGCTATGGCTGGGTTTCTTTGAAGCAACAGCGTAAGCTGTTCAAACCTTTCTCTGAATCTATCCGTACATTTAAGACGAGGTACTTCGTCGTGGAGCCCGTATCGGAGGCTGCCCAGGATAGCACGTTCTGCTGGGAGCTTGAAGTGGATGAGAACGGGGAGGACAGGATTAACGAGGAGGGTAAATACATTGGGCGGCGATTGCTGAAATATCCCTTCCAGTGGACCGGGGCGCATTTTACTAAGCCGCCAAAGGACTATGTTTTTGAGCCGACCGATTTGGATGAGGGGGATGCTGCCTCATATGAGAAACTGCTGAAGTACGTGAACTCGTTCCGGATGGCCGAGTGTGTTACGAAGAAGAATGTGGCGATCCTTGAGGACGACGGTAGTCCTCGAGTAGAGCCTCGTTTTATTAATGTTAGGGCACTGCTGGGGTGCAACACTTATAGGGATGCTATGGATCTGCTCGGTATTTAATCTTAATATATTGCTTTGTGTTGCTAGTTATTTTTTATCATCTAACGCCTGTTTTTGTCTTTTGCAGCCGCTATGCCTTCAGCCCACGAAAGGATGGTGAGGAACGTGGCCGCGCAAAAATAAGCTGCTGCAGCTGCTACTCCTAAGGTTCGTCCTTCCCCTGCCCGTGCGATTGGTCCTTCCCAGCCTCCTCAGGGGAATGCTTCACCGGCCAATGCACAACGGTCTCCAATGCCCCTGGCGACCAGGTCTAAGCGTCCAAGGAACGAGGCAGTGGATCTGGGCAAGGCGTCAGAGAAAGCGAAATTCGAGTTGCCTCCTTGTGTACTGGATAAGAGGTTTTTTGAAGGGACCTCTTTGGTGATTCCCCACGCTGATTCTCTTCATCTGCAAAGCCTGGACCGTCCGAGCAAGAGGGCGTTGGTGGCCCAGGATGCCTCTGCGGTGGTCAGGCTGCTGGAGATGGCGGCCACCTATGCCGAAGGGGACACGGCCACTGAGGGTGAGTTTACTATTGCCCGCGGGAAGGTGACCGCTCTCGAGGAAAGCTTGAGGAAGGCCAGGGAGGAAGCTAGGGCTGCCAAGGAGGCGAGGGAGAAGGTGAGCGAGGAGGTTGCCCAGCTAAAGGGGAAGATGGTTACGCTCGAGGCTGAGAAAAAGGCTGCTGAGGACTTGGTCGCGCAACTGCAGGCGGCCAATGCTCCGGGCGAGGAGGAGCCTGAGGACGTGAAGGTGCTGAAGACAAGGTCAGAGTTAGTTGCCCGACTGGTGGTGGCCGAGGATAACAACGCGGTGCTCGGCGAGGAGTCCTTCCAAAACGCAGTGTCTCAGCTTCAGATGGTGAATCCTGGTGTTGATTTGGTGACCGAAGGTACCAATTTCCTGGCGTACGTTAAAGACGGGCAAATAGTGATGCCAGAGTCTATCCTTGCCGGCCAAGCCAGAACCCAAACCTCTCCGCCCGATGAAGAACGAGTCGAAGACACCGAGGAATGATGTTTGCCGATGATGATGTTTTGCCGGCCTGCGTGCCGTGTAGTTTGTTGTAATTTTATTTGGTTTGGGGGGCGTGGCCCCCCTTTTTATGTAATTCGTACAATCTTTGGCCCTGGTGGCCTTTTTTACTTTATGCCCGGTTTTTGTTACTTATATGATTTTTGTTTATGTTGTTGTACTTTACATTAGTGTTGTACTTTATCTTAATTGTGCGTGTATGACTGCCCGTCGGAGGGTGTGTCCATTAGTGGAGCTTTCTTTTGGAAGGTAGCCCGCTGCGTGTGAGTTAGCCAGTGCGGGGAACTGGGCGAACAGTCGGGGAAGGTCCTGGCGAGGTTGCAGATCTCAGGTCGCGATTGAGGCCTGAGGTCGCGGCGTGAACGTCCCATCGCGAGCTGGGGTTCTGCCAATCATGGTACTTGGGCGAAGGCGGTGCTCAGTCGAGGACCGCCGACGAGCAGAGTTCCGGCTTGCTTGTTTGAGCGGGATTCTACTTTGTGTGTATGCGTCGCTTGTACCTGGGTGAGCATGATGACCGCTAGGTGGTCTCTTGATACGAGGAAGCCTAAGGTCACTTTAGCTGTAGTATTGCTTAAGTTTCTCAGCGTTCCATGGTCGAGGGAGTGCCTCCCCGTTGAGGTTTTCTAGGAAGTATGCGCCATTTCCCGTTTTGGCACGGACTCTGTATGGCCCTTCCCAGTTGGCTGCTAGTTTGCCTTCGCGAGAGTCCTTGTGGTTTCTCCGCAGGACAAGGCTGCCCACGTCGAATTCTCGTCGTAAGACTTTGGCGTTGTGCCTGATTGCTATTTTTTGCTTAAGAGACGCTTCGCGGAGGGCTGCTCCTGTCCGAATTTCCTCGACGAGGTCGAGCTCTTCTCTTATCACTCTGTTATTCATCTCCTCGTCTAGAGGTGACTCGGTCCTCCTGGACGGTACGTGGATCTCGATGGGTAAAACAGCCTCCATGCCATATGCTAAGCGGAAAGGCGTCTCCCCGGTGGTGGACTGGGGAGTAGTACGATATTCCCATAAGACGCTGTGGAGCTCCTCGACCCAGACCTTCTTCGTTTCGTCCAGTCTTCGTTTGAGGCCACGAAGGATGACACGGTTGGCCGCTTCCGCCTGCCCGTTGGTCTGGGGGTCCTCGACCGAAGCGAAGTGTTGCTTTGTTCCGAGATGGGCGACGAAGTCTTGGAACTTCTTGTCCGTGAATTGTGTTCCATTATCTGTGACGATTGCTTGGGGAATCCCAAAATGGGCAAGGATATTCCGCTTGTAGAAGCGTAGAATGTTAAGTGTTGTTATCTTCGCTAAGGCTTCTGCTTCTATCCATTTTGTGAAGTAATCTACGCCCACTATCAGGTATTTGTTTTGGCTTGACCCCGTCACGAAGGGTCCCAGGATGTCCAGGCCCCACCAGGCGAACGGCCACGGGGATGTCAAGCTTTTTTAGCTCGTTAGGGGGAGCTAGGTGCATATCCCCGTGCCGTTGGCATTTGTCGCATTTCTTCACATGCTCTTTGGCGTCTTGCTGCATAGTTGGCCAGTAATATCCCGCCCGGAGGGCCTTGCGGGCAAGGGACCTTCCCCCCAGGTGCTGGGCGTTAATGCCTTCGTGGATTTCTCGTAATACGTGGGGGGCAATCTCCTCCTCTATGCACTTTAGTAGCTGAATGGAGAAACCCCTTCGGTAAAGTTTGTTTTCGAGGATGACGTACGAGCAAGCTCTTTGTCTGATGGTGCTGGCCTCTTTGGGGTCATCTGGAAGTTCTTCCCTGGTGAGGTAGTTGTACACGGGCGTCATCCAGCAGTCGGTGTCCCCGATTGCGTGCACGTGTAGGGTCGAGGGCCCCTTGTCGATGCTGGATCGGGGAAGTATCTCTTGGATGACTGACCTGTTTCCGCCTTTCCTCTTGGTGCTCGCTAGCTTGGATAGGACGTCTGCTCGCACGTTGTGTTCGCGGGGAACATGTCTTACTGCTACCATCTTGAACTTCGATATCTTTCCCCTAACTAGGGAGAGGTATTCAGACAGACTGTCATTTTTGGCCTGATACTCCCCGGAGACCTGGTGAGCTACGAGCTGAGAGTCCGTGCAGATGACGATTTCTTCTGCCCCTAGGTCTTCGGCTAGGCCTAACCCAGCGAGGAAGGCTTCATACTCGGCCTGGTTGTTCGACGTGGGACAGGATAAAGTGAGAGACGCTTCGACTATGGTCCCCTCGTCGTTTTCCAGAATGACTCCTGCCCCGCTACCGCTCGAGCTGGATGCTCCGTCTACGTAGATGGTCCATCTGTTTGCTACGTGGGGCGAGGAGTGTGAGAAGGTTACTTCTGCCATGAAATCGGCCAGGGCCTGTGCTTTGAGAGCCTTTCTGCTTTCATACCGGACGTCAAATTCGGACAGCTCTAACGACCACTTGAGCATTCGACCGGGCATGTCTGGCCGTCCCAGCAACTGCTTGATGGGCTGATCCGTCCTCACCACGATCGTGTGGGCCAAGAAATAGTGCCTCAGTCGTCTGGCGGCGTTAATGAGGGCCAGTGCTACCTTCTCTATCTGCTGATATCGCAACTCCGCGTCTTGCAACGCTTTGCTCGTGAAGTATACGGGCTTTTGCCCGGCGTGATTCTCGCGGATGAGAACAGCGCTCATAGCCTCGGCGGTGACGGTGAGGTATAGGAACAAAACTTCCCCGGTATCTGGCCGCGATAACACGGGCGGTTTCGACAGAGCTTGTTTTAAGTAAAGGAGGGACGCCTCGCATTCTTCGGTCCATTCAAACGTGGCTTCTTTTCTCAAGAGCTTGAAGAAAGGAAGGGCGTGTTGGGCGGATTTCGCGACGAAGCGGGACAACGAGGTGAGTATCCCGTTGAGGGACTGGATGTTCTTCTTGGACGTGGGCATTGGGAACTCAGAGAATGCCCGGCATTTGTCGGGGTTAGCCTCTATTCCTCGTTCCGTTAGGTAGAAACCAAGGAATTTGCCTGCCCGTACGCCGAACGTGCACTTCTCTAGGTTAAAACGCATTTGATATTTTCTTGCTTGCTCAAAAATTGTTCGAAGATGGGCGACATGGTCTAGTTCCTCGTGGGACTTGACGATCATGTCGTCCATGTATACCTCGAGCATGTCGCCTATTTGTCCTTGGAAGACTTTGTTCATCATTCGTTGGTATGTAGCGCCGGCGTTCTTTAGACCGAAAGGCATCACGTTGTAGTAATAATTGCCCAATTCAGTCATGAAGGCCGTGTACGTTTTATCGCTCGCGGCCATCGGGATTTGATTGTAGCCCGAGTAGGCGTCGAGGAACGATAGCAGCTTAAAACCTGCTGAGTTATCCACGAGCTTATCTATATTGGGGAGGGGGTAGGCGTCCTTCGGACAGGCCTTGTTAACATCAGTATAATCAACGCACATTCTCCATTTGCCATTATTTTTTCTTACAAGTACAACATTTGAGAGCCACGTAGTGTATTTGGCCTCGGAAATAAACCTAGCTTCTAGAAGGTCTTTAACAGCTTTCTCCGCGACTTCCATCTTCTCCGGGGACTGTTTCCTTCTGCACTGGGCAACGGCTTTGATGGCCGGATCGATTGTAAGCTGGTGGCAAGCAACGGAGGGGTCCAATCCTGGCATTTCAGCAGCGCTCCATGCGAACAAGTCTGCGTTCTCCCTGAGGCACCCTTTTTAGTTGTCTTTTGGCCAGGTCGGGGAGGTCTGCTCTGATCTTTACTCCCCGTTGGGGGTCTTCTCCGAACGGGACGATCTCGAAGTTGCCATCTGGTATGGGGCGCAGGAGATGGCCGTTGTTGTGGGACTGGCTGCCCGAAGTCGTCGGGGGTTTGGCGTGATCCTCCTCGTTGAAACGACTGTCCAAGTCGATGGATTCGACCTGGGGGAGTGGTTTTGGCTACTCGGAGCTGCTGGGCAGGGGAGGGCGACCAGATGTCCTCGGCTTCGCTGAGATTGTGCTCAATCCTTTTGATGCTGCTTCAAAGCATCGACGGGCAGCTTCGATATCGCCGTGGAGGGTGGCGACCATCCCTTCAGAAGTGTAGTACTTCATCTTGAGGTGTACGGTGGAAGGCACTGCAACCAACTCTGCCAGGGTTGGCCTTCCAAAAATGCATTGATACAGTGACGGGCAGTCGATTACCAGAAACTGTGCTTTGATTGCTCGGGTTGTCTTTCTTGAACCGAAAGTCACGATGAGCTCTACGTAACCTCGGGGCCTTGTTACTGCTCCGTTGAATCCCTGCAGGTCAGATCCAACGTATGGGGTAAGGTGAGAGTCGTCCAACTGCAGTGTCTCGAACAGGTGGTTGTACATAATATCAACTGAACTGCCCTGGTCCATGAGTATCCTGCGAACATCGAAGTTCGCCATCCTTGCCCGGATGAGAAGCAGGATGCTTGAGTTCAGTGATCCGCCGAGGAGCTCCTCTTTGTAGAAGGAAATGGGAGAGGATCCTTTGCGAGTGGTATCCAGCGTGGTGACTTCGTTGGCGCTCTTGCTGATCAGTTGATCGAACTTTCTTTTGACCGAACCAACCGTGATTTTGTTGAATCCGCCACCGGAGATGACCATGGCCGACGGGAAGGTTTCCCACGGGCTGTGAGCGCCGAGGAACGTGGAAGCGGGCAGACTGTCAGGGATGCAGAAGTCTTCTGGTCGAGTCACGGACATAGCGACCTGTACGTTGGTGTCATAGGAGGGCGGAGTCTCTTTAGCCGCCTTCTTGCTCTCCTGGGTTTCTTGTCGGGGAGCTTCTTTTTTCTTCGCGAACTGCTTCAGATGGCCGTCGCGAATGAGGATCTCTATGGCATCTCTGAGGTGGATGCATTCTTCCGTCGTATGGTCGTGGCTCTTGTGGAAGCGGCAATACTTGGATTTGTCCACGTCTGGCCTGGCCGGCAGCTGTTTGGGGAAACGGACCCCCGCTTGTTTGAACTCTGAGTTGGCACATTCGGACAAGATTTTCTCCCTCGAGGTAGTGAGGGGGGTATAGTCGTGGAACCGTCCAGAAGGTCCCTTCTGTTCGCGTGCATCACGAGGCCGATCGTCGCGTCTTTTATCTCCTCGACGGGATGTCGAGGGCTCTTCAGCTCTGGATGTCCGGGCACCTTCTTGGTGACGGAAGGCCCGGACAGAGTGGGCAGCGACCTTCTCCTCGTACTGTATATGCGACTGGGCTTGGTGGAGGAGAGCGTTGAGGTTCCTTGGTGGATCTAGGCCGATGGCTTTCGCGAAATCTGAGCCAGGACGTAATCCCTGCTCGAGCAGGAATTTCTTCATATCGTCGGTCGTTGGCACTTGGACGGCTTCCTTGTTGAACCGCTCAATGTAGTCCCGAAGGGGTTCATCTCTCCCCTGTACAACAGCTCCAAGGGACGCCTCAGTCTTAGGATGGCGTCGTGATGCGGTAAAGTGTCGGTAGAAGATCCTCCCGAGCTATCTCCAGGAGGTGATGGATTCCTCGGGCAGTTGTTTGTACCAGGTCATTGCTCCCTTCCGGAGCGTGGTCGGGAACAGGCGGCACTTGATGGCTCCTCGTACACCTCGGTAGTCCAGAAGAGCATCTATGTTTTCTATGTGCTCGTCTGGGTCCGTGGTTCCATCATAAGTCCCTAGAGACGGAGGCTTCTCTAGTCCTTTGGGGAGACGGGTGGCCAGGATCCTGCGGGATAACGGGCCGCGAGGCTCGTCGTCGCTGTCCGAACTTGAAGTCGACGGTGACCGTGGTCTGCGCTCGCGGCGGCGGTCTCTGCGAGGTGAGGGCGATCGTGGCCGGTCGCGATGTCTGATCGGGGGAGAATGCCCGTCCTGCCTCGTTCTCTTGTATCTTGGTGGCGACTGGTCCCGCGGGGAGATCTGGTCGCGTTTGCGAACGCGTAGTGGTTCGGGCCTCGTCATACGGTCTTCCCGGCGCCTAGGCGGCGGGCTTCTTGATTTCTGGTGTTTCCTCTTGGGAGGAGAAGATCTTGGAAGAGCTGCTTCTTCGAGGGCTCCTATCCTTTCACCTTGCTGCAGGATAAGGAGGTTCGTGCGGTTGACAGCATCTAGGAGGGCTGCGATGGCTAGATCAGTGCTGGGGGGGCCAAGAATTGGTCGCTCCCCCAACGGTGACTGTTTTTCTCCTTGCTCGGTGGGAGGAGGAGTTGGAGAAGCAGTGGCCCCGTCTCGAAGGAAACGGGGATCAGAAAGTAACAGCGAACTGCCATTAACGTCCACCTTATTGACGGGGACAAGAACTGTAACGTCAGCACTTTTTGCGGGGTTCTGAGCGGCCATGTGTGGGTGGATTAACGAAGGTATGTTTTGATCTTTAGTTTCCGAGTAAGAAAGAAAGAAGGGGAGAACAAGGAGTTCCCACAGACGGCGCCACTGATCTCATGTATTCGATCAGATCCACACGCGCTGGTCGTCAGATGGCAAGGTGCTCGGTAGATGATGGTCGTTGGACGTGCTGGGTGTTCGGACTATTGAGGAGAAAAGGGGGTGTACCTGCAAGGCACTCCGACGCTCAAGTAAGAAAGGGTCAGAGAAAAAGGGGCAAGTACAAAGTGTATTCTTAGGGTGAAAATGTGATACCTCGCCCTCTCAAATGAGAGGGTTTATATAATGTTCCCCAGCGCGTGGCCAACGGTCCTATTTTCAAGGCGAAATAACCGTTTTCCTGAAGAATAGGTAACTGCCCAAACTAGCCGTTATGACGGGCAAGGGGTAGTTGCGGGCATCTGTCCGTCATCTGTCGGGGAGCTGTAGCTCGTGTGTGGCGGACAATAATTTCGGGCAGGGCTGAGCAGTCAGTGCCCGGTTGTAGTGGCAAAAGGGGTACTTTTGTCATCTTAATGGACTGGATCCAAGCATTTGGGCCGTTACTGTAGCAGTCATGGATTGGGCCGCGCATGGTGGTTGGCCCAGTCCAGAACAAGTCTTATCCGAGAAATGTCAGAGAAGGTGGTTCTTTTCATGGTGCATGTGTATCTTCTGAAGACATACTCAAGGACACTGATAAGGGAACTGATCAGCCTGAAGCAGTGCGTATTGAGGAGGAAAAGGATCACCAACCATTGAAGAGTGAGGAGGATCATCATTCTGATAAAGATGAACTTCCTCCAGCTTGGAAGTCTTCCAAAGACCATTCAATTGACAACATTCTCGGTGATATCTCTAAGGGAGTAACCACTCGCTCTAAACTTAGTAACTTTTGCTATTACTCCACTTTTGTGTCACAAGTAGAACCTAAAAACGCAAAGGAGGCATTACTCGATGAGCATTGGTTTTTATCAATGCAAGATGAACTAAATCAATTCAGGAGAAATAAGGTTTGGGACCTTGTCCCTCCTCCGCGAGGTCATCGAGTAATCGGCACCCGATGGGTGTTTAGGAATAAACTTGATGAAAATGAAGTAATAACACGTAACAAAGCGCGGCTTGTAGCGCAAGGCTATAACCAAGAGGAAGGAATCGACTATGAGGAAACTTATGCGCCGGTTGCCCGACTCGAGGCTATACACCTTTTACTTGCTTATGCTTGCACTAAGAACTTCAAATTATTCCAAATGGATGTTAACAGTGTTTTCCTTAATGGATATATAAATGAAGAGGTTTATGTTGCCCTACCTCCGGGTTTTAAGTCCCATGAATATCCTGATCATGTTTATAAACTCAAACGTGCATTGTACGGATTCAAACAAGCCCATAGGGCTTGGTATGAACGTCTAAGAAAATTTTTACTTGATCAAGGGTATTCAAGAGGGAAGGTTGACACAACCCTCTTTATTAAACGTCAAGGAAAACATTTAATCTTGGTACAAATTTATGTTGATGATATTATCTTTGGGTATACTAACATGACCTTGGTCAAGAAGTTTTCTAGTTTGATGCAGGGGGAGTTTGAAATGAGCATGATGGGGGAGCTCAACTATTTCCTCGGATTGCAAATCAAACAACTCGAAAAGGGCACATTCGTGAGTCAAACAAAATATTGTCTTGAGCGTCTTAAACGTTTCGACATGCTAAACTGCAAAGCAATAGATACTCCAATGGCTACTAGTGCAAATCTTGATTGTGACGAAAATGGTAAGGATGTGGAGGTAAAAAGGTATAGAGGTATGATTGGATCGCTTCTTTATCTTACCGCTTCATGACCCGATATTATGTTCATTGTATGCATGTGTGCAAGGTATCAGGCACGTCCCAAGGAATCCCACCTAAAAGTAGTTAAGTGCATACTTAGATACCTTTCCGGTACTCCAAAGTATGGGTTATGGTATTCCAAAGGTAGTGTTTGTTCCTTAGTTGGCTATTCCGATTTCGATTTTGCCGGGTGCAAATTGGATAGGAAAAGTACTAGTGGTACGTGTCACTTTTTCGCAAATTCCTTGGTGAGTTGCCATAGCAAGAAACAAGTTTCCGTTGCTTTGTCAACAGCTGAGGCAGAATACGTTGCAGCCGGTAGTTGTTGTGCTCAAGTCCTATGGCTTAAACAATAATTGCTTGATTTCAATTTAAAACTTGAGCGTATTCTCATTTTGTGCGATAACACTAGTGTTATTAACCTAACTAAGAACCCGTTATTACATTCACACACCAAGCATATCGAAAAACGTCATCATTTCCTTAGGGATCATGTAGAGAAAGGTGATGTGGTATTTGAGCATGTTGATACTAAAAATCAACTTGCTGACATTTTTACAAAACCACTAGCTACAGAGCCTTTCTTTCACATCCATAGGGAACTAGGCGTTCTCGACATCTCGGATCGTGTTTGATATTTGCTTAAGATAGTTGATCTTCACATATACATATATGCTTGTTTATACTTGTAACTAACAATGTAAAGATTTATTAAGCTATATGTGAGGGCTCTTATCCTGAATTATGATCAAGGTAATATCTCTCTACTTTATAAGTTTTCTTCAAAAATGTACCATGATAAGTGTTTCAAAATGATGTTTGTTATACATTTAAGCTTATTTTTGCTCATTTGGATGTTGATTCTATGTGTTTGCATGTCTATTTATCCTATTTTGGGACTTTTGTTAGCAAAAATTAAAATTTTTCCATGTTTCACTTGGATGAGTCGACCTAAGAAGGCCATGGGCCACTCATGAATTGAATTTGTTTGAATGAAAACAGTCGGGTCAGCGCGCGCCTACCAGCGGTCGGCGCATCTTTAAAACTTTAAAAAAAATTTAAAACCACGTCAGCTTGCGCCGACACATCCTATGCTCCGGTCGACGCACACCTGACGAATTCTGAATCCCATTTATTGGGAATGCGTGCGCCAACCTAGTGTTTCTCATTTACACTACATATCTTCAATGCACATAACATTTGATCATTGTATGCCATAAAATCTTATTCCTCTTGGTCTTCCCCACTCATTCTCTTCCAACTTCTTCTTTAACTCCATTAAACCTTCATCAAACCCTATAAACCCTTTAAACTCACAAAGTTTGATTCATAAGTCTTATAAGAAGAGGGTTTCACAAGGTTTTGTTATCAAGCACTATTAATTGTTCTTCATTCTTGTATTGTTCATCATCTTCATCAACTCTTCAACAATGGCTTCCCGTCGTGCAACTGGCAAACGCACCATAAGAGCTTCCACCACAAGAGCTGGAACCTCTTCAACTCCGGTAACTACTATGTCTCTCCTTTCTGATGCTCTATCTGATTCCTTCAATAATGACTTCTGCAACTGGGTTGTTATTCAACAACATGCTTACTATTCCTTGATGGCTCCAAACTATCATCTTACTGAGGTAATTGACATGTTGAACGCTCATAATTTTGATTATTTTCTTGAATGTGATGATAGTTTAACTGTGACCTGGTCCACTTGTTCTATTGCGGGATTGAGGGAAAATTTGAAGGTACAGATTTTACATACTCTATGAATAATGTGTTGCATGCTATGAACAATGCTGTGTGGACTAGTTTGTTCTATTTGGATACTGATGAAGATCTCCCTCAAGTGACTGACACCAAGTTCGTTGCCAACTATGAGTTTAAATCGTCTTTGAACTCAATGTTGCGTGAACCATACCCAGATGATATTGTAGCAAGCGAGCTGTTTCCGAAAAATGTTACAACAAGTCACATGAAGTTTCCTGGTCGCATTCTACAGTGGATAGTCGCTCATATTTTGAGACCCAAGAAAGGTGGGTTCTCTAGAGTGGATAAAGCTGAGGTTCATCTTATCTACATTCTGAAGAACAAGATCAAAATCAATTAGCCATACTATTTCATATACCGTATGTTTGCTCTTCGCGACTCCACAAAAGGTACTGCTTTGGGTTATGCATCCTGTATTCAGAATATCTTGAATAAGGATGGTATTTTTGTTCTGAACATTCACTATGTCAATATTTCTTTTGAGCATCAATTTCAACAGAAGACTCTTACAATGATGGGTTACACTTGGGATTCGCTTAAAAATGAGTACAAGTATAAGTTTCGATCCACTCACCTGTTTCCAAATGAAAACCAAGGCGATGACCATGCTGATGTGGATATGGAAGACGAACATAATGCGGCTTGGATGGGTTATCCTCAACAAGAGGAGAATGATGATAATCAGGGTTGGGGTCAATGGCAAAACAACAGTTGGACCGCTCTTGGGGATGCTTATGTTCCTCTTAACTATGGTTAACAACAACTAAGCGATGAATCCGACTGGCAACATCCTGATTATTCTACACCTCCGACTCCGCAGCCACAAGAAGATTTCCAAGCCACATAAGAAATTCTAGGAATGATGAATCAGATGCAATTAGAACACGAAGAATTCTGGGAATTGCAAGCTCATAGGTACACTTATCAGGAGGCAAGGTTCACGACTCTTACAAACAAATTGAATGCTCACACCCAGAATTTTAGTAGATTCGCTGATGCCTCTATGACCAGATTCACTCATTTGGAAAATGCCATGACAATTCAGACTCAAAACCTGAACAATAGTCTTGGCATTCTCAATAGTGTTGTGATCGAGTTGAATCATACTCTCGAGGAGATGCCACTTCCATACCACTATTATCCGGGAAGAGGTCACCCATTTAGGGTGAGAAGCCCATAGGGATTAGCATCATCATTCGTGCATCATATTATTTGTGTTGTTGCTTTTATGTTTTGTTCCTTGAGTTGCAAGTTATTTCAATTTGTTTTTCATTTGAAATATGTTTGTTTCAGCTTAAAATATTATGGAATGAATCGTGTTTTCTTCTTATGTTCCGTATTTATCCGTTTCAAGTATTACATTAATTGTCTCATATGTGGATGCGTGTTAGTGTTGTCGTGTTGCAAATTTGTGAATGAACCCTTACTCGTTATATTGTTATCTCTTTGACCACCTTCTTTTCTTCTTTTTGATGTTGTCAAAGGGGGAGAAGGATACTAGCAAGCAGAAATTACTAAAGTTGCAGACATTAAAGTATTAAAGACGGGGGGAGTTTATCCGCCCTCAAATTACAAATCAAGAGAAAGCTAAACAGTGCTTCCATCATCAAAAAGGGGGAGTATGTGAGGGCTAAAGTCTTTCATCTATTTCGTTTTTAATGATGTCAACAAATAAGCTAAGCATTAGATTATAATTTGAGCGGTATCACTTCATTGTCGGGAAAATTGTATCTAACCATCAATTTTCATGCGTCTAAACATATAGAAAAAGGTCTAACATAAAATTACATGTGCATGATTTCAATATTGATGTTTGGTATGTTTGTCTCGAGTCGTAGTCTGCTAAAACGTACAGAAAAATAAAAATTTGAAAATATGCAGGTCATGAGTCGACCCAAAATGAGCATGAGTCGACTCATGCTAGTTTGGACAAATTTTGTGAAATGGTCGGGAAAGCGCACGCTGACCCCCTACTACATGCGGTCGACGAATGCTTCTGGAAATTTGATTTTCTGCAAAATTTGCAGACTTGCGTCGATGCAAGGCATGGATGGGTCGACGTATGGCTTCCAAATTTGCGCAGACAATCCTGCGGGATAGCTCACGCCGACCCTCATTAAAAGGGCGGTCGACCCAACTTTTCCTGAACTGGTTTTTTGCATTTAATTTTTTCTGTTATTTCTGTTACTTCATGTTTTGGGTCTCATTACTCACTATATATAGTTGGGTCTGCTCACATTTCATAACAACAAGAAACGTGAAAACTTATACCAATCTTTCTCATCATCTTCATCTTCATCATTGAGTAAACAAACAATTACACATAATCATTCTTGTTTGTGTTGCCCATTGTTTTGAAGTGATAACGTTCAGAATTAGGAAGTGTGTGATCTTCATTTCTGGGTTGAGAATTGTTAGGAGTTTCTTGAATAAAACCTTGGGTTTTATCCTCCAAGAATCAAGGAGATTTTGGGGGGTTTTGCACAAACCGTTTCGTTTTACAAGGATTCAGTCGTGCGAAGGTAACCGAAGAATAGAGTACTCATTCGGTTTAGTAGCTACAGTCGGAGGATCGTAGAAGAAAGGTTTGGGGAACGAATTACGGAAGATCGAAATCGACCGAGTGAAGGTTATTGAAGAACGGTGGTTTCTTGCAGTATAGTAGCGTGAGACGGTGATTTGTTCAACCGAATTCGAGGCACTTGATTCGCCTTGGATCAAGGGGAGAGAAGACTCTGCATCAACAATCAAAGACGTTTTAGGGTTTGGATGTTCATTGTTCTTCTCTTGTATAAACAATTTGTAAATTGCAATATATATATATATATATATATATATATATATATATATATATATATATATATATATAAAACTCAATTCCATTTGTGGAATTGAGGGCAGGGGTACCCATAGCGAGGACGATTGGGGAACTGCCTAATCAAATCGTGTTTTTCCTCTCTTTCCCTTAACTCTTTTACATTTCGGTATTATTCGAATTTGCGGAGTTTCCGTTTATTGAAATTTCTGAGATAGTGTAATCTTGAGCTGATAAAATGTTTTTGTCAAATTGATACAATTCCTAGAATTGTATCTAGGATCAGCTTAACATACATTCCTTGAAATTCTGCACTTAGTGTGTTTACGCACACCAAGTGTTTGATAATTTTTTTCAAAGCAAAATCGAACGCACTTGCACTTAATTGTTTGTCGATTTATCTCGTTGGATTGGATTAATATCAAGCTAATAAAAACATTGTTGATTGCGCTTAAATTGTGTTAATCGATCTGAATTTTTCTTATCCGTAATTCATTCCTAATATTGTCGTGCATATCCGATTCTTTTAGTAGATGTGTGATTTAGTGGTTGCTTCCGTTAAACATTTTATAAAAACCAATTTTTGGTAACCATTTGCGCGTGTGAAATTTATGGGATCTATTCAACCCCCCTTCTAGATCATAGCCATCGTCTAACAGTTTTGAGTTATTTCCTCTCTTTTTCCATTTCCTTTGGTTTCTCCTTGAATTGTAGTGTTTGTTTGATCAAATTTTTCTTTAAATTCCATGGACTTTGGGTGTTAGATGAGGTTGGATAAACCTTCATTGATTCAAAGCTATCTTTAAGTGGATCATTGGATTCATTTTAGGCGCTTTGAATTAGTGATAGGTCTAGTACCTTAATCCACCTAGAAGAGTGATGGAACTTAAAGATGGAATGATTCAAATATTGTAATTCAATATGGATTCACTTCCGCTATTCTTTTTCTTTTTCTTTTGATCAATCAAAATCTTCAATGTCATTGGAACTTATTTTAAGTTCTTGATGAAGATGAGATTGTTACCTCTTTTCTTTTCGTGTGGTATTGCTTTTGGGGAGTGATCTACATATCACTTATCTAGCATGCATTAGCATTAACATTGTTATTGACCGACCTCAGATAGTCGTGGCTTCTATATAAGTCTTAGCCTTCACATTGTCAATTGTGTCTGAGCTTTCTACCTCCAAAGTAATTGTCTTGCCGGTAAGGGTTTTCACAAATATCTGCATACCACCACGAAGTCTTAAAACAAGATGAAGAGTTGACTCCTTCTGGATTTTGTAATAAAGTTGGGTTCTTACATCTTTGAGTTGCTTTCCAGCAAAAATGAACCTTTGCAGATCTGGTGGAATACCCTCTTTGTCCTGTATCTTTGCCTTCACATTGTCTATGGTGTCAGAAATCTCCACCTCAAGTGTGATGGTCTTTCTTTTAAGGGTCTTGACAAAGATTTGCATGCCACCACGGAGACGGAGCACCAGGTGGAGGGTGGATTCTTTCTGGATGTTGTAAACCGCTAAGGTTCTGCCATCTTCAAGCTGTTTTCCAGCAAATATAAGCCTCTCCTGGTCTGGTGGGTGTTTACCGTGAAAATTGGTAAACAACAGCTAATCTTCCAAATCTAACTTCGGTGACTCACAGGATCGATCAGATTGATCCTAGGACATGTGCTAACAGTTGATCTAAGTTAAATTCTAAAGTAATGAATACTTCGACAATACTGAAAAAGGAAAGTTTGTTGAAAATATAGTACAACACAACACTTCAAAATGTGAAGTTAAAAGGCTGAAAAATGTAAAATGAAAGGTCGAACGTGTGCAATAAAGATCAAAGGTATAAAACGAAAGTAAGTGCAGAGACGTAACTGGCTTCAAATAAAAGATAAAAATTTAAGTAAAGATCAAAGTAAATTGCGTTGAAGGATAAATGGTGTTTACATCATGTACATTCTCACAATACTCTTTTCTCAACACGCGTATACTTTTGAGTAAATTTGGAGTTACTTGTACAAAGTGAACACAACACCCTAATCCTATTGCTAGGACCCTTATTTATAATACTAAAACTAACTGCTATAAACTGCCTGAAATAATCAACAAATGACAAGTGTCATATTGCATGCTTCCATTGCTTGGATACACACCACCTGTCTTTCTTCAAGAGCGAACCAAAGTAACTACTCCCTCCTTTATTTGAATTTGAATTCCCAGCATCAGACGTCATCAACATTCTCGGCCGAAGGTTCCCCCTTCAACTCTTAGAAATATTTTCTAAGTCCCAAAAGATCTCCTTTCCTCTTATGAGTACCTTCGACTCAAACCTATCACACAAATCCTGTCGAAAGCTTTTCTAACCCTCTTCAAGAGCTTAACATTCCCCTCAACACTTCCAACTTCATATGGGCGTCGAATTTACGAGCTAACAAATTGCCCCCCAAAAATGTCTTTTTCGGCAGTACTGAAGAAAAGGGCATTTTTTTATAGTGTCCGTTCGACGCCATCTTTCGACCATGCATAGGTGTTCATCAAAACTGACTAACCCATGTTCCAAAAAACTATTCAGTTTCTTTTCAATCAAATTTATGACATCACAGCCAATTATGATTATGACTGAAATGTCCCCTCGTAAATCACATCAAGCTGCAACTCACCATAACCTCTCTTAAAGTCTAGGAGATCGTGGGTATAGGTGGCAACTGTCACCGCCCCTACTTTGGCTCCTGGGAGGACACGTGTCCCACTAGCCTTAGCTCCTTAATGATGATTAGTGAGCCCTTTAGTGTTTCCAAAGCGCTTTATAAATAGTTTCTTCAGAAACTATTTTTATTTTTTCCACTCCCAAGTATCCACTACGCACCTTCTCCTCTCTCCAAAAACGTTCAACCCTTCACCTTCAACAAACCCATTTTCTTCAAATTTTTTCACCAATGGCTTCTTCAACTGCTACTACTCAAGACCCAAAGAAAAGCTAGAAGCTCAAAGGTCAAAAGAGCCTACCATTACTTCCTCCATTTGCTACGTTGAATGGACCCAAGGTGGTAAAGAATCAGCAATTCATTCCTGAGCCTCTCAAGAAGGAGAAAAGACACATCTACGAAACCCAGGTACTGATTCCTATTACTGTTTCTGGGAAACCGTTAGCTTTGTCTGGTCCTTTATCTTCTTTAGACACAGATTATATAGCCATTAGTGACTTCTTCCCGTCATATCGTAAAACCAAACCTTTAGGGTAGAAAGACAAAGCTAGGGTAACGTCTAAACCCCATGACAATGTATCCCTAAAGAACATAGATTTGAAGTATCTGAATGACGGGTCTAGGCTATTTAGGGCAACTCCGTATTTTAAGGATTCTGACCTCTATTTGAACTGGTTGACCAAGTTAGAGAAAGTGAAAGCAGAAACCTGGAAGAGCTCATGAATCTACGACTTGATCATGATGTCGAAGACTAGTCCAACGTACTGTCCAACTTTACTGGCATCATCTTTGTATTTTTGGGATAGTACCCACTATACCTTCCATCTCCCTTGTGGGATGATGACACCCACTCTGTTCGACGTAGCCGCTATCACAGGGCTAAAGCCTTATGGTTTAGTTTACGACCCTGAAATAGATGCTCTAGACACTATAGGGTTCGCCACCACCAAACACACTTATACTCATTTCATAAACCATTACCACAATAGGCAAACTGAAATAGTCGAAGACGAAGAACACATAGCATTCTTGGCTATGTGGCTTTCTCGCTGCGTATTCTATACCAAATCTTTGCAAGTGGCAAGAAAATATCTGACTCTAGCCAATCAACTACACCTTAATCGAGACATCTGCCTAAGCGAAATGATATTGGCCAGTCTGTACGATTCTTTGAGCGAAGGTGCTGGTCGTCTGAAAGACCAAGAGAGTAACGGGAACCTACTGCTATCTGGACCATTTTGGCTACTTCAGCTTTGGCTTAATGCCACTTTTGAAGCCAGCCTCCCCAACAAAGGGTCTGTGGACAAAGATGCTGCTGAAATTAAAGAGAGACGAGTCGAATAGGTTCGACTGGTGCAACTGACCCTAAACGAAGAAGGGCAGTCACTTAGGGCGTCCTTCTCTGGCTTCGTCAAAATGTTTGCTAAGCGCTATGAGTTCACCCCAAGGATGGCGCCCTTTGCTAAACGAAAATATGGCCCTGAATAGTTTACCATGCCCTTTCCTCCCTCGTTCAAGAAACATGAAGAAGAATCGCAGCGTGTCTGGGAGGCATTCCTGATCCCTCGACTTATCGTTCATCGACTCAACCTGCTAAAGGGACAAACCTCTCTGATAGCCTATCAACGAAACCTTGTCTCTCGACAATTTGGTTTGGTCCAGACTCTACCCAAGTGTCTGTATGAGAAGAAGGTCCGCGTTATTCTTCCCAACACCATCTACGATGCCATAGAGAGTTCGACACACCTTGCTCGACATGCTCATCGATCACTCCTGACTCCCGTCTACTTTGAACCTTCACATCCCTGCACCCAAGAATTCCATGACTGGTGGTCGACACATTACGCTGTGGAAATCCTTGATATCTCTAGCTTTGCTCAGTTGATTGACCAAGCTTTTGTTAATGTGCAGGAGAATATCAAGAAAGGTACATCCATTCATGTTAATGAGATTCACGCCTTCCAGAAGAACTTTGAAACTGTTTATCGACCAGATGATATTAGTTGAACCGTCCGCGAAGCTGCAGTTACACTGAAGGAGAAATTTTTAAAGAAAATGGAAAGTTTGAAACTTCCTTCATACGTTCCTCCTGAGAAACGCTATGAGGTGGCTTTCGTACTACATCCTCCCAAGACTCCTTGACTGCCATCTGCTGATTTTAGAGTGGCTCTTGCCCCTCCATTTCTAGATTGGTTCATCTGTGGGGATTCTATAAAGATCCTTCGCCAACAGTCAAAACCCAAGGCTCGGCGGGTGGTTCCGACTAAGCATACGCTAGACAGTTTCAAAGGACATCTTCATGTTGGTATCAAAGATGTTCGCATCGAATCCGAAATACATGAAGGTTTGGATTCTCCAATTTTATGTTCTTTTATTTGAACTTTATCATTACTGACATGTGGTAACTTGGTTTGTTGTGCAGTTGTACCCAAAAGGAACGCCCCTCAGCACCTGGTCGAAGCCAAAGGCGAAGGCAGCCAGGTACATCACACACCTTTTCCTTTCATTGATTATTCATTCTTCCCATAATGCTTCTCAATTTCAGGCTTCTCGTAAACCACCTCAGACACCTCAAAGGAAGTCAAAAAGGGGCACTGCCCAAATTATCTTCGATTCAGAGGATGATGACCAATCTCCTCCTGAAGACTTGAAGCTCAAGAAGAGGAAGAAACCAAACCAAGAATCTGGTGCTGCTGGTAGCCAATCTGAACCTGCGACGGCTAAAATCCCCAAAAAGACCACTACTCCAAGTAAAGCTACAGAAGCCCCTTCTGGAACCGTCTCTAAACCAACTACAGGTCATGCTGAAAGCAATAACTCTAGCCCTGATGCTGAAGGAGTCAAGGTAACTTGTCATATTTTTCTTTAAATAAAAACTTATTTACCTTGTTTCCCTTGATCTGACTTGCTTCGATTTGATTCAGGATGATGCTAGTGGTTCAAAACCAACGGTGGATCATCCTCCTTCTCCCATCACTCTCCTGAATAGCCAAGGTGATCCCACATATCATCTCGCTTCTGACATGGGCTCTGGAATGAGTTCACTAGGTGAAATTAACAAGCCAGGTTTTGAAACAGCTCCCCCTTCGCCAGCAAAGACTGCTACCCAATAATCTCAAACAGATGGCTCCGACCATGAGGCAGATGACGACGCTCAGCAGGATCCTGACACAGCGAATCCAAAAACTGCTGCCATGGATGAAGACCCAGCCTTGGTCGATGAAGAGGGATCCCCAAATAACGAACCCATTGGGGCTGCCAATGTTAACCCAGAAGGAGAGGAAGACATGGAAGAAGATGATGATGAGGCCATGCACCAATCTGAACTTAATGGTCAAAGTGATGCCGATGATAATGACAAAATGGACGAAGATGAAGAGGAGGAGGACAAAGATGAGGAGGAGAAGGCTAATAAAGGACCTATCAACGAGCCAACTCATGTCGAAGCTACTCCCCCTCAGCAACTACTGCTGCTACTGAAGGCAATGCCACATCAACTGTATATGGAGCAAGCCTTTCTGAAAAATAGCTTGATGCATTGAAGGCAAGTAATCCTCGACAATACATAAAGATCCTTCTTGGGCGTCGAGGAAGCTCATCTGATAAAACTCCCAGTGCTTCGACTACCTCTGGGGATCAGCCTTCGAGCAAACCTGAAGACAATATCCTTCTGAAGATCAAAAACAAGATCTTTAAGGGTGACCTTTTCACACTCTTACAGATGGATGATGTCACTCATATCTCTCTAAAAAATCTCCTCCAACAAGTCGACATCCATGCCATTTCCCCAGAATCTTCCAACACCATCTTATAGCTTGCCGCTATGATTGATCAAGTCCATGGTGACCTGAAACACATGCCTCAAATAGAAAAGGCCATTTCAACCAAAGCTGGAAGTGAGGCTGCCGCTTGGACTGCTGCCACCGATTCTGAGAACAGAGTAGCAGAATTAGAGGAAACAAAAGAAAAGAACAAGCAAGAAATCATATCCAATGAAGAAAGTATTGCTTCCTGGGAGCGAAAGATCAAGAAACTTCGAGCCAAGATCTCAAAGGCCAAAAAGCGTAACGCTGAATTGTCTGCCTTCGATGAATCTGGCCTATCGAAAGAGCTTGAAAGTGCCATAAGTTTTGCTGAGAAAGCTCAACGACTGGAGAAGGAAGTTGCACATTTAAAATCTTACAAGGCCTTGTGTGAAAGGCGTCTTGATCTCCAGAAGTCGAAGTACTTGAAGATGAAGGAGAATCTCCCCTTTTAGCTTGTTACTTTCTTTGTAATTTTTAATTTGATGCTCCATGGCTCTTTGAGGCTTTTATATGTAATGACTACTAAGCCATTTTGGCATTCATAAATATCATTATTGGCTTTGCCCTTGTTACGTCGAATTACTCTTTAACAATTTTAATTTCTTGAAGTGCTGGTTTATACTTTTTCAAATACTTGCCATTTACTTTCAAGATTCTTTTATCCTTATTTAATTCTTCAACTTCATAGGCTCCATTAGAAAATACTTGCGTAATTTGAAACGGGCCCTCCCATTTTGGGGATCATTTGCCCAAGGCTCTAACCTTTCGATCCATAGGCAGGATTACCTTCCAAACTAAATCTCCAGGTGAGAAGGTCTTGATTCTAACCTTTTTATTATAAGACTTCTCCACTCTTTTCTTCTGTCTCTTTAAAAGTTCTAAGGCTTTAAATCTTTCCTCGTCCAAATCTTCCAGTTCGTCCAACATCATATTCCAATAAAGCTCAAAAGGAATTTCATGATGTCTCTGGATCCTAGTCGACTAGAGGTATATCTCAACAGGTAAAACTTCATCGTGACCAAAAGTCAATCGAAAAGGAGTAGTGTCGGTTGCTTCTTTGGGAGAGGTTTGACATGCCCAGAGGATCTGGTCCAATGTCCTATGCCAATTTCTAGGCCTCTTTCCCACATGTTTCTTGATCAGACCAATCACCACTTTATTAGCCACTTCAACTTGACCGTTAGCCTGAGCATAATAAGGTGTAGAGGTTAAGAGTTTGAAACCCATCACTTTTGCAAACTCCTGCATCTTTCGACCAGTAAAGACTGATCCTTGATCTGTTATGATCGTTTCTGGGATTCCAAACCTGTAAATGATGTATTTTTGAATAAACTCGATCACATCCTCTTGATCCACATTTGGTAAAGGTACTGCTTCGATCCACTTCGTAAAGTTGTCAATTCCTACGAAAATGTATCTCTGATTCTTGGAGGATGCTGGTCGAATCTCTCCAATCAGATCCAAAGCCCAACCTCTAAAAGGCCATGGTTTCACTATGGAATGCAACTCGCTTGCAGGGATATGCTGTATGCCAGCATGAACCTGACATTCTTGGCAACCCTTGGTGAATTCAATGCAGTCTTTTAGCATAGTAGGCCAATACAAGCCTTGCTGAAACAAAATCCACTTCATCTTATGGCCTACTTGATGTGCCCCACTATGGACGATCGAAAGGGCCAGATATGCTTCTGTCTCACTAAGGCATTTAAGTAAGACCCCCTCAGGGGTCTTTTTAAACAATTCATTGCCTAGAAGGACATAACTTAAGGCTTGATACCTAACTTTTCGCTCTGCGGACGCTGTCGGGTTTTGCAAGTACTCGACTATAGGCTTCCTCCAGTCTTCATCCGTCTAGCTGTCTATTGCGAAAACTCAAAATTTTCTTCATCAGCATATCCAAGCTTTGTCAATTCTAGGTCTGATGGGCATAATCCAACAGATACCACTTTACCTCTAGCTTTGATTGCCTCTTGTAAATTTTCCTTCGAAACCTTATACCCAGAAGCAACCTGAGCCAAATCATTGGCCACTTGATTCTCTAGTCGAGGTATGTGTCGAATGCTTACTACTTCGAATTTCTTTAATAGTTTGTTGGCTACTACAAAGTACATGATAAGATTTTCCTTAACACACTTGTATTCCTTTGTAATTTTCTTTATGACCAACTCTGAGTCTCCCATTATTTCGACTCGAGTTGCCCCCAATTCTAACAAAATTTCAAGTCCAGCTATTAAGGCTTCATACTCGGCCTCGTTGTTGGAACAAAATCCTTTGACCCTGTACTTGAATTTTGTTGGAATTTTATCCAAAGAAATAATCAGCACACCTACACTTGTGCCATCTTTGTGGTTGGAGCCATCGAAGTATAACTTATAAGGTTCCAATTCGACATAATTCAACATGATTTCGTTTATGGAGTGGTCGACTATAAAGTCTGCTACCACTTGCCCCTTAACCGCCTTCAAAGGCTTATACGTTAAAGAGTACTCAGTCAATGCTAGTGCCCATTTACCGATTCGACTATGCAAGATAGGTTTTGACAACATGTGCTTAATAACATCAAAATGAGACGAAACATAAACATCAACTGGCTTTATATATTGCTTCAATTTTGTACAAGAGAAATACAAGCATAGGCAGAATTTTTCTATCATGCTATACCTAGTTTCTGCATCATTCAAAACTCTAGTGAGGTAATAAATGGCTCTTTCGACACCATCCTCATCCTCTTGAGCCAACATGCTCCCTATGGTTTTGTCTGATGCAGCTATGTATAATCTCATACTCCTATCCCTACAAGGTGGGGAAAGAATTGGGGGATGACTCAGGCATTCCTTGATCTTGTCGAAGGCCGCCTGCTGCTCTTGCCCCCATTCGAATACATCTTTATTGAATCGAAGCAATGGTGAAAAGGCCTGCGTTTTTTCGCTTAGGTTCGATATGAATCTCCTCAAGAAATTGATCTTGCCCAGCAGCGACTGCAGCTCCTTTTTCGTTGATGGCGCTTTTGCTTCCATGATGGATTTGGTCTTATTCTGGTTGATCTCGGTCCCCTTTTTATGGACCACAAAGCCTAGAAAATCCTCTTCCTGGCAGTACGGATAAACTTGAATCGAAGGAGTCTTTCGACTTCCTCCTTTATCTTTGAGAGAATCTCTGGGGCAAACCGACTTGGATTCTGTTTAACTGACTTCTTCCCAGGCTTGATCGGCAACCTATGTTCGACCAACACTCTACTCAAACCAGGCATCTCATCGTAGTCCCAGGAATAACAGTCTTTAAACTCCTATAACAACTGGGTAATTTCGACCTTAAGTTGTGGGTCAAGCTTGGCACTAACATATGTTGGCCTTCTGGTTGCCCCTTCGCCTAGGTCGATTTCTTCTAACGGATCTTGCGCCAGCATCTTAACATTATTTTCCAATGGATCTTTTTCAAATCCCAAAGGCTCATCGTCATAAATATCGTCAAGCCTCTGGCCTTGTTCTACACCCTAAACCTTATCAGGTGGCTCTGGGTCGAAGTCCTTACCAGGACCTTCTTGGTGGAAATCAGGATTGGCTTCGCCAGCCATATATTCGTTAGTAGCCTCCAAAGCCGCTTGTAGTCTGGTTTCATCCACGTAGGCCGAAATTCTTCTCAATGCTTCGAACTCAGTCATTATCATTGAATCCACTTCCCCACCCTGTGGGGTCTACTGCAGGCTCGCCAAGGTACGGAAGTCTTTCCCCTGACACCTCCTTATCCCAACGGAAATCCTCGACAGGATGTAAGTACAATGAGCAAAATGTCTCGTCGTCTAGGACAAACTAAAAATCTGCTGGACCACAGGGGGCAATGTGAGCCAAATGTTTGTCGAACTAACGTCTGTCTACATGATTGATTGGTGCTTTAAAATACCCCTGGTCAACCTCAATGTTTTCGACTATGCCGTCTGGTCTCCAGATGGTGATGCGTTGAAGCATTGAAGATGGCACTGCACCAATGCCATGTATCCACTCCCGTCCTAAGAGCAGATTGTAGTTGGCTTTTGTTTCTACTACCATGAAGATAGTAGGCCTAGTGATTGTCCCCACTGTTAAGTCGACTTGTATCACCCCCAGAGTAGAGCCAACTTTTCCTTCGTAATTCGAAAGAACCATGTTATGTGGCTTAGTGTCAGTATCGTACTTGCCAATCTTGCTCAGTAAGAAGTGTGGCATCAAGTTCACTGTTGCGCCACAATTGACTAATATTTTATTTATTGGCACATTCTCCACCTTTCCAGTAATGTAGATGGGCTTTAGGTGACTCCTCATTTCCTCTGTGGGTCGCTCGAAAAAAGCGTTCTGCTCTTCGACACACCCATTGTTCATAATATAGTAGCATACCGGCTTGTGTGTTGCCATCTCTGCCTCAGTGCAGGCATATAAATCTTCGACTTTTGTGAGCTGGTCAAACTCTCTGGGCATCACAGATACCACATTGACTATGATGTCAAGAGAAGCATCAGATTCAGAGTCAAAGTTGTCTATCATTTCGTCATCCTCTTCGACAGTCTTCTCAGGTTTATCCTCTTGAGAGGCAAACAGTTTTCGTCCTACAGGTATTTTTTCAGCAACCCTCATTGGATTCCCTCCATTATTGTCAGTAGGGATATTAGTACTGGACTCTCCTTGATCCTTCGACTGGGCCTCCCTGAGAGCCTTCCTTCGACGTTACTCTCTCCTCCATTGAGATCGCGACATCGGGTTCTTCCCCTTATAGTTTTCAGAAACATACGCCGATTTATTAGAAGTCTGAAACTCCTTTCGATATTCTACTGAAGAGCTTCTGCCCACATCAAACTTCTGCCACTTTCTCTGACCTTTTTCCTTTCCTTCGACAGGTTTCATCCAGCTCCCTATTGGTGCATTGCTTGTTGGTTTGAAGGTACTGGGTCTGGCCCCTGGGAACTGTGTTTTTCCTCCCAATTGTTTTGAAGAGGACCTTCTAGGGTCGAAACCCCTTTGACCCTGGGACATTCCTTGCTCCCTTCTTTCTTTAGCCTTCCTAACCCCCTCAAGATTATGGGCAGCTTTCTGATCGAAGATTGCACTGCAACTGGGGCATAACATGAAGCCTGATCCCTTCTTTTGGCAGCGGTGAAGGAATTCAATGATAGTTTCATCCTGTTTTGGATATGCCACTTTGTTATGCTCCTCTTGGCAGCTTGCTTCATCAACCTCCCTGATCTTATGTTGTGTAATCTCGACCATATTTATGTCCATGTCAACATCAGCACCAAGATTCAGATCGCAGAAGTCCATATCAAGGCCCTCAGCAGCCTTGTCCGTCTTAACGAAACTCTCAGCAGTTTCTTTAGTAACCAACATCATGTTGGAACCCTTAGTAATCCCATCATTTAAGCCCTCAGTGGTTTTGTCGAAACCCTCAACGGCCTTGCTCATGAGTTTCTTTACAGCATAAATGTCAAGGTCTTCAGTAACCTTGGCTATCACAGCGTTGTTGGCGAAATCTTCAGTAATTTCCACCATATGTATCTCTAGCTCAACGTAATGGGCCTCTGCTGTTGGCAATGGGTCGGAGTCAATTTTCATCTGACCTTTGCTCTTCTCTCTGAATTTCAGCCTTCCCTCCTGAATAGCATTTTGCACCAGATCCCTGAAAAGAAAACATTAAGAAGTTTTATGACCCAAAAAATTATGGTACTTACAAAATCCTCTCTTTTTTCTTTGTTCTAAAGATGGCATTTTAGCGCCAGGAGGCACTATCATCTGCCCATCTTTTACCAACAAATCAAAAATTTCGTCACATTTGGTGATATCGAAAGTGTGTGTTTTCTTGAGAAACTTATCATTCTTTTCGGATTTGCCAGAATTTTTTCCAGTCGAAGGGGCTAACATTTTACAAGTATACGGAGGACCTTGCTTTAACTAAGCAACGTCTACCTCACACTCGTCAAAGTATAATGGTTTGTCGTACAAACCTTCGACATCCTCATTATATTCAACATAAGCTACCTTTTTACCCTTATTGAACTTAGCCTTTTCATCTTTCAGAAGTTCTAATTGTCGAACCCTATCAGCCAGTTGGGCCATGTCTCTCAGATACTAGGTATCCAATTTCTTTCTAATAGAGTAATCAAGGCCACCAACGGCCATTTCGACCAATTCATGCTCTGGCACTTGAGTAAAACACCTAGCCTTAAGTAATCGAAACCTGTTTAGGTAATCGTCTATTGGTTCAGTAAACTTTCACTTTATGCTGGCCAACTCCTTCAAACTAATCTTAGTTTGCCCCATATAGGATTGTTCATGGAACAAGCGCTCTAACTGGGTCCAATTACAGATTGAGTTAGGAGGTAGGGTTGTAAACCAAGTAAAAGCGTTTTTGGTGAGAGAACTTGGGAAATATTTCACCCTAAGACTTTCGTCGTTTGCGATCTCTTCAGCCTCAGTCATATACCGGGCTACGTGTTCGACAGTAGATTCAGTTGTATCTCCTGAGAACTTCGTAAACTTTGGGATCTTCGTCCTAGGGGGTAATTCTGATTGCAGGATATAATCCACTATGGGTGAGGTATAGTTTGCCTAGTAAAGCCAAAATTCACCCCATTTCGAGCCATTATTCTTTCGACCATGGCTGCTAGGTTGTTATCCGCTACTATGTTGCTACGTCGAACCTGTTGTACAACCTGATCAGCATCTTGGTTTCTATTCACTATCACTACCCCTTGCTCCCCTTCTTCAGGAATTGGCCATTGGTTCCTAGGTGGTTCGAATCTAGGGAGTTCGACTCTATGGGGTTTCAGGTTAGCCTCAGGCATAGTCTCTAGGTCTTGCCGTGGGATATTCTCCACCTCCGTCGCACCTCGCACAGGGGCTGGCACCCCCATAAATTCTGCCATGCGTGCCAATTGCGCCGTTAGTTGTTGGTTGGTCTGGGTAGTGTTCCGAATCAAAGGCTGGAAAATTTCCCCCATAGTTTGAGACAAAGTTTGTACCATTTGTAGATTACTCTTATCCATTTGTTGTCTTAAACATGCTATATACGTGTTTGTTAGACTATGTCCTTGAGTGGAATATCCTATACCTACACTTTGGCTGTTTCGACCCACATTTATCCCAGATCCTGACCCCTGTAATGGCGAAGACATTACATTGTCTGAGAATACTGAGGGGGCATTTTGGAGGCTTTGCATTATTGACGTTGGCATTCCATAAGGTGGATTCCTTGGTAAGGGTTGTGAAAATCCTGGAGGGGGAAGATGCCTAAATGTCGAAGTTCCTCCTGGTGGAGTTTGGGGATTAGACGCTTGTAGGCCTATGTACTCCAAAACAGGATGAGTGTAAGCCCTTATATATGCCGACCCTAGTCCTGTCATTGATGGGTTGGACATAACAGGAGGTGGGATTGGCTCTCCTGTCGAAGGAACTGGGGGTGGTACCACATCATTCCTATACACATTTTGAGGGTTTGTGTTACTAGGTCGGGCATTCAAATTACTTGACTGTGGATTAGAACCACTCCCTTAAGGATTTGGATTGTTTGGCTGACTAGTGTTCGTCGCCATTTTTCTAGTGTATCTTCTCCTTGGTCTTTCTTCGTTTGTAGTGGCTACCTTACCACTTCTTAATAACATGCAACGAAGCTTTTTAAGGAGAAAGAGATTGATAAATGACGATTTTCAAAATCTAGAAAAATCTTTATACAGTTAGCATTGTCCCACTGGGTATGCCAATTTGTTTACCGTGAAAATTGGTAAATAACCACTGATCTTCCAAATCTAACTTCGGTGACTCACAGGATCGATCAGATTGATCCTAGGACATATGCTAACAGTTGATCTAAGTTAAATTCTAAAGCAATGAATACTTCGACAATACTCAAAAAGGAAAGTTTGTTGAAAATATAGTACAAGACAACACTTCAAAATGTGAAGTTAAAAGGCTGAAAAATGTAAAATGAAAGGTCGAACGTGTGCAATAAAGATCAAAGGTATAAACCGAAAGTAAGTGCAGAGACGTAACTGGCTTCAAATAAAAGATAAAAATTTAAGTAAAGATCAAAGTAAATTGCGTTGAAGGATAAATGGTGTTTACATCACGTACATTCTCACAATACTCTTTTCTCAACACGTGGATACTTTTGAGTAAATTTGGAGTTACTTGTACAAAGTGAACACAACACCCTAATCCTATTGCTAGGACCCTTATTTATAATACTAAAACTAACTGCTATAAACTGCCTGAAATAATCAACAAATGACAAGTGTCATATTGCATGCTTTCATTGCTTGGATACACGCCACCTGTCTTTCTTCAAGAGCGAACCAGAGCAACTACTCCCTCCTTTATTTGAATTTGAATTCCCAGCGTCAGACATCATCAACATTCTCGGTCGAAGGTTCCCCCTTCAACTCTTAGAAATATTTTCTAAGCCCCAAAAGATCTTCTTTCCTCTTATGAGTACCTTCGACTCAAACATATCACACAAATTCTGTCGAAAGCTTTTCTAACCCTCTTCAAGAGCTTAACATTCCCCTCAGCACTTCCAACTTCATATGGGCGTCGAATTTACGAGCTAACAGTGGGATACCCTCTTTGTCTTGTATCTTTGACTTGACATTGTCAACGGTGTCGGAACTCTCAACCTCAAGGGTGATTGTCTTTCCGGTGAGATTTTTGATAAATATTTGCATCCCACCACGTAGACGGAGGACCAAATGGAGTGTGGACTCCTTTTGGATGTTGTAATCGGCAAGGGTCCGCCCGTCCTCCAGCTGCTTTCCAGCAAAAATGAGACGTTGCTGATCAGGGGGGATCCTTCTATAACATCACAAATTTGTAAGAATATTTATTTAATTTATTTAAATAAAATATTCGTGATTTTTGGTGAATTTTAGTGTTTTGGGGTATTGCGTGGAATTTTGTGGAGTTTGGTTATTTAATTAAATAATAGTATATATTATGGGGTATAATGTATTATTATTAATTTAAATAATATTAGAGGAATTAAGGGTAAGTTGTACTTTTGAGGAGGATTAGTGAGGGTATTATGGAGAAAGCTCAATTTTGAGGCCCAAGGGTTAGGTTGAATATAAAGGAGGATTTGAGAATAGGTTTCACTTTTTTTTGTAAACCGTGAGAAGAAGGAAAGAATGTTAGAGCTCTGAGGAAAAAGGAAGAGGCGAGGAATTCGAGAAGGTTTCTGAAGGCTCAAGAAATAAAGCTTCGAATCAACAATCTAAGGTATGGGGAGTATTACCTTTCATTGTTTTCAATATAGAGATTCGATGTGTTTAAGGCCGATTTTGAGGTTTATGTGGGTTTATGATTATATTGATGATTTAGGTGTTGTTTTTGTGGATTAATGATGAATATGATTGGTTAGATTGAATTGGAAAAAAATTAGGCCTTTGAGGCTAATGTTTCTTTGATGTTGTTTTGACCTTGTAGAAAAAGGGGATTGTGAGGGTTTATGGGTTTTTGTGATAAACTGATGATTTTGAGGGCTTTTTGTGAAATCGATTATTAAGGGTTGAATTGATAAGTAAAATAGACCTTGAGGCTGACTTCCCTATCGATGTTTTTTCGACCTTGTGGTGAAAGGGACATTATGGAGTTTATAGGAAGCTTGAGAGTTTTGAAGGTTTAGGGGAATTAAGATTTCCCGTAGTGTCCTGAATCGACCAAATAGACGCGGGTTTTAGGCCTTTAATTTTCGTGATGTATTAGGACTGTTGTAGGGATGTTTTTGGGTCATTTTGTGGCTGTAATCGCAGGTACATTTGAGGATGTGGGGTTACTGATGCGTAGCAGCGATTTGCTGTAATCGCAGGTTCGCTAAGCGAACCATTGCTTCGCAAGGCAAATGTTCGCCAAGGCTCGCTAAGCGAGCAGCGCAGCGAATGCGCGATAACATGAGTGTGGGTACTGAGATGATTCTGGAGTGGAAGTAGGGATTCACTGGAAGTCTCGCTAAGAGAATGAATCAGCGAGTAGCTTCGCCCAGCGAATAAACCAGCGAGTATGACAGATGGTGTTTTCTGGTGTCTTGGTGTGGTGACTGTGGGATTCACTGGCTGCTTCGCCAAGCGAAGGTTTTAGCGAACAGGTTCGCCTAGCGAATCCTGGAGCGAACACCTGCTGTTCGCGAATTTGTTTTGTGTTGCTGTGTTGTTTTAATGTTTTGATGTTGTGATGTTTATGATGATTTACCATGATGTTATTAATGAATATGAGATTATGATATTGTGATGTTTTGATGAATAATTGATGATGTGAATTACTATGAGATATGTGATGATTTTATGACGATAATACATGACTATTTTGATGTGAATTATCATGAGTTATATTGATGATTACGAGATGCTGATTAATGATGTTTTGATGACGTATTTGATGATATGACAAATATGTGAGTTTGATGGATGATGATGCACGTAATGACTTTTGTTGATGATGATTAGGACATTGTGCATCATGCATTCATAGCATTTAGACTTCGGTCTATTGATGATGTTAGGACTTTGGTCCAGTGACGATGTTAGGACTTCGGTCCAGTGGTGGCTTCAATTCCATTGTGTGGATTGAGGTGTTTATGACGTGCTCCCTTGTGGAGGGTTGATGGCATAGTGTCCATCTTTTGTGACGATTGGTACCACATGCATGAGTCTGATTGTGCATTGCATTTTATGTGGCATTGACGTGATTTTGTGATATAGTGATTCCTGATGTCTTCCTTTATGATGACTCTGGTGATGTTGTATATGATGATGACGCCATTTTGCATATTCTGTTTTTATATTGATTATAATGAATTGTGATTACTCACTCTGCCTGTTTGAATGTTGTCTCCACGTGGGTAACGTGCAGGTGATTCAAGTTTAACTGTGGATGCCTTCGAGGACTTCTGGAGTTTTACTTTACTTTTGGTCGATGTAGAGGGTCTTGCTCTGATAGTGTAACATCGGGTTGGGTTGTTGAGTCAAACCATTGTTGAGTTGTTGTTTTGTGATATTTGATGACTATGGGTTATTTTGAAACCTTTTGACTATTGTGGTTATGATGGTTCTGCTGCTAACTTTGATGGCTCTTGTTGAGAACCTTTTATTTTGAATTATTGAGTTCCGCTGCCATATGAAGGCGTTTGAGTATTTTTGAGGAAAACTCGTGTATACGGAGCAAGTGTTTAATTTGAATTTATTGAAAAATGTGCACCCTTCGAGGTGGTTTTTGATTTTACTCTGATAAATTGTATATTTTGCCGTGTTTATTCGTGAGGTATAAAAGGGTGTTACACCTTCCTTTGTCTTGAATTTTGGTCTTAACATTGTCTATGGTATCTAAACTCTCAACTTCAAGAGTAATGGTCTTGCAGGTGAGGGTCTTAACAAAGATTTGCATCTAAATTATACAAAACAAACCAAAATAAATAAATCAATAACCAATTACCATGAACAGATGTTACAGAGAACTGAAACACAAGATCAACTAGACTAATATATTCTATTTACAGGAAACAATCACAAAACTTGCTTAACAATCAATAAATTGGGCAACAACCCTAGATACAAGATTACAATTTTATAAAAAGTATCCAATCAATGAATCAATTGATTAAATATCCATGGACTAATCTAATTAAAAAAAAATTAGAATCATACAATACATATTCCATATCTAACAATTCGTATGCACACTTCATAACCGATTTGAAGATCATCTTTGATCGAACAAAAAGTTGAATAAATCAAGAAAATTTTAACATGGATACTAGCTTAAGTGATTATTAAGATAATAAATCAAATAAACGCAAAACTCTAATAATGAATGTCTAAAAACCTATATCAAATTCAAAGTTGAGAATGATCGATAAAATAATAGCTAATAATAATCCATGGGTTAATTAAGAGGCGAAGAGAAGTAGATGATATATACCTTGAAACGATGTTGTGTGCTAGGTATGAATCTCTTTTCTATATTACAATGAAAACCTGTTTGTTTGGAATATGACTATGAAAAAATTGCTTTGCCGGATTTGGTTTTATAGCAACAAAAAAACTATCGGAGGTTTCAGCAACGGAAATTCTATCAATTAAAATATGACACGTGGATAAAATATGAGGTGTCAACTACAATACGGCAACGTTTGGTATCAAAGTCATATTCCGCAATGATGACTTGTCATGGAGTAGATAACACTCCGACATACATCTCCTTCCAACTAGACATGACAACGGGGCGGATCGGAGACGGTTTTTACTTTCTCCAAACTCAAATCCGAATGTCTAAACAATCTCCGTTCTCCGTCCTAAACCCAAACAGGGATAGAGAATTATAACCCAAACCCGTCCCAAACGGGTTCGGGTTGGATTCGGGTATCCCCGTCCGCCACCATCCATTTAGTAAAATCAATTTTTTTTAATAAAAAATATTTATTTTTTCCAAAATCAAATTACATTTCAAATAATTATAAAAAAAAATCTCAAAGAAAATTCTTACATACATTTTAAATATTTTAAATAACTAATACAAATCAAAATATCAAACATTGGTCAATGTATTTAATATTTTAAATTAACAAAATTAAATAATAATATACATATTAAAATAAACGGGGCGGGTTCGGGGACGGGTTCGGGGTGGGTATTAGTGTCCCCAATACCCGACCCGTTCCCATGTTTTTTAATCGGGGAAAACTCAAACCCAAACTCAAACCTAGTCAAAGCGGATTTTTTCCGTGAACATCAGAGCGGATTCGGATAAATACCTGCTGCGAGTATAAATTTTGTTGTCATGCCTACTTTCAACCAGTCTAGAATATCTTGGCCTAGTTTGTCTTCCACAGCCTCTAGAGATTTCTTCCCATCAAAGTTTTCCTTTTCCTTAGTATTAATAGATAAGTTGACATATCTTCTCAATTATTTTTTTCTAAATAACCAAATATATAAAAAGAAAATAAAATGTACTAAATACAGGGGACATAAACCAAATCAGTTGAAATCACGAAATCAATTCAAAAGAATATAATTTTAGATTAAATACAGTAAAAATAGTATTTTTAAATAAACTAAAGCAAAAGTGTACACATAATCGACATCCCGCCTCATTCCCGCACAATATATATTTATGTATTTTAATTTATATTTATATTTTTAATTTATATTATTATATAAAAATATAAGCCTATCATTTTTAAAAAGTATATAAATGTTAAACTATTACGTATTTAATATAAGTGTTCGTTTATTTCAACAATAAAATTTTTCAAAACATTTTAATGTTTTTATAAACTTAAAATGATATGATTTTTATAATTGATATATTTATTTTTAATAGGAATGCGGGTAACGGATACGGGTATGGGTACTTACATACTCATAGGGCACGGGTACGGGTACGGGTGTTGACTTTGAAGCCCAAGCGGGTATGGGCTCGGGTACGAGGATTTTTTCAAATCGCGGGCATGAGGATGGGTATTATAGTACCCTGCCCATACCTTGTCAATTGCCATCCTTACGTCAGACTGATTCACGAACCAACAGTCTATGGAGAAAATTCAACAAGCAATACGATTTTTTCGAGACACACAATCCAACGTCAAATAAAATGATACGGGTATGAGATCAATCTGACATCAATCACTGATACGGATAATAAGTTAGTGTCAGTGTCGAGAAGGCAAACCTTAAATCTTGAAACTTGCAGGCGTATAAGATTGTAGCACCACCTTGTAGAAATTGGAGTACTTGAGTCACCCTCCGATTCTAGCACCACCTTGTAAAAATAGGAGTATGAGATTGTACATATCTGCGTCGGATAAAACTTTAGGGAGCACGTTGGCTCAAGAGGATAAAAATAGTGTCGAAAGAGCCATTTACTACCTTAGTAGGGTTTTGAACGATGCAAAAACTAGCTATAACATAGTTGAAAATTTGTGTTTATGCTTGTATTTTTCTTGTATAAAGTTGAAGCATTATATAAAACCTGTTGATGTTTATGTTTCGTCTCATTTTGATATCATTAAACATATGTTGTCTAAACCAATTTTGCATAGTCGAATTGGTAAATGGGCATTAGCTTTAACTGAGTATTCCCTAACTTACATGCCTTTGAAGGTTATTAAGGGGCAGGTGGTAGTTGATTTTATTGTCGACCACTCTATAAGTGAAAATATGTTAAACTATATTGAGCTCGAACCTTGGAAATTGTATTTCGACGATTCTAGTTATAAAGATGGTACAGGCGTATGAGTTTTGATTATTTCTCCTAATAAAATTCCAACAAAATTTAAGTATAAAGTCGAAGGGCTTTGTTCAAACAACGAGGCTGAATATGAGGCCTTAATAGCCGGACTTGAGATATTGTTGGAATTAGGGGCAACTCGAGTCGAGATAATGGAAGACTTAGAGTTAGTTATAAAACAACTCACAAAGGAGTATAAGTGTGTTAAATAAAATCTCATTATGTACTTTGTAATAGCCAATCGATTACTAAAAAGGTTCGAAGTGGTGAGCATCCGACACATACCTCGACTGGAGAATCAAGTGGCTAATGACTTGGCTCAAATTGTTTCTGGGTAAAAAATTTCGAAGGAAAAATTGCAAGATGCAATCGAAGTCATAGGAAGAGTTGTGTCAGCCAGATTGTCCCCATCAGATTTGGAAACGGCAAAGCTAGGGACGTTGATAAAGAGAACTTCGAAATCTTAGCCATAGATAGTTTGACGGATGAAGACTGGAGAAAACCAATAGTGGAGTATTTGCAGAACCCAGCGGTGTCCACAGAACGAAAAATTAGGTATTAAGCTCTAAGTTATGTTCTTTTGGGTAATGAGTTGTTTAAAAAGACTCCTGAGGGAGTTTTACTTAAATGCCTTAGAGAGTCAGAGGCGTATCTAGCCCTTTCGACTATTCATAGTGGGGCATGTGGGCTCATCAGGTAGGCCATAAGATAAATTGGCTTTCATTTCGACAAGGGATGTATTGGCCTACTATGTTGAAAGATTGTATCGAATTCGCCAAGGTTTGCCAAGAATGCCAAGTTCACGCAGGCATACAACATGTTCCCGCAAGTGAATTACACTCTATAGTAAAATTGTGGCCTTTTAGAGGTTGGGCTTTGGATTTGGTTGGAGAAATTCGACCAGCATCATCTAAAAATCAAAGGTACATTTTGGTAGGCATTGACTATTTTACGAAATGGATCGAAGCTATACCATTGCCAAACATTGGTCAGGAAGACGTAATCGAATTCATCAAAAAACATATTATTTATAGATTTGGAATCCCAGAAACCATTACAACGAATCAAGGATCAATATTCACTAGTCGAAAGATGCAAGAATTTGCTAAGGAAATGGGTTTCAAACTATTAACCTCCACACCTTATTACGCTCAGGCTAATGGCCATGTCGAAGCAGCAAACAAAGTGGTGATTAGTTTAATTAAGAAACATGTGGGAAAGAAGCCTAGAAATTGGCACAAGACTTTAAACCATGTTCTTTTGGCATGTCGAACCTCCCCCAAAGAAACTACTAATTCCACGCCATTTCGATTAACCTTTGGCCATGATGCGGTGTTACCAGTTGAGATCTACCTCCAGTCGATAAGAATTCAGAGGCATCATGAGATCCCATCTGATTCATATTGGAATATGATGTTAGATGAGTTAGTTGATTTGGATGTGGAAAGGCTCAAAGCTTTAGAGTTATTGAAAAGACAGAAGAGGAGAATAGAAAAGTCTTATAATAAGAAAGTCAAAGTTCAGATGTTTTCGCATGAAGAGTTGGTTTGAAAGTAATCCTGCCTATGGATCGAAAAGACAGAGCCTTAGGGAAATTGTCCCCTAAATGGGAAGGCCCTTTTTAATCATACAAGTATTTTCGAATGGTGCTTATAAAATCGAAGAGTTATATCAAGATAAGAGGATCTTGAGGGTAAACGGGAAGCATTTGAAAAAAATACAAGCTTGCACTTCAAGAGATAAACATAGCTAAAGAGTAATCACATACAAATAATCAAATCTAACATGGTAAAAATGGTTGCCAAAATGGCTAAATTTGTTACTTCCAGAAGAACTGCGAAGGGTTCAAAAAATTATTACATAATCCAAGAAGTGATGATGAAGTTTAAAATAAAAGGAACTAGAACTAAAATGGAAGGGTGGCCTTCATGCTGAGATACTTCTCCTTTAGAAATTCTAACCGTTTCTCACAGATAGACTTGGTCGACCTCGTGACCTCCAACTTTGCTTCTAACTTTTGGGCCTTCTCAGTAAAGCCCACCCCAATGTCAAACTCTGCAGCCACTTTAGAGTTGTAAAACTTCAGAAGCTTAGCATTTTGTTCTTTGGCTTTCGAAATTTTGGTCTGTAGATCTTTTATCTGTTCCTCCTAAGAACTGATATTTCGATTATTAGTTTCGATCTCAGACTTATTTCGTTCTTGGGCTTTTTCCAAATCAGCTAGTCGGTTGGTCGATTCTAAGGCAGCGTCCCATGTAGCTGCTACTGAGCCAGTATGACTTTTGATTTCCCTAGAGCTTTGCTTGATTTTGGCAACATCAACAGCAACTTGATCGATCATTGAAGTCAGCTCCAAGATGACGTTTGCAACTTCGGGAGAAGCGGTCAGAATGTCAACCTTTTTTAGAAGGCTTTTCAAAGCAATATGAGCAGTAGGATCAGACTCTATGAGTCGAAACAGGTCACCTTTAAAAACATTTTCCTTGATCTTTGAGAGAACTTCGTTGGCAGGATTGGTAGAAGATTGGACACCAGATACTGAAGAGGAACTAAGGATTTTTTTTAGAGGATATCCCTCTATATCCAATTAAAGCTTTCAAGTATTCGCGAGGGTTGCTCTTTTTCAAAGCATCCCGTTCTTTTGCAGAAAGGGTCACAAAGGTTTTGCCTGAATCTTTCGCCATCGACGGGTCAGGATTAGGGGTTGGTTCGACAATTGTCTTGTCACGAGTGTCTTCATCCTCTTCTTCCTCCTTGTCATCATCCTCTTCGACATTTTTAGGGTCATCCACATTGAGTAATGCTGGAATGCAGATCGATTTTACCTTTCCTCCATGTCATCATCTTCATCTTGTTGGGTGGCATCCACATGTTCGACTCTCGGGGAGCCATCTTCAGCTTCTTCTTCGACATGAACTTTAGGGTGATACACCTCCATATCATTCTTGGATGCTTCAGCTTGTATGTTCTTTTCCTGGTCACCTTCGTGGTCAGATCCACTAGTATGAGAATTTTGAGTGGTAGTCTTAGGCGGTGAAGTTTTGCGCTGTTCCCCAACTGTTTGGTTTATTTCGCTCATCGAGCTCTTCTCAGAATCCTTTGCATAAGTGGGATGATACGTCGGTTCGCCTTCACTATTGAGGAGTGTGGTGTTGGTTGATTTGGCAACTGGCTGAGTAGAAACTTGTGCATCATCCTGAAAAATATAATCAAAGTTAGTAGTCGAACAAGATTACTAAAAATATAATAAGGTATAAAATGTGGTACCTTGGGAGCTTCAGCCCCAGGGCTTGAATTGTCACTTTCAGTTTGGTCTGCAGTCTTCTTCGACATCTCTGCAGGAGTTGGTTCCAGAATTGTTAAGTTAGTCGGTTTCTTTGTTGGGGCCTTTACACCTTTTGTTTGAGATTGAGCCAGGGCTTCGCTCATCTTGAGTCGCCTCTTCTTTTTCTTAAGTGGCTGCTCGGCAGTCGGAGATAGATATTTATCATCCGATTCGACAACCACGACCACATCCTCCTTTGTCTTCCTTTTTTGGGGAGTCGGGGGTAGCTTTCGAGCACCCTGAAAGGGAAAATGTTAGAAAATAATATAATATATGGAAAGAGACAAAATTAATAAGGGATACGAAATACCTTTGTTGTTGTTGCTGCTTTACTTCCTCCTTCCTCTTTTACTTCGGCAGGTTTCCTAATTGTTGGTTTCTTTGGCGGAATTTTCACGGCTAAAGTAAAATAGAAGCAGTTATTATATGTAAAGAAAATAAATAAGAAGAAGTTTTAGGTAGAAATCCTCCAATTCCACACTTTCATATATCTCATATTCGATGCGAACATCTTCGATCCCAATATGAAGATGCCCTTTGAAACTGTCTAGTGTATGTTTGGTAGGAACCACTCGCTACGCTTTTGGTTTTGATTGGTGGCGAAATTTTTTGATAGAATCCCCATAGACGAACCAGACTGGAAATGCAGAGGCAAAGGCCACTCCAAAAGCAGCGTTTGGCAGTCGAGGGAATTTGGGAGGAAACATATTAAAAGCCATTTTGTACTGTTTCTCAAGAGGAACGTACGAAGAGATCTTTAAGTTCTCCATTTTATTTAAAAAAAATTCATTCAAAGTAACAGCTGTGTCGTGGACGGTTCGACCAAGATCATCTAGTCGATAAACATTTTCAAAGTATTTATGGAAGGCTTGGATTTCTTTGATATGTGTCGAAGTACCTTTCTTGACTCTTTCCTGCACAAAGAGGAAAACCCTGTTAATGTGATGTGTAAAAGCAGTCATGTTGAAAAATTCCTATGCATAATATGCTTTCCACCAGTCGTCGAATTGTTGGGTACAAAGAAAGCTTGGTTTAAAAGCAACTGGAAGGAGTTGAGTTTGACCAGCATTCTGCGTAATTTGTTTAATAGCTACGATTTCAGAATGAACTGTGTTGTAGAGGAGAAGGAGGTGTTTCTTGTTATAAAGGGGTTTGGGTAAGACATGGACTAATCCAAATTGTCGAGCAACGAGATTAGGTTGATAAGAAATCATGGTAACTTGGCTCTTCGAGAGATTCAGTTTGAGGGTTAAAACCCTAGGAGTCAGGAAGGCTTCCTAAATCGCAGTAGACTATGCTTCTTGAGCCTTCGACGGCGCTGAGAATGGCATGGTGAACCACTCAGGACCATACTTTCTTGCAGCAAAAGGAGCCATATTGGGTTTGAAGTCATAACGCTTAGCAAACATCATGATAAAGTTGGTAAAGGTTTCTTGAACAGGTCGACTATCATCAATAGGAGTCAGCTTCGCCAGACGTGGACCTTCTACCCTCCTATTCTTCACTTCGTCGGCGTCTTCGTTGATTTGATTCTTATGGGGAAGACAGGCTTCGAATGAAGCATTCAACAACAATTATAGAAGCCAGAAGGGTCCAGAAATGAGGATATTTCCTTTGTCACCCAGAAACTTGAGTTGGGTAACGCCTTCGCTCACGGATTCGTAGAGGCTAGATAGAATTAGCTTGCTCAGACAAAGGTCATGGCCAGCATGGAGTTGATTCGCCATAGTCAGGAATTTCCTAGCAACTTGAAGTGACTTCGAATAGAATACACAGCGAGACAGCCATAGAACTAAAAAAGCTATGTGTTCGACATCTGAAACCTCTTCTAGGTCCTTATCATGATATTGTGCGATATAGGTTGAATATGTTGCCCTAGAGGTCGAAAAGCTAATAGTATCATCTGACGAAAAATCAGGGTCATAGGTATTCCCTGTTGGTTTAAGCCCTGTGATAGCGACTATGTCGAACAGAGTTGGTGTCATCATTCCACATGGAAGATGGAGTGTGTAGTGTGTGTTGTCCCAGGAATACAAGGACGAAACAAGCATGTTTGAGCAGTATTCAGGTCATACCTTCGACAGCATAATTAAATCATAAATACCCATTTCTTTCCAAACCTCAGATTTTGTTTTCTCTAACTTATTTAACCATCCTAAATAGTCAGAGGAGTTCTTCAAAGATGGACTAGCCCTAAATACCCTAAAATTGTTCATATATCTAAGATTAATGGCCTCTTCAGTTGGAGGATTGTTCTGGTTAACAGGATTAGGTTCCTTGTTGCTAGCCCTAGGTTTCTTAGCTTGACCTATGGGTTTATATTTGTGGTAAGTAGGGAAGAAATCCCTAAGCTTACAAAGATCAACATTGGGATCAGGCAGAGGACCAAACAAATCCAGAGGCTTACCAGTAACAGTTAAAGGGATGAGTATCTGTGAAGCATAGATTCTTCTTTTCTCTTCCGCAAGAGGTTCAGGCAGGTATTGTTGATTTCCCACCATGGCAGGACCAGTGATTGAATCGAACGGGGGAAGTTGAGAGATCTTCTTAGGAGCTCTTGCAGGTTTGCCAGATTCTTTGGTAGTCTTGTTAGCATCCTTAGTTGATCGTGTGGAGGAAGCCATTGTTGGGATGGAGTGAAGGAAACCGAGTTCTTTTGAAATGTGAAAAGTTTTCTGGAAGATTTGCGAGTAAGAGAGCGTAAAAAGTGAAAAACTTGATGAAAAGGGGTATTTATAGAGTTGGGAGTGGAACGGTTTCAAAAATCACTTTAATGGTAAAACTGGAAGTGGGAACCGTGTCCTCCCCACAATCTTTGATGGAATAGTGGCAATTAATGCCTACCCCATGATTTCCTAGACTTTAGGAAACGTGATGATGGTGGACATTCTCACGAGGTTTGAGGGGACATGTCAAATATCGTAATGATGGCTATGACGTCATAGGTCTGCTGAAGGGAAGTGAACAATTTTGTAACGTTGGAACCATAAGTAAACGTCGAAACCATGTAGGGACTAAATGAGGCGTCGAACGACATTATCAAAAAATGCCTTTTTCGTCAATGGTGTCGAAAATGACATTTTTGGGGGGCAATTTGTTAGCTCCTAATTTTGACGCCTAGTATTGGATTAAGAGAATTAATCAAGGAAATAGGGTTTCAGAGAAGATTTGGAAGACTTCGACTAGGATGGTATTTCCAGAAATTCTAGTCGAAAGTGTCCTTGTGCAAGAGAGATATATTTTATGGACTTAGAAATATTTCTAACAATTTGGAGGCATTGTTCGACGGAAGCATTGCTGATGATGTTCGATTCAAGATTTGAATTCAAATAAAGGAGAGAACTTTGTTCTTATCCAATTGATGGTAGAAGACACGTGGAGTGCCTTTGAAGGACGAAGATATGCAGAATGCCATTTGTCTTGTTCTAGTTAGTAGACCGTTAGGGGTAGTTATTTTCGACTATTATAAATAGCAAGTCTTAGTGTTAGGATTTTGGTGTGTTCAAGTTTGTACAAATTCCTCAATTACTCAAAGTACCCGCGTGTAGAGAAACAAGTGTGTGAGAAATGTACGTTTGATGTAACACCCTACTTTTTTATTCAATGTAATTCAGTTAATCTTTGCCCAGAAGTTTATCTTTTATATTTTACTTTTGCAAGTTATTTTCCAACGCACTTTCCATTACTTTCCTGCATTACTTTTTCTTTTAATATTGTTGAAGCAAACTTTACTGAAACTATGAATACCGTCGAAGTGTTCATCTTTTTCCAAATACCATTTTAATTAACTTAGCACATGTCCTAGTATTTTGTATGGTCGATCCTGCAAGTTATCCCAATTCTTATTGATTTGGTAGACCAGAGGTTGTTTACTAATTTTCACAGTAAACACTACCAACTTGATTTTTTGGGAGACCTTACAGTTGATGAATCCTTGTTAGCTTTTAATTTGTACCTATATTTCCTACCACTGATTTCAACCCTGATACCTTGTTTTGGTTTATCCACATCCATAACCACAAAGCCTTCGTTTTCCTCATTAACTCTGCCTTCCTCACTATCTTCAAATCTGATCCCTGAAGAATCATCATCACTAATAAGCTCGCTATCTTCACCAACATATACATAATTTGGAGTGAGGACCTTCTTTGAATTGTCTGCAACATTGTGCTCCACCCATATATGTCCATCAACATTGTGAGAAATAGAATGCTTGGCAATTTTTGTAACGTGTGAATCATCAGTCAGGTGGAAGAAACCTTCATCAATCCCTTCAATCTTTCTCCACATTCGGACACCACTACCGTCAAACCACACTCCCTTACTAAGCTTAAGGCTTCAAAATACGAACATGTGTCTGCGTCCTGGCCACTAACGATAGTTTCAACTTCTCCTCTGTAGAAAATAAAGCTTTCGCGAACAAACTCTCCATCGCGGTGAAGGATTAAGTTAAACAGTACCATACCTAAAATGAGCATTCTAAAATTAACCATGGGTGACGATTAACTACAATTAGTGATGATTAATTGATTATAAAAGAGAAACGTACCTTGTAAACCTAACAATGAGTGAAGAGCAATAACTTGGAGAAGATGATGTGGATATGTCGTTTCTATTCTAGGTTTCAAGGGGGTAAACGAAATTTCATATGGCACCTTGTTACAAATATGTTTGTTTTATTAATTAGAAAAAACTTAATTAACATTATTATTAACATTTTAAAATACATGTGGGCTGTGACTTAAGTGAACAGAGAAAAAAATGCCATGTTGTCATTACCACACCAACATCTTAGTTTACCAGATCCACTTAAGGTCTAAAAGAGGAGAATCTTAAAATGGCAAGGACGAAATCTGTGTTTTTTTACATGGTCCTTTTTCGAATTCGTCCCAAATGACAGAGGGAAAAACGTGTATTAACCCTAAAAAAATTGTGTTTTCAATTCAACTAATGTGAGTTAGTTAAGCAACATGGGTGTAAATTTTTGGTCCATAATTCAATATCTGAGAGTAGATTAATAATTGACAGGAATATATTATCCATGTGAAAAAAAAGATAAATATTACCCAATTAGCATGTCACATTGAGATATTAGATGAGTATGATGAAAAAAATTAGGCTTAATTGCAACTTTAGTCCCCCTATTTTGCATTTTTTTGGGTTTTGATCCCCCCATATTAAAAACCACTATTTAGGTCTCCATTTTAAGTTTTGAGTTTGATTTTAGTCCCTTTTCCATATTAATTCCTATTTTTAATGATGTGGCGCGTTCAAAGAGTATGTGGCAATTCCATGTCATTTATAAATCATCCTCTTCACCAAATATAGTCCACGTCATATACTTGTCAATTTAAAAGTAAATTATTTGTTTAATTTTAACATTAATTTAAATTATGTATTAAATTTCAATTATCCATTAAAATCACTTAACTCAAAATGTTTTCAACCATTACATTCTTCTCTCAATATTATGAACAGAAAAGAACTCTCTTCCCCTCTCACGTACAAACATGAACCCTAAGTAAATAATCTGCATTTGTGGTTCCAAATCAACTCGTGTGGCTGTTGTATTAGTTAGTTAATCTCTGATATGGCAAACCCAAGTTACGTTTCGAGGTATGTTTCTTCACTCAATTCTGAATTAAAAAACTCTAACTTATCTCTGAACTGAAAACCCAACACGCAAATGTCGTTTATGTTCTGGATTATACAATGTTGTTCTGAAATGTGATTTTCTTTAGGGTTATTAGATGCGTTAATGTTGTGCCTTGATGAAATACTATGCTGTGCATTAATGTCAGTGTTGTGATTTGTTTATGTCTTGAATTATCAATGTGTTATGGGCCATGTAGTGTTCAAATGTTGTGATCCCTATTTTGACAGTGTTGTGTTTTGTTTATGTCTTGAATTGTTAATATGTTGTGGGCCATGTAGTGTTAATTTGTTGTGGTCCCTTTTTTGTCTATATTGTGAATTATTTATGTTCTGTTGTAGGCCATCTGATACCCAAGCTGTCAGATTTAGAGTACACCATTGGGGACATTTAGTTCAGAATCCTTTGAAGTTGTATGTTGATGGGCTTGTAAATGAAATGAATTGGAATTGGGATGTGGACTTGATGTCCTATATGCAAATTGAAGATTTGATCGAAAGTGTTGGGTATTATAATATAACGTGTTTATGGTATTGGAATCCTAACTTTTCTTTTTCCCGTGGATTTCGGCCTTTGAACAATGACAATGATGTGTTAAGGTTAATGGAGGATGTTAGAGGATTTAAGGTAGTTGATATTTATGTTGAACATAAATTTGAAGAAATAAATATTGAAGATGTTATTTTTGAGGAGGATAATGGTGAAGAAGTCAATGTTGAGGGAGCAAATGATGAAGTTAATGTTGAGGGAGGAAATGAAGAAGTTAATGTTGAGGGAACAAATGAAGAAGTTAATGTTGGGGGACTAGATAAAGATGTTAATGTTGAAGGAGTAGATGAAGAGGTTAATGTTGATGGAGTAAATAAAGAGGTTAATGTTGATGGAGTAGATGATAATGTTAATGTTGATGGAGTAGATAAAGAGAGTGAAACAGATCCAGATTATAGCATGTGCAGTGAGGATGACGAGGAAGAGGATGAAGATTTTGAAGATGAAATTGATGAGTTGAATTTAGGTGCTGAAGTTGGTATTAATTTGACAACCATTTTACCTACTGCTACAGCAGAAAAACCTTCAAAGTTGGATGATAATTCTGATAATGATAGTGATTTAGATGTTCTTCATACTCCACCTGATAGTGATGCGCAAGGTGATATGGCAAAGTTTCCAACCTTTAGGGAAACCGCAAAACTTGAATTAGGGATGATGTTCAAGGATAAAATGCAAATAAAAAAATTTCATAAAGGAGTATGCAATGAAGAACAAGAAGAATATTGGGTTTAAGAAAAATGAAAAAAAAGAGAATGATTGTCAAGTGTTTAGATGGTTGTCCATTTTATATTAGGTTTAGCATGAGGGCTACCAACCAATATTGGCAACTCGTTAGCTTAACTGATTGTCATAGTTGTCATATGACAGCCAAGAATAGAGAAGCAAAAACGGATTTGTTGGCTTGCCAATTTGTTTACACTATAAGATACACTCCTGAAATAAAAACCAAAGGGATTATTGCATAAGCTATTAAGAAATGGGGGTGAAGCTGTTAAAGGATCATGCTTATAGAGCCAAGAAAAAAGAAATAAAATTGATTCAAGGTGGTGGTCGTGAATAATTCAAACATCTTAGGAGTTATACTGAGGAGTTGTTAAAGTAAAATCCAAACACTACTGATAAAATTAAGTGTGATGATTAAGATGGTGGTCCTGTTTTTTAAAGAATATATGTGTGCTTAGAAGCTTGTAAGGTAGTGTTTGAAACCAATTGTAGGACTCTAATTTGACTAGATGCTTGTTTTCTTAAAGGGGACTTTGGAGGTCAGTTAATAGGTGTTGTTGGTAAGGATGAAAATAACAAGATTTATCTAATCGCTTATGTCGTCATGGAAGCTGAAACAAAAGACTCTTGGCAATGGTTCCTTAAGTTATTACTCGAAGACTTACAATCAATTTAAGACAAGGAATACATATTTATATCAGATTAACGGAAGGTTATTTTTATCACTTTGTTACGTATTTTATGTTTGTTGGCTGCTATGTTATTTACTATTTGTCACAATGTTATGTTGGCTGCTATGTTTTTTACTTTATGATATACTATTCACTTGCACTACTGCAAAATAAGCCTTTTGTAACACCAATATTACGACGGCCATAGTGTTAACCGTGGTAATATATTAATCTTGGGCGCATATTTTTTTTTATTTACTAGATGACATGTCACAACGGTCAGAAGTGGCAACCGTAGTAAAAAATACATGGAGTGAAATGGTTCGAATCCCATCACCAATAATTAGCCATTTCTCGTGATAAAAAATGTTATTGACCATGTATATCACCACAATTTTTATTTTCAACTGTGATGAAACATGATATTTATTTATATATAAGCAAAATTATCTATCGCTTCAATACATAACAATCATCACTCTCAAAACAAAATCCTAACAACTCTTTCACTCGTCTCTCAAAACGAAACCCTAACAACTCTGTCACTCGTCTCTCTCATATGGACATCACAAAACGAAACCATAACAACAAATCTTAGCCAATGGGTATTTACAGGTTCGTTTTCTCGGTAGTTTTTTTTTCAAAATCTGTTTCAATATCTTGTTTCATGATGTTTGAACTTTCTTCTTTTTTTTTTTGTCTTGTAGGTATGGATGCTTATTGCAATAAAGATGACAGATAAATTTAGCCTGTCAAACTTGTGTCAAAGATTCAGAATGACATCCATTAAAAGTATACACAAGTTTGCTGATCTAAATTTATCTTCATCCTTCTTTCATTGTTGACACGCTATTATGGGACTTGACATGTATGGTATGTTTATGAAGTATTTTATGCCTTGATATGTTTGTTGTATCGTGTTTGTTGGTTATTGTTTGTTGTTGATGAATGTTTTTTATTAATGTTGTTGTTAATGTCTATTTAAAATATGAGTTTATTATATATTATGTGGTTTGAGTATTTTTCCAATCCCTTACCGGATATATAACTTCCCAAACTGCATTAGAAAATTATGATATGATAGATAAAATCGTATTAGAAAATAAGTATACATTCAATTCTTGACAAGTATTCTTCACACTGCTAACTACATGTTGTTCTTTGACCGTTAGAACTTGGTTTAGTGATTGTAGATCTTCAACCACCCCTCTCTCCACCTCAAATTTTGTTTGCAAAGTAAATAATTTTTGCAAAAAGAATTAGAGTTGAAGACACGTGTTGTTGAAGAACTAGGATCATTAAACCAAGTTCTTACTGTCAAAGAACAAAATACATATAAGGAGTTTAAGAACCTTTGTCAAGCATTAAACATGTACTTATTCTTCTAATATAACTTAATTTGTCATATTATAATGTTCTAGTGCAGATTGGAAGTTTATATGTTTAGTGAGCATTAGCGAAATAAGCATTCCACATAATTTATAATAAACTCAGAGCTATATACAACGACAATTATCTAGAACAAATGTTGTTAAATATGTTGCATTTTAATATACCACAATGGTTGTTTAAAGTAACCGTTGTGGTAGGTAGCGCGCTACATGGATACAATCACGGTCGCACGCTCGTGGTTGAAATCATCATACATACAATCACACCTTACGTCACAATAGTTTGACCTACGTGATGGTATCCCTTTTCCAACCGTTGTCATATGGGTTTTCTGTAGTAGTGTTGGTTACTATGTTATTCACTTTGCTATTTGCTGCAATGTTATGTTGGTTGCTATGTTATTTATTATGTGTTATATTATTCACTTGGCTGTTATGTTATTCACTTTGTTATAATGCAATGTTATGTTAGCTTTACGTTATTTACAATGAGTTATATTATGTACTCTGTGCTATATTATGTTGGTTGCTATGATTGTTGCTATATTATGTTGGAATTCTATATAGTGTTATTCACTTTGTTATTTGTTGCAATGTTATGTTGGCTGCTATGTTATTTACAATGTGTTATATTATGTACTCTATGTTATATTATGTTGGCGGTTATGATTGCTGCTATATTATGTAGCATGCTATGTTAATTATGTTGCATATCAGGGCTGTTATGATTGCTGCTATATTATGTTGAAATTCTATATCAGGGCTATTATGATTTACATGTTATTTGATATTAAGTTTTATGTATGTTGGAATTCTATATCAGGGATGTTATGTTTTATATTCAGCGATTGGTACCGACTATTCCTGAGACAAGCCAACATGTTAAACACAGATTAGGTGTTAAACAGTTGTATGGAAGTTGTAGGAAGAAATATCCTGGGATATCGATGAAGGAAGCTTTATGGCGGGCAGCTAGGGCCACAACATTACCTAGATGGGAAAGAGCAATGAATCATATGAAAGATCTCAATGTCATGGCTTGGAAAGACATGATAAATGTACCTGCTGCATGTTGGACTCGATCTCATTTCAAGACAGACACGCAATGCGATTGCAAGCCAACAATATGTGTGAAGCCTTTAATCACACAATCTTGGAGTATAGAGACAACCCAATCATTTCACTGCTTGAAGGAATCAAACATTACATAACAGTGAGAATCTCCGCTCAAAAGGGGAAATTAACTAGGTACAAAGGTGTTACAAGTCCTAACATCAAACAAGTCTTGGAAAAAAACAAAAAGGGTAGCATAAGGATGGATTGCAACTTGGCATTCAAATGATGACTTTGCTATATTCGGGGTTTCAAACGGTGTTGAGACATGTGATGTTAACTTGCTGCAAAAGAAATGTGGTTGTACGAAGTGGGATTTAAGTGGAATATCATGATGTCATGCTATTGCATGCATATGGTTTAACAAGAAGGAGGCCAAAGATTATGTTTCATCATACTATAGGTATCCCCTATTCATATATTATGTTCACTTACTAACATCTATTTTGCATACTTACTAAAGTATCGTGTTATTTTGTATAGGAAGTCTATTGTGCTGGCTACTTATAGCCATATTATTATGCTAACCAATGGCCCACAACTATCGCCTATTAATGTTGCTTACCCAATCAACCCTCCAGTCATGCGAAGATTTATCGGTTGTCCAAAGAAGAATTGTAATAAGGTAAATGATAAACCGAGGACAAGAAATACACTGCCTATAACTCTTCAAATTGTCAAGTGCAAGAAATGCAGGAGTTTTGGCCATAACAAGGGAACGTGTAAAGGGAAGCAAGCTGTGGAGAGAGCGATTCCTAAAGGTGGAAACAAAAAAGAGAGAAAAAAGGGTGACAAGTAGGGAAAATAAGCGAGACAAAATGTTATAGATGGAGGGTCGCAAGCACCGCTACCAACCCAAGAATAGTTCTATGTTTAAGTTTACTTTTTGTTATGTAGATGAAGTTTGTAATGACCAAACACTTAAGGTCATTTTGTTTATGTACAAACCAAACACTAAAGGTCTACTTGTTTTGTGATGTTGTTGTAGCATATGTAATGACCAAAACACTCAAGGTCTTTTTGACTTAGTTATGCTGCTTATTTTCTTATGCTTCTATTTAATAACCAAAACACTAAAGGTCTTGTTGACTTGTAGTTATGCTGAATTGAATGACATGGAAATTACTTCAATGTTATGGTAAATAGTTATGCTGAATTGAATGACATGGAAATTACTTCAGTAGTTATGCTGAATTGTAACGTTACTTCATTTGATATAACATAGACAAATTTGGTATATAATGTTTATCTGGTATATAATTACTTAAGGGTTATCAAAATACATGGCAAGATACTTCATTTGTAACATTATGCTGAATTGTAACATTATGCAAATACTCGAAGAAAACTACTTCATTCGAAAATACATAAATTGTAACATTATGCTAAACTTAATTGTAACATTATGCTGGGTTATAACATTATGTTGAATTATAAGTTACTTCATTTGTTAAATATGGTAAAACATAGCTAAATATAACACAGACAACCATTTTATCTAAATACATAGAAAACTACTTCATTTGCAAATACATAAACATCATAGAAATGACATCATTTGAAATTACATCATTCGAGGACATGTGTTGCAACTAATGCAAACACAATTAAAAACACAAACATCACAGATAAACCCATAAAATAAGGCATAAACCTAACCTTTATCTTCAATAAATCTTCATTTTTCTTGATGTCCTTAATCACATCCACAAGTTCTTCATTCTTTTCTTTCAAAGATCTATTCACATCTTTTGCACGGCTGCTCATGTCTTCATCAAACCATTGAAAATAATTACATCCCTTTTTCCTCATCACCTTAAAATTACAACAACCATGAAATCTTCTTCCAGGATTATTGTATGTCCATGATGTCAACAACGGTGACTCAAGCTCACACCGGCATCTATTCCCTCTTCTTCTTATACCAGATTGGTTTGTTGAGGAAAAAGAAAAATTCATTTCAGACATGTTTGGGTGTAGGAGACACTGTGGGTTTGTGAAGAAGAGTATGAACAAAGTTGCAACCTAAAAATGGATTTGTGATGAATAGGATGCGTCTGGGTTGTGAAAGACAACGAAAGCTGCATAGAAAAAATGGAAAAGAGGGAGTGAAATCATTCAAGGAAATGTTAAGGTTTTATAAGATTGATATTAAATTATTATTCCTGAAAATGAAATCAAAATACATTAAGAATAAATGACATGGGATTTATAAATTACATGGAATTGTCACGTACTCTTTGAACTCGCCACATTATTAAAAAGAAGACTTAAAATGGAAATGGGACTAAAATTAAACTCAAAACTTAAAATGGGGACCTAAATAGTGGTTTTTAAAATAATGGGGGGGGGGGGGGGGGGGGGTGGGGGGGGGGGGGGGATCAAAACCCAAAGAAATGCAAAATAGGGGGACCAAAGTTGTAATTAAGCCAAAAAATTAAAATGACAAGAGCTTTATAGTTTAAAGTTAGAATCTCATAAGTTTTTTTTACGGTGAATAAGTCAGAACTCACTAAATGATTGGGAAAAAAAGTACTACTAATTCTAAAAGAATATTAGAAAGATTATAAATTTTTAAACAATATGTACCATTAAAAATAATAGGCTTAATTTCAATTTCGGTCCCCCTATTTTGTCTTTTTTATCCCCTAATTTTAAAAATCACGATTTAAGTCATTTTTTTAAAGTTTTGTGTTGGATTTTAGTCCTCCCTTCAATTTGAGACTTATTATTAATGATGTGGCGCTATTACTAATGACTTGTCATTTTCTATTTGCCAAAATATATTTCCACTTCATATTTGTCAATTTGAAATTAAATTACTTCATTAAATTTAATATTACTTCAATTATCTCTCCTATTTTAATAGATTAACTAATTAAAAAGCAGAATAAGTGAAACCTTTAAGATGTAATACCCCGTATTTTAAATTACTCTGGATAATGTTAGTTGTGATCTACTGAGTTCCAATGTACTCTGAGAAATTATCTGCAAAGATAATTAGAGTACCGGTTGAGCTCAGAGCAAATCTAATTAATATTATCTGTCTCTGAGGTATTTTAATATTTGGAACTTTAGAGACTTTTTGGGCAATTAGTAGTAGGACAATTGATGATATTATACTATATCATTTCTTTTCCTTCATTTTCCTCATTAGAACCAGAGAAAGAAAGAGATAGAAAGAAGTTGGAGAGAAAGAAGGAGAAAGTAAGGAAAAAGAGAAGTGGAAACCTAGAAGTGGAAAGATCAAGAACATCATCAAATCTTCATCAAATCATCTTCCAATCTTCACCATCTTCATCTATTCAAGGTGGGTTCTAGATAGAAACCTAAGTTCTAGAGTTAGAAATGATTTTAGCTTAAGTTAGGTTTTATGAGAAATTGCTTAAATTGATAATCGATGAAATTTAACGGTTGAAATGTGTTACAAACTGAGTAGTATAAGCTATATGAGTGTAGAATCATCTGTATTTGATTGTGGGATGTATGGATATG